>OX596037.1:0-1200000 GCA_951394065.1 Venusia cambrica | reverse complement strand
GAATGCAAGTTACTCACAAAGTATGTCCTGAAGGGATGGCCGGAAAACAAATATGAAGTTGATGAACGCGTCAGAAGTCAGTGGTCCTACAGGGACAGCTTTGGATTTATTGATAACATCCTATTTAAAGATGACTTAGTTTACATCCCAAAATGCGTGCGGTTTGAAATGCTGAATCGACTACATGATGGGCATATGGGTATAGATAGATGCAAGCGTCACGCTTGTGATGTAATGTTCTGGCCAGGCATGTCACGAGACATAGAAGCCATGGTACGACGTTGCAAAGCCTGCGCCGAGCGCGCGCCCCGTCCCGCGCGCGAGCCTCTCATGCCACATCATATACCACCTTTACCATGGGCCAAAGTAGGCTCAGATATATTTTCTTATAGTGGAAAACATTATCTACTCCTTGTGGACTACTTCTCTAATTTTATAGAAGTAAATCCACTTACTAATATAGGCTCGAAGGCGGTGATAACCGCTATGCGTGATCAGTTTGCTAGACATGGAATTCCACAGGAACTTGTGACCGATAACGGTCCTGCCTATGCATCAAAGGAGTTTGGAGAATTCAGTAGAATGTGGGGCTTCGAGCACACTACCAGCTCGCCAAATTATCCGCAGTCTAACGGACAAAGCGAGAGAAGTGTCCAAACCATAAAGAACATTTTAGTTAAGTCAATTAATTCGGGTACGGATTTTTATTTAGGTCTTCTGAATTGTAGGTCTACACCACGTAATGGAATCAGTTCTCCATCAGAACTATTAATGGGCCGTCGCCTTAATACGAGATTACCATCGCACGTTAGTAAGTTAAAACCATGCAGAAACAATGAAAATGATTATAATGCAATGTTGCGTAATCAGCTGGCTGATAAGGCGCACTACGACAAGAGGGCGAAACAGCTACCCGAGCTATCCCCAGGACAACCAGTTTTTATCACTGATCATGGAAAGCGTAAAAGCGCGCGAATCATAAAACGCGCTGCGCAGCCACGATCATATTTTGTTGCGGACAGATCGGGTAGGTTGTTCAGACGTAATAGACGGCATTTGCTGAGACGGCCAGATGAAGATAATAGGCCTCTGTCTCCAGTTGCTGGTCCGTCTGCTGAGGAGATGGATATCTCAGAGGATGAAGATTGGAGAAGTCCAGAGTGCAGGAGTGCAAATGATTATATTGAGGGCACGTCTGACTTGTCTACGTCAGATTGTGAACTCACCACCATGGTCGCTCCTAATCCTAACTCACCAAACGCACCAACGACCCGGCAGCGCAGTCCAAGTCGCAGAGCGGCGGCTGACATCGCTCGTAAAAAAAATAAAGAAAACCGTGCATAAATTAATTTTTACAGTGATTGGCTGTACCTAATCTAACTGATATAAGTTTGTATACATTTAATTTTACACTATCGAAACATGTAGGTAGGTAACTAAACAATGTTTTGCGTACTTATAAATGAAATTAATATACTAACATAAATAATAATTGTGTCGAATGTAATGCCTAATTTATTATTAAATGTATTTTATATCTATTAAATACCTACAAATATTCCTGTACCTATATATATAAAAAAAAAAAAAAAATGAGTAGAGATGTCATGTTGTATGTAAGTTATTGCTAGTAAAATAAATTTTGGTAGTAAAATAAATATTCAGTCTTGGTCAGCTCGTCTTTCAATCACGACAGCGCTCAACCACGGCGCTTATAACCACCAGATGACAGCACTACGCGCGAAATTCTACGTTTGATTTTTTTACGGTAAAACAAATATTAATTTTGATAATCTTAAAACACAGAGCGTCTGCTGTATACTGTGTTTATTTACTATACAAAGTGTTAAGGCCTAATTTGGCGTACTTTTTGAATTTGGGAGAAATTAGAGTCAATTTTGGATTTTTTTCTCTAGAGAAAATTTCATGGAATCGTGTATTCGCAACAAAGCGTTATAGCAGAAATCAAGAACTACGAGTATAACATATTATTACGTTTAAATTGAGATGCCATCCGACGACGATTAAACAACTTGCGTGACGTCACTCGGCCTATAAAAACAGTGTGCGCTCTCGTCGCGGGGCAGGATCGAGCCAGTCGTTGAAGAGTGAACTACTCGCTATTTTGTAACAGTTTGTGATAATAAGGCGCTACCATGCCCAAATCGGTATCGAGGTCGCTATTTTTCTAATAACCTTTAAAAACAAGTCGAGAAGTCATTTCTCTGATGACTAATTTCTAGAATTTGATAAAAATATATTAATTTCAAAGTAAATACTACAGTATTGTGGAAAATAAGATCGCTGAAGCTAAGCCATTTCAGGTACTATCCCCTTAAGATAAGGCCGAAGGTCACCCGAAGTCCTCAACAAACTGAGGAACTGGCTATCTTACCTATGTCGGAACACAACAAATTTTATTATTGTTATTATGGCGGCAGAATTTTATACAACTATTATATAACAGTTTTTTATACAACTAGGAGAACAAGAAAAACGGAACAAGCAAGAAGACCATCTCATGTTAAGTGTATCTCTTGCTTATAACAATACCTTACTGCGTAGATTACATCCACAAAAACACAGCCTACACAGCACTGCATTGCACTCGTCAACAGGTGTTAAGCCTCACGTGCCTGTAATTACACCGGCGACCATAGGTACCATTCAAACCGGAACACAGCAATGCTCGTTGGCGGCTGAAATAGGTAAGGTAGTAGGACTTCTCTTGACGAGCCCTTTCATAATGGGCTCTACTACTCTGTGTAGAGCCCATTGTGCTAGCCAGGCGGACTTGAATAAAGTCCTACCACCAACCAAACCAAGCACAATATTGTACTCTTCTCATACATATTTATTACTTCCGTAATAAAAAGAATATTGGACTTCAATAATTTTTAAAATAAAAAAAAATAAACTATTTAATATTCTGTGTACCTACTTATGTTTTTCTTTTATTACTTACCCTGTTATAAATTAATCTACATAACTTACTATAAAATATATTTTAATTTTTATATTTGCCGCACCGACATCAGACATTTTTTTTATGTTAAGTAACTAAAATAAAAAATATTTTAGAACATTTTCATTAACATTATGGCTGATGAAAACCTGCAGAACCGTCGGGAGAAATACAGGTAAAATACGCGTTAGATGCCGGTACAAAAATAGTAAAAGTTGAATACGTATGTTATTCAGTCAGTCAATTTTGAATATGTAGATGAATAAAATGAAAAGGTTGATAAGAAAATGAAAAGGCGAACAAAAAATAAAACTAATTTTGTACGCTTGTGAACCAAACAAATATAAAACACACCTACTTGAACGACCTCTGTGGTCTAGTGGTTCGTCAAACGGTGTCAGATCCCGAGACCGCGGGTTCGATCCCCAGGGGTAGTACAATATTGTGCTTGGTTTGGTTGGTGGTAGGACTTTGTTCAAGTCTTTCTGGCTACCACCATCTTATCGAATTCTGTCGCCATAACAACAATTCTAAAAACTGTTGTGTTACGGAATTTGGAGGTAAAATAGCAAGTTCCTCAGTTTATTGAGAATTCCGGGTGAAGTGCCCTTTTACCTTCGGCCTTTATCATAACTTGAAAATCAGATGAGATGAAGGTCATGCACATCTCCGTAGTACGATAAAAATAAAAAAAACTGCTTTACTCACCACAATAATATAAAACAGACTCCAAATATACTATTTATCCTAGGAGCGATACTTCCTCGAAAATATATGCAAGTTTAGTTTTTGTAACTCAATAACAATAACAAAAGGTAGGTAAGTAACTAATAAAATATTAATCAAATTATTTTTGTGTTAACAAAAAAGTAAGTCTCCATACTATATATTTTCTGGGAACGTCAATGCGTCATATTCGCCCCTGAAGGATTGCGGGGCGTGGGCGGATCTAGCATAGAATTTTTTAAGACAGCCTGGTTGTAAGACCTGCGCGCGGCTGATGAGCGCATTTTCTGTTCATGGATGAAAGTGATATGTTCGTACATAACGCCTTCATTCTCGACAAGACTACAATACTTTTACTTTTTTTACACTGACAGGAATGATTATGTGCCTGCCCATGACACCTTCAATTATTAAGAATCTAACAAGTAACTGAACATAACACCTTTTTTCGATTCATAAATTTTTCTTCGATTAAATTGCACAGTTTCTCTGATACAATACTGCGTAGATGGACATAACACCTTCAATTATGCTATAAAATGCAAAAACAAAAAAATGTTACATAGCACCATCATACACTCACGTCTTCAATTGTTATTCGTATAGTCCGCCATCCTTGAAAGCCGTTATCTTCTCTGTCCATCCAGAGGTTGCCTGGAAGAGATCGCTTTCAGCGATAAGGCCGCCCATTGTTTTACCAGTGACGCTTAGATTAAGTTTCCACTATCTGTATTTTGTTATATTACACGTGAATGGTAAACAATAAAGAGCTATCGATCTATCTACTTATCATGCAATACACACCCAAACACAGAACACACATCAATATTCATCACACAAATGTTTTTCGTGTGTGGGACTGGGAAGTCCCCATAACCCACAGCGCAGAAGGTAAAGCTGCCAACTGAGCTGTGAGGGTTATTGAATGGACAGTAGATTCAGGCAGCAGGAAAGCAGCTTACCACGATGTAGTCACTGAAGTAGACAGGCTGCCGCAGTGCGCCGACCAGAGCTCGTTGAAACGTTGTGTGGAGTAGGAAGCCACAGTAAGACAAGCGACCCATCCACGTGAAGCCTTGCCATTCCACCACGCTGCGGTACACCGCTGACAAAGTACATTGACATTTGTTAACCGAATTTAAAGGAGGAATCTCAAATCGACGGTTTTTTTTTTTTTTTTTATGTACGTTTCCCGTTTACTCAAAGACGCCTGGACCGATTTGGAAAATACTTATTTTGTTTGAAAGGGATATAAAAGGTAGGTATACTTCACAGGTGGTCCCATCGACATCAGGTCAGTATTTGATGATGGAATGGGATCCTGGAGAATTCGAGGGAACTCTTCAAATATATCTGAACACTTGAAGCGATTTGGGTATTTTTAGGGTGTAATAAATACCTCAAAAGTAAGGAAAAAACGGACCCCTGGAGATCTGGAGGATCTGGTCGTCATCTGATGATGAGATCCTGAAGAAATCGAGGGAACTCTATAAATGTTATGGGCACACTTGAGCGATTTGAGTATTTTAGGGTGTAATAAGGAAAAAACGGACACCTTATAGGATCACGCGGACAGACAGACATCTGTCTGTCCGTCCATGTGTTATCAAAATATTAGGAAAAAACACGTCATCCAGGTAAATGAAATTGTTCATATTCTTCATTGAAGTCGGGTTCTTTTTAGTTTTTAAAACGTAATTATATGGTCCCATCGCCATCAGGTCAGAAATGATGATGGGATCCTACAGAAATCGATTTTTTTTTGTTTGTCTAACATTAAACCGTAGTGTTTATTTAGTATGGGATAAGGGCAGGAAGAAGAAGTTTCTATTAAATCGTGGTAAATGCCCGAGGACATTACAATTAAGTAGGTACCTACCTATAAAAGAGTAAATGAAGTTGCTTACTTTCAAATTTGAATATACATCCGATGATCATTGAAAGCACACACGCTTGGAAGATGGGCTTGTAGAATACCGCGTAGAGGAGCTTGAAGGCTTCGGGTAGATCCCCTTCGTCCATGTAGAACAGGCCTCCGGACAGGATGATGGCCACTTCGCAAGGGAAGAACAGCCAGAACACCCAACGGTAGTTCTGGAAGTAACAAATCAATGAATAAATGGACATTCACTGAACATCCTAGCAAGAAGAGGAGTAAAACAGAAATGAATACATTAAAAACATGCTTGATATTAAATATGCCAACACATTTTTCATTGGTTCGGATTTTAAAAACCGGCATAAAATAAAAATAAAATAAATATGTATTACAGGACATTAATTTTACACAGCGCCATCATTAAAAATAATGTTTCTTGCATTATGGGAGTCCAATTAATTTTTTTGGCTTTCGTGGAAGGCTTGCTTATACCTATTTAGGGACAAGTCGCAAATCAGCTTTTTTTGTTGTTGCTTAGGAAATGCCTAGGCAAGAGCTTTTCAAATAATAGTACATTATGGTACTACATTATTCGTGTAGATAGGTGAAATCCAACCATTGGATGTACTTGGTGTTTCGTCAGTAGGAAGCGCCTCAGAATCAAGTTCAATTCTTTTTGTGATTTTTGCACAAATTTCCTTCTTGTTTTGTATGAAATCTTCTACGTATGATTCTGCTACATTGCTAGATCGCCACCCACCATGACGCTTCAAAGTCATTATATCAGCTCCTGAATTAGCCAGCAATGTAGCTGAAGTTCTTCTGAAACTATGTCCAGTATAGCTCTCAGCATCTGCTAAACCTAAAAACTTAGCGATTTCTTTAGGCATAGAACCAAGTTTGTTTATACCTATAGGCTGACAGGTACATTTACCATTCTGGTAATTTAAAAAGAAATGGTCTGTTTTTGCTTTTGGTGACCGCAAACTTTCATACTGCTTAACAATTTCATAGAATGGACCGTGTATAGTGAAAGACCTCGGTATTTTATTTTTCGTGATAGGTATCATCACTAAAAGCATCTGGCCATGGTTCTCTATGTTTTTTACGGTTATATTTGTTAATTATTGTATCCTACAGGAACCAGTTACACCAAATATTAAAGCAACTTGAAGAAAGAGTAACAATAATTAGGTTCAACACACAACACAGGCTGAAGTCGCGTAGATATTTAAAATTAATTTAACTAACCTTAGTAGCCAGATATTGGTTATCTGGAGCATCTTTTGTAAATTTTTCAAAATCGTCAGACGATAAAACCTTTGATTTCTTGCTTCTTAATCCATCGGATAGTCTCTTTAGATAAGCTGACATATTAGAGTATGTTTTAAGTCCACTCCATTCTTTATTCGGACTGTACTTTTTAACATTGAGAATAAACACCACAAAGAGCTAGGTTTGTACATAGAAGATAATAATAATAATAAATAAATAAATATTATAGGACATTAATTTTTACACAGCGCCATCTAGGCCCAAACTAAGCATGGCTTGTAATATGGGACCTAGATTACGGATAGAATACTTAAATACTTTTTTTTTTAAATACATACTTACTATATGATACAACACCCAAACACAGAACAAACATCTATATTCATCACACAAATGTTTGTCCACAATTGTTTAAAGTACGTCATGAACACATTTTCTGAAAAAGACTGCGTATTCTTGCTGTTTTGCATTTTATGAAATTTTGGTACGCTAATAGATATATTTCCTTGGAGTTTTCAGGTAGTAAACGTTCCATAACTGCCATAACGGCTCCACATCTTATATCGGGCGGTGTACATCATAAATCATTTTCTTCGTAGCTGGTACTTGTAGACATTTTCATTACTAAATAACTATAATTTCAACAGTGAAAACGAGTTGTGAAAAATGTTTCGCTATGGCGGGAAAAAATAATCAGTTTTCTTATGAATATGGCGCGCGCATCGCGATCGGCCACAGACTAAAGGGATGGGGTTTTTTTTTATTTTCCGCGCATAGGGTTTGGGCCTATTCAGCCACGTACAAAATGGGGAATTTAACGTTTTCTTTTATTGCAGAGAAAACAAAAGTTATATTTGAGTGAAAGTTTTATTTATTAAACACGTACGAGTAAAAAATATCTATTTAAATAAGAAGTTGCTTGAAATGAGCAAGCAATAGGGACATTAATTTATTTGTTCTATTGAACACGAACTTTTTTTTGATTAAAAACTTTTTTAAGATCAAAGAAAATCAACCAATAAAATTTAAAAAAATTAAATGAAAAAGTCATAGTTTGATTATGGGTGTCATTCTGTGCCTAATTGCGGTGACCATAGAGCCACTTTATGAGCAAGTGTGTAGAAAAAACATGTATACAGCCAACACTCAATGCTTTATACCTTGAACTTCTGCAAGTCCTTCCCTTTCCTCTGCCAGTGATAAGTGAGGAAGCCTCCAGCCAGGCCCAGAATGTAAGTGGACATGTTGGTGTGGCCTCGGATGTAAATCAGACGAAAGGGGTCGTTATTGGCGTACACATTCCGATAAGACCTGGAAAAATGTTAAATGATTACATGATTACCAACAGGTTTAAAGTTCGTCACGGTAGGTACGCGCATGGTTGACACGTGTATTTTAAATTTTAAATAAACGCAGTGGTCGAAATTCAGCCAAAAGCTTTCTACGCGCCTTCATTAGGTATAAACTTAAACTATGCCGAATCACATCTTAATTCTTTTTTTTTTTAGTGAGAGAATAAATCCTTTTTACAATGTCGTTCGAGTTTCCACGCGAATTTGACGTTCCAATTTCAAATCACTTTACTCCATAGGGAGTGTCATACAACTTCACCTCCTTTGGGAGATAATGCTTTGCTTTACGTTGAGATTGCATAATATGTAATTGGACATTGTCGAGCAGGTGGTGTGGAAATGTTTTATTGAATGTGATTCTGAATATTCCTTTCTTTGAATTATATTAACATGGAATTCCGCAGTTTTACTTTGCAGGAATTCTACTTCCATCCTAGATCTTAGACAGAATGCATAAACGATTAGAGGATCAACGAGAGACCCGATCTTGGTCGTTTACTGGTCAATTATAGATAGACTTACTCCGGCGTCTGTAAAACCACAGGACTCAGATCTTGGAAGTAGGTATGCGCGGCTGTAATGGCCAGGGCGACAACTAAGAGTACAGACAGCCATATGACCTGGGCCTTCGGCTTCCGTGCCAGAAGACAAACAAGGAGACCTAGACCAAAGAGCTGCGTGTCTGCGGCCAGATACCTGAAGGAAAGAAATATGGGTATTTCAATTTGGATTAGGCTTCACATTATCCTCATCTTCTTTTGCACCTTACCATCACCTACTTACGTCTGTCACCATAACAACAATTCTAAATTGTTGTGTTCCGCATATACTTACTCGTAACCGCCTCTGTGGTCTAGTGTACCCCGGGTTCAATCCGCAGTACCCCCAGATATAAAAATAAACTCTTACCAGGTCATCGGTGCGCACAAAGTGTCTCCATACACGTAGTTGTTGACGTAGAAGAGATGCGCCCACCAGTATTGGCCACAGGCATCCGCCTCACTTGTCACCACGAGGTCCCACATGGGCCCCGTGCCCAGGTGCCGCATCAGAGTGTAGATCGTCGCCAGCACAAGCGCGTATGTGGGGGTCAGCCTGGGAACAAATAGCTGAACTCGTACAATCATCCAACCCCTTCCCAGATTGAATGAGCACACCATTGAAGACCCCTTTGTAGTGAATTCAAAGTCAAAGTTATTTTATTCATTTATATTTTTTACGATCATTTTGAAACGTTAAATCTACCGCCTGTTCGGAATTTAACATTTAGATATACAATTTTGAATAACATTCTAGTTACATCATGAACCTAAATAATCTACCAAATGGGCGGTTTGTTAATATTGAGAAGCCACCATTTAGCTATCAACTGGTATAGCAACATCGGGCTACGAATTCATACCGTCGATATAGTCACTAATTTTGTAGTAATTGAGATCTTCAGATAATTACAACAAGCCTGATAGCTCAGTTGGTAGTAATTCTGCTTTCTGCGCTGTAGGCTGTGGGTTCGATTCCCACCCAGGAAAAAAACATTTGTGTGATGAATGTAGATGTTTGTTCTGTGTTTGGGTGTTGTATCATATAGTACGTATGTATTTACAAAAGTATTTAAGTATACATACCCATATTACAAGCTATGCTTAGTTTGGGGCTAGATTGCGCTGTGTAAAAAATATTGTCCTGTAATATTTATTTATTATATTATTTATAATTCTCACAGTACTCATCATTACAATCTGGCCATCATTTACTCCATAAAAACATGTTAAAAGACTCAGAATAATAGAACTATCCGAGGAAACGCCTTGAAGAGTTTTGAGACGCCAATGATAAAAAAATGATTGCCTTAAATTTTACCGATAAGTAATGTGAGTACGAAAACAGCGAATGATAAATAGAAAATGGAGGAAAAAGTCATGTTGGGCCGACCCCAGCTGTGTGGGAGAAAGGTTATAATTTGCAAATGACCTTCCTTGTAATGATGGATGAATGAAATGAATGAAAATGAATGAATGATATACAAAGGTGCAGCGTACCTCAGCCACCTGAGCAGCACTCCCTTCGGCCACTGCCACCAGGAGACAGGGTGCCGCTCCGCATGCAACTGGAAGTTGTAGGCCAGCAAGAAGGCCGAGATCACGAAGAACGTGTGGGTCACCAGGTTGCCGTTGATTAGGAGCTGCTTAAACAGGTTTTCGTAAGCCTGAAACATTATTCATCTGACTTTTTTAAACTTTCACGATCAGACTATTGTTTTACGGTTTACGTTAAGAATAATATTAGGTGTAACGAACCCTAGTTTAAGGCTTGTGGAACGCGCCCTTGGTGAGAATAAATGACTGAATTGAATGAATTAGCACTTCTTTCAGGCAACCATATACGGAGAAATGTAAACAGTAAAAAATAACAGATGTAGTGCACAACAATAAGAAGAAATATAAACAGAAATCTCAACAAATAATAGTTACATTTAAATAATAAAAACTATAGACTAATACATACAACAACAATAAATTAAATAAAAAGAGAGAGAGAGAGAGAGAGGGTGGATGATGCCTTCGCTCCCTGCTGCGACCGCCGGTGACGCGCGAAAATATGAAAATCGGACGTCATCGGAACCAAAAGAATTGCTGTCATTTTTGTATTTATAAACGTGTAATCTGTCAACGGATCCGTCATGTTTCGTTTTTCGTAGTAGACCTACAGGCACTCGATCGCCACATTCGTGAGATACTCGCCTTGATTTATAGCTGTAGCTTATCTGAATGCTATAACGTAGCTGTATTGAGTGCCTAGTTCGAGTTGCAATCGAAGTTCACTCGATTCGTTTGATCACCGTGAATAGTGAATATTAGGGTTTTAGGGTCGTGGGTCTCAGGGGAGAAGGAGGCACTTTTGAACAGGAGCACCTTAGAACAAACGAGTTCACGACGGCGGCGGCAGTTTAAATGTAGCAAAAAAATAAAAAAAACCATTAAAATCTGATAAAAAATCATATAAACCCGTTCAAGAGCTATTTATGCCGTAACATTGCCACATTACCACACAGTGCTGGATTTACCAACTTGGAGATCTCGTTCGCTTCGTTCAATCGATCAAAAAGATGTTCTCTATATTCATAATATAGAGAACAGAGAGATTTTATATCTATTTCAGCATTGCTACCAAAGAATCTAATAAACACGAGGACTAGAGAAAATGTATGAAATCTTCAACAGCGCCTTTATATAGCGTGTAGAAATGTTATTAAAGGACATCGTTCAAAATGGGCTAAGACATGTACAGTACGTAGAAAAATTGAAAAAAACTAAGGGAATCTATTAAAAATATAATGTGACTGATTTATTAACGAATTCCGGTGTACAAAAATATTTTCTGAAACGTTTTCGCTTGAAAATCAAGCAACACCGCCGCCGCCGCCATTGTGATTTCATTGACTTTGACAGATTTGACGTCATTCACGTGCCGCTGTCTGCATATCCTACGTACGTGTAAAAATCTGTTTTTGTTCGGTCTACTTATCTGCTACGCGCGTTGAGTTGGTTATGTTTTATAGAGTTTTCTTGATAGTTTTGATTTACTTCGTGACCCTAAAGTAGTAATCTATGACCCTAATACTCCGGACTCCCAGACTCCGATTTATTGCTAATATTTTGACCAGGTTATGGATACTGATTCCTTTACGTGATTTCGGTGTTGACGATCTATCTGATCCAACTTCAAGCAACAGTTCCAAGTTCATGGTCTGGTACTAGGTCGTAAATAGGTCTACCTAGTCTAATCTACGGTAACTATTGTGTGTAATCGTAAGCATGATATGTTTTCGTCCTTATTTCAGTTTGATAATGGCGCGTTGTTTGCTTCTTAAATAGAAAATCATTGACAAGATATTGCATATATATCTTGTCAATGATTTGGGACCTGAAATAAATTCTGTCATTTAACAGACATCTCGGACATCAGGTAATATTATCTATGGATATAATAAATAATAGGAAAGCTAAATCTTTCCCTGGCTCTCTTTAAATCTTGGTATTATTACAGGTTGTCGATGATGGAGTAATGTGCTCTCAATGCCAACCATCCGTGCCTATGAATCAAGATGTGTAACACTACAGATGGGTGGTAGAGACAGTGAATGGCTGTTTAAAAAAGACTAATCTGCTGAGACAAGTTTAATGTAATATAGCTGCGACTCATCTGATGGATGTCTGCTGATTTTGTGCAGCTATAATCAATGCATTCCATCCATGAATTGTTGACAAACCAGATGCAGAAGCTAGTTTGAATCATGCACTGATAAGGTTAAACATGCCAAATATGTTAGCAGTATTTTTATGACTATGTCTGCACTTATTATTTTCAATCCAGGTGTATATCAAATAAAACAAGCTTGGAGTTATTACACTGCGGCTTGTTACGGCTTGTTACACTGGACTATAATGGAACGGAAAGCCTTTTGAAAATCATTTCTTAAAGTATATAATCTCCCTGTTTGCCTACGTTTCTACATTCAACTTCTTTCTCGCATCCTATTTATACCCATCCGTTCCGTTACAACACACTCTCTCACACACGCACACACACACACCATTACATGATCCGTTTACGACTTAGTCTGCAGAATTTACCCACAAAATAATTTAAATTAAATTAATTTTTCATTTCACTTGTTTATTTAAAATGTTAAAGTACCTATTTTACTTTTCATTATTTGTATACCAAATGCTATGCCCTGTATAGTCTACCTATGACTTGTTAACAATATTGTATCTGACTCCCACAACACAGGCGAGTCCTAGTGCGGGGTCGATTATAGCATGGACGAAGGAAATACAATAGACTGACAATCTTCCTACTATCGAGCGTGGCACGATAAATAAATACTTTCTATGACGTGAGATGTCGCTACGTGTTCCCAAACGAAGTAATAATAATTGAATCATATTTTTTCTAAACCTCAATCTAGCCCACTCCTTTCTTCGTACGAAAATATACAGAGAGATGGCGCTTTTTCTGACTAGCACAAATGTTATTTCTTTGCTGCGAGGTTGCCAGCATGTGCAAAAACCTACGCACGGCAGCGGCGGTGGCGTTGCCGCTCTTAAGACTCGAATTGTCTCGTCGTCGTCTTCGTCGCGTGCAACTGCAAAGTGCAAAATAAATGGGTACCGTAAAACTGCACACAGGCGGTCAACCCTCCCGCCCCGCCGCCGCCGCCACCACCACCACCGCCGATCTACATACGATTTTTTGTGTCCTGTACTGTATATTTAGATTAGATAGTAAATTGTAGATTTTCTTCAAAATAGGGTTTATTGAGAAAACAAAGCCTGGTTGCCTTCCTTGTCACCATTATGTAGGTAAGTACTTAACCTATACCCCTATACATAATGGTGAAGTAAAAAAGGGTTAGTTAGGTAGGTACCTACCCTACCTATACATAGTGCATAGTGATGCCCAAAGTTGTACCTACCGCATCACATGCGCAGCGAAAACTATTGGTGATGGAACAAAGTGAGGTCTACAATGAAGCGAGCCTTCCGAGAAAATGCTTCAGCTGTGGGCTTA
The DNA here is from genome assembly GCA_951394065.1 of Venusia cambrica. Lineage (NCBI taxonomy): Eukaryota > Metazoa > Arthropoda > Insecta > Lepidoptera > Geometridae > Venusia > Venusia cambrica. The sequence goes on along the minus strand of OX596037.1, from coordinate 1,186,229 downwards.
TAGGGCCCAAAACGAAACGGTTAGATAGCGGCAGTAGGTTGCAACTCGGCTCTCGTCTCTGGTCACACGCTAACCGCGTCGCTACCTACCATGCGTACCTAATTTTTGTGATTTTTGGATCAATCAATTATTATGACTTCGAAACATAAATAATTCGTTTAGGTACATGATACTGTGACGCACCTACTCAATTCTCTACCTACCCAGTAATAGTTGCGTATGTTTGTAGTTATCTAGACAGCGATAAAATTTTATAATTGGTGAGAAGCTATAAGTCGGTACAGACATACATGTATTGTCAATAAAAAATCTGTACTTAGTAGGTACCTATGTATGTTAAAGTGTTTTCACGACACTTACTTATTAAAGGTAGGTATTGATGTTATATACATAGTTAACATTATTGATTTATTTTAACATAAATTTTACCTATATTAATATCGGCAAATGCTCTGACCGCGAAACCGTTTCCAAGTCAGCAGAGACAAACGGATTATGAACGCTAATGCCACACAATAAGATTCAATTTCGCGTGCAAGTCTTAACAGTAAGTACATTTTTGTACCGAAACATGGCTTTTTAACCTCTTTTAAAAAAAAGGAGGAGGTTCTCAAATCGTCGGAACGTTTTTTTTTTAATGTTTGTTCCCTGATTACTCAAAGACGGCCGGACCGATTTAGATATTTTTTTTAAAGGGAAGATTTGATGATCAAGGTTTGATGACAATGGGAAGACCCATTGTCATCAAGTCAGGATCTGATGATGGAACCCTGGAGAAATTGAGGGAACTCTTCAAATATTATATGCACACTTGAAGTGATTTGGGTATTTTTAGGGTCGGTATACTTCCTAGGTGATCCCATTGTCATCAGGTCAGGATCTGATGATCAGATCCTAAATAAATCGAGGGAACTCTTCAAATATTGTAGGCACACTTAAAGCGATAAGGGTATTTTAGGTTGTATTACCTCAAAAATAAAGAAAAAGACCCCTGTCAGGGGGACTTTTTCTTTATCGGTCAGGATCTGATGATGGGATCCTGAAAAAATGGAGGGAACTCTTCAAATATTATAGACACACGAAGCGATTTGGGTGTATATCTCAAAAGTAAGGAGAAAACGGACCCCATATAGGGTCACGCGTCTGTCTGTCTGCCCGTCCATCTGTCATCAAAATAATTGGAAAAAATACGCCATCCAGGTTAACGAAATTGAATCATATTCTTCATCAAAGTCGGTTTTCTTTCTTTTTAGTTTTTAAAACGTAATTAGGTTAGAGAGTGATCCTTCTGTATGCTAGTACTATTTATTATTCTGTGACGAAAGATATGAACTATATATATATATATATATATATATATATATGAAATCGTTCTCATAAATAAATTTATTTTTTGATTCAATCAATTGTTGTTATTATTTTTCTATAGGCATCATCATTATTCTCCTGTCCGTATCCTACTCTAGATGGGGTTGGCACAACATATTCTCCTCTTCCAGTCACTCCTATCAGCAGTCAACTCTGTATTCTCTAGTCTTTCTCTGTATTTCAATATTAAATTTTCTGGTAGGTACATATTTTAACGATTTAACCTGCTTACTTTGATGACATAAAGTAGAAAAGTAAATACCGGAGTTTTCAATATTCTTATAGTCTGCAGGTACCTGTCTGTAATAAAAATAATACTTACTTTGATGATAAGCGCCATCTAGTTAAACAACGATGCGTTACATCGCATTTTACGTACGTTTATTTAGAGTTTAGTTACACGCCATCTATTAGCAGGCTCGTAAAATGTGGTGTAATACCGCTGTGAAACAAAATTGATAAAACTACACTGTGAACAATTTTTACTATTCTAAAAAAAAATAGATATCAATCGAAGAATTTTACCATACAAATAATTGAAAATATATTCGTTTTAGATGTTGATTAGAATGCTCCCAGGCTACGAGACAGCGCCATCTAGAAATAATACCGGATTTTGATCATTTTTTGATCTACAAAATGTTCTATGGGATTAGCTGTCTATTGTATTTCCTTCGTCCATGATTATAGTAATCTTACTGAAATGCAACACTTTTTTGGGAATAAATATATTTGTATATGTTATAAGGGAACATATAAGGCAGCATGGGTCATTCCACATGGAAATATCTGACCAACTGGAAGTTGTTGCAGAGGGAACCCCATCTCAACATGATGCTATTTTAATTAGGTTGGTACAAGTCACTCTATTTGTCAGGCCAAATGTACTACACTTATATATTGTTGGCTTGGGCAGGATCATGTTATGATGATAGGATAATCAGTTATTTCTGTTGTGTTGCTTTGCTGGCCATCAAACAGTGGATTGTTACACACTGACAATTGTATGGTATTTGGGTTAGCTCGGTACCAGGAACATATAGATCCACCTGCATCATTTTTTAATGGATTATCAGTAAGAGAATATTTATTTATTTCTAATATATATTATAAGATGTGGAAAATGAACAACAAAGACTAATTATTATTACTATAATGTTGTTTTTATTACACTACCTACTTTTATATATCAATGAATATCGTCCTACAGGTTACACTTTCAATTATTTTTAAAATCTATTCAAAGTCTGTAGTTCAATATCTTTCAGCTTCTATGTATGTAGCTATTGGACTTGTCATCAAAGGTCCTTATCTACGTTAATGTAAATGCGTAGTAAAGAAAGCCTAGTCACTTGTCTCGGAGATGACTAAATATAGGTAAGCACCCAGGTAGTTACCGCAGTACCTAGTCATTTATTTACTAAATAAGCGCAAGTAATACTAACTTATCAATCTGCTTGAAAATAAATGAACTAGATAAAATATTTACAATGATTTAACATACTTTCTATTCTTACGTAAATAGACTATTGCGGGCACCATAGACTAAGATATACAGTGATGCCCGCGCTTGTCACTTAATTAATTTTGTACACAAAAACTATGCATATCTCGAGTAAATGGATGGTTGGAAAACGTTTGCAATAATTTACACCATGTCCAGTTGCCGGTACACGACCTAGCCTGGACCCCATACATTTCTGAATGAACTCCTTTATCAGTCAAAGTTCGTGAAGTAACCTGTTCTACGTCACGTATAGTACTGTAGTGTGATGGTATTAGTTTCTAAGTTCTACGTCTCGTATAGTACTGTGATGGTATTAGTTTGTAAGTTCTACGTCACGTATAGTACAGTAGTGTGATGGTATTAGTTTGTAAGTTCTACGTCTCGTATAGTACTGTGATGGTATTAGTTTGTAAGTTCTACGTCACGTATAGTACTGTGATGGTATTAGTTTGTAAGTTCTACGTCACGTATAGAACAGTAGTGTGATGGTATTAGTTTGTTAGTTCTACGTCACGTATAGTACAGTAGTGTGATGGTATTAGTTTGTAAGTTCTACGTCTCGTATAGTACTGTGATGGTATTAGTTTGTAAGTACTACGTCTCGTATAGTACTGTGATGGTATTAGTTTGTAAGTTCTACGTCTCGTATAGTACTGTGATGGTATTAGTTTGTAAGTTATACGTCACGTATAGAACAGTAGTGTGATGGTATTAGTTTGTTAGTTCTACGTCACGTATAGTACAGTAGTGTGATGGTATTAGTTTGTAAGTTATACGTCACGTATAGTACAGTAGTGTGATGGTATTAGTTTGTAAGTTCTACGTCTCGTATAGTACTGTGATGGTATTAGTTTGTAAGTTATACGTCACGTATAGTACAGTAGTGTGATGGTATTAGTTGGTTAGTTCTACGTCACGTATAGTACAGTAGTGTGATGGTATTAGTTTGTAAGTTCTACGTCTCGTATAGTACTGTGATGGTATTAGTTTGTAAGTTCTACGTCACGTATAGTACTGTGATGGTATTAGTTTGTAAGTTCTACGTCACGTATAGAACAGTAGTGTGATGGTATTAGTTTGTTAGTTCTACGTCACGTATAGTACAGTAGTGTGATGGTATTAGTTTGTAAGTTCTACGTCACGTATAGTACTGTGATGGTATTAGTTTGTAAGTACTACGTCACGTATAGTACAGTAGTGTGATGGTATTAGTTGGTTAGTTCTACGTCACGTATAGTACAGTAGTGTGATGGTATTAGTTTGTTAGTTCTACGTCACGTATAGTACAGTAGTGTGATGGTATTAGTTTGTAAGTTCTACGTCTCGTATAGTACTGTGATGGTATTAGTTTGTAAGTACTACGTCTCGTATAGTACTGTGATGGTATTAGTTTGTAAGTTCTACGTCTCGTATAGTACTGTGATGGTATTAGTTTGTAAGTTATACGTCACGTATAGAACAGTAGTGTGATGGTATTAGTTTGTTAGTTCTACGTCACGTATAGTACAGTAGTGTGATGGTATTAGTTTGTAAGTTATACGTCACGTATAGTACAGTAGTGTGATGGTATTAGTTTGTAAGTTCTACGTCTCGTATAGTACTGTGATGGTATTAGTTTGTAAGTTATACGTCACGTATAGTACAGTAGTGTGATGGTATTAGTTGGTTAGTTCTACGTCACGTATAGTACAGTAGTGTGATGGTATTAGTTTGTAAGTTCTACGTCTCGTATAGTACTGTGATGGTATTAGTTTGTAAGTTCTACGTCACGTATAGTACTGTGATGGTATTAGTTTGTAAGTTCTACGTCACGTATAGAACAGTAGTGTGATGGTATTAGTTTGTTAGTTCTACGTCACGTATAGTACAGTAGTGTGATGGTATTAGTTTGTAAGTTCTACGTCACGTATAGTACTGTGATGGTATTAGTTTGTAAGTACTACGTCACGTATAGTACAGTAGTGTGATGGTATTAGTTGGTTAGTTCTACGTCACGTATAGTACAGTAGTGTGATGGTATTAGTTTGTAAGTTCTACGTCTCGTATAGTACTGTGATGGTATTAGTTTGTAAGTTCTACGTCACGTATAGTACTGTGATGGTATTAGTTTGTAAGTTCTACGTCACGTATAGAACAGTAGTGTGATGGTATTAGTTTGTTAGTTCTACGTCACGTATAGTACAGTAGTGTGATGGTATTAGTTTGTAAGTTCTACGTCACGTATAGTACTGTGATGGTATTAGTTTGTAAGTACTACGTCTCGTATAGTACTGTGATGGTATTAGTTTGTAAGTTCTACGTCTCGTATAGTACTGTGATGGTATTAGTTTGTAAGTTATACGTCACGTATAGTACAGTAGTGTGATGGTATTAGTTTGTAAGCACTACTCTACTGGATCGTGGAGGTACTTACCGTTTCTAAGAAGTAAGGGTTCGCCACGTAGGAATGTGCCATTATGAGCACTATGTGTGAGAAGAACACGCAGATCATGGTTATCGACCTGCAACACGTAATGGTTTATCTATAGACCTAGACTTGTCTAGACCACTCTAGGCCAGAAAAAGGTCTACGACGGAGAAGCTCTCCCTCAAAGCACCGGCTCTCCAATAAAAGGCTCTGCAATATGTTATCTAAAATATTCGATCAGAAGAAAACTCAGTATTTTATTATAGCTGAGATAAAGTTTTTTGCCTCTATAGGAGTCAGGTATCTCTTGCGGCTGAGTAAGTTGTTGACTTCTTTCTTGCTGCTTTTCAATAATTAACCTGAAGACATAGACAGGCCGAATTTGTTCAATTCCGAATTTTAAAAACTTGTGATCGACGGGAGTTTTTACTCGATGATTTTTGTTATGATGACGCATGAATAATATTAATATTAATGAATTTAACTTAATGAAATTTAATTTCTATGTGTAATTTATATTTGTGTCCATTTTTGTTTTAGTATTAGAGTTAATTTTAGACACGATTGTAAAAATTAATATGAACTATTGCACCCAGAAACAGCTTTCCTATTTTAATTCACTTTGTTTGCTGACAAAATCATCAGTATGTTGCCCAAAATATAGGAATGAGTCTGTTGAGGATTCCGGTTGAAGTTGAATTTTAATTGCGCCGTTTTCATAACATGTCACCTGGCGAGATGAAGGCCAAGCGCAATACATGTTGTAGCTGCCCAAAACCTCTTTAACTAGCTGAACGTTCAAAATGAAAGTTTTAGATGCAATTTAAATATATTATACCCATTGCATATATATATAGGCACATTGTTGTATTATGGTTTTTTGATGTAATATACCTACATGTCAGTCGTCAGTTATTCGTAATGTAATTATCAATAGCTGACTAAAAATTACTGCAAATTAATTTAACTATTACATACCTATTTCGGCCGCCAAGTAGCATAGCTTTGTTTCGGCTTACAGGGTATGGTTTCCGGTGAACTTACAGGCACACGGGGCTTAAAACCTTTGTGCCTCAATGCCTCGTTGATCGGCGCAATGTGCCGCGTAGGTCGGCAGTAAGGCTTTGACGCAGGCAAGTGTTGCACTTACAACACGCGATGTGCTTGCTTATTATCCATTATTTATAAAAAAATATAGCCATGAATAACGGTGCTACCTCATTCCATGAAACAGCTTCAGTCTCTCTAGTCTCGGCTCTCTCTCCGAGTTGACGGGGGCTACTAATCTTGACCAATTCTTCTTCAACGAAAATGAAAGGAGGTATGGATTCCCTGAAAATAAAAGTCGTTTAGGGTTAGTGCTACCTCGATACCTAAATACCCCGAAAAATAAATTAGAATTTAAAATACCTATTCGCACTATTGTATATAATAGATCTTTACCAGGCAAGCCTCGAAGTCAAAAGACGGCCTGTACCACCATCACACTCTTTGGGAGCAGTTCAAGTCCTAGCTATGATTAAGAGGGCCCTGTAGTATCTACCACCGATTTCATAATTGGAAAGAGATACTCTATGTCACAGATTATCTGTCTGTGGTGCGCTACTTTTTCTTGACACGCAATAACAATGAAAATATATGGAAAAAGAGTGTTTGTATGGAAAAAATCTTTTCCATGTATTTAGGTTTGTATTCGTTTTTTAGGAAAAGTAATGCACCACAGACAGAGATTATCACTATCCGATTATACCTACCTGCAAAAATCTTTTGAATCAGAAATTTCGATTACGCTAGCTAAGACAGTGGGGATTGGAACTTGGGAGCTATCGTCAATAATTTTTAACAACTGGGTAGTTGTTAAAAATTATCCGCTTGGTCTAGCCTGTAGACCAAGCGGAGGGTATTTAAAAAAAAATATGCTCTATAATACTTTAATTCTCTAGACTCTAGAGTATTAAAGTATGTAATGCTCTGCATGAAATAAAATTAAATAAGTCTTTATTACTAGTAAGTAGATACGTTTTAAGTAGATAAGTATTTAAATATTATTATTTTTAGTTTTCCTGTACAGCTTGTCCTTCTACTCCATTCTCTACTAGTCGAACTCAAATATTAGGTCCTTACATATGAAATTGGCGTTTTGTCGTACAGGCCACTTTGATCTTAAATATCTCCTCTTTGGTTAGGAATTCCAAATTCAAATTTAAACAGCTATATACTCATGCATTTGTGTTTCGAAAACCGTAATTCATTTGTTTTTTTCTCTTTTGCTTTTTTTTTCTGCGTCACTCATTTCACAAAATGGAAAACTTAAAATATCGTATTATTTACGAGTACGAGTTCCACCGTGGCACCAGTGCTGCAGAAACGGCTCGAAGGATTAATGATGTGTATGGTGGTGGTGTCGCAAAAGAAAACACGGTGCGTTTTTGGTTTCAACGCTTTCGTTCTGGAAATTTCGACCTGCAGAACAAGCCCCGTGGACGGCCGGAGACCAAGGTCGATAATGATGAATTGAAGGCTATTGTGGAAGCAGATCCATCGCAAACCACATCACAGTTAGCTGCAGGCTGCGGTGTTAGTGACAAAACCGTTTTAATCCACTTGAAGCAAATTGGGAAGGTGAAAAAGCTTGAAAGGTGGGTACCTCATGAATTGAGTGAAGCAAACCGACAAACGCGCGTCGACTGCTGCGTTACATTACTCAACCGGCACAATAATGAAGGAATTTTAAATCGGATCATTACATGTGATGAAAAGTGGATCCTGTACGATAATCGTAAACGTTCATCGCAATGGCTGAACCCTGGTGAACCAGCAAAATCTTGCCCCAAGCGAAAATTGACTCAAAAAAAGTTACTTGTAAGCGTTTGGTGGACTAGTGCCGGTGTCGTACACTATAGCTTTCTTAAATCTGGTCAGACGATTACGGCTGATGTCTATTGTCAGCAACTGCAAACCATGATGGAAAAGCTCGCTGTTAAACAACCGAGACTTTTCAATCGCTCTACGCCACTGCTGCTTCAAGACAACGCTAGACCACACACGGCCCAACAGACGACTACCAAATTAGAGGAGCTTCAATTGGAATGTCTAAGACATCCACCGTACTCTCCGAACCTTGCTCCAACAGATTACCATTTTTTTCGAAATTTGGATAACTTCTTGCAAGGAAAAAAATTCAATTCCGATGAGGCAGTCCAAACCGCTTTCAAAGATTTCATTGATTCCCGTCAATGGTTTTTTTAGTAAAGGGATCAATGAACTACCTATAAGATGGCAAAAGTGTATAGATAGCAATGGTACATACTTTGATTAATAAAATATATTTTAATATGAAAAAATTGCCTTTATGTTCCTCCCATACAAAACGCCAATTTCATATGTAAGGACCTAATATTTAGATAACCTCTAATGTTGCTTTAGCTTAATTAAGCTTATATTGATACAAAATGTTGTTTTATGCTATGGTAAGACTGTAGGTGGAAGTGGACTTAACTCGGAATCCTCAACAGTCTGAGGAACTGGCTATCTTACCTCTAAGTGCCAGAACACAACAATTTAGAATTGTTTGTAGAATTGCGACCACCTATTGCCTTATCTTAACTTGTAACCAGATGAGATAAACCAAGCGCGTCCCCGTCGTACAATAAATATACACTTACTAGCTTTTGCTCGCGGCTTCGCTCGTGTTAAGAAGTATTATTATTAATAAGGTATAGTTTTTGCGGCTTTACTTTTGTTTATAAAAAAGTCTAACCGACAAAACCTATACTTAAACCAAACGAAAACAAAACAAATGCCCAAATACAAAGCAGAGTCTATAACCAAAACTACTAAACCGAAACAAAACCAATGCAAAATCTCAAAATCCTTTCTTAGGGGATGCCTACGTCATAGTGACTTTATGCATGCAAAGTCTCAGCACGATCGGTTTAAAATTGACAAAGTTTCATAGAAACTTTCATCCCCTATTTTATCCCCTTGGGGGTAGAATTAATCAAAATCCTTTCTTAGCGGATGCCTACGTCATAGTGACTTTATGCATGCAAAGTCTCAGCACGATCGGTTTAAAATTGACAAAGTTTCATAGAAACTTTCATCCCCTATTTTATCCCCTTGGGGGTAGAATTAATCAAAATCCTTTCTTAGCGGATGCCTACGTCATAACATCTACCTGCATGCCAAATTTGAGCCCGATCCGTCTAGGGGCTTGGGCTGTGCGTTGATAGATCACTATGTCAGTCAGTCAGTCACCTTTGAGTTATATATATATAAGATACTTGACGAATTGAATTGAATTGTATTACTAGACATGTTAGTTATTTTAATTTAAATTGGATGTTATATTGTCTGATAAGTATGTATTTACAAAAAAAAATAGTATTCTATCCGTAATCTAGTTCCCATATTACATATTATAGCTTTGCTTAGTTTGTTATTAATGTCCTGTAATATTTATTAAATTGTTTTTACTAACCTTTCCCTCCCTTCTTGAACAGAAGCACATCATACCCAGTACCGATGACATTCAGCAGGAGAAGAACCAAGTAGACAACAGCAACAACTAAATCACTCTCATGTACCACCAGCCTCTCTCCTTCTCTCTTGCAATACTGCACCTTCGCCAGCCTTCCTTCTATGCCATACTCATTCCACAGCGAGTTATTCAGACATGACTCGAGGACATCTGACAGCTCCCCTGTTGTACTCGCTTCGGAGTATTCTTTGCATGTTTGTGTGACACACACTCCTCGGTGTATTTGTGTGTGGTTGAAGTGTTTTACTGTGTACTCTGAATAGTCCTGAAATATGGAAATATTATGTGCTATATTATGGGTTACATTAAAACGTCGTAAGTATACATATTGAGCCGCCTATCGCTCTGAGTAATTGCAAGCTGCACATGGATGGGCGTGGCATATACATAGAGGCCTATGGGCGAAATCTGACTTCGGATGATGATGATGATTGAAAATTTGGAATCGTGGAATGGTCTCCTGTTGAGTTTTCCCTAGTTGCTACAGAATGAGGTGTTTAAAAAAGGGCGTGTTAAAATGTTTTCACACCACCTTCTCGATAATGTCCATATCATGAAATCTCAACGTAAAGCAAAGCATTATCTCCCAAGGTAGCTCAAAGTCAAAGTCAAAGTCAAATATGTTTATTCAGTAAGATTTTTTAGGATCACTTTGAAACGTCAAATCTACCGCCTGTTCGGAATCGCGACCAGCGGGCCTAGCACGGGGTTTTCATCTCTACTCTACCCTAGAATAGAGAAGACAGTTTCTTGTCTTCGTAATCTTTCTTTTGCCCGAACACGCCGTTTCTCAAAGCAAACCCTAGAAAGCAGTTTCCTCGTAGACAAGCTCTTTCTATAGCAACGGAAACGAAACCACAGATCAAATATAAAATGTTGTAAGAAGTTCGTTCGTTGCGTTTCATTACCCACAAAATGTCAACACGAAACAAGAAATACAGCTTATACGTAAAACGAAACGTTTTACATTTTTCCATTGCTCCACAGTCTTGTGGGGCCCTAACTCCTTGAGTGCGCCTTGAAGACGCACCCATTCTTCATTGTGGGCCCGACGTCCCAGGGGCCCGGTATATTCTCCCAAGGCGAACATATTATGTGTGGACATGTAGTCCACTAATGTATTTACTAATATTATGTTCCATAACCATTGCAAGGCTTCGAAACTATTTCATCCATCCATACTATCCTTATTTGATATCTATCTCATAATGGGAAAGACACCTATGTCTTACTAGCTTCATTGAAATTTTCAGACTTGGAGGGACCTTAAAAAGAAAGCCCGGATCGATGGTGCTCGGCACAATCTTAACAAACACAAATTTGTTACAAAAAAGTTGCGCCTAAACTCGGCCTCCGGCAAATCGAAAGCTACTGTGAGCTCTGCGAACTGCGATTATTTCACGTCTCCGGTCGTTTTTCTCCTCGTACTGGCTCAGAAGCCAATTTCTTCCACCGTTCATAGTAACCGTAAAAAATATTCACTAAATTATGCGAGAGAAACACTTCTCTAGGTCTCGAGAGGTGTAGATAATTTTAGAAGAAATGTTTCTATTCTCAAACGTCAAAAGTAGAGTAAATTGAATGGCATGCTCGCAGTGGTAGACTCATGTCTAGAGTAGACTAGAAAACATTTCTATCCGTTCATTCTTTCGAACGCCATGTTCCCGATCGAAGAAAACTTTCTACTCTCTACACCTAAATGTCATTTTTATGTCATTTTTAATCTACCCTAGACAAGAAACCCCATGCTAGGCCCGCAGCACACAAGGAGAAAGGCAAGAACCTCGGGCTAGTTTTTTTTTTTCATGATCCATTACAATAGCTTAAAATTATCTAATACTAATTACAATTTATTCACTGGAGCAAATTCATTTTTTTTAATGCCAGGCTTTCTTATCTTCTAGGTAATCTGAAATTTTATAATAAGCTTTCCTGGATAGCTTTTGTTATACAAAATTTTTGAATTTATTATTTGACAAGCTTAGCACATCACTTGGCAATTTATTGTTATTATATGAACGATTTATTAACCTTATGGAGCCTAGTTGTGGGAACAGCGAGTTTATTCTTATTTCTAGTATTATAATTATGTTTATCACAGTTTTTGTCAAATAAGCTTATGTTTTTACGCGCATACATAATATTTTCATAAATACATTGGCAGGGCATAGTCAATATATTTATTTCTTTGAACTTGTCTCTTAATGAATCTCTGGGACCCATTTTGTAAACAGCGCGAATAGCCCTCTTCTGCAAAACGAATATGGTGTCTATATCTGCAGCACTTCCCCACAGTATTATGCCATATGACATAATACTGTGAAAGTAACTGAAGTAAACTAGTCTTGCTGTAGCAACGTCTGTGAGAAGACGTATCTTCTTTACAGCATATGCTGCAGAACTAAGTCTCTTCGCCAGTTTATCTATGTGTGGGTCCCATTGAAGTTTATTATCTAAAGTTAATCCCAAAAATACAGTGGTTTTGACTAATTCTATGTTTTCCTCTTTAACTTTTACATTAGCTTCAACTTCAGTTACATTTGGTAAAATAAATCGAATACATTTGGTATTTTTCTGGTTAAGTACTAAGTTATTTACATTAAACCATTAAACCAGAGCTAAAGTTGTAGGAAACTCCATAAGTGATTTGAATTTGGAATGTCAAATTCGTGTGCAAACTTGTGGAAAACTCTAAGCAAAAAAATGCCCAATGGCATTTAAAAAAGGATTTGTTCGAAATCAAGCTGGCCATGAGCAGAAGGATTTTCGATTTTAAAAAAATAACATAGGCGCGATTGTAATGAATGTTTGTTTTCCTCCATAGAGATAAACAGACAAAAAGGCAGGATGGTTCGTGGCATATCTATATAGACGTCACGTAAGAGAACATTTGACGTGTATTTAATTTGACAAATAAAGATTTAACGGGTATTAAAATTGACAAATCAATGATTTGACAAGTGTCTGCGTAGTCACACAGGCTGCTTTTTATCCAGGTACACGCAAACAAAACATATGACTAGTATGAATACTGTCCCACTGTAGGACCAAGGTTTTCCCTAGGTATGGCAAATACTACATTAAAAAAAACACGAACCTTCAATTTTGAGATAATGGATTAGATAAATAAACAAATTGAAGTCTTACTTGCAAAGCGATACTAAAATCATTATGAATAGTAGACTTGAACCCCCCATCAATTAGACTGATACTAGAACAGGTCTCTAGATCGCCATTAAAACCTGTATTGCTTTTCTAGGTAATAATTATAGGGGAAATAGCACAAAACGATTTAATTGGTGTGTATCAGTTCTGTTTATGGTTTATATCTACAATACAATTCTAGAGGTGTATTATATAGGCTGATGATTGTTATTTTTATTATATAAATATTTTACGCAACGCATACCTGATAAGCTTGAATATAAAAGTAATGACATCATTGTGAAAAATATCAAGTATGTTACATTATAGTAATGCCGTGGCGGTCATGGATAATGAATCGACCCCTCCAACTCAGTCCATGGATGTCGTAAAATCCGAGCGACTTTACTGCGATCATCAATCCGCCTACCAAGGATGGTGAGTATGGCAAATCTCTCCAGCTGGTGGAGGCTCTGTCCAGCAGTGGACACTAATGGGCTGTTGTGACTGAAGGTACCTTAACGTATACCTAATTGTTATATTTCTAGTTTTTCTGCGAAGCATTTCTCGGTTTATCTGACCGTCCACATGCCTGTGAGTAAATTACTCACGAGCATAAGCGGTCATTTCCACTCTTAGTACATAATTGCGTGCATTTCTGACCATGATCTTGCTTACCATCGTTTCCGGAATTTCCCGCCGTTGTTCTCTTGATTTTTAGGGTTCCTATCCAGAGGTTGGAAACCGAAACCTATGGCTTAGACTTAACGTTTTAAGATATTATTAAGTATTAAGGTTTATGATGTACTTATAAATGTTATTAATTTATTTAAAACTCTGCAGGTATCTACCTAACTAACGAATTGATCGAGGTGTGATCGCGATTCCGAAAAGCCAGTAGATTTGACGTTTCAAAATGATCCTAGAAATATCAATGAATATAAATTTTAACTTTGTTTTTTTACTGACTTCATTTTACGTTCGGCCATTCGTCTGACCTAATAATAGGGTGTATATTTTTATTATATCAAAGGCGAGTTCTGATAGTTTTTTTTTTATTTAAGCATATTGTGATGACAACCGGCATTCAGAGGTAAGATAGCCAATGCCTCAGTTTGTTGAGGATTCAGTGCCGAGGAAGTGCAAAGGATCTGGCTTTCTTACCACGAAATGCCAAATACAATTTAAGAATTGTTGTTATGGTAACAGAATGAGGTAAGATGGTGGCAGACTTAAACAAAAAAGTCTTACCACCAACCACCAAACCAAGCACAATATGTACTTCCTGGGGATCCTGGGGATCGAGCCCGGGACCACTGGAACTGAAATCGGGGTTGAACCACTAGACCACAGAAGTGGTTAAAGAATCGTAGTATATAAAGTATCATAAGTATCCGTTATCAAGTTCATATTACAAGCTTTGCTTAGTCTGGCCTAGATGGCGATGTGTAAAATGTCTAGTGATATTTTTCTCACACGTATCATCTGCATGAGCTCGTTGTCTCCGTGCAGGTCTACATCCAGCACGCAGTACGTTCCTCCGGGTTCCAGGAGGCAGGAGTCGAATTCATCCAGGTGGTACAAGGGAGGCATTCGGTTGTATTCACTCTCTGTAAAAAACTTGAGATTAAAAAATAGACGAGCACATTTTTTTAAATTAATTTTTTGTCGTACCTTTAGGTCGGGCAATTAGAACACTTTATTTTGAGGTTTGCCCGCGATAACGGCTGATGCAACCCCGCCGAAACGCCGGGTTTTTTTTTTGTTTTTATACAACTAGGAGACGCAACAAGCTTGTAGCCCACGTGATGTTAAGTGCACTCTTGCCTATAACAATGCCTTACTGCATAGGTCACATCCACAAAGAACATAGCCTACACGGCACTGCATTGCGCCCGTCAACTTGAGGCATAAAGATGTTAAGAAGTGATGTACACAGTGTTAATACTAGAAATAAAAATAAACTTGAGATACCTAAGTTTCGCTTAGGAAAAGTAAATAATTCATTCTTAGGAAACTGTGTGAGATTCTATAATAAGCTTCCTCAAAGCGCCACCAAACTCTCTGCTCGTAAATTCAAATTCTATATAAAGAATAATTTAATTAAAAGTGCCTACTACAAAACTAGTGATTATATCGACGATAAGAACGCGTGGCCCGATGTTGACAGCAAAATGGTGATTTCTCAATGTTAACAAAGTGCCCATTAGGTAGATAGGTAATAACAAATGTTTTAAGATTAAGTATTTAGGTTTTTGATGTATCTACTAAGAATATAATAGCAAATTGTGTATCTAAATGTTGAATGGATCATCAAATAAATTAACCAGCCCGAGGTTCTTGTCTTTCTCCTTGTTTGCTGGTCGCGATTCCGAACAGGCGGTAAATTTGACGTTTCAAAATGATCCTAAAAATTTTAATGAATAAAGAAATTTTGACTTTGACTTTGACTTTGGGTGCAAATTATCAAAATTCCTTTCTTAACAGGCGTCTACACACCAAGACAAACATGCCTTTGTACAACCAGCGGTTTCAGCTGTGCGTTATATCTAGTTGATTCAGTCAGTTAGTCAGAACGTTTTTATCCCTTTCCCGCTATGTCCATTTCCCGGCACGTCAATTAGCCCGCTATGTCTTTTTCCCGCTATTGTAATGCAAACCGAAGGTTTCGACCCACATTTCCAGGCAAGACAATGCCAGTTTTATACAGTTAGTTCTGAAGCCTCAGTGCAGGTCAGACTCACGCTTGGTCAGTTTTTATAATATATTGGTATACCTTGAAGTAAGCACTATAATAACACCAAGTTTGAAAAAGATAAGTATTACCGTTTTTAAGTCAGAGCTATTATAACAAATTATAAAAGTGTTCCTTGCATGGGGACTCTTTTTTTATGATAATATTTATAATATTACTGGTTTTTCGATGTGATAATACATATTCTCTGAACATTTCAAGCTACTTCTTATTACAGTTCAAAAGATGAAGCTCTTTAAAGTTTGTTCACATAAATATTTGACCCCTTCCCTTTAAAATTTAAAATTCTAAAAAAACCTAATACATAATAATAATATATTTTTATTTCATACAACACTGAATTGGTACATATCTTTAAAACTAATTTATACACTATAATTACAAAAACTGGGACTGGGTGAAAACAAGTATCGAGTGATTAATGAGGGAAATATCTTCCTTCATTAATCACCCTCCCCACTAGACACGTCCATACCGGGGAAGTCAAATCTTCCGCCACAGTCCTCAGGATGCTGTTGTGACTCCCCCTCACTCTACACATCAGGGACGCAGTTTTTTCCGAAAGACGGCATAAGTGCTATCTGTCTGAAATTGCGCAAACATATCTGATGCACTGCAGTATCGAGGCAGCCCCAACATCATCCTGAAGACATTATTATATTGGATACGTAGAGCGTCCATTGATCTTTTGGTGTGTCTAACCCACAGACCTCCCGTGTAAAAACTCTGACAGTAAGCTTTGAAAAGTGTGATTTTAACTTGGTCAGTACAACAAGAAAATCTGTGGGCCAACATGTTACCTCGGACCGCTAGAGCCCTACGCTCCCTCTCAACATCTACATCGTCCTTAAGGTCTTCGGTAAGGTAATGTCCCAGATATTTAAATTCAGTAACATGATTTATGTTCAAGACATTTAGGGTAAAATTAAGTGCATTATGAGGACGTTTACCGGCGGCCTTAAAGACCATGTACTCAGTTTTACTTAGATTGTACATAAGTCCATGCTTAATAGCATAAGCCTCACACACTCTGAGCAGCTCTCGTAGACCCCCACTGACGGGCTCAGCAGCACCATGTCGTCAGCATAGCTAATGTTATTTACACTTACGCCTTTCATTCGGCAGCCGACACGCATGCCGCTCAGCTCAACAATGAGGTCATTTACATATAGATCGAAGAGCTTGGGAGAGGTTAAACCCCCCTGCCTCACGCACTCCAACCGATATGATTCTGACAGAGAACTAGCCCACCTTACGTAGCTGGTCTGGTTCGCATACCAATATTTTAATATATGAAGGACTTCAACCGGTAAACCCCTGTCCCCCAACTTTCTCCATAGCACATGATACGACACAAGGTCAAACGCCTTGGAGAGGTCAAGGAAACAGGCGTACACAGGCGTCCTACGGTCTGTATAATACTGTACGGTATGCTTGACACCCATGATTGCGCTTTCTGTAGACAGACCAGGCCGAAACCCGAGCTGAGCGTCATGTAGATCTAGGTATTTATCAAGGCAAGTATCAAGCAAACCGTCCAGTATTTTAGCGCTAATGGTTGCCAGAGAGATTGGGCGATAATTTTTACTGTCCGAGACATCCCCGGTCCTGTTCTTCACAATGGGCACCACGATAGTTTTCATTAATTCCAATGGTAGGTGCGAGTGACTAATGCACATTGAGAAAAACATAGACAGTACTCTCGGCAGATGCATCCCCGCATACCTTAAATGCTCGACACTAAGCCCATTATGACCTGGAGACTTCCCACCACTCATCTTCCTCAGAACTTTCCTAACCTGCCCTGCAGTGAATAAAAGAAGCGGCGCGTCGTTCCCACATCCAGACCCAGGGTCCATCCAGGCACCGGACGGACCAAGTGGAGACTGTATCTTAAAATGTTCTCTAAACATGTTAGAGATCTCTACAGGGTTATTTATATCGCCCACGTTCACGGAGAGACCAGGTCTAACTTCCTGTTTCCCAGTAGCTTTCCAAAATTTTCCAAAGTCCTTAGCAGATCTATGTTTAGCCAGAGTATCCATTTTTAGTTGTTCATGGTTTTTTTGACACCACTTTAGGCGACTTTTGAAAGTCTTTCGAGACTCATACATTTTATTATATATAACACCAGAGGTAGGTCGGTTATTTAGCACCCACATTTTAAAATTATGCCTAGCCTCACGATGAGCGTAGCGAACGTGCTCCTTCCAGCCAAATAATTGTTTAATTTTTGTAGGTTTTTTAAATACCTTTCCATTAGTGCTCACAGCCGCATCACATAAGATTTGTACTATATTTTTATACATTTTATCTAGTAAGAACTTATGTTCCTCCAGACTGCACGACCGACAGTTGCACTCTAAAAACACACTGGGAAAATCAATATCACGCAGCCTGTTATGACACAATTCATGGTACTTACTTATTTGAGACTCATTTCTCTCTCCCCATATTATCGAGCTACGAGGCAGGTCGTGCATTACAAACTTAGGTCTAACTTTACCTATGTTACATTTAACGGACAAAGGTAAATGATCAGACACGAAAACATCCTCAATGACACTTATCTCAGATACGGTTTGCCAGGCCGATAGTGACACAACACAGTGATCTAACCACCGCCTACACCCATGAGCCTCACTGATATAAGTGTAAGTGTGCGACTGTAGTCCTAGCTTTTCAAGATCAGCACAGGTCCAAGACTGATCCCGACAAAAAATACACAGTTCATTGTAAAATAATTCATGTGGGTGTGCGTTGAAATCGCCCAAAATAAAAATAATTTCGATATCTACGCTCGCCACGATAGCACTTATTTTACCCAGTACCTCCGAAAAAATTGACAAATTGTCTTGTGAGTCGGTTGGCATATATACAGAAAATACAATAAAAGAGCGTCCTCTAATTGTAGCACTGATACCTACAAGACGAGTACTACTACAATCCATTTACGACAATTACTTTCTCAAAAATACCTTTTTTCCAAAGAATGGCCACTCCCCCATATGGTCTTCCCTTCAACAGGCCCGCGGAGGTGTCTACTGCGGACTTGCCTGTATACTCAAAATTACTAGATATAGTTCCTAGCAATGGGATGTAATGGGGCAGTAGCCATGTCTCTTGTAAGGCTACCAAGTCCGAAATTTTACAGATATTCCTAATATCATCAATCGACCGCTTGAAAGACTTACAGTTAAAACTAACTAAACTAAGAGATTGGTCAGGGCTTAAATCCATATTATAAATTATTTTACAACTTTAACTGAACGTTCAGGTTTAGGCGTTTGGTACAAAAAAAATACAAAACGCCTAAATGTTATTCCACTAGGCCATAACTGATCATCTAAGTACAATTCTAATTTACTCTTTGAAACGTAAAGCTTAAATGCATTATATTTTTTTACTTTCTTCATATTTATCACTTTCAAAGTTACGGTTTCGTTAGTTTTGGCCTTTATCTAAGAAATTATGTCCTCCTCGCTAGTTTGTTTACAAACGAAACGAATTCGAAATTAAAAGAGGCACATTAACATCAGCCGCTTTGAAATTACCGTCTGACTTCGCACAGCCATTTTGGCCAATCAATTTATAACGCTTTGAAGATTTACTTCTTACTACTTGCCAATCCGTGTCACTATTCTCTATTTGGTTACATTTTTCACTCAAATCTGGAGCAAACAAACCACCACGCATATCATATTTTTCGAGTTGTGCATCTGATGAGCCCGGTATACGCGACGACGATGCCGCAGGTGCATCCGATGTTTGTGCGAGGTTACCAGATGCGACAAGTTTTGATTGTGACGAAATCGCGGCGCTCTCCAGTGGCGCCACCCCGTCTCTCGCTTCTGTCACGCTTACACCCGCACCAACACTGCACTCAAGGCTCGCCCGGCAGATGCTCTCATTCGCCCTTATCGCAACCGTCGAGTGCGCCGATGACGGTACCTCAACGCGTTCAATTGTACTCATCGCTTGTTCTTGCATACGTACTAAAGAGATATAATTATCTTCGTCACCTCTATTCAAGGATGAGTGTTTCTCTAATGCTGGTTGGTCATTTCCCTTCTCATCTGCAGGTAGTTGCGATAATTGAATAGACGCATATTCGGGTTCGTAATAAAGACCTATCTGCCCACTATCCAATACAAATCTGTTCTGCATTAACGCTCGTCTTTTTTTGTTTACATTCAAACTTGATGAGTAGTTATCAATTATAGATGCATGTTTCATTACCATTTTCTCCTCAAGAGCGCTCAGCTGATTCTTCAAGCACAGGATATCTCTCAAAAGTCCCGTTACATTGACACTATCAAAATTGACGGCGGGTATTTTATGAAGATGTTTCGCCACAAAGATTGGGAAAGTCTCGGGGTCCGAACCTTTCATCAGACCAATAATGTCATCAAGATCTCGTGACATCTTTTTCTTTCCATCTTTTCGACGCAGAGGCAACTTCTTTGCTTTAGGCAAAGAGTCAGCGAGTAGTGATTTTGCCGTCACAATATCATCCGCAGAAAAAGAGGTAGTACATAGTTGGTGTATACTCTCCTCATCCATAAAATCCATGACATTTTGTAAGAATGCCAAAAGTTCACTGATTACAATGTTACAGTTCGCACATTTTATCGTATTTGAGGTCAATTAAATTGTCAAACATTTCGGGTTTATTACCACGGTAATATGTAATTTTACCTCGATATTTCGAAGCGGTTTCACGCTCCATGGTCACGAGTAGACTGGTTCGGCGATTGTTTGCAGCTCCTAAGGACAGACATATCTGTCTACCCTCTTTCGGATCCGACGACTACCCTCACTTCGAATTCTTGAACCACTACCATTGTCACTCACTTGTTTGTTACGGCACACAAAACTCACTGTGTCCACACGGAACGCCACTACATACCACGGTTGGTGCGAGAAGCAATCGAAATCACGAAATATAAAAATTTCAATCGTGAAGATTGGCTTTAGACTGTCCAGTACTTGGAACCCAGTATTAAGGGCCTACAATCGTAAAAAGTGGTCGACTACGAGTTCGCGTGTGGACACAGTGAGTTTTGTGTGCCGTAACAAACAAGTGAGTGACAATGGTAGTGGTTCAAGAATTCGAAGTGAGGGTAGTCGTCGGATCCGAAAGAGGGTAGACAGATATGTCTGTCCTTAGGAGCTGCAAACAATCGCCGAACCAGTCTACTCGTGACCATGGAGCGTGAAACCGCTTCGAAATATCGAGGTAAAATTACATATTACCGTGGTAATAAACCCGAAATGTTTGACAATTTAAATGTAGTGAATAACCACGAAAACCTAAAAACTTATATTGCAAACCGGTACGGGCCGGAATGTGTTAAAATGATACGACAACTAGAACGTGCGCGGAAAAAACGGGAATGTTTACGTGAATCTATTGTTTTCTTATCGAAGTGTCGGGACAATAATGTTATACCAACCTGTGTGAAACTTAGACCACGCGAATATATCTACGGTTCCACGCAAATTCTACTGAGAGCGAGTGTCAAACTACTTCACCGAATGATTCGAAATAACCGTTACTTGCTTGATAAAGTGTCGTGTGAGTTGTACCTGTTACATCTGGAATGCAGTGTTCGGTTAGACAAAAGTGATTTCGAGGTATGTGATCGTATAACATTTCTACAAGCTCAACGTGTAGCAGAGTGGTGTGCATCTAAACACGAAAATAAGTTTGCCAATTTACTGCGAAAACAACATCGTAATGGAGACTACCACGAAAACTCGATTGCAACTCGAACAGTCATAAATAGATCTAGCAAGCCACTAACTGAACCTGCACAAAGTGCTCTTGAAAAGGGTTTAAATTTCGCCCCAACACCCACACGTATCCCGTATGAAAATATCATCTGTGGTATAGAAGAAGCCATTTCGAGAAATAAAATCCCCGCAGGGGACGCAGAAACGTTACGCCAAGATATTGCTGTAACTTTACGAAATTCTCGACCACCACAAAATAATATTAGTACTGAAGAATTGCGAGCCTTAAAAGATCTTCGTGCCGATACAGAAATCTTAGTACTAAAAGCTGATAAGGGAAACGCAACAGTGGTAATGGATGTAGAAGAGTACGACCAGAAAATAAAAACCTTACTAGAGGACAGTTCCACTTACAAACCAGTGAACTACAATCCTACTCCCAGAGTGAAACGGCAGACGAGTGCGATAATTACTGAGTGCAAAGACGCTTTATCAGAGGATGTTTATAAACAGCTGCTTCGTCCACGCATCGTACTGCCACCAAGACTCTATGGATTGCCTAAGATTCACAAAACTGACGCACCTCTACGACCAATCGTAAGTCAGATTGACTCGCCTACTTATGAACTGGCAAAGTACGTTTCCCGCATGTTGAAACCTCTTACGGGCATGACTACCTCCTTTGTGAAGGATTCCAGACATTTTGTCGAGATCCTAAAAGACACGACCGTCAGTACTAGTGAGACAATGGTCAGCTTTGATGTTGAGTCTCTTTTCACTAATGTACCTGTAAAGGAGTGTATCGATGTGATTAAGGTGAAACTTCAGGAACATGACATCCCGATGGCAATAGCTAAGTTACTTGAACACTGCTTAAATACCAGTTACTTCTTATACAATGGTCAATACTACCTACAGATTGATGGTGTCGCTATGGGCAGTCCTGTTGCTCCAATCGTAGCAAATATCTGGATGGAGCATTTTGAAAACACTGCAATTCAGTCAGCCCCATCAACTGTCAAATTATGGAAGAGGTACGTAGATGACGTTTTTTGTATATTAAGGGGGAAGGAGCAACAGATACAAGAGTGCTTGGTATATCTGAACAACATCCATTCCAAAATGAAGTTCACTTGTGAGATTGAAGAACAACGGAGACTTGCTTTTCTAGATGTGCTGGTAATAGTTGGAGATGATGGAACTATAGGTCACTCGGTATATAGAAAAGTAACTCACACGGACAAATATTTGCATGCTACTTCACATCATCATCCACGTCACCTGGACTCGGTAGTCAAAGCGTTGACGAACAGAGCTTATGACATATGCGATGCAAGCCATCTGCCACATGAGCTAGATCACGTCAAAACTGTTCTACGGCGAAACGGGTACCGCGTGAAAGCATGCCAATCAAAACGCACACCGAAGAAAAGGAAAGAAGAAGTGCAACGACAGTCAGCGTTTTTACCTTATGTGAAAGGAGTAACAGATAAAATAGGCAGATTGTTAGGGAAATTCTCGATAAAGACTGTCTTTACTCCTTTTAACAAAATAGGAAAGCTACTTCGTTCGCCCAAGGACCCACTACCTTTTCAAACGCCTGGTGTCTACAAAGTTAATTGCAGTTGTGGAAGTTCATACATCGGTCAGACCAAACGTACCATTGTCGACCGCATGAAAGAACACATCCGTGCTGTGAAAAACAACGACGCACAGAAATCGGCCATAGCACAACATCTTACGCAAACGGAGATTAATCACTGGATAGAACTACATAACCCCCAAGTACTGTCGACGGAACGCCACTACATACCACGGTTGGTGCGAGAAGCAATCGAAATCACGAAATATAAAAATTTCAATCGTGAAGATGGCTTTAGACTGTCCAGTACTTGGAACCCAGTATTAAGGGCCTACAATCGTAAAAAGTGGTCGACTACGAGTTCGCGTGTGGACACAGTGAGTTTTGTGTGCCGTAACAAACAAGTGAGTGACAATGGTAGTGGTTCAAGAATTCGAAGTGAGGGTAGTCGTCGGATCCGAAAGAGGGTAGACAGATATGTCTGTCCTTAGGAGCTGCAAACAATCGCCGAACCAGTCTACTCGTGACCATGGAGCGTGAAACCGCTTCGAAATATCGAGGTAAAATTACATATTACCGTGGTAATAAACCCGAAATGTTTGACAATTTAAATGTAGTGAATAACCACGAAAACCTAAAAACTTGTATTTGAGGTCATTGTCCTCCGCAGTGAGTCACCGTGTTAACGATTATTACGACGCGTCTGCTTTCCGCTGCGAGATGCGTCAAACTGATATATGCCAGCGCTTATTTTATATGGGCAATCTACATACGAATTTTCAAATGCCTATCATGTACGGTTTCAGAGATATGCAACATTTTACTCTAAACTTTGAACGCCATTTTGAACCCCTTGGGGTGCAAATTTTCAAAATTCCTTTCTTAGTGGACGCCTACACAACATGGTGAACATACACTCTAAATTTCAAGTCTGTACGTCCAGCGGTTTAGGCTGTGCGTTGTATCCAGTTGAATCAGTCAGTCAGTCAGTCACTCAGGACCTATCCTTTTATATAGTAGAAGAAGAAGAAGAATTAACTTTTTATTACTTTATAAAAACGCCCCTCCCCCATTGTTCTATAACTTATGTTTCACCCCAACACATATACACTCAAATTCAAACGAATATACTCATATGAACATAATATTGTGTATATCTCACCATGTTACCTTGCCATAACAACAATTCTAAAAAATCTTGTGTTCCGACATTTAGAGGTAAAATGGCCAGTTCCTCAGTTTGTGAGGGTTCCGGGTGAATTGCGCTTCCACCTTCAGCCTAACTTGAAAAAACAGATGAGAAGAAGGCCAAGCACCTTTTCGTCGTATAATTTAAAAAAAAACCTACATGGAGCTGGTATGTTACACAAACACAGGTTTCAGACCATGACCTTGCTTTTTCTGCCTTACTGTGAAATTTATTTGTGTATAATATTTTATTTGTAAGTATTCATGAGTCCTGAACCCTCGGACTCGAAAATATCTGTATTTTTTTATTGTACGATGGGGAAGCTCGGCTTTCATCTCACCTGGTTTTAAGTTATGATAAGGTTGAAGGTGGGGGCACACTGCACCCGGAATCCTTAACAGTCTGAGGAACTGAGCTTAGATAGCTCAAAAAGCCGGAACACAACAATTGAAAATTGGTTGTCATGGCGACAGACTTAGGTAGGATGGTGGTAGCTAGCCAGTTCTACCACCAACCAAACAGACCACAATATTGTACGTACTCCCCCTGGGGATCGAACCCGAGACATTTTATTAATAATAATAATCATTTATTTGCGAACATGGGTTTAACATAGATGACAAATAGTAATAAGGTGGTACAGCCATGATCAACTCACCAACATGCAAATATTGAAAAAATTACAAAGTGTAAAAATAGTTAAATTAAAATTGGATTCAATTCGCAAATAAGATTAATTAAGAAATTGTATAGAATATAAATAAAAATGTACAGTCATGTTATTAAATACTAAAACTACTGTATTATGTCACTGGCTTATAATTTGTCGTTCATGCATCGACATGATCGTGCATTTACATATACTACATACTTATCTAAGCTTTTTGCATAAGAAACCTCTTTAATATCTCTTTCTTTTCTTTTTTTTTTCTTACAAATGTTCTTATATATTCAAAAAAATACACAATTAAACTAACTATTTTCATATAAAGCAGTCGGGTTACCTAAGGACCGTAACATACGGTCTATAGGTAACTCAACTGTTCCAGACAAATACCAGACGGAAACGGGCCTAAGACACTTTTACTTTTTCTTGGTGATTGAATAGATTTAATGTTTTGTGATGTATGTAAGAATCCCTTCATTGTACTTATAACTGTCAAAGTCAAAGTCAAAGTCAAAATTTCTTTATTCAATAAGATTTTTTAAGATCATTTTGAAACGACAAATCTACCGCCTGTTCGGAATCGCGACCAGTACACAAGGAGAAAGGCAAGAACCTAGGGCTGGTTAATTTTTTAATGATCCATTCAACATTTAGATACACAATTTGTAATTATATTGTAAGTAGATGCATCATAAACCTAAATACTTAATCTTAAAACATTTGTTATTACCTATCTATACCTAATGGGCAGTTTGTTAACATTGAGAAATCACCATTTTGCTGTCAATAGCAACATCGGGCCACGCGTTCTTATCGTCGATATAATCACTTATTTTGTAGTAGGCACTTTTAATTAAATTATTCTTTATATACTCGTACAATTTGAATTTACGAGCAGAATGTCTGTTGGCGCTTGGAGGAAGCTTATTTTATAGAATCTCACACAGTTTCCTAAGAATTAATTATTTACCTACTTTTCCTAAGCGATACCTAGTTATATCAAGATTTTGACTATGATTTATTATTGACTAACATTGTTTTTGTTTGTTTTGTATTGTGATTAATTATTATTATTATTTTTGACATGTGGATTACTAATTTGATGACTACTCTATTGTATTAGGTTATTAGCCTGTAAGGATAGATGTATTGGTGTGGTAAATAAATAAATAAATAAAATAAAGTAACACTGTGTACATCACTTCTTTTACCAAGCTCATCAATGTAATAATGTATAACCGCCTCTGTGGTCTATTGGTTCAAGCGACCGATTTCAGATCCAGAGGTCCCGGGTTCGATCCTGATGGGGAGTACAATATATTGTGATATATTTTTTCATCAGTAGCCCGGTCGGACACGTCAACCGGAATACTGAGCAGTCTCTTGTATCAGCAGCTCGGATTTGGCGAATTACTTTTGTTTGTGGTTTAAATGCAGTGGCGAATGTCGCATTTTTAACCGCCTCTGTGGTCTAGTGGTTCAACCCACCGATTTCAGATCCAGAGGTCACGGATTCAATTTCCAGGGGAAGCAATATTGTTCTTGGTTTGGTTGGCGGTAGGATTTTGTTTAAGTCCGTCTGGCTAGCTACCTCCATCTTACCTATTTCTGTCGCCATAATAACAATTCTAAAATTGTTGTGTTGCGGCATTCAGTGGTAAGATAGCCAGTTCCTCAGTTTGTTGAGGATTCCGGGTGAAGTGCGCCTCCACCTTCGGCCTTATCCCATCTTGTTAACAGGTGGGATGAAGGCCAAGTGCTTACCCAACGAACAATAAAAAAAAATGTGTCTATGTGTGTGTCTGTCTCCAATATCTGTGATCTCGAAGTTCATAGGTATATTTGAAACGCGTAATTATTATTGTATTTGCACAAATGCTCAAAATATGAGGTACTTGTATCATGTGTGAGACACTAATTACACGTAATAAATTACTGTTTCAGTTGTACTAACAGTAATTAAATCCATTAAATGGTTTATCCATACCTAGAGTTACATCCACTAATAATTACAATTAACGAAATGTTTTTTGCTTGATTGTTATTGGTAGGACGAACAGACAGACGGTGAACTAATTTCTATAGCCTATGAGGACGATAAGTGACCCAAGGGCTGGCTCTTATTTAGGCCAGCGAATTAGTATAGCTATTAAGCGTGGCTATGCAGCCAGTATCTTGGTCACGCTTCCGTCTGATGGTGTTGGTCTGAAACAGTTGAGTTACCTATAGACCGTTCGTAACGGTCCTTAGGTAATCCGATTGCTTCTCTTGTTATATTAAACTTTATTTTTCTCAATTGTTCCCATGTTGTGTGAACCAAGTAGTAGTCTTGTTTGTATTCTAATCACGTAATTATTTCTTAAAAAGAACGTTAAAAATAAACGATAAAAGTGTGCTTTCATTATACCTCACATATTTTTATCAATCTCTCTTTATTCACCTTAGTGTTCGAGGTTCTCTCTTGTTGCTTTCTCTCATTCTATGCAAAGCCAGAATGAGAGCAAACCACCAACCGTAATGTCATAGTGGGTGGGCAGAATACCAATAAGTGAATAAGTCACCCCTTACTAACATGAAATTCATAAAAGTACGCTCAAAACCGTTGCCTGTATTCGTGGTTAAAAAAATTACCACTATTGCCAACGGAAGTCGTAAAGTTAACCAAGGGGCTTCACCAAAAAGGCAGCAATTTTTTTGTATTAACAAAACATTGACTATGAGCACCAATCTGTCTACCAAGCGTGGTGATTACAGTTTTTGAGGAAGTTCTTTCCACATTGTGTTGGACAATAATGTGCTATTGTTATGGGATATGCGCAGTTTGATTACCAATCACCGCGATAATAGAAATCCATTTTCATCTGAACAGTCCATCAATGTCCACGGCTGACCAAACCTAATAAAAATGGGGAATTTTCCATAACCATAACGCTTGGCAGGCGTATTAGTGATCGCAGTATAGGTGTAAGAAAATACACAAGAACCTGATGCCCTTCTTCTGGTCCCTAAGTTGACTTTAATAACCTCCTTGGTCCAGTTTGTGGGGTCGATTCCACGGTCTATTGTAAAAAAATACTTGGCAAGATCTAAGTTACCTTCTAGCGCGTTTATATCTTTTCGTACAGAAATAATGAATGGTCGAAAATCGGTCATTTGGTATGCAAGTAGGCCGGTAGAGACCATGTTGGATTAACCGTATTGTTTGTGCCTATTTAGATCACTATCTTAAGGTTCCTCAGGGTTATGTACGTTAAATGTAGCATCAAAACTAATCTGTTTTTATTTTTTTTATTGTATAACGGGGAATCTCTTGGCCTTCATCTCACCTGGTAACAAGTTGAGAGTTCACCCGGAATCCTCAATAAACTGGGAACTGGCTATCTTACCTCTAAATGCCGGTACACAAATATTTTTCAAGAATTTTTATTATGGCGACAGAATTAGGTAAGATGGTGGTAGATAGCCAGGCGGACTTAAACAAAATCCTACCACCAACCAAACCAAGAACAATATTGCTTCCCCTGGAAATTGAATCCGGGACCTCTGGATCTGAAATCGGTGGGTTGAACCACTAGACCACAGAGGCGGTTAAAAATGCGACATTCGCCACTGCATTTAAACCACAAACAAAAGTAATTCGCCAAATCCGAGCTGCTGATACAAGAGACTACTCAGTATTCCGGTTGACGTGTCCGACCGGGCTACTGATGAAAAAATATATCAGTTCATCGGTCAACCGGAATATTAGCTTTTCTAGGGTTCCGTACCTCAAAGAGGAAAAGACGGAAACCTTCTAGGATCACTTTGTTGTCCGCTGTCTGTCAAGACCCATTTTCTCAGGAACGCGTGGAGGTATCAAGCTGAATTTATATCAAATACTCAAGTCTACTGTTTCTTGGAGCTGCAAAAAAATCTAACTTCTAAGCCAATGCAATCAAATGATACAGCCGTTCATGTCGCAAATTTTCGACACTCGTAAGGTGATCAGAACCTACAGGATACTTTCAGTCGACCTAGAATCTTGAAATTTGGCATGAAGCAACGTTTTATAGCACACATTTGTATGGTCGTTACTTAGCGAAAGATGTCTCACAATAAAAAATAATAATAACATATTTACTGATGTACTGATTTTATGAGTGTCTTAATACGCTGACGACTTTGTTTTTTTATCTAAGTCATAAAAAAAAAGCCATCTGTGAACAATCGTTACAATGTGCCCTTAACCAAATGACAGAAATTTTGACTTACATAGGACTTGAATTAACAACGAGTAAAACTGTAGTTTGTTTAGCACAGAAAAAACAGCGTTAATATTAAAATAGGTAGTCATCTTTTAAGTAAAGTGGAAGTTATAAGATACCTAGGTATGTGGATGTACAGATATCTTTTACGGAATAGGCATATATATGAAACTACAGAAAAAACGGCAAAAATTTTAAATATGTTGAAAGTAGCTGGACCTACCTGGGGCATGCACCCGAAATATCTACGTTCACTATATATTTATTTAATACGAAGTTGGATGGATTTTGGTTGTTTTTTTATGATGTTAGCGCAAAAGTACATTTATATAAATTAGAAAAAGTTCAAAATCAGGCATTAAGAATAATTGGTGGATTTATTAAGAGTACCTAATTTTAAATGTTAAATGTGCATAGGTATTTGAAATAGTGTACTATATATCATATTTATATTTTACATAATGTAATAGAATAAGTTGACGAGACACTGATGTCACATTAATTTTTATAAAAATGTTAACTGTTGTCATCTTTTTCAATAAATAAATCTTATCTTATCTTATCAAGGGCACCTTGAGTTTGGGGGTGGTAAGGTGAAGACCAGAGTTGTTTGATTTTAAGAAATTCACAAGTACTTTTGAACATCTCTGCAGTAAAGTTAGTGCCTTGATCAGTTAATATCATTTTGGGTATACCAAACAAGGATATGAAATGGATTAGGCATTCACAGCTTTCTTCAGCTGTGGCATTAGATATAGGATATGCGAGGGAGTATTTAGTCAAATCATCTTGTATAGTGATTATGTATTTCAGATTTGTTAGTCCTGCCTCAGGATGTGGTCCTACGACATCTAAGCTGATTCGCTCAAAAGGTACAGTTGAAGTTGACGTGATTTGCATGGGTGCACGGTTGATCTGGCGTAATGCTTTATTGGTTTGGCATTGAGGGCATTTTTTTACATATCTCTCAACATCTGATTTCATTCCCTTCCAATGGTATCTTTCTTTAAGGCGATTGTAAATTCTGGATGTGCCGACGTGGCCAGCTATTGGTAAGTCATGATTTTCTTTTAAGATTTTCTGAATTTCACTAAGAATGGGAAATATCATTGAATTTCTGTAGATTTTTATAGTAATGGCGGTGTTGTGGAATAGAAAGGCTAAGATGTTATATATTTTAATGTAGGAGAGTTTTACAAAGGGGTCATTGAAATCCGATATAGCGATTTCTAGATTCTGTTCGGAATTTATTAGTAGTTCATTCCGCAAGGATTTCAAGGATCTAAATAATTCGGGATATTGCACGGTATCAAAATGGTGCACTTTAGGAAATAGGAAATAGAAGATTTTATTTTTAGTTTTCATATTTAGGAATGAATAAAGAACTCTTTCTTTTTCAAGGAATTCGGTAACATCATTTTGGTTAGCGAGGACTTCTTCTACGTAAGGATTAGATTCATCTAAGTCTACTGACGTTGGAATGATAATGACTTTGGAATCAGAAGATAGTAAGGGGGTAGTATATTCATGAATTAGGGTATTGTAAGAATGTTCCTTTTTTGCCATAACTTTTAAAAAATCAGAATATGAACTTCCATGAGTTTCAGGATCTGGTTAGTCTATTACAACAGGTGTATTAGAAGGTAGGGTTGTTTCATTAGATATAGGAGGATTTTGTATTTTGGGATCAGTGTTATTCATATTATTTTCTCTTTCAGGATTGAAAGGAGAGATAGGGAGATCGAAGTCAGTCCCTAGGAGAGGGTCAACCGATGGTAGGTTATAATCATCAGGATTCAGAGGATCATCGGGGAGTTGGAAGTCGAGGGGACTCGGAATTATGAGAGGAGATGGAGATGTAGGATAATAATTTGGATATATTTTTGGTAATACGGTTGCAGGATATCGGGAAAGTGCATCAGCGGCACAGTTGAGTTTGCCCTTTTTATGTATTATTTCGTAATCATATTCTTCAAGTTTCAATCTCCATCTTTGTAGTTTACTAGAAGGGTCTTTATGTTTAAAGAGCCATATTAATGGATTATGATCGGTTATAATTATAAAATGATGACCATATAAATATGGCCGGAAGGTTTTGCAACCGAATAGAATAGCTACAAGTTCTTTTTCTGTGACATTGTAGTTTGTTTCACTTTTATTTAGAGTTCGGGATGCAAAGGCTATAGGTTTTTCATTACCTGGATCTCCTTGAGATAGAATGCCGCTGATGGCATAGTTAGATGCATCGCAAGTTAGTGTAAAAGGTTTATTATAGTCAGGATATATTAGGAGAGGAGGAGAGCTCAGACGATTTTTTAATGTTTCAAAGGTAAGCTGTTGCTCATTTTCCCAAACAAATGGGGAATCCTTTTTTAGTAGAGACGTAAGTGGTTTAGCTGTTTTGGAGAAATCTGGTATGAATTTTCGATAGTATGACATGAGACCTAGGAAGGATTTGACATCTTTAGGGGATTTAGGAACTGGATATTTGGAAACTGCTTTAATTTTTTCTGGGTCGGGTTTGACCCCTTCATCTGTTATTTGGTGTCCAAGATATGAAACTTCTTTTCTGAGAAACTCACACTTATCCGGTTGTAGTTTGAGATTAAAACGCCTTAAGCGTTGGAAAACCATTTCTAGGTTCTTAAAGTGTTGGGGAAGATCGTATGAGTAAATGACTATGTCGTCAAGGTAGACGAAACATTGAATGCCTTGTAGTCCTGCAAGGACAGAGTTCATTAATCTTTGGAAGGTCGAAGGAGCGTTTTTGAGCCCAAATGGCATGCGGCTGAATTCATAGTGACCTTCAGGAACACTAAATGCTGTTTTAGATGCGTCACTGGGTGACATTTCGATTTGGTGAAAACCAGAAGCGAGATCTAATGTTGAGAAATATTTGGGTTTTCCGAGTTGATCTGGGATTTCATTGATATTGGGAATTGGATATGAATCACCAATAGTGATATCATTAAGCTCCCTGTAATCAATTACAACTCTCCATTTGCGTTGTCCGGAAGCGTCGAGTTTTTTGGGAACAACCCAAATGGGAGCAGACCAAGGAGACATAGAGGGTTTGATAATGTTATCTTTTAACATTTTTTGTATTTGATTTTGTACTTCTTCAAAGTCAAAGTCAAAGTCAAAGTCAAATATTTTTATTCATTAGGATTTTTAGGATCATTTTGAAACGTCAAATCTACCGCCTGTTCGGAATCGCGACCAGCACACAAGGAGAAAGGCAAGAACCTCGGGCTGATTAATTTTTTGATGATCCATTTAACATTTAGGTACATTGTTTATAATAATTTAATAACATTACAAGTGTTACCTACATCATAAAACTAAAAACTTAATATTATCTTAAAACATTGATTACTACATAACTATCTAATGGGCAGTTTCTTGACATTGAGAAATCACCATTTAACTGTCAACTGGTATAGCAACATCGGGCCACGCGTTCTTATCGTCGATATAGTCACTTATTTTGTAGTAGGCTCTTTTAATTAAATTATTCTTTATATACAATTTGAATTTACGAGCAGAGAGTTTGGTGGCGCTTTGAGGAAGCTTATTATAGAATCGTACACAGTTTCCTAAGAATGAATTATTTACTTTTCCTAAGCGATACCTAGGTATGTCAAGTTTATTTTTATTTCTAGTATTAACACTGTGTACATCACTTCTTTTAACAAACTCATCAATGTTCCTGTGTGCGTGCATTAGGTTTTCATAAATATATTGGGAGCTGACTGTCATAATACCAATCTCTTTAAAACGTTCCCTGAGAGAGTCACGAGTTTTCAATTTATAAATTGCCCGTACAGCTCTCTTTTGCAGGATAAAAATGCTTTCAATATCTGCTGCATTTCCCCATAAAAATATGCCATAGGACATAACGCTGTGAAAGTTTATGACATTGTGTGTCTTGTTTATGACATTCTGGGAATCTATATGACTTGACATGAATTGGATCGCTTGTTGATGTTTTAATTTCGTGCTGTAGAGCATTTGTGGAGGTTAATGGATTACCAGCTAAGTGGAATACGTCGAAATAATCGGAACAAATTTGATAGAGAGAGTCGGCTTCTTCTGAATTAAGATGTGCGGTTATAAGTTGATTTAGAACTTCTTGAGTGCGTCGATAAGTATCTTGAGGTTGCAAGGTATTGACAAAATGATTTTGGGAACTGGAATATGATTCAGAGGTTTCTACTGGAACTAAAGTAAGGTTTAGATTAGAATTCAATGATTTTGGAGATTCTGAAATGTTGACGATAGTAAGGTTGATTCTGTTGTTATCTTTTACTTTAACTAAGCAATTGGCGATCAAGATGTCTTTATATTGATTTTGGTCTAGTACTACTCCTTCTTTTATTTCAGGATTTGAAACAGAGCATTCGATTATCATTTCAGATCTAGCAGGTAATAAATAAGTCGGTTAATAAAATAGGAGAGGGATGAGAGTGTCATTGATTTTGAGTTTGCTTGTATTATAGTTAATACTACATCCATAGGAGTTCAACAAATCTGTTCCAATGATACCATCAAATGGAAGATGAATTTCGTTTATGACGTGGAATTTGTGAGTCTCTAAAGCGCTGAGATTTCCGAAGGTTATTTTCTACTGTGTTTTTGAAATTCAATGATACTTATGCCTACTAACAACCAAATAAGCACCAGGTTCTCTTTCTTCTATATTTTATATCAAATTAGGATCTGGATATAATATTTCAGAATTACCGGGACGGGCTGTGTAGAAACTAGGAACCCTGTCGTTCAGTACAAGCTGTATATCAGGTATATAAAGCCATTCCTGTTTTCTTATTTCACCGTAGCGGAACACGGGTACTTTCAGCTAGTATTGAATACAATTGCTACAACAGAACCTAGGGCATATGAGGAACGTAAGCTTGGACATGCCTCTGACTACACTCTCTTTTGACGTGCCCCAGAAGGTGATACTCTCAAGATCTACGCTCTGAGTAAGTTATCAGAGGAATCCTTAAAGGGGAAAAATGTCTTAAGTCTGTTACATGTTATGGAGTCAGCTTGATTCTAGTAATGACATTGACTGTAATAGACTGACAAATGTCTTAAATCTGTTACATGTTATGGTGGCAGCTTGATTCTAGTAATGATATTGACTGTCATAGACTAACAAATGTCTTAAGTCTGTTACATGTTACGGTGGCAGCTTGATTCTAGTAATGACATTGACTGTCATAGACTGACAAATCGTTAAAAATTAAGGAATGCAATGCGATCGAACTCACCGTTCCACAAATGTGGGCTCCAGAGGATGTCTTACTGCCATATCTTTTACCGCCTGTCGTGTTACCATTGTCGCTGGTAAAATGTACAAATCACAAGAAATACGAACCACGGCTGGTGCAACGCCGCCCATACAGGATAAATACAGGTAAAATACCCGTTCTTTCTTATTAGAATGCTGCTTTTGTAGTAATGAAAGCTTTAAAAAGACTGCCTAGCTAGGTCCTGTTCGTGGCTTTGCCCGCGTGATACCCGGATCGAAAGTGGACAAAAGAAAAAGTACTCATTATTCAAAAAAAAATATCTCATAAGGTTTGCAGGAAGAGAACTCTGTTCAGTGTTAAGCTCGCCTTTGCGATGCTCATTAATTCATTTTAAGTATGTTTATAATATAAGCTGTACTGCGCTCCCCTTACGGATCGAACCCGGAGAGAGATCCAGAGATTCAGATCCAGGGGTCTCTGGATGTGAAACCGGTGCGCGAACCACTACACCACAGAGGTGGTTAAGCAGCACACTCCTTAAGCTTCCTTTCACTTCACAAAGTGTGATCAATGCTGCGAATATCACAGTTCTGCGTAAACACGACCTTTCAAGGCTTGTAAACCTTGCATGTTTTATCTTAAGTTGTATAAAATGGATAAAAATGGACTTAAGGGCCGCCTGGGACCATCCTCATGCTTAAGTCGAGCACCAAACAATTCACTGGGTTCCGTCACTTTGCGGAAGTGCAGTGCCTTTGATAGGCAGTTTCTGGGAATGCTCACTAAATGGTTGATCTCATCCTCGGTTAGAAAATGCCCAGGATGGCTTGAGGTTAATCTATGAATAGGTTAGGGTGGATATTTCATTTATAGGTTCGTAAAAATGGATAAAGTCACTCACCGTTCATTTTGTAGATGACCGCCTCACATGTTGTTAAAAACAAAAGTTTTAAGAAATCAAACATTTTAAACTTCATTTATTATCGTTAGATTACATTTACATAAATCGAAAAAATATTAGATACAGAGTGAGACTTTTTGTATAACTTTGAAAGACCGTTTTTTTTTTATTCAATTTGACATATCTACAGCCCTGATTGCATTTTTTAACTGAAAACTTAAAGAAAACGTTGCAATAATTAATTTTTGATATTGAATAGTTTAGCCTAGTGTTAGCTTCGAGGCAAGTGATGGTATATTTATCAAAGAAATGTCTCGATGTGTGTTTTCCGTATATTTGTGCCGCGATGTGCGTCGGACGGGTATGCAGCTAGCAATGATACGGCGATCTTAGCGGAAAAGAGGCATGCGGTAGGTCCTTGTGTGATCTACTGCGCGGCCTTTGTGACGTGTTTCGCACTATTACACTCATTATAAAACCACTGGCCGGAACCTTCGGCTTTACTTGCGAAAAATTAAGACTCAACGAGCATTTTTTTATTTTCCTCATAAATAAACTTTTGTCTAACAATCAATGTCTTGACTACTTTTTTTTCGTCACAAGCAAGGTTGTCGGTCTACTGAGAAACCGTATCTTCGAGAGCAGCAGTTTCCCGAGGCAGCTGAAGGGATTCTCCACCAGCAGGTACAGAGGGAGAGCAGCCAGGAACGACAGGGAGACCACGCCGAGGTAATCCACTGTCTGGAGACATAAATTAACTATTTTTGTCTTTTAACCGACTTCAAAAATGAGGAGGAGGTTCTCAAATCGTCGGTTTTTTTTTTATTTATTTTTTATGAATGCTCCCCGATTACTCCTGGATCGATTTGAAAAATTCTTATTTTGCTTGAAAAGGTATAAGTATACTTCACAGGTGGTCCCATTGTCATGGTCGGGATCTGAATGAATGAATGAATGAACACTTTATTGTACACAGAAATAAATACACATAACAAACATTTAGTAACAATGTTTGTTATGTGTATTTATTTTTTATTTATTTAGTATACAATGGGCGGCCTTATCGCTGAAAGAGATTTCTTCCAGGCAATAATTGTTTCTAGGATCTATTAATTAGTTTAATAGAGCGGGGCCGAGAGCTAACCCATTTATAAAAAGTAAAAATTAAATAAAATATTAAATAAACATTGCAGGACAAAAGTGCGCTCTCAGGGACCAGGTAGCTATGTGGTGACAGACACATGTACAACATCTGAATATAAACATTGCAGGACAAAAGTGTACTCTCAGGGACCAGGTAGCCATGTGGTGACAGACACATGTACAACATCTGAATATAAACATTGCAGGACAAAAGTGCACTCTCAGGGACCAGGTAGCTATGTGGTGACAGACACATGTGGTGACAGACACATGTACAACATCTGAATATAAACATTGCAGGACAAAAGTGTACTCTCAGCGACCAGGTAGCCATTTGGTGACAGACACATGTACAACATCTGAATATAAACATTGCAGGACAAAAGTGTACTCTCAGCGACCAGGTAGCCATGTGGTGACAGACACATGTACAACATCTGAATATAAACATTGCAGGACAAAAGTGTACTCTCAGCGACCAGGTAGCCATGTGGTGACAGACACATGTACAACATCTGAATATAAACATTGCAGGACAAAAGTGTACTCTCAGCGACCAGGTAGCCATGTGGTGACAGACACATGTACAACATCTGAATATAAACATTGCAGGACAAAAGTGTACTCTCAGCAACCAGGTAGCCATGTGGTGACAGACACATGTAGTACAACATCTGAATATAAACATTGCAGGACAAAAGTGCACTCTCAGGGACCAGGTAGCTATGTGGTGACAGACACATGTACAACATCTGAATATAAACATTGCAGGACAAAAGTGTACTCTCAGCGACCAGGTAGCCATGTGGTGACAGACACATGTACAACATCTGAATATAAACATTGCAGGACAAAAGTGTACTCTCAGCGACCAGGTAGCCATGTGGTGACAGACACATGTACAACATCTGAATATAAACATTGCAGGACAAAAGTGTACTCTCAGCGACCAGGTAGCCATGTAGTGACAGACACATGTACAACATCTGAATATAAACATTGCAGGACAAAAGTGCACTCTCAGGGACCAGGTAGCTATGTGGTGACAGACACATGTGGTGACAGACACATGTACAACATCTGAATATAAACATTGCAGGACAAAAGTGTACTCTCAGCGACCAGGTAGCCATGTGGTGACAGACACATGTACAACATCTGAATATAAACATTGCAGGACAAAAGTGCACTCTCAGGGACCAGGTAGCTATGTGGTGACAGACACATGTGGTGACAGACACATGTACAACATCTGAATATAAACATTGCAGGACAAAAGTGTACTCTCAGCGACCAGGTAGCCATGTGGTGACAGACACATGTACAACATCTGAATATAAACATTGCAGGACAAAAGTGTACTCTCAGCGACCAGGTAGCCATGTGGTGACAGACACATGTACAACATCTGAATATAAACATTGCAGGACAAAAGTGTACTCTCAGGGACCAGGTAGCCATGTGGTGACAGACACATGTACAACATCTGAATATAAACATTGCAGGACAAAAGTGTACTCTCAGCGACCAGGTAGCCATGTGGTGACAGACACATGTACAACATCTGAATATAAACATTGCAGGACAAAAGTGTACTCTCAGCGACCAGGTAGCCATGTGGTGACAGACACATGTACAACATCTGAATATAAACATTGCAGGACAAAAGTGTACTCTCAGCGACCAGGTAGCCATGTGGTGACAGACACATGTACAACATCTGAATATAAACATTGCAGGACAAAAGTGCACTCTCAGGGACCAGGTAGCTATGTGGTGACAGACACATGTGGTGACAGACACATGTACAACATCTGAATATAAACATTGCAGGACAAAAGTGTACTCTCAGCGACCAGGTAGCCATGTGGTGACAGACACATGTACAACATCTGAATATAAACATTGCAGGACAAAAGTGTACTCTCAGCGACCAGGTAGCCATGTGGTGACAGACACATGTACAACATCTGAATATAAACATTGCAGGACAAAAGTGTACTCTCAGGGACCAGGTAGCCATGTGGTGACAGACACATGTACAACATCTGAATATAAACATTGCAGGACAAAAGTGTACTCTCAGCGACCAGGTAGCCATGTGGTGACAGACACATGTACAACATCTGAATATAAACATTGCAGGACAAAAGTGTACTCTCAGCGACCAGGTAGCCATGTGGTGACAGACACATGTACAACATCTGAATATAAACATTGCAGGACAAAAGTGTACTCTCAGCGACCAGGTAGCCATGTGGTGACAGACACATGTACAACATCTGAATATAAACATTGCAGTTCAAAAACCACCCATCTAACTAAGTCTTCCATCAATTTGATTTTGATTTTTGTTTACAAAGTTTGATGAATTAATGATGGATGGTTTTTTTTTTTACGAAGTTTGGAGCTCGAATCCCAACGACTTGTAGATCTTTATTATTTACAAAGGCGAAACTTTATCATAGCTTTTTGAGAGAACGAAGCGAACGAGATCTCCGAGTTAAGTTTGGAAATCCGGCACTGTATGTAACTGTCGGATAACATACATTTAAATTGATTGTCGCAGGTATTTTTGATAAGAAGGATAGTTTTTCAGATATTGGGGCGAAAAGAAATACATTTTTTGGGCCACATGTTTTGAATAGTTGATCCCATCAATTCAAAAAATGATATGCAGATATTATATTAATACTCATCAATTGGTATCAGGATTTTTTGACACTAGGGTAATTTTAGATAAATAGGGGTGTTAAGTGTGACAAGAAGATTTTTGGCTTGTGGGGTGTCATTTGAAAGAGTATCGGCTGCAGATTAAAAAAAACATATACATAATAATATATTACTTTTTAACACTGGTGATATTTATGACAAAGGGGAGCGTTAAGTGGGTAAAGCTCTATGTGTCTTGTAGGATACCTATACTGTCAAAGGGGGTTATCTTCGCACTTTTTATTTATTTACTCAGACCATCCCTGTGAGGGTTTCAAAAGGGGTAAATTAAATCGAATTATTTAAAATTTGTGAATACTTATGTGAAATATCGTATAAAACGGGGGTTTAGACTGCGGACTTCTAATTAAGTTTATTTTTGTTTTAGATGTGATTCTTGCAAAATGAGAGAGGGTATTCAAAATCTCATTAAAACTGGTCAATTTATTTTTTGTTAATCATTCAACAGGGTTGCCAAACCATGGGTGTCGTTAAAATCAAAGAATTTATTTTGGGATGTCATGTCATGTTAGGGGTTTGACTGCGCATATCCATCTCCTTACGATGTGACCGTCAGAGCATGTGCGTACCTATAATACATGCGCACATAAAGATTGAGTACCGACAATATTTGAACCTACAATTTCCGCATCGGAAGGCAGGCGCCTACCCACTGGTCTGCGACTGCCTTCCGACCTGCAGGCTTACTCTTTAACCCAATAAAAAATCCAATTCAACATCAATATCAATCCAATACTCTAACAATATTAACTAATAGCCTCCAGTAAAACAATTTGATAGCATTGGATTGAAATCGGAATTGCGCTAATATTGGATTATGTTTAGGTTAATACATTTCAAAATTAGAGACTTTGGTCAGTAGAAAGTGATTACTAATAGTTTTAAACATCAATCTCAACATATTTTCAAACGAATCCAATATAAAAATCGTTGTTTTGGCGGCAGATCACAGCTGTGATCCGCTGCGCTGTAATCAGCTGTGAACTGTGACCCCGGGTAGTTGTGATCTGCCTCCTTGGTCTGCCCTGAGCAACGAGTCACTACCTGCTAGCTGCTAGCGGCTGGTTTTGGTTACGTCTGAATGATCACAACATTCCCAACACTGGTGGTAGGAGCTGTACAGGCCCGGCTGGGAATCACCACCCTCCTGCCGTAGTTCAGCGCCGCAGCTCGCTATGTTCATGTCACGTCATGCGTGAGAGAGTCAGTGCTTTCTGGGTAAGCTTGCTGCATCGAAGACCTCATCCTTCTTTTTTTATAGTACAACGGGGAGTTTCTTGACTTGACCTTCATCTCAAATGATTTTCAAGTTATGATAAGGCCGAAGGTGGAGGCGCACTTCACCCGGAATCCTCAACCAGCTGAGGAACTGGCTATCTTATCTGTGTTCTGGCAACACATTTTTTAAATAATTGTTGTTATAGCGACAGACTTGAAAGTTGGTGGTAGGCGGAAGACTAAAACAAAGTCCTACCATCAAAAATATTGCACAATATTGTACTCCCCTGGGGATCGAACACGGGACCTCTGGATCTGACGACGGTGGCGGACCACTAGACCACAGAGGCGGTTAAAATTTGGTGATAGCCCAGCGTATGTTTGACGGTTTAAAAAAAAAACAGTAAATAATATAGCCTAAGAATGCTGGAATTGAATGCTCCAAGATTGTTCTGGTCGGATTACTAGATGAGAGCAACGTGTTAAATTCCTTACCAGTACTAATGGTAAAGGTAGAGGCTAATTGATGTATACGCAGTTCAGAAAAACAAACATAAAATTAAGAAAAAGAATGTAAGTAATACCTAATTGCCGTGTCTCATGCGCTTACCTACGTCAGACACAGGGAGCGCCTGGTCATAAAAAATACCAATAAACAGGATACAGTTTTACTTTCCTATCTCTACAAAGATTGTATATATTTATTCACAAACAATTAAAAATATATAAATAATCATACCTAAACTATGGTAAGTATATAGTTTTGCACGTAATACTGAAAATATAATGAGAATTGTAACATAATAGAGTAGGTACCTGAGTAACTGTTTAGGCAGTGTTTAACTTATCCTATTATATTTCATCTCATCTATTCATTAATTTAAAAAAAACAGGTATTATTGAGTACCTACAGGGCTAGTAGTATTAGTTATTCTGTGCTACAGGTACTTTGGTTGGTGGAAGGTCTTGTTTTCCTATTTGATCTGGTTTGTTCTTGTTTGTAAGTCCGCCTTGCTTGCTACGAGTACCTACCACCATCTTTTTTTTTATTTTTATTGATAATAGTCAAGCGTTTGACCACCAGCTTACATGTAAAACAAGTAAAGATGTGGCCTAAGATCTTACCTGAGATGGACGCCACTATATACAACAATTCTCTCACTCTACTTGTGTTCAAGCATTAGGAGGCAAGATAGCCAGTTCGTCAGTCTGTTGCTGGGTGGATCTTTGTCAAGTTTGATTTTAAGTCTCAAAATTCATTTTATGGGTACGTACGCGTACCTTCATACCCAAACGGGTCCGACAGGACCTTAAAAAGATTTTTTGGTCCAACTGTTTGAACAGCCTTCATGTTCAGGCGGAGACGAAACGCATCACGTGGCTCGTGGTGCCACTTTCCATCATATGCAGTTTAAGCTGGTTAGCGTGGAGAGAGTGGGCGAAGATCGTGCTGTCATGAAAGCTTATCAAGGCAAACCATCCGCGCAAAGACCAGTCGGCCGCACCAGGTACGACATTCTGGCGTGATGCGCAAAACTGAGAAGCTTGGAGACGTCTTGTATCGGAGGCCAAGATCCACTGCGGCTCGCTGAACTGATAAGAAAGAAAGGTTTTTTTTAGTAGGTACCTATAACATTCAATGATATTGTGAAGTCCTAGCTTCGAGTTTCTACTTACTCCCTTAGTGAGAACCACCTACCAATGAACTCGTAATTACTATTTGGTAGGTAAGGAACATATAATCATTTCAAATATGGTAATAATACCTACTACTTACTTCAAAATCATAACCCAGTAATAATAGGTACCTACCTACTATTACTTTGTTAGGCTTACCAAGGTTAATTTGAAAAGGGAATAGTGACGTAAAATTCCTAAGTGCAAAGTTCAGGTTTTCCCGATTTATTATCATCATAATTATATAGAAATGATACAAACATTACATCCTCGCTGTAATAACATAATTCTAAATTATTTTTCGATAAAATTACTACGAGCATATGAATGACGAAATCCTGAAGTCACGATCCGATGATGTCACTGGAATGGATAGAATTTTTATCGAAATAAGTATATAATATCCTGAAGCTGCTCGATCTATCATAACTCACTCGCCGCTCCCGGCGCTCACACCACCCTCTCCCACATCCAGCACTACCGCGTTAAGGTAATGGAGACCATCTCGAAAGCGCTGCTGTCTCACAGACGCATTTAGAGGAGCTGAAAGCTTAGCCCAATGATGGTCTAACTGCTTGGAACTGGAAGTTCAATTCAGCCATTATCTTTATTTAAGCCAGCGAATTCGCATCAGTTCCTTCTTTACCACCGAAGCGAGCGTGCGTCGCGCGAGTGCCACTTTTACGTATTACGTCTTAATATTACAAATCTAAAAATGGGTAAATGTACACGTTGTAACAAAACAGTAACAAAAAAATCCCCGGGATTGGAATGTAATCGTTGTGGTGCCTTGGTACATGCAAGTTCATCTTGTACCGATCTATCTAATAAACAGATTAATCTCATCAAGTCAACGGAAAACCTGGATTGGACGTGCAGTGACTGCAAACAAAAGTCGCCATACAGGAAAACATCATTTGTGGTTCCTGATGAAGATGATGAAGATGAGGCTGGCAGTATCAACTTGCCAATCAACACTTCCAAATTTATATCGGACATTTCAACTGAGATGGAGAAATCTATCCGTAAGGAACTACGTGAAACCAACCAAAGCCTGCAGTTCTTGAGTGAGAAAGTTGATGACTACATGGAGCTTATGGAAACATTCAAAGGAAAGATCAAAGATCTCGAAAACAAAAACTCTGACCTAGCAAACAAAAACAAAAACTTAGAAACGAAGGTAGGAGCGCTAGAGCAGCAGGTAACTGAAATCCAGCAAAGACAACTAAATAAGTTGATTGAGGTGACAGGTGTACCCTTGACTGTGGGTGAAAACTTATCGGTAATATCTGAGAAATTAGCCGATAAATTAGCATTAAAGCTGGAAGATATTAAATCGGTAAAGCGCCTACCCTCGAGACAAGGAAAACCAGACACTATCCAGCTAAAGATGAAAGATGAAGCTTTGAAAGCGAAGTGGATATCAGCAGCGCGTTCAATAACTATTATTGCATCTGATACAGTTGTATGCGTGGATGAATCAAAGTCTAAGGATAGGGTTTACCTGCGTCAGGCCCTCACCCAACATCTGAAGAACATTTTGTGGAAGGCTAAGCAGGACTTGAAGGATACCTACAAATTCATCTGGTGCAAGGATGGAAAGGTATTTGCACGCAAAAGTGAAAAGAGCAGAATAATAGTTTTACGCTGCGAATCCGATATAATTAATCTTGTTAAATCCTAAGTTGAGGGTAGAATTTAATAATCTTGCCATTATTATTAGTATAATTTGTTTGTATTTAAAAACTTCCATTCATTCACTAAAGTATGGATTTTAATATATCTGATAAAATTGTAGAATTTCATGACTGTCTCGATGTAAACGAATATACTAAACTAATACCTAACCATAAATGCGGGCTAACATGTATTCATATCAATATTCGTTCTATAATAAAAAACTTTGGTCAAATTGAATTGCTCCTCTGCCAGTATAAAACACAGTTTGACGTCATTATTCTGAGTGAAGTAGGTATATCGGAGTGTGTAAGTTCTATGTTTTATTTACCAAATTACAATATGTATACAAACCTAAGAAAGGCCAGAAAAGGTGGTGGAATAATTGTATATATTCACGCGCAGCACTCATTTATCCGAAGTCAAGCAACGACAATTTACTCAGAATCGATTCTAGGCACGTTGACTACTAAACAAAATACTTGCTATAATATATGTGCACTCTACAGGCCACCGAAAACTAAGCTTAAGTCCAATTTTATTCGTGAGTTACAAGCATTGCTAAAAAACTTTTCACCTCACGACACACTTTTATTAGGTGACATCAACATTGATTTAAAAAAACAGAATACTATACACACCCAGTACCTAAATATGCTGTATGAAAACGGATTGG
Source organism: Venusia cambrica (assembly GCA_951394065.1). Lineage (NCBI taxonomy): Eukaryota > Metazoa > Arthropoda > Insecta > Lepidoptera > Geometridae > Venusia > Venusia cambrica. The sequence goes on along the minus strand of OX596037.1, from coordinate 1,141,807 downwards.
AATGTGGAATCACTGATTATACTAGAGTTGAACCGAAACAAGAAATTATAACACGAAGTTGCATAGATCATATTTTTGTGCGTTCGCGCTCACAGGATGTCTACTGTGCAGCGGTTGGCACAGTTATGGCGGACCACCGCCTTACTATAGTTACGTGCGTTGAGAATGCGTCGATACAGGATGCCCCAATTTATGCCACGCGAATAAACAATATCATTCTTAAAAGTGAATTAAATAAAATTGAATGGTCTAAAACAAATAATTTATCTGATGCACAATCGATTTATGACTTTATTAAAAGCAGTTTTAATAATTGTTATGATAAATCACAATACATTCAAAAAATTAGGAAATCAAACAGAAATTCAAAGTTGTGGATAACAGAAAAAATTAAAACAAATTGCAAAAAAAGAGATCAAAAATTAATTGAATTAAAAAAAGATCACACAAACAAAATTTTAAAATTAGAATACATAAATTTACGCAATAAATGCAATAAAAATATCGATAAAGCACGAAATAATCACATTGAAAAGGAAATTAACGAAAGTAAAAGTAACCCTAGAAGACTATGGCAAATACTAAACAGCTTAACAGGTCGAATAATTCGCAATATAGACGAGGGCATTATGAAGGCATTTAGTAAAAACTTATCAAATTCTAAAGAAATTGCTAATAACTTTGCTCAAGAATTCTACAAATCAGCGAAAGAGATAATACCAAACTGTCAAATAAATTTACTAAATTCTGAAAACTACATAAAAAAATCGGAGGCTTCCATCTTTATTCATAAAACAAACCCTAGAGATATTAACAAGATTATAAATAACTTAAAAACGAATAAAGCACCCGGTTGTGATCGATTAAGACCTATAGACATAAAATCTGTAACTAAAAACGTAACTTTGGCAATCACAAAACTCATTGATACTAGCATTAGGGAAGGAAAATATCCTGATGAATTAAAAACCGGGATCGTGCGTCCCATCTATAAAAAAGGTTCTAAAGACGAATACAGTAACTACCGCCCAATTACAATCTTACCAATAATTGATAAAATATTCGAAAAGTATGTATGTAATAAAATTCATAATTTCTACAAAAAACATCAAATTCTTTCAGATACTCAATACGGGTTTCAACCTGGGAAAAGCACAACGCAACTACTCTCTAGCTTCACAAATTATACCAATGAAGGTCTTAACAGTGGCAAACACATACTAATGGTATTTATTGACTATAGTAAAGCGTTTGATACTTTAAAACATGAAATACTTATTAAAAAGCTAGAATTTAGCGGAATCCGTGGTCCGTTGCTTAGCTGGTGTGATGACTATCTAAAAAATAGATCCTTTCAGGTCAAACTAGGTGATCAAACGAGTGACAGAATTGCTGTTACAGAAGGTACAGCTCAAGGATCAGTCCTCGGTCCCCTTCACTATTTAACATACGTAAATGATGTGAATAATGTTATACAGCACTGCAAGGTGTATCAATACGCAGATGACACTTGTCTTATAGCTGCAGATAAAGATATAGCGATAGCGGCTCGTAAGTTACAACATGACTTTGATCGTGTTGTTGAATGGTCGCATGACGCTGGTCTGGTCCTAAACGCTCAAAAAACTAAATTACTTCATGTTTGCTCCGCCCAAAAACAAAGGCGAACCATAAACTATAATATTAAAATAATTGCACATATACACGACTGCTTACATAGAAAAAACCTTAGGTGCGCCTGTGAACCGATAGAACAAGTAACCCATCAGACCTATCTTGGCCTTATTATAGATAATCGCTTTAATTGGCAGCGCCATATAGATAGTGTGTGCAATAAACTTAGAGCAATACTTGCACAATTCAATATCGCTAAATATAAAATTCCATATCCTATACTATTAAATCTTTATAAATCTCTTGCGGAAAGCGTCATAATATATGGACTCAGTAGTTATGGACGAACTTTTAGTACCTATCTCGATAAAATACGTAATCTTCAAATACGTCTTTTAAAAGCTATAGTACCAAGAAAAATACGCAATCATTTGTATGATGACTGTGATTGTTTGTTTACTTTTTGTCACGTAGCTCCTATTCACGAAAAAGTTAAAATGCAGTTACTTATAGAAAACTACTTTGATTATAATCAAGTTATTACAAATCGAATTAACACAAGACAAGTGGCTGAACAAAAACTTTCTACAATACCGGCTAAAAACTTCTATGGTGAAAGAACAACCGATTATATTATACCCAGGCTAAAAAATCAGATACCAAAAGAGACAAAAGATAAAATAACCAATTTCAACATAAAACAAATAATAAGACAATTGTTCGATTCTATTAGTTAATCATATTTATTATAGTTTAATACAATAATAAAATCTCTATTTATTCTAAATATTTTTACAATACTTATCTATAACTTATATTATATTATACTTACATTGTTATTATACCTATTATCTAATAAAACTAACCTAACCAATTAATTGCATAACACATAGTTAAGTGGAATACCTAGCATTCACCAAAATGTATTTTTTTCTCAAAATAGCTCACCCTATACTATCTCACACAGATGGGTAAGGGTTAGAGCGAGAAGTCTCGGTTGCCGGCGGCCGCCCGGTCTCGTATCGTAGTCATTTAGATACCCTCATAACAAATAAAATCTGCTTACTATCTATTAAGATACTTATTATTAAGATACTATTGTCATGTTGATTATAATGTTGTAACCGGGGAGTGACAAAGTGTACCTACTTATGTAAGATACCCAAATTATTTAAGTTTATTTAAGGCACAAATTATAAGACTTATAATATTAAGTTTCAAGGAATTGTACCTACATCTTAGTCAAACCTGTAAAGGTTTAATAGATGTGTTCTATTAGTTAAGTAAACATTTTGTACATATGAAATTAATAAAAAAAAAAAAAAAAAAATTAGCATAGCTATTCAGCGTGGGCTAGCCTGATTGTTAGAGTCAATAAATTTAACTTTATTGACGCAACTACCTTCATAGGTTTAAATATCGATGCAAAGTTGCAACAGGGAATTCATATGGATTCATTCATTCTATGTAACCCGGATTTGAATGCCTATTTAGATTGCACTATTGCCCCTTTATCTTAAAAACTACCCATTGTGAGGGGTGAATAAACCAACTTTGAAATCTACCGTTTAAGCCCCCATTTCATATGATATTTCACGTTTTCACAAATTTGCAAGACTTCAATTATATTAACCCCTTTTTACCACTATTGCAACTCTTAATGTCTACACAGGGGTGGTCTCAACACGTAAATAAAAAGTTAATTGTCGCACTTGACCCGGAATCCTCAACAAACTGAGGAACTGGCTATCTTAGAATTGCTGTTATGGCGACAGAATTAGGTCAGATGGTGGTAGCTACCCAGGCGGACTTAAACAAAGTCCTACCACCAACCAAACCAAGCACAATATATTGTACTCCCCATGGGGATTGAACCCGGGACCTCTGGATCTGAAATCGGTGGGTTGAACCACTAGACCACAGAGGCGGTTCATGAATATGCAGCCTAAAATCTTAAAAACTACCCTAGTGTCAAAAAAATGCTTATACCGATTGATGTGTATTAATACATTCTTTGCATATTCAACATTTTGAATTAATTTTATCAACCATACAAAAGATATGGGCGAAAAATGGCATTTCTTTTCACCCCAATATCTCAAAAACTACGCCACTAATCAAAAATCCCTCGCGACAAACAATTTGTATTTATGTTATCACTTTCCATTTTAAATTTCAGCAAAATCGAATATACCGTTCGACAGTTATGCCGTAACAAACATTGCCACATACATACATACATATATACATACATACATACATACAGTGCCGGATTTCCTAACTTAACTCGGAGATCTCGTTCGTTTCGCTCACTCGATCAACTATGTAAAATAATGAAAAAAATTACGAATAGGGTAGACCGAGGCGATTCGGATCACAGGGCGAATTGGATCAAAATAAGGAATTTGAAAATATTTTAAATTACGCGCGTTGCCGAACGCAACCATAGCTGCACATCTCTTCCTTCGTCCCCCCCGCATCTATTGCTATCGGAAATATTTTATCTCATTAGTAGTTTAGCGCTGGCGACGCTCGCCAGGAAAGTGGACGTGAGGCGATATCGGTTTGGCGCCAAAATCTAAGGTACGTAATTATGTTTCCTTGTAATTTTATTTCAAGCTTTCGTTGAATTGTTTTGGTTTTTGTTTTATTATATTAGGTATGAATGTAATTATCTAAATTCAATTGATTTTTAATGATTATGTAACAGGTATTTTGACAAAACGTAATTTTTAACGGCTAGGGGCGAATCGGATCATGTCTTTCGGGGCGATTCGGATCAGTACCTATTTGCTTAAAATTCATTTTTTTACCGTTTTAGATGGTCCGAACCTGTGTTAGAAAAACTGACCGAGGTCAGTAGTACTGTGGACAACCTTGACTCAGTTGAAGCTAATAGCCTAGTTCCTTCCACGAGTGCACAACCAGCTCGTTCCACGAGTACTCAATAAGCTACCATTCCACAAGAGGCAGAACAACAACAAAACCAGATCGAGAATTCCATGAAAGAAATGATTCCTTCTCCACTGAAGAGCCCTGTAGTAACCAAAAAAACCACGCCAGGTTACTAAACCAAACCATTTTACATTTAACTTCACCACAAAGCATGGACATTCTTCGTCTAAAAGACTCCAAGAAAAAAGCTGAAACAGAAAAGAAGAAATCTAAAGTAGAAGAAAAAGCAAAAGGCAAAGAGAATACGACAGTTAAGAAGAAGAATATAAAGCTACACCTGGACTGAAAGTAAAGAGCAGGAGTCAGTCAAGAGACTGGCATTGCATTTTTTGCTCAGAAAAAATGTACACCCGCCAACAAAAGACTGGATTCAGTGCAGTGCATGTGAAGAATGGTGCCATGAGAACTGTGCTGATAGAGGAGGTGCCGAAGGACCATACACTTGTGATTTATGTGCCAATAATGATAACTGATCTCAGAATTAAGCTACTCATTGTTTTTATGTACGTTATTTTGTAATTGTTTTCGTTTTTATTTGATTTTATGGTACATATCTGTTTGATCCGATTAGCCCCCGAATTTGGGGCGAATGAAAGATTTAAGTTTTTTTATACAAGATTATTACGTGTAGGTATCTACAATAAAGACTGATTGTTGTCTAATTAATAAATGTAACTAAATTTAAACAGAAGTTGCTTTTTTTTAACCTTAAGGTCAAAATGATCCGATTCGCCTCGGTCTACCCTACCTACCTACTGTTTCTATAACGCAGTAGGGAGTGGGAAGGGAGAGATAGGAAGTGAAGTGGGAGGAATATGGTAATAAAATATCGTGTTATAGTGTTTAGTAGAAGTGTTATTTATTAATTAAGTAATTCAGTTAGTTTTAACAATGTTCCGTTTCATAACCCAAACAGTATAACACCAATTGAATAATAAATAAACATTACCAGAGATTTCACAAAACGCCATCTAGCCCCAAAATAAGTAAAGCTTGTAATATGGGAACTATACATAACGGGAATATCTTATCATTTTTTGTCTAACCAACACTTTCCCACAGCTGGGCAAAACAGGATATATATATATATATATATATATATATATATATATATATATATATATATATATATATATATATATATATATATAGCACCAAAACATAGAACAAATATCAGTATTTATCGATATAAATCTAAAAATAGAAAAACTCATGGTAACAAATCCGCTAAGCTTCTTTGGAAAAAAAAACAAAATTAACTTGCGGCGCAGCGCTCGGCAACACGTCCACAGATGACTCGTCAGCTTAGCAGCAAGACTACATTTCCTCAGGATTTCTCGTAGAGGCGAAACACGTGTCGATTTTATTTTATCAAAGAAATTTAGCGGATTTGTAAGTAAAAATTTTTCTTTATTTATATCGAAAAATGGTCCGCAAAATTACACCTGTAGCTATCAATATTCATCACACAAATGTTTGTCCCGGGAAACCAACCTGCAGAAAGCAGAGCTACTCGAAACTGGAAGGTACGCCAGTTCAATTGAACCATATTAACGCTTAAAATACATTGAGCAATTAATGAGCATAGCTGTTTTATTATAATCCTAAATATCACACTTTACTTTGCTCCTCCGTTCCAATCTCTCCATTCTCATCCTTCTTGTCCACGATTCTATCGGCCGCCCCTCCCGTGGCTGCCTTGATGACTCCAGCCAGCGGAGCCTCCACGAACAGCCAGAGACCGGTCGCAAAGGAGTACGTTATCAAAATGGTTGCCGCTAGATACATCATCTGGAACGGAGAAAATATTTTTATATTTGCTGAATAGGAGAAAGAAAGAAAGAAAATCATTGAATTGACACAGTCACAAAACAAAGCACAGAAAAAAAAAGAAAATACTAAACACTACAACTTACTATCAAATGTAACTAAAGCTAACAAGTAATAAATAAATAACTAACCTACTTATAAACATATCCACCAACGCATGACATGTGTCATCTATAGTCTGTGCTAGATGAAGCACTTAATATGTCAAATGAATGCTACGGGAAATGCTTTTCTCATCTTCTGTAACGTTCAAGTCCAGTCTTGTATGCAGTAAGTACTAGTACTCGTAGTTCCCTAAAAAAGGTAGCTCATTTTGTTATTATCTGGGCAAAATTTCAGCTTGATCCGTTCATTTACTTTATTATGTAAATAAAAATAAATATTACAGGACATTAATATTACACAGCGCCATCTAACCCCAAACTAAGCATAGCATGTAATATGGGAACTAGATTACGAATATAATACTTAAATACTAATTTGTTTTTTTTAAATACATACTTACACTTTTAATTTGAAAGTTTATCAGTATTATGTATTTTTATTAAATTATAATTTTTGTCCTTCATTATTATAATTATCATCTTTATATTATTATAATTTTATGTATGTATATTTTATGTTTTATAATTGAAGACGTGAGTTTATGGAGTGTGATATTATTATGTTACAAATTCATAATTTTACAGAAATGAGCTTCAAAGTTTTCATTTTTACATTGAATGTATTTTGTGACTGTTTTAGGCTATCGAAATAAAATTTTAAATTTCTAACAGATGCGTTCGTATATTTTTAGGATTTTGCAAATGAATAAAATAATATCGTAAAATAAAGATTTTATTAAAGAAAAAGTGAACAGAACACCTATTTCAAATTAATATAGAGGAACTTATCACCTTCATAAATAACAAATATAGTACTACCTAAGAACTTATCACGTTCTTTCGTATCAAATTACTACGGAATCTAACCAAGGATGGATTCGGCTTAACGAATTTAAGTTATTCTTTAAGTTTTTTTTTTTCATTCGAAAATTGTACTTTCATTCCGTAAGTACTTTCTTTCTACGCGTTCTACTTCATGATAGGTATCAACTTTTTTATAGGGTGTCATCTCATCCTGCCATACGTATTCATCGAATCCCATCTCTGACGGAAACTTTGTTTTTGTAAAGTCTTTTTTTTTCGATTAATCAGGTGTAGTTTTTCCAGGATATCATATTTTTTTCGAAAGTGCTCCGATCCGATATATCGTCTATGACATTGTTTCGAGACGCTATACATATTATTTCTCTGTATTGCTCTGGCACGTAGATCAAAATTGAAAAAAAAGTAGGTAACTATGCAAAAAATATTTTAACTAAATCGAACATATACTCAAGCGCTGTGCAAAGAAGGAAACGTGGATCATAATAATTGGCTTGATAAAAAAAATCATAAAGATGACACTAAATCGATATTTAAACGTGTAGAACAAAGAGATTTCTCGTTGAAACCATGTTAAAGTTATAAAAAAAGATAGGGCTTCTTATTTATTAGGGCTTGCCTAAAACAAATATTATAATATTGTTATTATTAATCTTTGATAACAAAAACAAAGGAAATCTAGCCGGTCAAACACTTGCGCCGGGCGGCCAGTGCCTACCGAACCGTACGAAACGTCTTCAAAAAAGTTCTTGAATTGCCTCGCCTTAAGAGTCGGCTCCCTAAATGTTGTAATGATTTGCCGTATCACGGCAAGTCAACCAAATATTCAATGAATGTAAATCTAAAGGCATATTATTTTTCAGACTTTTATCTGTCCAGCACTAAGATGGTTACACAATTGAAAGATTTTTTCTCGATGCATTTTCTTTTTTAAATCATGCTCTTTTAATCTCTTTTTTTGCAATTTTCTATGAAAAAACTCGAGTTAGAAGACTAAAATAAATACTTGAGTTTTTTTATTTCGCAATTTGGTTTGAACATAATAAATGCTTTTAATTGCATCTTTGGCAAAATTTTGTTTGATAGTCTATAAACATTCTAGAAAAGCCTTCTAGAAAATTTAGAAAAAAGAAGACGAGCTCGATACGATATCGTTTAGATGCGAGAAACCGCTTTTCAAAGTGGTTTCGACACATTTACTGCTTACGATGTTTCTGGAAGCTTCATCTTTGCAGTTCATCACAATTAATGCACTGTAACCACTTTTGGAGTCCTATCTTAGTCTTTGGAAACATTGGAAAACTAACGTCCTTCCGCCTATAATGGTTTAATCGAATGTTATTTTATGATCATACTGTTAATTTTACTATACGTGTTCACGGATTATCAATTTGTGTCTTTGATAATGGTTGAACTAGTTTTTTCCTTTCAGAATGAATTCCAGCATACATTTGTGATAAAAAATGACCCAACGAGGACGAAAGTTATGGTGAAATTGTATGTTCCGGCTTTCCTATTACTACTATTATTATATGACTACTATTTACCTTTTGCGGTGGTTGACTAATTGGTAAGTTGGCTCTTTCATAAAAGATAATATATGTACACTATATTATTAGTGCATTTCTTGCCCATAACAATACCTTACTGCGTAGATTACATCCACAAAAAACACAGCCTACACAGTACTGCATTGCACTCGTCAACTTCAGGTATAAAGGTGTTAAGCTTCACGTGCCTGTAATTACACCGGCGACCATAGGTACCATTCAAACCGGAACACAGCAATGCTCGTTGGCGGCTGAAATAGGTAAGGTAGTAGGACTTCTCTTGACGAGCCCTTTCATAATGGGCTCTACTACTCTGTGTAGAGCCCATTGTGCTAGCCAGGCGGACTTGAATAAAGTCCTACCACCAACCAAACCAAGCACAATATTGTACTCTTCTCATACATATTTATTACTTCCGTAATAAAAAGAATATTGGACTTCAATAATTTTTAAAATAAAAAAAAATAAACTATTTAATATTCTGTGTACCTACTTATGTTTTTCTTTTATTACTTACCTTGTTATAAATTAATCTACATAACTTACTATAAAATATATTTTAATTTTTATATTTGCCGCACCGACATCAGACATTTTTTTTATGTTAAGTAACTTATTAGAACATTTTCATTAACATTATGGCTGATGCAAACCTGCAGAACCGTCGGGAGAAATACAGGTAAAATACGCGTTAGATGCCGGTACAAAAATAGTAAAAGTTGAATACGTATGTTATTCAGTCAGTCAATTTTGAATATGTAGATGAATAAAAATGAAAAGGTTGATAAGAAAATGAAAAGGCGAACAAAAAATAAAACTAATTTTGTACGCTTCTGAACCAAACAAATATAAAACACACCTACTTGAACCTCCTCTGTGGTCTAGTGGTTCGTCAAACGGTGTCAGATCCCGAGACCGCGGGTTCGATCCCCAGGGGTAGTACAATATTGTGCTTGGTTTGGTTGGTGGTAGGACTTTGTTCAAGTCTTTCTGGCTACCACCATCTTATCGAATTCTGTCGCCATAACAACAATTCTAAAAACTGTTGTGTTACGGAATTTGGAGGTAAAATAGCAAGTTCCTCAGTTTATTGAGAATTCCGGGTGAAGTGCCCTTTTACCTTCGGCCTTTATCATAACTTGAAAATCAGATGAGATGAAGGTCATGCACACCTCCGTAGTACGATAAAAATAAAAAAAACTGCTTTACTCACCACAATAATATAAAACAGACTCCAAATATACTATTTATCCTAGGAGCGATACTTCCTCGAAAATATATGCAAGTTTAGTTTTTGTAACTCAATAACAATAACAAAAGGTAGGTAAGTAACTAATAAAATATTAATCAAATTATTTTTGTGTTAACAAAACAGTAAGTCTCCATACTATATATTTTCTGGGAACGTCAATGCGTCATATTCGCCCCTGTAGGATTGCGGGGCGTGGGCGGATCTAGCATAGAATTTTTTAAGACAGCCTGGTTGTAAGACCTGCGCGCGGCTGATGAGCGCATTTTCTGTTCATGGATGAAAGTGATATGTTCGTACATAACGCCTTCATTCTCGACAAGACTACAATACTTTTACTTTTTTTACACTGACAGGAATGATTATGTGCCTGCCCATGACACCTTCATTCATTAAGAATCTAACAAGTAACTGAACATAACACCTTTTTTCGATTCATAACTTTTTCTTCGATTAAATTGCACAGTTTCTCTGATGCAATACTGCGTAGATGGACATAAAAACTTCAATTATGCTATAAAATGCAAAAACAAAAAAAATTTACATAGCACCATCATACACTCACGTCTTCAATTGTTATTCGTATAGTCCGCCATCCTTGAAAGCCGTTATCTTCTCTGTCCATCCAGAGGTTGCCTGGAAGAGATCGCTTTCAGCGATAAGGCCGCCCATTGTTTTACCAGTGACGCTTAGATTAAGTTTCCACTATCTGTATTTTGTTATATTACACGTGAATGGTAAACAATAAAGAGCTATCGATCTATCTACTTATCATGCAATACACACCCAAACACAGAACACACATCAATATTCATCACACAAATGTTTTTCGTGTGTGGGACTGGGAAGTCCCCATAACCCACAGCGCAGAAGGTAAAGCTGCCAACTGAGCTGTGAGGGTTATTGAATGGACAGTAGATTCAGGCAGCAGGAAAGCAGCTTACCACGATGTAGTCACTGAAGTAGACAGGCTGCCGCAGTGCGCCGACCAGAGCTCGTTGAAACGTTGTGTGGAGTAGGAAGCCACAGTAAGACAAGCGACCCATCCACGTGAAGCCTTGCCATTCCACCACGCTGCGGTACACCGCTGACAAAGTACATTGACATTTGTTAACCGAATTTAAAGGAGGAATCTCAAATCGACGGTTTTTTTTTTTTTTTTTATGTACGTTTCCCGTTTACTCAAAGACGCCTGGACCGATTTGGAAAATACTTATTTTGTTTGAAAGGGATATAAAAGGTAGGTATACTTCACAGGTGGTCCCATCGACATCAGGTCAGTATTTGATGATGGAATGGGATCCTGGAGAATTCGAGGGAACTCTTCAAATATATCTGAACACTTGAAGCGATTTGGGTATTTTTAGGGTGTAATAAATACCTCAAAAGTAAGGAAAAAACGGACCCCTGGAGATCTGGAGGATCTGGTCGTCATCTGATGATGAGATCCTGAAGAAATCGAGGGAACTCTATAAATGTTATGGGCACACTTGAGCGATTTGAGTATTTTAGGGTGTAATAAGGAAAAAACGGACACCTTATAGGATCACGCGTATGTCTGTCTGTCCGTCCATGTGTTATCAAAATATTAGGAAAAAACACGTCATCCAGGTAAATGAAATTGTATCATATTCTTCATTGAAGTCGGGTTCTTTTTAGTTTTTAAAACGTAATTATGTGGTCCCATCGCCATCAGGTCAGAAATGATGATGGGATCCTACAGAAATCGATTTTTTTTTGTTTGTCTAACATTAAACCGTAGTGTTTATTTAGTATGGGATAAGGGCAGGAAGAAGAAGTTTCTATTAAATCGTGGTAAATGCCCGAGGACATTACAATTAAGTAGGTACCTACCTATAAAAGAGTAAATGAAGTTGCTTACTTTCAAATTTGAATATACATGCGATGATCATTGAAAGCACACACGCTTGGAAGATGGGCTTGTAGAATACCGCGTAGAGGAGCTTGAAGGCTTCGGGTAGATCCCCTTCGTCCATGTAGAACAGGCCTCCGGACAGGATGATGGCCACTCCGCAAGGGAAGAGCAGCCAGAACACCCAACGGTAGTTCTGGAAGTAACAAATCAATGAATAAATGGACATTCACTGAACATCCTAGCAAGAAGAGGGGTAAAACAGAAATGAACACATTAAAAACATGCTTGATATTAAATATGCCAACACATTTTTCATTGGTTCGGATTTTAAAAACCGGCATAAAATAAAAATAAAATAAATATGTATTACAGGACATTAATTTTATACAGCGCCATCATTAAAAATAATGTGCTTATACCTATTTAGGGACAAGTCGCAAATCAGCTTTTTTTGTTGTTGCTTAGGAAATGCCTAGGCAAGAGCTTTTCAAATAATAGTACATTATGGTACTAGTGTGTAACATTGGTGATTACCGCCGAGGCGCCATTGGGAACATTGTCTTAAGAGAGCCGAGGACGGTAATCATCAATACACACGTGTTTTTCAACACACTTGTGAATAAAATAATATAACAACAGTAAAATCTCATTTTATTTAGTAGATAAAAAGTTTATTCAGAGAAACAATTAGTAAATGTGCAGTTAGTAAATTTATAATTAACTGTTTTTGATGGCATAGCGGTCTCATCAGATAGATTATTTATTGAAATACTTTTATGTTCTATTGTAATTTGAGATGGCTCATTATTCGTGTAGATAGGTGAAATCCAACCATTGGATGTACTTGGTGTTTCGTCAGTAGGAAGCGCCTCAGAATCAAGTTCAATTCTTTTTGTGATTTTTGCACAAATTTCCTTCTTGTTTTGTATGGAATCTTCTACGTATGATTCTGCTACATTGCTAGATCGCCACCCATCATGACGCTTCAAAGTCATTATATCAGCTCCTGATTTAGCCAGCAATGTAGCTGAAGTTCTTCTGAAACTATGTCCAGTGTAGCTCTCAGCATCTGCTAAACCTAAAAACTTAGCGATTTCTTTAGGCATAGAACCAAGTTTGTTTATACCTATAGGCTGACAGGTACATTTACCATTCTGGTAATTTAGAAAGAAATGGTCTGTTTTTGCTTTTGGTGACCGCAAACTTTCATACTGCTTAACAATTTTATAGAATGGACCATGTATAGTGAAAGACCTCGGTATTTTATTTTTCGTGATAGGTATCATCACTAAAAGCATCTGGCCATGGTTCTCTATGTTTTTTACGGTTATATTTGTTAATTATTGTATCCTACAGGAACCAGTTACACCAAATATTAAAGCAACTTGAAGAAAGAGTAACAATAATTAGGTTCAACACACAACACAGGCTGAAGTCGCGTAGATATTTAAAATTAATTTAACTAACCTTAGTAGCCAGATATTGGTTATCTGGAGCATCTTTTGTAATTTTTTCAAAATCGTCAGACGATAAAACCTTTGATTTCTTGCTTCTTAATCCATCGGATAGTCTCTTTAGATAAGCTGACATATTAGAGTATGTTTTAAGTCCACTCCATTCTTTATTCGGACTGTACTTTTTAACATTGAGAATAAACACCACAAAGAGCTAGGTTTGTACATAGAAGATAATTGTTTAAAGTACGTCATGAACACATTTTCTGAAAAAGACTGCGTATTCTTGCTGTTTTGCCATTTTATGAAATTTTGGTACGCTAATAGATATATTTCCTTGGAGTTTTCAGGTAGTAAACGTTCCATAACTGCCATAACGGCTCCACATCTTATATCGGGCGGTGTACATCATAAATCATTTTCTTCGTAACTGGTACTTGTAGACATTTTCATTACTAAATAACTATAATTTCAACAGTGAAAACGAGTTGTGAAAAATGTTTCGCTATGGCGGGAAAAATAATCAGTTTTCTTTTTAATATGGCGCGCGCATTGCGATCGGCCACAGACTAAAGGGATGGGGTTTTTTTTTTATTTTCCGCGCATAGGGTTTGGGCCTATTCAGCCACGTACAAAATGGGGAATTTAACATTTTCTTTTATTGTAGAGAAAACAAAAGTTATATTTGAGTGAAAGTTTTATTTATTAAACACGTACGAGTAAAAAATATCTATTTAAATAAGAAGTTGCTTGAAATGAGCAAGCAATAGGGACATTAATTTATTTGTTCTATTGAACACGAACTTTTTTTTGATTAAAAACTTTTTTAAGATCAAAGAAAATCAACCAATAAAATTAAAAAAAATCGATGAAAAAGTCACAGTTTGATTATGGGTGTCATTCTGTGCCTAATTGCGGTGACCATAGAGCCACTTTATGAGCAAGTGTGTAGAAAAAACATGTATACAGCCAACACTCAATGCTTTATACCTTGAACTTCTGCAAGTCCTTCCCTTTCCTCTGCCAGTGATAAGTGAGGAAGCCTCCAGCCAGGCCCAGAATGTAAGTGGACATGTTGGTGTGGCCTCGGATGTAAATCAGACGAAAGGGGTCGTTATTGGCGTACATATTCCGATAAGACCTGGAAAAATGTTAAATGATTACAACCACCAACAGGTTTAAAGTTCGTCACGGTAGGTACGCGCATGGTTGACACGTGTATTTAAAATTTTAAATAAACGCAGTGGTCGAAATTCAGCCAAAAGCTTTCTACGCGCCTTCATTAGGTATAAACTTAAACTATGCCGAATCACATCTTAATTCTTTTTTTTTTTAGTGAGAGAATAAATCCTTTTTACAATGTCGTTCGAGTTTCCACGCGAATTTGACGTTCCAATTTCAAATCACTTTACTCCATAGGGAGTGTCATACAACTTCACCTCCTTTGGGAGATAATGCTTTGCTTTACGTTGAGATTGCATAATATGTAATTGGACATTGTCGAGCAGGTGGTGTGGAAATGTTTTATTGAATGTGATTCTGAATATTCCTTTCTTTGAATTATATTAACATGGAATTCCGCAGTTTTACTTTGCAGGAATTCTACTTCCATCCTAGATCTTAGACAGAATGCATAAACGATTAGAGGATCAACGAGAGACCCGATCTTGGTCGTTTACTAGTCAATTATGGATAGACTTACTCCGGCGTCTGTAAAACCACAGGACTCAGATCTTGGAAGTAGGTATGCGCGGCTATAATGGCCAGGGCGATAACTAAGAGTACCGACAGCCATATGACCTGGGCCTTCGGCTTCCGTGCCAGAAGACAGACAAGGAGACCTAGACCAAAGAGCTGCGTGTCTGCGGCCAGATACCTGAAGGAAAGAAATATGGGTATTTCAATTTGGATTAGGCTTCACATTATCCTCATCTTCTTTTGCACCTTACCATCACCTACTTACGTCTGTCACCATAACAACAATTCTAAATTGTTGTGTTCCGCATATACTCGTAACCGCCTCTGTGGTCTAGTGTACCCCGGGTTCAATCCGCAGTACCCCCAGATGTAAAAAATAAACTCTTACCAGGTCATCGGTGCGCACAAAGTGTCTCCATACACGTAGTTGTTGACGTAGAAGAGATGCGCCCACCAGTATTGGCCACAGGCATCCGCCTCACTTGTCACCACGAGGTCCCACATGGGCCCCGTGCCCAGGTGCCGCATCAGAGTGTAGATCGTCGCCAGCACAAGCGCGTATGTGGGGGTCAGCCTGGGAAAATATAGCTGAACTCGTACAATCATCCAACCCCTTCCCAGATTGAATGAGCACACCATTGAAGACCCCTTTGTAGTGAATTCAAAGTTAAAGTTATTTTATTCATTTATATTTTTTACGATCATTTTGAAACGTTAAATCTACCGCCTGTTTGGAATTTAACATTTAGATATACAATTTTGAATAACATTCTAGGTACATCATAAACCTAAATACTTATTACTATCTTAAAACATTAATTATTTCCTATCTACCAAATGGGCGGTTTGTTAATATTGAGAAGCCACCATTTAGCTAACAACTGGTATAGCAACATCGGGCTACGAATTCATACCGTCGATATAGTCACTAATTTTTGTAGTAATTGAGATCTTCAGATAATTACAACAAGCCTCATAGCTCAGTTGGTAGTAATTCTGCTTTCTGCGCTGTAGGCTGTGGGTTCGATTCCCACCCAGGAAAAAAACATTTGTGTGATGAATGTAGATGTTTGTTCTGTGTTTGGGCGTTGTATCATATAGTACGTATGTATTTACAAAAGTATTTGAGTATACATACCCATATTACAAGCTATGCTTAGTTTGGGGCTAGATTGCGCTGTGTAAAAATTATTGTCCTGTAATATTTATTTATTATATTATTTATAATTCTCACAGTACTCATCATTACAATCTGGCCATCATTTACTCCATAAAAACATGTTAAAAGACTCAGAATAATAGAACTATCCGAGGAAACGCCTTGCAGAGTTTTGAGACGCCAATGATAAAAAAATTATTGCCTTAAATTTTACCGATAAGTAATGTGAGTACGAAAACAGCGAATGATAAATAGAAAATGGAGGAAAAAGTCATGTTGGGCCGACCCCAGCTGTGTGGGAGAAAGGTTATAATTTGCAAATGACCTTCCTTGTAATGATGGATGAATGAAATGAATGAAAATGAATGAATGATATACAAAGGTGCAGCGTACCTCAGCCACCTGAGCAGCACACCCTTCGGCCACTGCCACCAGGAGACAGGCTGCCGCTCCGCATGCAACTGGAAGTTGTAGGCCAGCAAGAAGGCCGAGATCACGAAGAACGTGTGGGTCACCAGGTCGCCGTTGAATAGGAGCTGCTTAAACAGGTTTTCGTAAGCCTGAAACATTATTCATCTGACTTTTTTAAACTTTCACGATCAGACTTTTGTTTTACGTTTTACGTTAAGAATAATATTAGGTGTAACGAACCCTAGTTTAAGGCTTGTGGAACGCGCCCTTGGTGAGAATAAATGACTGAATTGAATGAATTAACACTTCTTTCAGGCAACCATATACGGAGAAATGTAAACAGTAAAAAATAACAGATGTAGTGCACAACAATAAGAAGAAATATAAACAGAAATCTCAACAAATAATAGTTACATTTAAATAATAAAAACTATAGACTAATACATACAACAACAATAAATTAAATAAAAAGAGAGAGAGAGAGAGAGAGGGTGGATGATGCCTTCGCTCCCTGCTGCCACCGCCGGTGACGCGCGAAAATATGAAAATCGGACGTCATCGGAACCAAAAGAACTGCTGTCATTTTTGTATTTATAAACGTGTAATCTGTCAACGGATCCGTCATGTTTCGTTTTTCGTAGTAGACCTACAGGCACTCGATCGCCACATTCGTGAGATACTCGCCTTGATTTATAGCTGTAGCTTATCTGAATGCTATAACGTAGCTGTATTGAGTGCCTAGTTCGAGTTGCAATCGAAGTTCACTCGATTCGTTTGATCACCGTGAATAGTGAATATTAGGGTTTTAGGGTCGTGGGTCTCAGGGGAGAAGGTGGCACTTTTGAACAGGAGCACCTTAGAACAAACGAGTTCACGACGGCGGCGGCAGTTTAAATTTAGCAAAAAAATAAAAAAACCATTAAAATCTGATAAAAAATCATAAAAACCCGTTCAAGAGCTATTTATGCCGTAACATTGCCACATTACCACACAGTGCTGGATTTACCAACTTGGAGATCTCGTTCGCTTCGTTCAATCGATCAAAAAGATGTTCTCTATATTCATAATATAGAGAACAGAGAGATTTTATATCTATTTCAGCATTGCTACCAAAGAATCTAATAAACACGAGGACTAGAGAAAATGTATGAAATCTTCAACAGCGCCTTTATATAGCGTGTAGAAATGTTATTAAATTTGTCAGTCAAAGTTCGTGAAGTAACCTGTTCTACGTCACGTATAGTACAGTAGTGTGATGGTATTAGTTTGTAAGTTCTACGTCTCGTATAGTACTGTGATGGTATTAGTTTGTATGTTCTACGTCACGTATAGTACTGTGATGGTATTAGTTTGTAAGTTCTACGTCACGTATAGAACAGTAGTGTGATGGTATTAGTTTGTTAGTTCTACGTCACGTATAGTACTGTGATGGTATTAGTTTGTAAGTTATACGTCACGTATAGTACAGTAGTGTGATGGTATTAGTTTGTAAGTTCTACGTCTCGTATAGTACTGTGATGGTATTAATTTGTAAGTTATACGTCACGTATAGTACAGTAGTGTGATGGTATTAGTTGGTTAGTTCTACGTCACGTATAGTACAGTAGTGTGATGGTATTAGTTTGTAAGTTCTACGTCTCGTATAGTACTGTGATGGTATTAGTTTGTAAGTTATACGTCACGTATAGTACAGTAGTGTGATGGTATTAGTTTGTTAGTTCTACGTCACGTATAGTACAGTAGTGTGATGGTATTAGTTGGTTAGTTCTACGTCACGTATAGTACAGTAGTGTGATGGTATTAGTTTGTAAGTTCTACGTCTCGTATAGTACTGTGATGGTATTAGTTTGTAAGTTATACGTCACGTATAGTACAGTAGTGTGATGGTATTAGTTTGTTAGTTCTACGTCACGTATAGTACAGTAGTGTGATGGTATTAGTTTGTTAGTTCTACGTCACGTATAGTACAGTAGTGTGATGGTATTAGTTTGTAAGTTCTACTTCTCGTATAGTACTGTGATGGTATTAGTTTGTAAGTACTACGTCTCGTATAGTAGTGTGATGGTATTAGTTTGTAAGTTCTACGTCTCGTATAGTACTGTGATGGTATTAGTTTGTAAGTACTACGTCTCGTATAGTACTGTGATGGTATCAGTTTGTAAGTTCTACGTCTCGTATAGTACTGTGATGGTATTAGTTTGTAAGTTATACGTCACGTATAGTACAGTAGTGTGATGGTATTAGTTTGGTAGTTCTACGTCTCGTATAGTACTGTGATGGTATTAGTTTGTAAGTTCTACGTCACGTATAGTACTGTGATGGTATTAGTTTGTAAGTTCTACGTCTCGTATAGTACTGTGATGGTATTAGTTTGTAAGTTATACGTCACGTATAGAACAGTAGTGTGATGGTATTAGTTTGTAAGTTCTACGTCACGTATAGTACAGTAGTGTGATGGTATTAGTTTGTTAGTTCTACGTCACGTATAGTACAGTAGTGTGATGGTATTAGTTTGTAAGTTCTACTTCTCGTATAGTACTGTGATGGTATTAGTTTGTAAGTACTACGTCTCGTATAGTAGTGTGATGGTATTAGTTTGTAAGTTCTACGTCTCGTATAGTACTGTGATGGTATTAGTTTGTAAGTACTACGTCTCGTATAGTACTGTGATGGTATCAGTTTGTAAGTTCTACGTCTCGTATAGTACTGTGATGGTATTAGTTTGTAAGTTATACGTCACGTATAGTACAGTAGTGTGATGGTATTAGTTTGTTAGTTCTACGTCACGTATAGTACAGTAGTGTGATGGTATTAGTTTGTAAGTACTACGTCTCGTATAGTACTGTGATGGTATTAGTTTGTAAGTTCTACGTCTCGTATAGTACTGTGATGGTATTAGTTTGTAAGTTATACGTCACGTATAGTACAGTAGTGTGATGGTATTAGTTTGTAAGTTCTACGTCACGTATAGTACAGTAGTGTGATGGTATTAGTTTGTTAGTTCTACGTCACGTATAGTACTGTGATCATGTGATCAGATCATGGTTATCGACCTGCAACACGTAATGGTTTATCTATAGACCTAGACTTGTCTAGACCACTCTAGGCCAGAAAAAGGTCTACGACGGAGAAGCTCTCCCTCAAAGCACCGGCTCTCCAATAAAAGGCTCTGCAATATGTTATCTAAAATATTCGATCAGAAGAAAACTCAGTATTTTATTATAGCTGAGATAAAGTTTTTTGCCTCTATAGGAGTCAGGTATCTCTTGCGGCTGAGTAAGTTGTTGACTTCTTTCTTGCTGCTTTTCAATAATTAACCTGAAGACATAGACAGGCCGAATTTGTTCAATTCCGAATTTTAAAAACTTGTGATCGACGGGAGTTTTTACTCGATGATTTTTGTTATGATGACGCATGAATAATATTAATATTAATGAATTTAACTTAATGAAATTTAATTTCTATGTGTAATTTATATTTGTGTCCATTTTTGTTTTAGTATTAGAGTTAATTTTAGACACGATTGTAAAAATTAATATGAACTATTGCACCCAGAAACAGCTTTCCTATTTTAATTCACTTTGTTTGCTGACAAAATCATCAGTATGTTGCCCAAAATATAGGAATGAGTCTGTTGAGGATTCCGGTTGAAGTTGAATTTTAATTGCGCCGTTTTCATAACTTGTCACCTGGCGAGATGAAGGCCAAGCGCAATACATGTTGTAGCTGCCCAAAACCTCTTTAACTAGCTGAACGTTCAAAATGAAAGTTTTAGATGCAATTTAAATATATTATACCCATTGCATATATATATAGGCACATTGTTGTATTATGGTTTTTTGATGTAATATACCTACATGTCAGTCGTCAGTTATTCGTAATGTAATTATCAATAGCTGACTAAAAATTACTGCAAATTAATTTAACTATTACATACCTATTTCGGCCGCCAAGTAGCATAGCTTTGTTTCGGCTTACAGGGTATGGTTTCCGGTGAACTTACAGGCACACGGGGCTTAAAACCTTTGTGCCTCAATGCCTCGTTGATCGGCGCAATGTGCCGCGTAGGTCGGCAGTAAGGCTTTGACGCAGGCAAGTGTTGCACTTACAACACGCGATGTGCTTGCTTATTATCCATTATTTATAAAAAAATATAGCCATGAATAACGGTGCTACCTCATTCCATGAAACAGCTTCAGTCTCTCTAGTCTCGGCTCTCTCTCCGAGTTGACGGGGGCTACTAATCTTGACCAATTCTTCTTCAACGAAAATGAAAGGAGGTATGGATTCCCTGAAAATAAAAGTCGTTTAGGGTTAGTGCTACCTCGATACCTAAATACCCCGAAAAATAAATTAGAATTTAAAATACCTATTCGCACTATTGTATATAATAGATCTTTACCAGGCAAGCCTCGAAGTCAAAAGACGGCCTGTACCACCATCACACTCTTTGGGAGCAGTTCAAGTCCTAGCTATGATTAAGAGGGCCCTGTAGTATCTACCACCGATTTCATAATTGGAAAGAGATACTCTATGTCACAGATTATCTGTCTGTGGTGCGCTACTTTTTCTTGACACGCAATAACAATGAAAATATATGGAAAAAGAGTGTTTGTATGGAAAAATCTTTTCCATGTATTTAGGTTTGTATTCGTTTTTTAGGAAAAGTAATGCACCACAGACAGAGATTATCACTATCCGATTATACCTACCTGCAAAAATCTTTTGAATCAGAAATTTCGATTACGCTAGCTAAGACAGTGGGGATTGGAACTTGGGAGCTATCGTCAATAATTTTTAACAACTGGGTAGTTGTTAAAAATTATCCGCTTGGTCTAGCCTGTAGACCAAGCGGAGGGTATTTAAAAAAAAATATGCTCTATAATACTTTAATTCTCTAGACTCTAGAGTATTAAAGTATGTAATGCTCTGCATGAAATAAAATTAAATAAGTCTTTATTACTAGTAAGTAGATACGTTTTAAGTAGATAAGTATTTAAATATTATTATTTTTAGTTTTCCTGTACAGCTTGTCCTTCTACTCCATTCTCTACTAGTCGAACTCAAATATTAGGTCCTTACATATGAAATTGGCGTTTTGTCGTACAGGCCACTTTGATCTTAAATATCTCCTCTTTGGTTAGGAATTCCAAATTCAAATTTAAACAGCTATATACTCATGCATTTGTGTTTCGAAAACCGTAATTCATTTGTTTTTTTCTCTTTTGCTTTTTTTTTCTGCGTCACTCATTTCACAAAATGGAAAACTTAAAATATCGCATTATTTACGAGTACGAGTTCCACCGTGGCACCAGTGCTGCAGAAACGGCTCGAAGGATTAATGATGTGTATGGTGGTGGTGTCGCAAAAGAAAACACGGTGCGTTTTTGGTTTCAACGCTTTCGTTCTGGAAATTTCGACCTGCAGAACAAGCCCCGTGGACGGCCGGAGACCAAGGTCGATAATGATGAATTGAAGGCTATAGTGGAAGCAGATCCATCGCAAACCACATCACAGTTAGCTGCAGGCTGCGGTGTTAGTGACAAAACCGTTTTAATCCACTTTAAGCAAATCGGGAAGGTGAAAAAGCTTGAAAGGTGGGTACCTCATGAATTGAGTGAAGCAAACCGACAAACGCGCGTCGACTGCTGCGTTACATTACTCAACCGGCACAATAATGAAGGAATTTTAAATCGGATCATTACATGTGATGAAAAGTGGATCCTGTACGATAATCGTAAACGCTCATCGCAATGGCTGAACCCTGGTGAACCAGCAAAATCTTGCCCCAAGCGAAAATTGACTCAAAAAAAGTTACTTGTAAGCGTTTGGTGGACTAGTGCCGGTGTCGTACACTATAGCTTTCTTAAATCTGGTCAGACGATTACGGCTGATGTCTATTGTCAGCAACTGCAAACCATGATGGAAAAGCTCGCTGTTAAACAACCGAGACTTTTCAATCGCTCTACGCCACTGCTGCTTCAAGACAACGCTAGACCACACACGGCCCAACAGACGACTACCAAATTAGAGGAGCTTCAATTGGAATGTCTAAGACATCCACCGTACTCTCCGAACCTTGCTCCAACAGGTTACCATTTTTTTCGAAATTTGGATAACTTCTTGCAAGGAAAAAAATTCAATTCCGATGAGGCAGTCCAAACCGCTTTCAAAGATTTCATTGATTCCCGTCCGAATGGTTTTTTTAGTAAAGGGATCAATGAACTACCTATAAGATGGCAAAAGTGTATAGATAGCAATGGTACATACTTTGATTAATAAAATATATTTTAATATGAAAAAATTGCCTTTATGTTCCTCCCATACAAAACGCCAATTTCATATGTAAGGACCTAATATTTAGATAACCTCTAATGTTGCTTTAGCTTAATTAAGCTTATATTGATACAAAATGTTGTTTTATGCTATGGTAAGACTGTAGGTGGAAGTGGACTTAACTCGGAATCCTCAACAGTCTGAGGAACTGGCTATCTTACCTCTAAGTGCCAGAACACAACAATTTAGAATTGTTTGTAGAATTGCGACCACCTATTGCCTTATCTTAACTTGTAACCAGATGAGATAAACCAAGCGCGTCCCCGTCGTACAATAAATATACACTTACTAGCTTTTGCTCGCGGCTTCGCTCGTGTTAAGAAGTATTATTATTAATAAGGTATAGTTTTGCGGCTTTACTTTTGTTTATAAAAAAGTCTAACCGACAAAACCTATACTTAAACCAAACGAAAACAAAACAAATGCCCAAATACAAAGCAGAGTCTATAACCAAAACTACTAAACCGAAACAAAACCAATGCAAAATCTCAAATCCTTTCTTAGGGGATGCCTACGTCATAGTGACTTTATGCATGCAAAGTCTCAGCACGATCGGTTTAAAATTGACAAAGTTTCATAGAAACTTTCATCCCCTATTTTATCCCCTTGGGGGTAGAATTAATCAAAATCCTTTCTTAGCGGATGCCTACGTCATAACATCTACCTGCATGCCAAATTTGAGCCCGATCCGTCCAGGGGCTTGGGCTGTGCGTTGATAGATCACTATGTCAGTCAGTCAGTCACCTTTGAGTTATATATATATAAGATACTTGACGAATTGAATTGAATTGTATTACTAGACATGTTAGTTATTTTAATTTAAATTGGATGTTATATTGTCTGATAAGTATGTATTTACAAAAAAAAATAGTATTCTATCCGTAATCTAGTTCCCATATTACATATTATAGCTTTGCTTAGTTTGTTATTAATGTCCTGTAATATTTTATTAAATTGTTTTTACTAACCTTTCCCTCCCTTCTTGAACAGAAGCACATCATACCCAGTACCGATGACATTCAGCAGGAGAAGAACCAAGTAGACAACAGCAACAACTAAATCACTCTCATGTACCACCAGCCTCTCTCCTTCTCTCTTGCAATACTGCACCTTCGCCAGCCTTCCTTCTATGCCATACTCATTCCACAGCGAGTTATTCAGACATGACTCGAGGACATCTGACAGCTCCCCTGTTGTACTCGCTTCGGAGTATTCTTTGCATGTTTGTGTGACACACACTCCTCGGTGTATTTGTGTGTGGTTGAAGTGTTTTACTGTGTACTCTGAATAGTCCTGAAATATGGAAATATTATGTGCTATAGGGTTACATTAAAACGTCGTAAGTATACACATTGAGCCGCCTATCGCTCTGAGTAATTGCAAGCTGCACATGGATGGGCGTGGCATATACATAGAGGCCTATGGGCGAAATCTGACTTCGGATGATGATGATGATTGAAAATTTGGAATCGTGGAATGGTCTCCTGTTGAGTTTTCCCTAGTTGCTACAGAATGAGGTGTTTAAAAAAGGGCGTGTTAAAATGTTTTCACACCACCTTCTCGATAATGTCCATATCATGAAATCTCAACGTAAAGCAAAGCATTATCTCCCAAGGGAGCTCAAAGTCAAAGTCAAAGTCAAATATGTTTATTCAGTAAGATTTTTTAGGATCACTTTGAAACGTCAAATCTACCGCCTGTTCGGAATCGCGACCAGCACACAAGGAGAAAGGCAAGAACCTCGGGCTAGTTTTTTTTTTCATGATCCATTACAATAGCTTAAAATTATCTAATACTAATTACAATTTATTCACTGGAGCAAATTCATTTTTTTTAATGCCAGGCTTTCTTATCTTCTAGGTAATCTGAAATTTTATAATAAGCTTTCCTGGATAGCTTTTGTTATACAAAATTTTTGAATTTATTATTTGACAAGCTTAGCACATCACTTGGCAATTTATTATAAAAGCGTACAGTTTGCCCTATGAACGATTTATTAACCTTATGGAGCCTAGTTGTGGGAACAGCGAGTTTATTCTTGTTTCTAGTATTATAATTATGTTTATCACAGTTTTTGTCAAATAAGCTTATGTTTTTACGCGCATACATAATATTTTCATAAATATATTGGCAGGGCATAGTCAATATATTTATTTCTTTGAACTTGTCTCTTAATGAATCTCTGGGACCCATTTTGTAAACAGCGCGAATAGCCCTCTTCTGCAAAACGAATATGGTGTCTATATCTGCAGCACTTCCCCACAGTTTTATGCCATATGACATAATACTGTGAAAGTAACTGAAGTAAACTAGTCTTGCTGTAGCAACGTCTGTGAGAAGACGTATCTTCTTTACAGCATATGCTGCAGAACTAAGTCTCTTCGCCAGTTTATCTATGTGTGGGCCCCATTGAAGTTTATTATCTAAAGTTAATCCCAAAAATACAGTGGTTTTGACTAATTCTATGTTTTCCTCTTTAACTTTTACATTAGCTTCAACTTCAGTTACATTTGGTAAAATAAATCGAATACATTTGGTCTTTTTCTGGTTGAGTACTAAGTTATTTACATTAAACCATTAAACCAGAGCTTAAGTTGTAGGAAGCTCCATAAGTGATTTGAATTTGGAATGTCAAATTCGTGTGCAAACTTGTGGAAAACTCTAAGCAAAAAAATGCCCAATGGCATTTAAAAAAGGATTTGTTCGAAATCAAGCTGGCCATGAGCAGAAGGATTTTCGATTTAAAAAAAATAACATAGGCGCGATTGTAATGAATGTTTGTTTTCCTCCATAGAGATAAACAGACAAAGTGGCAGGATGGTTCGTGGCATATCTATATAGACGTCACGTAAGAGAACATTTGACGTGTATTTAATTTGACAAATAAAGATTTAACGGGTATTAAAATTGACAAATCAATGATTTGACAAGTGTCTGCGTAGTCACACAGGCTGCTTTTTATCCAGATACACGCAAACAAAACATATGACTAGTATGAATACTGTCCCACTGTAGGACAAAGGTTTTCCCTAGGTACGGCAAATACTACATTAAAAAAAACACGAACCTTCAATTTTGAGATAATGGATTAGATAAATAAACAAATTGAAGTCTTACTTGCAAAGCGATACTAAAATCATTATGAATAGTAGACTTGAACCCCCCATCAATTAGACTGATACTAGGACAGGTCTCTAGATCGCCATTAAAACCTGTATTGCTTTTCTAGGTAATAATTATAGGGGAAGTAGCACAAAACGATTTAATTGGTGTGTATCAGTTCTGTTTATGGTTTATATCTACAATACAATTCTAGAGGTGTATTATATAGGCTGATGATTGTTATTTTTATTATATAAATATTTTACGCAACGCATACCTGATAAGCTTGAATATAAAAGTAATGACATCATTGTGAAAAATATCAAGTATATTACATTATAGTAATGCCGTGGCGGTCATGGATAATGAATCGACCCCTCCAACTCAGTCCCTGGATGTCGTAAAATCCGACTAAGGGATCTTACCAGAAGAAGGGCAGTAGCGTCTCTCTGTGTATGATCCACACCTTTACTGCGATCATCAATCCGCCTACCAAGGATGGTGAGTATGGCAAATCTCTCCAGCTGGTGGAGGCTCTGTCCAGCAGTGGACACTAATGGGATGTTGTGACTGAAGGTACCTTAACGTATACCTAATTGTTATATTTCTAGTTTTTCTGCGAAGCATTTCTCGGTTTATCTGACCGTCCACATGCCTGTGAGTAAATTACTCACGAGCATAAGCGGTCATTTCCACTCTTAGTACATAATTGCGTGCATTTCTGACCATGATCTTGCTTACCATCGTTTCCGGAATTTCCCGCCGTTGTTCTCTTGATTTTTAGGGTTCCTATCCAGACGTTGGAAACCGAAACCTATGGCTTAGACTTAACGTTTTAAGATATTATTAAGTATTAAGGTTTATGATGTACTTATAAATGTTATTAATTTATTTTAAATTCTGCAGGTCTAACCTAACTAACGAATTGATCGAGGTGTGATCGCGATTCCGAAAAGCCAGTAGATTTGACGTTTCAAAATGATCCTAGATATATCAATGAATATAAATTTTAACTTTGTTTTTTTACTGACTTCATTTTCCGTTCGGCCATTCGTCTGACCTAATAATAGGGTGTATATTTTTATTATATCAAAGGCGAGTTCTGATAGTTTTTTTTTTATTTAAGCATATTGTGAAGACAACCGGCATTCAGAGATAGCCAATGCCTCAGTTTGTTGAGGATTCAGTGCCGAGGAAGTGCGAAGGATCTGGCTTTCTTACCACGAAATGCCAAATACAATTTAAGAATTGTTGTTATGGTAACAGAATGAGGTAAGATGGTGGCAGACTTAAACAAAAAAGTCTTACCACCAACCACCAAACCAAGCACAATATGTACTTCCTGGGGATCCTGGGGATCGAACCCGGGACCACTGGGACTGAAATCGGGGTTGAACCACTAGACCACAGAAGTGGTTAAAGAATCGTAGTATATAAAGTATCATAAGTATCCGTTATCAAGTTCATATTACAAGCTTTGCTTAGTCTGGCCTGGATGGCGATGTGTAAAATGTCTAGTGATATTTTTCTCACACGTATCATCTGCATGAGCTCGTTGTCTCCGTGCAGGTCTACATCCAGCACGCAGTACGTTCCTCCGGGTTCCAGGAGGCAGGAGTCGAATTCATCCAGATGGTACAAGGGAGGCATTCGGTTGTATTCACTCTCTGTAAAAAACTTGAGATTAAAAAATAGACGAGCACATTTTTTTTAATTATTTTTTTGTCGTACCTTTAGGTCGGGCAATTAGAACACTTTATTTTGAGGTTTGCCCGCGATAACGGCTGATGCAACCCCGCCGAAACGCCGGGTTTTTTTTTTGTTTTTATACAACTAGGAGACGCAACAAGCTTGTAGCCCACGTGATGTTAAGTGCACTCTTGCCTATAACAATGCCTTACTGCATAGGTCACATCCACAAAGAACATAGCCTACACGGCACTGCATTGCGCCCGTCAACTTGAGGCATAAAGATGTTAAGAAGTGATGTACACAGTGTTAATACTAGAAATAAAAATAAACTTGAGATACCTAAGTTTCGCTTAGGAAAAGTAAATAATTCATTCTTAGGAAACTGTGTGAGATTCTATAATAAGCTTCCTCAAAGCGCCACCAAACTCTCTGCTCGTAAATTCAAATTCTATATAAAGAATAATTTAATTAAAAGTGCCTACTACAAAACTAGTGATTATATCGACGATAAGAACGCGTGGCCCGATGTTGACAGCAAAATGGTGATTTCTCAATGTTAACAAATTGCCCATTAGGTAGACAGGTAATAACAAATGTTTAAAGATTAAGTATTTAGGTTTTTGATGTATCTACTAAGAATATAATAGCAAATTGTGTATCTAAATGTTGAATGGATCATCAAATAAATTAACCAGCCCGAGGTTCTTGTCTTTCTCCTTGTTTGCTGGTCGCGATTCCGAACAGGCGGTAAATTTGACGTTTCAAAATGATCCTAAAAATCTTAATGAATAAAGAAATTTTGACTTTGACTTTGACTTTGGGTGCAAATTATCAAAATTCCTTTCTTAACAGGCGTCTACACACCAAGACAAACATGCCTTTGTACAACCAGCGGTTTCAGCTGTGCGTTATATCTAGTTGATTCAGTCAGTTAGTCAGAACGTTTTTATCCCTTTCCCGCTATGTCCATTTCCCGGCACGTCAATTAGCCCGCTATGTCTTTTTCCCGCTATTGTAATGCAAGCCGAAGGTTTCGACCCACATTTCCAGGCAAGACAATGCCAGTTTTATACAGTTAGTTCTGAAGCCTCAGTGCAGGTCAGACTCACGCTTGGTCAGTTTTTATAATATATTGGTATACCTTGAAGTAAGCACTATAATAACACCAAGTTTGAAAAAGATAAGTATTACCGTTTTTAAGTCAGAGCTATAATAACAAATTATAAAAGCGTTCCTTGCATGGGGACTCTTTTTTTATGATAATATTTATAATATTACTGGTTTTTCGATGTGATAATACATATTCTCTCAACATTTCAAGCTGCTTCTTATTACAGTTCAAAAGATGAAGCTCTTTAAAGTTTGTTCACATAAATATTTGACCCCCTTCCCTTTAAAATTGAAAATTCTATTAATATAATCTTATTAATATATAATAATAATAATATATTTTTATTTCATACAACACTGAATTGGTACATATCTTTAAAACTAATTTATACACTATAATTACAAAAACTGGGACTGGGTGAAAACAAGTATCGAGTGATTAATGAGGGAAATATCTTCCTTCATTAATCACCCTCCCCACCAGACACGTCCATACCGGGGAAGTCAAATCTTCCGCCACAGTCCTCAGGATGCTGTTGTGACTCCCCCTCACTCTACACATCAGGGACGCAGTTTTTTCCGAAAGACGGCATAAGTGCTATCTGTCTGAAATTGCGCAAACATATCTGATGCACTGCAGTATCGAGGCAGCCCCAACATCATCCTGAAGACATTATTATATTGGATACGTAGAGCGTCCATTGATCTTTTGGTGTGTCTAACCCACAGACCTCCCGTGTAAAAACTCTGACAGTAAGCTTTGAAAAGTGTGATTTTAACTTGGTCAGTACAACAAGAAAATCTGTGGGCCAACATGTTACCTCGGACCGCTAGAGCCCTACGCTCCCTCTCAACATCTACATCGTCCTTAAGGTCTTCGGTAAGGTAATATCCCAGATATTTAAATTCAGTAACATGATTTATGTTCAAGACATTTAGGGTAAAATTAAGTGCATTATGAGGACGTTTACCGGCGGCCTTAAAGACCATGTACTCAGTTTTACTTAGATTGTACATAAGTCCATGCTTAATAGCATAAGCCTCACACACTCTGAGCAGCTCTCGTAGCAGCCACTGACGGGCTCAGCAGCACCATGTCGTCAGCATAGCTAATGTTATTTACACTTACGCCTTTCATTCGGCAGCCGACACGCATGCCGCTCAGCTCAACAATGAGGTCATTTACATATAGATCGAAGAGCTTGGGAGAGGTTAAACCCCCCTGCCTCACGCACTCCAACCCATATGATTCTGACAGAGAACTAGCCCACCTTACGTAGCTGGTCTGGTTCGCATACCAATATTTTAATATATGAAGGACTTCAACCGGTAAACCCCTGTCCCCCAACTTTCTCCATAGCACATGATACGACACAAGGTCAAACGCCTTGGAGAGGTCAAGGAAACAGGCGTACACAGGCGTCCTACGGTCTGTATAATAAATACTGTACGGTATGCTTGAGACCCATGATTGCGCTTTCTGTAGACAGACCAGGCCGAAACCCGAGCTGAGCGTCATGTAGATCTAGGTATTTATCAAGGCAAGTATCAAGCAAACCGTCCAGTATTTTAGCGCTAATGGTTGCCAGAGAGATTGGGCGATAGTTTTTAATGTCCGAGACATCCCCGGTCCTGTTCTTCACAATGGGCACCACGATAGTTTTCATTAATTCCAATGGTAGGTGCGAGTGACTAATGCACATTGAGAAAAACAGACAGTACTCTCGGCAGATGCATCCCCGCATACCTTAAATGCTCGACACTAAGCCCATCATGACCTGGAGACTTCCCACCACTTATCTTCCTCAGAACTTTCCTAACCTGCCCTGCAGTGAATAAAAGAAGCGGCGCGTCGTTCCCACATCCAGACCCAGGGTCCATCCAGGCACCGGACGGACCAAGTGGAGACCGTATCTTAAAATGTTCTCTAAACATGTTAGAGATCTCTACAGGGTTATTTATATCGCCCACGTTCACGGAGAGACCAGGTCTAACTTCCTGTTTCCCAGTAGCTTTCCAAAATTTTCCAAAGTCCTTAGCAGATCTATGTTTAGCCAGAGTATCCATTTTTAGTTGTTCATGGTTTTTTTGACACCACTTTAGGCGACTTTTGAAAGTCTTTCGAGACTCATACATTTTATTATATATAACACCAGAGGTAGGTCGGTTATTTAGCACCCACATTTTAAAATTATGCCTAGCCTCACGATGAGCGTAGCGAACGTGCTCCTTCCAGCCAAATAATTGTTTAATTTTTGTAGGTTTTTTAAATACCTTTCCATTAGTGCTCACAGCCGCATCACATAAGATTTGTACTATATTTTTATACATTTTATCTAGTAAGAACTTATGTTCCTCCAGACTGCACGACCGACAGTTGCACTCTAAAAATTCACTGGGAAAATCAATATCACGCAGCCTGTTATGACACAATTCATGGTACTTACTTATTTAAGACTCATTTCTCTCTCCCCATATTATCGAGCTACGAGGCAGGTCGTGCATTACAAACTTAGGTCTAACTTTACCTATGTTACATTTAACGGACAAAGGTAAATGATCAGACACGAAAACATCCTCAATGACACTTATCTCAGATACGGTTTGCCAGGCCGATAGTGACACAACACAGTGATCTAACCACCGCCTACACCCATGAGCCTCACTGATATAAGTGTAAGTGTGCGACTGTAGTCCTAGCTTTTCAAGATCAGCACAGGTCCAAGACTGATCCCGACAAAAAATACACAGTTCATTGTAAAATAATTCATGTGGGTGTGCGTTGAAATCGCCCAAAATAAAAATAATTTCGATATCTACGCTCGCCACGATAGCACTTATTTTACCCAGTACCTCCGAAAAAATTGACAAATTGTCTTGTGAGTCGGTTGGCATATATACAGAAAATACAATAAAAGAGCGTCCTCTAATTGTAGCACTGATACCTACAAGACGAGTACTACTACAATCCATTTACGACAATTACTTTCTCAAAAATACCTTTTTTCCAAAGAATGGCCACTCCCCCATATGGTCTTCCCTTCAACAGGCCCGCGGAGGTGTCTACTGCGGACTTGCCTGTATACTCAAAATTACTAGATATAGTTCCTAGCAATGGGATGTAATGGGACAGTAGCCATGTCTCTTGTAAGGCTACCAAGTCCGAAATTTTACAGATATTCCTAATATCATCAATCGACCGCTTGAAAGACTTACAGTTAAAACTAACTAAACTAAGAGATTGGTCAGGGCTTAAATCCATATTATAAATTATTTTACAACTTTAACTGAACGTTCAGGTTTAGGCGTTTGGTACAAAAAATTTACAAAACGCCTAAATGTTATTCCACTAGGCCATAACTGATCATCTAAGTACAATTCTAATTTACTCTTTGAAACGTAAAGCTTAAATGCATTATATTTTTTTACTTTCTTCATATTTATCACTTTCAAAGTTACGGTTTCGTTAGTTTTGGCCTTTATCTAAGAAATTATGTCCTCCTCGCTAGTTTGTTTACAAACGAAATGAATTCGAAATTAAAAGAGGCACTTTAACATCAGCCGCTTTGAAATTACCGCCAATCCGTGTCACTATTCTCTATTTGGTTACATTTTTCACTCAAATCTGGAGCAAACAAACCACCACGCATATCATATTTTTCGAGTTGTGCACCTGATGAACCCGGTATACGCGACCACGATGCCGCAGGCGCATCCGATGTTTGTGCGAGGTTACCTGATGCGACAAGTTTTGATTGTGACGAAATCGCGGCGCTCTCCAGTGGCGCCACCCCGTCCCTCGCTTCTGTCACGCTTACACCCGCACCAACACTGCACTCAAGGCTCGCCCGGCAGATGCTCTCATTCGCCCTTATCGCAACCGTCGAGTGCGCCGATGACGGTACCTCAACGCGTTCAATTGTACTCATCGCTTGTTCTTGCATACGTACTAAAGAGATATAATTATCTTCGTCACCTCTATTCAAGGATGAGTGTTTCTCTAATGCTGGTTGGTCATTTCCCTTCTCATCTGCAGGTAGTTGCGATAATTGAATAGACGCATATTCAGGTTCGTAATAAAGACCTATCTGCCCACTATCCAATACAAATCTGTTCTGCATTAACGCTCCTCTTTTTTTGTTTACATTCAAACTTGATGAGTAGTTATCAATTATAGATGCATGTTTCATTACCATTTTCTCCTCAAGAGCGCTCAGCTGATTCTTCAAGCACAGGATATCTCTCAAAAGTCCCGTTACATTGACACTATCAAAATTGACGGCAGGTATTTTATGAAGATGTTTCGCCACAAAGATTGGGAAAGTCTCGGGGTCCGAACCTTTCATCAGACCAATAATGTCATCAAGATCTCGTGACATCTTTTTCTTTCCATCTTTTCGACGCAGAGGCAACTTCTTTGCTTTAGGCAAAGAGTCAGCGAGTAGTGATTTTGCCGTCACAATATCATCCGCAGAAAAAGAGGTAGTACATAGTTGGTGTATACTCTCCTCATCCATAAAATCCATGACATTTTGTAAGAATGCCAAAAGTTCACTGATTACAATGTTACAGTTCGCACATTTTATCGTATTTGAGGTCATTGTCCTCCGCAGTGAGTCACCGTGTTAACGATTATTACGACGCGTCTGCTTTCCGCTGCGAGATGCGTCAAACTGATATATGCCAGCGCTTATTTTATATGGGCAATCTACATACGAATTTTCAAATTCCTATCATGTACGGTTTCAGAGATATGCAACATTTTACTCTAAACTTTGAACGCCATTTTGAACCCTTTGGGGTGCAAATTTTCAAAATTCCTTTCTTAGTGGACGCCTACACAACATGGCGAACATACACTCTAAATTTCAAGTCTGTACGTCCAGCGGTTTAGGCTGTGCGTTGTATCTAGTTGAATCAGTCAGTCTGTCAGTCACTCAGGACCTATCCTTTTATATAGTAGAAGAAGAAGAAGAATTAACTTTTTATTACTTTATAAAAACGCCCCTCCCCCATTGTTCTATAACTTATGTTTCACCCCAACACATATACACTCAAATTCAAACGAATATACACATATGAACATAATATTGTGTATATCTCACCATGTTACCTTGCCATAACAACAATTCTAAAAAATCTTGTGTTCCGACATTTAGAGGTAAAATGGCCAGTTCCTCAGTTTGTGAGGGTTCCGGGTGAAGTGTGCTTCCACCTTCAGCCTAACTTGAAAAAACAGATGAGAAGAAGGCCAAGCACCTTTTCGTCGTATAATTTAAAAAAAAACCTACATGGAGCTGGTATATTACACAAACACAGGTTTCAGACCATGACCTTGCTTTTTCTGCCTTACTGTGAAATTTATTTGTGTATAATATTTTATTTGTAAGTATTCATGAGTCCTGAACCCTCGGACTCGAAAATATCTGTATTTTTTTATTGTACGATGGGGAAGCTCGGCTTTCATCTCACCTGGTTTTAAGTTATGATAAGGTTGAAGGTGGGGGCACACTGCACCCGGAATCCTTAACAGTCTGAGGAACTGAGCTTAGATAGCTCAAAAAGCCGGAACACAACAATTGAAAATTGGTTGTCATGGCGACAGACTTAGGTAGGATGGTGGTAGCTAGCCAGTTCTACCACCAACCAAACAGACCACAATATTGTACGTACTCCCCCTGGGGATCGAACCCGAGACCTCTTGATCTGACACCGGTGGGCGAACCACAACACACCCGTGACATTTTATTAATAATAATAATCATTTATTTGCGAACATGGGTTTAACATAGATGACAAATAGTAATAAGGTGGTACAGCCATGATCAACTCACCAACATGCAAATATTGAAAAAATGACAAAGTGTAAAAATAGTTAAATTAAAATTGGATTCAATTCGCAAATAAGATTAATTAAGAAATTGTATAGAATATAAATAAAAATGTACAGTCATGTTATTAAATACTAAAACTACTGTATTATGTCACTGGCTTATAATTTGTCGTTCATGCATCGACATGATCGTGCATTTACATATACTACTTATCTAAGCTTTTTGCATAAGAAACCTCTTTAATGTCTCTTTCTTTTCTTTTTCTTTCTTACAAATGTTCTTATATATTCACAAACTTAAAAAAATACACAATTAAACTAACTATTTTCATATAAAGCAGTCGGGTTACCTAAGGACCGTTACATACGGTCTATAGGTAACTCAACTGTTCCAGACAAATACCAGACGGAAACGTGCCTAAGACACTTTTACTTTTTCTTGGTGATTGAATAGATTTAATGTTTTGTGATGTATGTAAGAATCCCTTAATTGTACTTATAACTGTCAAAGTCAAAGTCAAAGTCAAAATTTCTTTATTCAATAAGATTTTTTAGGATCATTTTGAAACGTCAAATCTACCGCCTGTTCGGAATCGCGACCAGTACACAAGGAGAAAGGCAAGAACCTAGGGCTGGTTAATTTTTTAATGATCCGTTCAACATTTAGATACACAATTTGTAATTATATTGTAAGTAGATGCATCATAAAACTAAATACTTAATCTTAAAACATTTGTTATTACCTATCTATACCTAATGGGCAGTTTGTTAACATTGAGAAATCACCATTTTGCTGTCAATAGCAACATCGGGCCACGCGTTCTTATCGTCGATATAATCACTTATTTTGTAGTAGGCACTTTTAATTAAATTATTCTTTATATACAATTTGAATTTACGAGCAGAATGTCTGGTGGCGCTTGGAGGAAGCTTATTATAGAATCTCACACAGTTTCCTAAGAATTAATTATTTACCTACTTTTCCTAAGCGATACCTAGTTATATCAAGATTTTGACTATGATTTATTATTGACTAACTTTGTTTTTGTTTGTTTTGTATTGTGATTAATTATTATTATTATTTTTGACATGTGGATTACTAATTTGATGACTACTCTATTGTATTAGGTTATTAGCCTGTAATGTAAGGATAGATGTATTGGTGTGGTAAATAAATAAATAAATAAAATAAAGTAACACTGTGTACATCACTTCTTTTACCAAGCTCATCAATGTAATAATGTATAACCGCCTCTGTGGTCTATTGGTTCAAGCGACCGATTTCAGATCCAGAGGTCCCGGGTTCGATCCTGATGGGGAGTACAATATATTGTGATATATTTTTTCATCAGTAGCCCGGTCGGACACGTCAACCGGAATACTGAGCAGTCTCTTGTATCAGCAGCTCGGATTTGGCGAATTACTTTTGTTTGTGGTTTAAATGCAGTGGCGAATGTCGCATTTTTAACCGCCTCTGTGGTCTAGTGGTTCAACCCACCGATTTCAGATCCAGAGGTCACGGATTCAATTTCCAGGGGAAGCAATATTGTTCTTGGTTTGGTTGGCGGTAGGATTTTGTTTAAGTCCGTCTGGCTAGCTACCTCCATCTTACCTATTTCTGTCGCCATAATAACAATTCTAAAATTGTTGTGTTGCGGCATTCAGTGGTAAGATAGCCAGTTCCTCAGTTTGTTGAGGATTCCGGGTGAAGTGCGCCTCCACCTTCGGCCTTATCCCATCTTGTTAACAGGTGGGATGAAGGCCAAGTGCTTACCCAACGAACAATAAAAAAAAAAATGTTTCTGTGTATGTGTGTGTCTGTCTCCAATATGATCTCGAAGTTGATAGGTATATTTGATCGCGAAATGAAACGCGTAATTATTATTGTATTTGCACAAATGCTCAAAATATGAGGTACCTGTATCATGTGTGAGACACTAATTACACGTAATAAATTACTGTTTCAGTTGTACTAACAGTAATTAAATCCATTAAATGGTTTATCCATACCTAGAGTTACATCCACTAATAATTACAATTAACGAAATGTTTTTTGCTTGATTGTTATTGGTAGGACGAACAGACAGACGGTGAACTAATTTCTATAGCCTATGAGGACGATAAGTGACCCAACGGCTGGCTCTTATTTAGGCCAGCGAATTAGTATAGCTATTAAGCGTGGCTATGCAGCCAGTATCTTGGTCACGCTTCCGTCTGATGGTGTTGGTCTGAAACAGTTGAGTTACCTATAGACCGTTCGTAACGGTCCTTAGGTAATCCGATTGCTTCTCTTGTTATATTAAACTTTATTTTTCTCAATTGTTCCCATGTTGTGTGAACCTAGTAGTAGTCTTGTTTGTATTCTAATCACGTAATTATTTCTCAAAAAGAACGTTAAAAATAAACGATAAAGTGTGCTTTCATTATACCTCACATATTTTTATCAATCTCTCTTTATTCACCTAAGTGTTCAAGGTTCTCTCTTGTTGCTTTCTCTCATTCTATGCAAAGCCAGAATGAGAGCAAACCACCAACCGTAATGTCATAGTGGGTGGGCAGAATACCAATAAGTGAATAAGTCACCCCTTACTAACATGAAAATCATAAAAGTACGCTCAAAACCGTTGCCTGTATTCGTGGTTAAAAAAATTACCACTATTGCCAACGGAAGTCGTAAAGTTAACCAAGGGGCTTCACCAAAAAGGCAGCAATTTTTTTGTATTAACAAAACATTGACTATGAGCACCAATCTGTCTACCAAGCGTGGTGATTACAGTTTTTGAGGAAGTTCTTTCCACATTGTGTTGGACAATAATGTGCTATTGTTATGGGATATGCGCAGTTTGATTACCAATCACCGCGATAATAGAAATCCATTTTCATCTGAACAGTCCATCAATGTCCACGGCTGACCAAACCTAATAAAAATGGGGGATTTTCCATAACCATAACGCTTGGCAGGCGTATTAGTGATCGCAGTATAGGTGTAAGAAAATACACAAGAACCTGATGCCCTTCTTCTGGTCCCTAAGTTGACTTTAATAACCTCCTTGGTCCAGTTTGTGGGGTCGATTCCACGGTCTATTGTAAAAAAATACTTGGCAAGATCTAAGTTACCTTGTAGCGCGTTTATATCTTTTCGTACAGAAATAATGAATGGTCGAAAATCGGTCATTTGGTATGCAAGTAGGCCGGTAGAGACCATGTTGGATTAACCGTATTGTTTGTGCCTATTTATATCACTATCTTAAGGTTCCTCAGGGTTATGTACGTTAAATGTAGCATCAAAACTAATCTGTTTTTATTTTTTTTATTGTATAACGGGGAATCTCTTGGCCTTCATCTCACCTGGTAACAAGTTGAGAGTTCACCCGGAATCCTCAATAAACTGGGAACTGGCTATCTTACCTCTAAATGCCGGTACACAAATATTTTTCAAGAATTGTTATTATGGCGACAGAATTAGGTAAGATGGTGGTAGATAGCCAGGCGGACTTAAACAAAATCCTACCACCAACCAAACCAAGAACAATATAGCTTCCCCTGGAAATTGAATCCGGGACCTCTGGATCTGAAATCGGTGGGTTGAACCACTAGAGGCGGTTAAAAATGCGACATTCGCCACTGCATTTAAACCACAAACAAAAGTAATTCGCCAAATCCGAGCTGCTGATACAAGAGACTGCTCAGTATTCCGGTTGACGTGTCCGACCGGGCTACTGATGAAAAAATATATCAGTTCATCGGTCAACCGGAATATTAGCTTTTCTAGGGTTCCGTACCTCAAAGAGGAAAAGACGGAAACCTTCTAGGATCACTTTGTTGTCCGCTGTCTGTCAAGACCCATTTTCTCAGGAACGCGTGGAGGTATCAAGCTGAATTTATATCAAATACTCAAGTCTACTGTTTCTTGGAGCTGCAAAAAAATCTAACTTCTAAGCCAATGCAATCAAATGATACAGCCGTTCATGTCGCAAATTTTCGACACTCGTAAGGTGATCAGAACCTACAGGATACTTTCAGTCGACCTAGAATCTTGAAATTTGGCATGAAGCAACGTTTTATAGCACACATTTGTATGGTCGTTACTTAGCGAAAGATGTCTCACAATAAAAAATAATAATAACATATTTACTGATGTACTGATTTTATGAGTGTCTTAATACGCTGACGACTTTGTTTTTTTATCTAAGTCATAAAAAAAAAGCCATCTGTGAACAATCGTTACAATGTGCCCTTAACCAAATGACAGAAATTTTGACTTACATAGGACTTGAATTAACAACGAGTAAAACTGTAGTTTGTTTAGCACAGAAAAAACAGCGTTAATATTAAAATAGGTAGTCATCTTTTAAGTAAAGTGGAAGTTATAAGATACCTAGGTATGTGGATGTACAGATATCTTTTACGGAATAGGCATATATATGAAACTACAGAAAAAACGGCAAAAATTTTAAATATGTTGAAAGTAGCTGGACCTACCTGGGGCATGCACCCGAAATATCTACGTTCACTATATATTTATTTAATACGAAGTTGGATGGATTTTGGTTGTTTTTTTATGATGTTAGCGCAAAAGTACATTTATATAAATTAGAAAAAGTTCAAAATCAGGCATTAAGAATAATTGGTGGATTTATTGAGAGTACCTAATTTTAAATGTTAAATGTGCATAGGTATTTGAAATAGTGTACTATATATCATATTTATATTTTACATAATGTAATAGAATAAGTTGACGAGACACTGATGTCACATTAATTTTTATAAAAATGTTAACTGTTGTCATCTTTTTCAATAAATAAATCTTATCTTATCTTATCAAGGGCACCTTGAGTTTGGGGATGGTAAGGTGAAGACCAGAGTTGTTTGATTTTAAGAAATTCACAAGTACTTTTGAACATCTCTGCAGTAAAGTTAGTGCCTTGATCAGTTAATATCATTTTGGGTATACCAAACAAGGATATGAAATGGATTAGGCATTCACAGCTTTCTTCAGCTGTGGCATTAGATATAGGATATGCGAGGGAGTATTTAGTCAAATCATCTTGTATAGTGATTATGTATTTCAGATTTGTTAGTCCTGCCTCAGGATGTGGTCCTACGACATCTAAGCTGATTCGCTCAAAAGGTACAGTTGAAGTTGACGTGATTTGCATGGGTGCACGGTTGATCTGGCGTAATGCTTTATTGGTTTGGCATTGAGGGCATTTTTTTACATATCTCTCAACATCTGATTTCATTCCCTTCCAATGGTATCTTTCTTTAAGGCGATTGTAAATTCTGGATGTGCCGACGTGGCCAGCTATTGGTAAGTCATGATTTTCTTTTAAGATTTTCTGAATTTCACTAAGAATGGGAAATATCATTGAATTTCTGTAGATTTTTATAGTAATGGCGGTGTTGTGGAATAGAAAGGCTAAGATGTTATATATTTTAATGTAGGAGAGTTTTACAAAGGGGTCATTGAAATCCGATATAGCGATTTCTAGATTCTGTTCGGAATTTATTAGTAGTTCATTCCGCAAGGATTTCAAGGATCTAAATAATTCGGGATATTGCACGGTATCAAAATGGTGCACTTTAGGAAATAGGAAATAGAAGATTTTATTTTTAGTTTTCATATTTAGGAATGAATAAAGAACTCTTTCTTTTTCAAGGAATTCGGTAACATCATTTTGGTTAGCGAGGACTTCTTCTACGTAAGGATTAGATCCATCTAAGTCTACTGACGTTGGAATGATAATGACTTTGGAATCAGAAGATAGTAAGGGGGTAGTATATTCATGAATAGGGTATTGTAAGAATGTTCCTTTTTTGCCATAACTTTTAAAAAATCAGAATATGAACTTCCATGAGTTTCAGGATCTGGTTAGTCTATTACAACAGGTGTATTAGAAGGTAGGGTTGTTTCATTAGATATAGGAGGATATTGTATTTTGGGATCAGTGTTATTCATATTATTTTCTCTTTCAGGATTGAAAGGAGAGATAGGGAGATCGAAGTCAGTCCCTACCATCGGTTGACCCTCTCGGTCAACCGATGGTAGGTTATAATCATCAGGATTCAGAGGATCATCGGGGAGTTGGAAGTCGAGGGGACTCGGAATTATGAGAGGAGATGGAGATGTAGGATAATAATTTGGATATATTATTGGTAATACGGTTGCAGGATATCGGGAAAGTGCATCAGCGGCACAGTTGAGTTTGCCCTTTTTATGTATTATTTCGTAATCATATTCTTCAAGTTTCAATCTCCATCTTTGTAGTTTACTAGAAGGGTCTTTATGTTTAAAGAGCCATATTAATGGATTATGATCGGTTATAATGATAAAATGATGACCATATAAATATGGCCGGAAGGTTTTGCAACCGAATAGAATAGCTACAAGTTCTTTTTCTGTGACATTGTAGTTTGTTTCACTTTTATTTAGAGTTCGGGATGCAAAGGCTATAGGTTTTTCATTACCTGGATCTCCTTGAGATAGAATGCCGCTGATGGCATAGTTAGATGCATCGCAAGTTAGTGTAAAAGGTTTATTATAGTCAGGATATATTAGGAGAGGAGGAGAGATCAGACGATTTTTTAATGTTTCAAAGGCAAGCTGTTGCTTATTTTCCCAAACAAATGGGGAATCCTTTTTTAGTAGAGACGTAAGTGGTTTAGCTGTTTTGGAGAAATGTGGTATGAATTTTCGATAGTATGACATGAGGCCTAGGAAGGATTTGACATCTTTAGGGGATTTAGGAACTGGATATTTGGAAACTGCTTTAATTTTTTCTGGGTCGGGTTTGACCCCTTCATCTGTTATTTGGTGTCCAAGATATGAAACTTCTTTTCTGAGAAACTCACACTTATCCGGTTGTAGTTTGAGATTAAAACGCCTGAAGCGTTGGAAAACCATTTCTAGGTTCTAAAAGTGTTGGGGAAGATCGTATGAGTAAATTACTATGTCGTCAAGGTAGACGAAACATCGAATGCCTTGTAGTCCTGCAAGGACAGAGTTCATTAATCTTTGGAAGGTCGAAGGAGCGTTTTTGAGCCCAAATGGCATGCGGCTGAATTCATAGTGACCTTCAGGAACACTAAATGCTGTTTTAGATGCGTCACTGGGTGACATTTCGATTTGGTGAAAACCAGAAGCGAGATCTAATGTTGAGAAATATTTGGGTTTTCCGAGTTGATCTGGGATTTCATTGATATTGGGAATTGGATATGAATCACCAATAGTGATATCATTAAGCTTCCTGTAATCAATTACAACTCTCCATTTGCGTTGTCCGGAAGCGTCGAGTTTTTTGGGAACAACCCAAATGGGAGCAGACCAAGGAGACATAGAGGATTTGATAATGTTATCTTTTAACATTTTTTGTATTTGATTTTGTACTTCTTGTTTATGACATTCTGGGAATCTATATGACTTGACATGAATTGGATCGCTTGTTGATGTTTTAATTTCGTGCTGTAGAGCATTTGTGGAGGTTAATGGATTACCAGCTAAGTGGAATACGTCGAAATAATCGGAACAAATTTGATAGAGAGAGTCGGCTTCTTCTGAATTAAGATGTGCGGTTATAAGTTGATTTAGAACTTCTTGAGTGCGTCGATAAGTATCTTGAGGTTGCAAGGTATTGACAAAATGATTTTGGGAACCTGCATATGATTCAGAGGTTTCTACTGGAACTAAAGTAAGGTTTAGATTAGAATTCAATGATTTTGGAGATTCTGAAATGTTGACGATAGTAAGGTTGATTCTGTTGTTATCTTTTACTTTAACTAAGCAATTGGCGATCAAGATGTCTTTATATTGATTTTGGTCTAGTACTACTCCTTCTTTTATTTCAGGATTTGAAACAGAGCATTCGATTATCATTTCAGATCTAGCAGGTAATAAATAAGTTGGTTCATAAAATAGGAGAGGGATGAGAGTGTCATTGATTTTGAGTTTGCTTGTATTATAGTTAATACTACATCCAAAGGAGTTCAACAAATCTGTTCCAATGATACCATCAAATGGAAGATGAATTTCGTTTATGACGTGGAATTTGTGAGTCTCTAAAGCGCTGAGATTTCCGAAGATTATTTTCTACTGTGTTTTTGAAATTCAATGATACTTATGCCTACTAACAACCAAATAAGCACCAGGTTCTCTTTCTTCTATATTTTATATCAAATTAGGATCTGGATATAATATTTCAGAATTACCGGGACGGGCTGTGTAGAAACTAGGAACCCTGTCGTTCAGTACAAGCTGTATATCAGGTATATAAAGCCATTCCTGTTTTCTTATTTCACCGTAGCGGAACACGGGTACTTTCAGCTAGTATTGAATACAATTGCTACAACAGAACCTAGGGCATATGAGGAACGTAAGCTTGGACATGCCTCTGACTACACTCTCTTTTGACGTGCCCCAGAAGGTGATACTCTCAAGATCTACGCTCTGAGTAAGTTATCAGAGGAATCCTTAAAGGGGAAAAATGTCTTGAGTCTGTTACATGTTATGGAGTCAGCTTGATTCTAGTAATGACATTGACTGTAATAGACTGACAAATGTCTTAAGTCTGTTATATGTTATGGTGGCAGCTTGATTCTAGTAATGACATTGACTGTCATAGACTGACAAATGTCTTAAGTCTGTTACATGTTATGGTGGCAGCTTGATTCTAGTAATGACATTGACTGTCATAGACTGACAAATCGTTAAAAATTAAGGAATGCAATGCGATCGAACTCACCGTTCCACAAATGTGGGCTCCAGAGGATGTCTTACTGCCATATCTTTTACCGCCTGGCGTGTTACCATTGTCCTGGTAAAATGTACAAATCACAAGAAATACGAACCACGGCTGGTGCAACGCCGCCCATACAGGATAAATACAGGTAAAATACCCGTTCTTTCTTATTAGAATGCTGCTTTTGTAGTAATGAAAGCTTTAAAAAGACTGCCTAGCTAGGTCCTGTTCGTGGCTTTGCCCGCGTGATACCCGGATCGAAAGTGGACAAAAGAAAAAGTACTCATTATTAAAAAAAAATATCTCATAAGGTTTGCAGGAAGAGAACTCTGTTCAGTGTTAAGCTCGCCTTTGCGATGCTCATTAATTCATTTTAAGTATGTTTATAATATAAGCTGTACTGCGCTCCCCTTACGGATCGAACCCGGAGAGAGATCCAGAGATTCAGATCCAGAGGTCTCTGGATCTGAAACCGGTGCGCGAACCACTACACCACAGAGGTGGTTAAGCAGCACACTCCTTAAGCTTCCTTTTACTTCACAAAGTGTGATCAATGCTGCGAATATCACAGTTCCTGTAAACACGACCTTTCAAGGCTTGTAAAGCTTGCATGTTTTATCTTAAGTTGTATAAAATGGATAAAAATGGACTTAAGGGCCGCCTGGGACCATCCTCATGCTTAAGTCGAGCACCAAACAATTCACTGGGTTCCGTCACTTTGCGGAAGTGCAGTGCCTTTGATAGGCAGTTTCTGGGAATGCTCACTAAATGGTTGACCTCATCCTCGGTCAGGAAATGCCCAGGATGGCTTGAGGTTAATCTATGAATAGGTTAGGGTGGATATTTCATTTATAGGTTCGTAAAAATGGATAAAGTCACTCACCGTTCATTTTGTAGATGACCGCCTCACATGTTGTTAGAAAAAACAAAAGTTTTAAGAAATCAATCATTTTAAACTTCATTTATTATCGTTAGATTACATTTACATAAATCGAAAAAATATTAGATACAGAGTGAGACTTTTTGTACAACTTTGAAAAACCGTTTTTTTTTATTCAATTTGACATATCTACAGCCCTGATTGCATT
This sequence comes from Venusia cambrica, assembly GCA_951394065.1. Lineage (NCBI taxonomy): Eukaryota > Metazoa > Arthropoda > Insecta > Lepidoptera > Geometridae > Venusia > Venusia cambrica. Next base: position 1,097,189 of record OX596037.1, on the reverse strand, counting down.
TTTTAACTGAAAACTTCAAGAAAACGTTGCAATAATTATTTTTTGATATTGAATAGTTTAGCCTAGTGTTAGCTTCGAGGCAAGTGATGGTATATTTATCAAAGAAATGTCTCGATGTGTGTTTTCCGTATATTTGTGCCGCGATGTGCGTCGGACGGGTATGCAGCTAGCAATGATACGGCGATCTTAGCGGAAAAGAGGCATGTGGTAGGTCCTTGTGTGATCTACTGCGCGGCCTTTGTGACGTGTTACGCACTATTACACTCATTATAAAACCACTGGCCGGAACCTTCGGCTTTACTTGCGAAAAATTAAGACTCTACGAGCATTTTTTTATTTTCCTCATAAATAAACTTTTGTCTAACAATCACTGTCTTGACTACTTTTTTTTCGTCACAAGCGAGGTTGTCGGTTTACTGGAGAGCCGTATCTTCGAGAGCAGCAGTTTCCCGAGGCAGCTGAAGGGAGCCTCCACCAGCAGGTACAGAGGGAGAGCAGCCAGGAAGGACAGGGAGACCACGCCGAGGTAATCCACTGTCTGGAGACATAAATGAACTATTTTTGTCTTTTAACCGACTTCAAAAATGAGGAGGAGGTTCTCAAATCGTCGGTTTTTTTTTTATTTATTTTTTATGAATGCTCCCCGATTACTCCTGGATCGATTTGAAAAATTCTTATTTTGCTTGAAAAGGTATAAGTATACTTCACAGGTGGTCCCATTGTCATGGTCGGGATCTGAATGAATGAATGAATGAACACTTTATTGTACACAGAAATAAATACACATAACAAACATTTAGTAACGTAATATAAACACCACTAATAATAATAAACACTTAGTAGCGCCTCCACCTTCGGCCTTATCATAACTTGAAAATCATTTGAGATGAAGGTCAAGTCAAGAAACTCCCCGTTGTACTATAAAAAAAGAAGGATGAGGTCTTCGATGCAGCAAGCTTACCCAGAAAGCACTGACTCTCTCACGCATGACGTGACATGAACATAGCGAGCTTTTACTGGAGGCTATTAGTTAATATTGTTAGAGTATTGGATTGATATTGATGTTGAATTGGATTTTTTATTGGGTTAAAGGGTAAGCCTGCAGGTCGGAAGGCAGTCGCAGACCAGTTGGTAGGCGCCTGCCTTCCGATGCGGACATAGTAGGTTAAAATCTTGTCGGTACTCAATCTTTATGTGCGCATGTATTATAGGTACGCACATGCTCTGACGGTCACATCGTAAGGAGATGGATATGCGCAGTCAAACCCCTAGCATGACATGACATCCCAAAATAAATTCTTTGATTTTAACGACACCCATGGTTTGGCAACCCTGTTGAATGATTAACAAAAAATAAATTGACCAGTTTTAATGAGATTTTGAATACCCTCTCTCATTTTGCAAGAATCACATCTAAAACAAAAATAAACTTAATTAGAAATCCGCAGTCTAAACCCCCGTTTTATACGATATTTCACATAAGTATTCACAAATTTTAAATAATTCGATTTAATTTACCCCTTTTGAAACCCTCACAGGGATGGTCTGAGTAAATAAATAAAAAGTGCGAAGATAACCCCCTTTGACAGTATAGGTATCCTACAAGACACAGAGCTTTACCCACTTAACGCTCCCCTTTGTCATAAATATCACCACTGTTAAAAAGTAATATATTATTATGTATATGTTTTTTTTAATCTACAGCCGATACTCTTTCAAATGACACCCCACAAGGCAAAAATCTTCTTGCCACACTTAACACCCCTATTTATCTAAAATTACCCTAGTGTCAAAAAATCCTGATACCAATTGATGAGTATTAATATAATATCAGCATATCATTTTTTGAATTGATGGGATCAACTATTCAAAACATGTGGCCCAAAAAATGTATTTCTTTTCGCCCCAATATCTGAAAAACTATCCTTCTTATCAAAAATACCTGCGACAATCAATTTAAATGTATGTTATCCGACAGTTACATACAGTGCCGGATTTCCAAACTTAACTCGGAGATCTCGTGCGCTTCGTTCTCTCAAAAAGCTATGATAAAGTTTCGCCTTTGTAAATAATAAAGATCTACAAGTCGTTGGGATTCGAGCTCCAAACTTCGTAAAAAAAAAAACCATCCATCATTAATTCATCAAACTTTGTAAACAAAAATCAAAATCAAATTGATGGAAGACTTAGTTAGATGGGTGGTTTTTGAACTGCAATGTTTATATTCAGATGTTGTACATGTGTCTGTCACCACATGGCTACCTGGTCGCTGAGAGTACACTTTTGTCCTGCAATGTTTATATTCAGATGTTGTACATGTGTCTGTCACCACATGGCTACCTGGTCGCTGAGAGTACACTTTTGTCCTGCAATGTTTATATTCAGATGTTGTACATGTGTCTGTCACCACATAGCTACCTGGTCGCTGAGAGTACACTTTTGTCCTGCAATGTTTATATTCAGATGTTGTACATGTGTCTGTCACCACATGGCTACCTGGTCGCTGAGAGTACACTTTTGTCCTGCAATGTTTATATTCAGATGTTGTACATGTGTCTGTCACCACATGTGTCTGTCACCACATAGCTACCTGGTCCCTGAGAGTACACTTTTGTCCTGCAATGTTTATATTCAGATGTTGTACATGTGTCTGTCACCACATAGCTACCTGGTCGCTGAGAGTACACTTTTGTCCTGCAATGTTTATATTCAGATGTTGTACATGTGTCTGTCACCACATGGCTACCTGGTCGCTGAGAGTACACTTTTGTCCTGCAATGTTTATATTCAGATGTTGTACATGTGTCTGTCACCACATGTGTCTGTCACCACATAGCTACCTGGTCCCTGAAAGTGCACTTTTGTCCTGCAATGTTTATATTCAGATGTTGTACATGTGTCTGTCACCACATGGCTACCTGGTCGCTGAGAGTACACTTTTGTCCTGCAATGATTATATTCAGATGTTGTACATGTGTCTGTCACCACATGTGTCTGTCACCACATGTGTCTGTCACCACATAGCTACCTGGTCCCTGAGAGTGCACTTTTGTCCTGCAATGTTTATATTCAGATGTTGTACATGTGTCTGTCACCACATGGCTACCTGGTCGCTGTGAGTACACTTTTGTCCTGCAATGTTTATATTCAGATGTTGTACATGTGTCTGTCACCACATGTGTCTGTCACCACATAGCTACCTGGTCGCTGAGAGTACACTTTTGTCCTGCAATGTTTATATTCAGATGTTGTACATGTGTCTGTCACCATATGGCTACCTGGTCGCTGAGAGTGCACTTTTGTCCTGCAATGTTTATTTGATATTTTATTTAATTTTTACTTTTTATTAATGGGTTAGCTCTCGGCCCCGCTCTATAAAACTAATTAATAGATCCTAGAAACAATTATTGCCTGGAAGAAATCTATTTCAGCGATAAGGCCGCCCATTGTATACTAAATAAATAAAAAATAAATACACATAACAAACAATATGTAATAAAAAATAAATACACATAACAAACATTGTTACTAAATGTTTGTTATGTGTATTTATTTTTTATATAAAAAAAATATAAAAAATAAATACACATAACAAACATTGTTACTAAATGTTTGTTATGTGTATTTATTTTTTATTACATATTGTTTGTTATGTGTATTTATTTTTTATTTATTTAGTATACAATGGGCGGCCTTATCGCTGAAAGAGATTTCTTCCAGGCACTAATTGTTTCTAGGATCTATTAATTAGTTTTATAGAGCGGGGCCGAGAGCTAACCCATTAATAATAAAATTAATGTTATTTTATATTAATAATAAAAATTAAATAAAATATCAAATAAACATTGCAGGACAAAAGTGCACTCTCAGCGACCAGGAAGCCATATGGTGACAGACACATGTACAACATCTGAATATAAACATTGCAGGACAAAAGTGCACTCTCAGGGACCAGGTAGCTATGTGGTGACAGACACATGTGGTGACAGACACATGTACAACATCTGAATATAAACATTGCAGGACAAAAGTGTACTCACAGCGACCAGGTAGCCATGTGGTGACAGACACATGTACAACATCTGAATATAAACATTGCAGGACAAAAGTGCACTCTCAGGGACCAGGTAGCTATGTGGTGACAGACACATGTGGTGACAGACACATGTGGTGACAGACACATGTACAACATCTGAATATAAACATTGCAGGACAAAAGTGTACTCACAGCGACCAGGTAGCCATGTGGTGACAGACACATGTACAACATCTGAATATAAACATTGCAGGACAAAAGTGCACTCACAGCGACCAGGTAGCCATGTGGTGACAGACACATGTACAACATCTGAATATAAACATTGCAGGACAAAAGTGTACTCTCAGTGACCAGGTAGCCATGTGGTGACAGACACATGTACAACATCTGAATATAAACATTGCAGGACAAAAGTGCACTCTCAGGGACCAGGTAGCTATGTGGTGACAGACACATGTGGTGATAGACACATGTACAACATCTGAATATAAACATTGCAGGACAAAAGTGTACTCTCAGGGACCAGGTAGCTATGTGGTGACAGACACATGTACAACATCTGAATATAAACATTGCAGGACAAAAGTGTACTCTCAGCGACCAGGTAGCCATGTGGTGACAGACACATGTACAACATCTGAATATAAACATTGCAGGACAAAAGTGCACTCTCAGGGACCAGGTAGCTATGTGGTGACAGACACATTTGGTGACAGACACATGTACAACATCTGAATATAAACATTGCAGGACAAAAGTGTACTCTCAGGGACCAGGTAGCTATGTGGTGACAGACACATGTACAACATCTGAATATAAACATTGCAGGACAAAAGTGTACTCTCAGCGACCAGGTAGCCATGTGGTGACAGACACATGTACAACATCTGAATATAAACATTGCAGGACAAAAGTGCACTCTCAGGGACCAGGTAGCTATGTGGTGACAGACACATGTGGTGACAGACACATGTACAACATCTGAATATAAACATTGCAGGACAAAAGTGCACTTTCAGGGACCAGGTAGCCATGTGGTGACAGACACATGAACAACATCTGAATATAAACATTGCAGGACAAAAGTGCACTCTCAGGGACCAGGTAGCTATGTGGTGACAGACACATGTGGTGACAGACACATGTGGTGACAGACACATGTACAACATCTGAATATAAACATTGCTGGACAAAAGTGCACTCTCAGGGACCAGGTAGCTATGTGGTGACAGACACATGTGGTGACAGACACATGTACAACATCTGAATATAAACATTGCAGGACAAAAGTGTACTCACAGCGACCAGGTAGCCATGTGGTGACAGACACATGTACAACATCTGAATATAAACATTGCAGGACAAAAGTGTACTCTCAGGGACCAGGTAGCTATGTGGTGACAGACACATGTACAACATCTGAATATAAACATTGCAGGACAAAAGTGTACTCACAGCGACCAGGTAGCCATGTGGTGACAGACACATGTACAACATCTGAATATAAACATTGCAGGACAAAAGTGTACTCTCAGCGACCAGGTAGCCATGTGGTGACAGACACATGTACAACATCTGAATATAAACATTGCAGTTCAAAAACCACCCATCTAACTAAGTCTTCCATCAATTTGATTTTGATTTTTGTTTACAAAGTTTGATGAATTAATGATGGATGGTTTTTTTTTTTACGAAGTTTGGAGCTCGAATCCCAACGACTTGTAGATCTTTATTATTTACAAAGGCGAAACTATATCATAGCTTTTTGAGAGAACGAAGCGAACGAGATCTCCGAGTTAAGTTTGGAAATCCGGCACTGTATGTAACTGTCGGATAACATACATTTAAATTGATTGTCGCAGGTATTTTTGATAAGAAGGATAGTTTTTCAGATATTGGGGCGAAAAGAAATACATTTTTTGGGCCACATGTTTTGAATAGTTGATCCCATCAATTCAAAAAATGATATGCAGATATTATATTAATACTCATCAATTGGTATCAGGATTTTTTGACACTAGGGTAATTTTAGATAAATAGGGGTGTTAAGTGTGGCAAGAAGATTTTTGCCTTGTGGGGTGTCATTTGAAAGAGTATCGGCTGTAGATTAAAAAAAACATATACATAATAATATATTACTTTTTAACAGTGGTGATATTTATGACAAAGGGGAGCGTTAAGTGGGTAAAGCTCTATGCGTCTTGTAGGATACCTATACTGTCAAAGGGGGTTATCTTCGCACTTTTTATTTATTTACTCAGACCATCCCTGTGAGGGTTTCAAAAGGGGTAAATTAAATAGAATTATTTAAAATTTGTGAATACTTATGTGAAATATCGTATAAAACGGGGGTTTAGACTGCGGATTTCTAATTAAGTTTATTTTTGTTTTAGATGTGATTCTTGCAAAATGAGAGAGGGTATTCAAAATCTCATTAAAACTGGTCAATTTATTTTTTGTTAATCATTCAACAGGGTTGCCAAACCATGGGTGTCGTCAAATCAAAGAATTTATTTTGGGATGTCATGTCATGCTAGGGGTTTGACTGCGCATATCCATCTCCTTACGATGTGACCGTCAGAGCATGTGCATACCTATAATACATGCGCACATAAAGATTGAGTACCGACAAGATTTTAACCTACTATGTCCGCATCGGAAGGCAGGCGCCTACCCACTGGTCTGCGACTGCCTTCCGACCTGCAGGCTTACCCTTTAACCCAATAAAAAATCCAATTCAACATCAATATCAATCCAATACTCTAACAATATTAACTAATAGCCTCCAGTAAAACAATTTGATAGCATTGGATTGAAATCGGAATTGCGCTAATATTGGATTATGTTTAAGTTAATACACTTCAAAATTAGAGACTTTGGTCAGTAGAAAGTGATTACTAATAGTTTAAAACATCAATCTCAACATATTTTCAAACAAATCCAATATAAAAATCGTTGTTTTGGCGGCAGATCACAGCTGTGATCCGCTGCGCTGTAATCAGCTGTGAACTGTGACCCCGGGTAGTTGTGATCTGCCTCCTTGGTCTGCCCTGAGCAACGAGTCACTACCTGCTAGCTGCTAGCGGCTGGTTTTGGTTACGTCTGAATGATCACAACATTCCCAACACTGGTGGTAGGAGCTGTACAGGCCCGGCTGAGTATCACCACCCTCCTGCCGTAGTTCAGCGCCGCAGCTCGCTATGTTCATGTCACGTCATGCGTGAGAGAGTCAGTACTTTCTGGGTAAGCTTGCTGCATCGAAGACCTCATCCTTCTTTTTTTATAGTACAACGGGGAGTTTCTTGACTTGACCTTCATCTCAAATGATTTTCAAGTTATGATAAGGCCGAAGGTGGAGGCGCACTTCACCCGGAATCCTCAACCAGCTGAGGAACTGGCTATCTTATCTGTGTTCTGGCAACACATTTTTTAAATAATTGTTGTTATAGCGACAGACTTGAAAGTTGGTGGTAGGCGGAAGACTAAAACAAAGTCCTACCATCAAAAATATTGCACAATATTGTACTCCCCTGGGGATCGAACACGGGACCTCTGGATCTGACGACGGTGGCGGACCACTAGACCACAGAGGCGGTTAAAATTTGGTGATAGCCCAGCGTATGTTTGACGGTTTAAAAAAAAATCAGTAAATAATATAGCCTAAGAATGCTGGAATTGAATGCTCCAAGATTGTTCTGGTCGGATTACTAGATGAGAGCAACGTGTTAAATTCCTTACCAGTACTAATGGTAAAGGTAGAGGCTAATTGATGTATACGCAGTTCAGAAAAACAAACATAAAATTAAGAAAAAGAATGTAAGTAATACCTAATTGCCGTGTCTCATGCGCTTACCTACGTCAGACACAGGGAGCGCCTGGTCATAAAAAATACCAATAAACAGGATACAGTTTTACTTTCCTATCTCTACAAAGATTGTATATATTTATTCACAAACAATTAAAAATATATAAATAATCATACCTAAACTATGGTAAGTATATAGTTTTGCACGTAATACTGAAAATATAATGAGAATTGTAACATAATAGAGTAGGTACCTGAGTAACTGTTTAGGCAGTGTTTAACTTATCCTATTATATTTCATCTCATCTATTCATTAATTAAAAAAAAACAGGTATTATTGAGTACCTACAGGGCTAGTAGTATTAGTTATTCTGTGCTACAGGTACTTTGGTTGGTGGAAGGTCTTGTTTTCCTATTTGATCTGGTTTGTTCTTGTTTGTAAGTCCGCCTTGCTTGCTACGAGTACCTACCACCATCTTTTTTTTTTATTTTTATTGATAATAGTCAAGCGTTTGACCACCAGCTTACATGTAAAACAAGTAAAGATGTGGCCTAAGATCTTACCTGAGATGGACGCCACTATATACAACAATTCTCTCTCTCTACTTGTGTTCAAGCATTAGGAGGCAAGATAGCCAGTTCGTCAGTCTGTTGCTGGGTGGATCTTTGTCAAGTTTGATTTTAAGTCTCAAAATTCATTTTATGGGTACGTACGCGTACCTTCATACCCAAACGGGTCCGACAGGACCTTAAAAAGATTTTTTGGTCCAACTGTTTGAACAGCCTTCATGTTCAGGCGGAGACGAAACGCATCACGTGGCTCGTGGTGCCACTTTCCATCATATGCAGTTTAAGCTGGTTAGCGTGGAGAGAGTGGGCGAAGATCGTGCTGTCATGAAAGCTTATCAAGGCAAACCATCCGCGCAAAGACCAGTCGGCCGCACCAGGTACGACATTCTGGCGTGATGCGCAAAACTGAGAAGCTTGGAGACGTCTTGTATCGGAGGCCAAGATCCACTGCGGCTCGCTGAACTGATAAGAAAGAAAGGTTTTTTTTAGTAGGTACCTATAACATTCAATGATATTGTGAAGTCCTAGCTTCGAGTTTCTACTTACTCCCTTAGTGAGAACCACCTACCAATGAACTCGTAATTACTATTTGGTAGGTAAGGAACATATAATCATTTCAAATATGGTAATAATACCTACTACTTACTTCAAAATCATAACCCAGTAATAATAGGTACCTACCTACTATTACTTTGTTAGGCTTACCAAGGTTAATTTGAAAAGGGAATAGTGACGTAAAATTCCTAAGTGCAAAGTTCAGGTTTTCCCGATTTATTATCATCATAATTATATAGAAATGATACAAACATTACATCCTCGCTGTAATAACATAATTCTAAATTATTTTTCGATAAAATTACTACGAGCATATGAATGACGAAATCCTGAAGTCACGATCCGATGATGTCACTGGAATGGATAGAATTTTTATCGAAATAAGTATATAATATCCTGAAGCTGCTCGATCTATCATAACTCACTCGCCGCTCCCGGCGCTCACACCACCCTCTCCCACATCCAGCACTACCGCGTTAAGGTAATGGAGACCATCTCGAAAGCGCTGCTGTCTCACAGACGCATTTAGAGGAGCTGAAAGCTTAGCCCAATGATGGTCTAACTGCTTGGAACTGGAAGTTCAATTCAGCCATTATCTTTATTTAAGCCAGCGAATTCGCATCAGTTCCTTCTTTACCACCGAAGCGAGCGTGCGTCGCGCGAGTGCCACTTTTACGTATTACGTCTTAATATTACAAATCTAAAAATGGGTAAATGTACACGTTGTAACAAAACAGTAACAAAAAAATCCCCGGGATTGGAATGTAATCGTTGTGGTGCCTTGGTACATGCAAGTTCATCTTGTACCGATCTATCTAATAAACAGATTAATCTCATCAAGTCAACGGAAAACCTGGATTGGACGTGCAGTGACTGCAAACAAAAGTCGCCATACAGGAAAACATCATTTGTGGTTCCTGATGAAGATGATGAAGATGAGGCTGGCAGTATCAACTTGCCAATCAACACTTCCAAATTTATATCGGACATTTCAACTGAGATGGAGAAATCTATCCGTAAGGAACTACGTGAAACCAACCAAAGCCTGCAGTTCTTGAGTGAGAAAGTTGATGACTACATGGAGCTTATGGAAACATTCAAAGGAAAGATCAAAGATCTCGAAAACAAAAACTCTGACCTAGCAAACAAAAACAAAAACTTAGAAACGAAGGTAGGAGCGCTAGAGCAGCAGGTAACTGAAATCCAGCAAAGACAACTAAATAAGTTGATTGAGGTGACAGGTGTACCCTTGACTGTGGGTGAAAACTTATCGGTAATATCTGAGAAATTAGCCGATAAATTAGCATTAAAGCTGGAAGATATTAAATCGGTAAAGCGCCTACCCTCGAGACAAGGAAAACCAGACACTATCCAGCTAAAGATGAAAGATGAAGCTTTGAAAGCGAAGTGGATATCAGCAGCGCGTTCAATAACTATTATTGCATCTGATACAGTTGTATGCGTGGATGAATCAAAGTCTAAGGATAGGGTTTACCTGCGTCAGGCCCTCACCCAACATCTGAAGAACATTTTGTGGAAGGCTAAGCAGGACTTGAAGGATACCTACAAATTCATCTGGTGCAAGGATGGAAAGGTATTTGCACGCAAAAGTGAAAAGAGCAGAATAATAGTTTTACGCTGCGAATCCGATATAATTAATCTTGTTAAATCCTAAGTTGAGGGTAGAATTTAATAATCTTGCCATTATTATTAGTATAATTTGTTTGTATTTAAAAACTTCCATTCATTCACTAAAGTATGGATTTTAATATATCTGATAAAATTGTAGAATTTCATGACTGTCTCGATGTAAACGAATATACTAAACTAATACCTAACCATAAATGCGGGCTAACATGTATTCATATCAATATTCGTTCTATAATAAAAAACTTTGGTCAAATTGAATTGCTCCTCTGCCAGTATAAAACACAGTTTGACGTCATTATTCTGAGTGAAGTAGGTATATCGGAGTGTGTAAGTTCTATGTTTTATTTACCAAATTACAATATGTATACAAACCTAAGAAAGGCCAGAAAAGGTGGTGGAATAATTGTATATATTCACGCGCAGCACTCATTTATCCGAAGTCAAGCAACGACAATTTACTCAGAATCGATTCTAGGCACGTTGACTACTAAACAAAATACTTGCTATAATATATGTGCACTCTACAGGCCACCGAAAACTAAGCTTAAGTCCAATTTTATTCGTGAGTTACAAGCATTGCTAAAAAACTTTTCACCTCACGACACACTTTTATTAGGTGACATCAACATTGATTTAAAAAAACAGAATACTATACACACCCAGTACCTAAATATGCTGTATGAAAACGGATTGGAATGTGGAATCACTGATTATACTAGAGTTGAACCGAAACAAGAAATTATAACACGAAGTTGCATAGATCATATTTTTGTGCGTTCGCGCTCACAGGATGTCTACTGTGCAGCGGTTGGCACAGTTATGGCGGACCACCGCCTTACTATAGTTACGTGCGTTGAGAATGCGTCGATACAGGATGCCCCAATTTATGCCACGCGAATAAACAATATCATTCTTAAAAGTGAATTAAATAAAATTGAATGGTCTAAAACAAATAATTTATCTGATGCACAATCGATTTATGACTTTATTAAAAGCAGTTTTAATAATTGTTATGATAAATCACAATACATTCAAAAAATTAGGAAATCAAACAGAAATTCAAAGTTGTGGATAACAGAAAAAATTAAAACAAATTGCAAAAAAAGAGATCAAAAATTAATTGAATTAAAAAAAGATCACACAAACAAAATTTTAAAATTAGAATACATAAATTTACGCAATAAATGCAATAAAAATATCGATAAAGCACGAAATAATCACATTGAAAAGGAAATTAACGAAAGTAAAAGTAACCCTAGAAGACTATGGCAAATACTAAACAGCTTAACAGGTCGAATAATTCGCAATATAGACGAGGGCATTATGAAGGCATTTAGTAAAAACTTATCAAATTCTAAAGAAATTGCTAATAACTTTGCTCAAGAATTCTACAAATCAGCGAAAGAGATAATACCAAACTGTCAAATAAATTTACTAAATTCTGAAAACTACATAAAAAAATCGGAGGCTTCCATCTTTATTCATAAAACAAACCCTAGAGATATTAACAAGATTATAAATAACTTAAAAACGAATAAAGCACCCGGTTGTGATCGATTAAGACCTATAGACATAAAATCTGTAACTAAAAACGTAACTTTGGCAATCACAAAACTCATTGATACTAGCATTAGGGAAGGAAAATATCCTGATGAATTAAAAACCGGGATCGTGCGTCCCATCTATAAAAAAGGTTCTAAAGACGAATACAGTAACTACCGCCCAATTACAATCTTACCAATAATTGATAAAATATTCGAAAAGTATGTATGTAATAAAATTCATAATTTCTACAAAAAACATCAAATTCTTTCAGATACTCAATACGGGTTTCAACCTGGGAAAAGCACAACGCAACTACTCTCTAGCTTCACAAATTATACCAATGAAGGTCTTAACAGTGGCAAACACATACTAATGGTATTTATTGACTATAGTAAAGCGTTTGATACTTTAAAACATGAAATACTTATTAAAAAGCTAGAATTTAGCGGAATCCGTGGTCCGTTGCTTAGCTGGTGTGATGACTATCTAAAAAATAGATCCTTTCAGGTCAAACTAGGTGATCAAACGAGTGACAGAATTGCTGTTACAGAAGGTACAGCTCAAGGATCAGTCCTCGGTCCCCTTCACTATTTAACATACGTAAATGATGTGAATAATGTTATACAGCACTGCAAGGTGTATCAATACGCAGATGACACTTGTCTTATAGCTGCAGATAAAGATATAGCGATAGCGGCTCGTAAGTTACAACATGACTTTGATCGTGTTGTTGAATGGTCGCATGACGCTGGTCTGGTCCTAAACGCTCAAAAAACTAAATTACTTCATGTTTGCTCCGCCCAAAAACAAAGGCGAACCATAAACTATAATATTAAAATAATTGCACATATACACGACTGCTTACATAGAAAAAACCTTAGGTGCGCCTGTGAACCGATAGAACAAGTAACCCATCAGACCTATCTTGGCCTTATTATAGATAATCGCTTTAATTGGCAGCGCCATATAGATAGTGTGTGCAATAAACTTAGAGCAATACTTGCACAATTCAATATCGCTAAATATAAAATTCCATATCCTATACTATTAAATCTTTATAAATCTCTTGCGGAAAGCGTCATAATATATGGACTCAGTAGTTATGGACGAACTTTTAGTACCTATCTCGATAAAATACGTAATCTTCAAATACGTCTTTTAAAAGCTATAGTACCAAGAAAAATACGCAATCATTTGTATGATGACTGTGATTGTTTGTTTACTTTTTGTCACGTAGCTCCTATTCACGAAAAAGTTAAAATGCAGTTACTTATAGAAAACTACTTTGATTATAATCAAGTTATTACAAATCGAATTAACACAAGACAAGTGGCTGAACAAAAACTTTCTACAATACCGGCTAAAAACTTCTATGGTGAAAGAACAACCGATTATATTATACCCAGGCTAAAAAATCAGATACCAAAAGAGACAAAAGATAAAATAACCAATTTCAACATAAAACAAATAATAAGACAATTGTTCGATTCTATTAGTTAATCATATTTATTATAGTTTAATACAATAATAAAATCTCTATTTATTCTAAATATTTTTACAATACTTATCTATAACTTATATTATATTATACTTACATTGTTATTATACCTATTATCTAATAAAACTAACCTAACCAATTAATTGCATAACACATAGTTAAGTGGAATACCTAGCATTCACCAAAATGTATTTTTTTCTCAAAATAGCTCACCCTATACTATCTCACACAGATGGGTAAGGGTTAGAGCGAGAAGTCTCGGTTGCCGGCGGCCGCCCGGGCTCGTATCGTAGTCATTTAGATACCCTCATAACAAATAAAATCTGCTTACTATCTATTAAGATACTTATTATTAAGATACTATTGTCATGTTGATTATAATGTTGTAACCGGGGAGTGACAAAGTGTACCTACTTATGTAAGATACCCAAATTATTTAAGTTTATTTAAGGCACAAATTATAAGACTTATAATATTAAGTTTCAAGGAATTGTACCTACATCTTAGTCAAACCTGTAAAGGTTTAATAGATGTGTTCTATTAGTTAAGTAAACATTTTGTACATATGAAATTAATAAAAAAAAAAAAAAATTAGCATAGCTATTCAGCGTGGGCTAGCCTGATTGTTAGAGTCAATAAATTTAACTTTATTGACGCAACTACCTTCATAGGTTTAAATATCGATGCAAAGTTGCAACAGGGAATTCATATGGATTCATTCATTCTATGTAACCCGGATTTGAATGCCTATTTAGATTGCACTATTGCCCCTTTATCTTAAAAACTACCCATTGTGAGGGGTGAATAAACCAACTTTGAAATCTACCGTTTAAGCCCCCATTTCATATGATATTTCACGTTTTCACAAATTTGCAAGACTTCAATTATATTAACCCCTTTTTACCACTATTGCAACTCTTAATGTCTACACAGGGGTGGTCTCAACAAGTAAATAAAAAGTTAATTGTCGCACTTGACCCGGAATCCTCAACAAACTGAGGAACTGGCTATCTTAGAATTGCTGTTATGGCGACAGAATTAGGTCAGATGGTGGTAGCTACCCAGGCGGACTTAAACAAAGTCCTACCACCAACCAAACCAAGCACAATATATTGTACTCCCCATGGGGATTGAACCCGGGACCTCTGGATCTGAAATCGGTGGGTTGAACCACTAGACCACAGAGGCGGTTCATGAATATGCAGCCTAAAATCTTAAAAACTACCCTAGTGTCAAAAAAATGCTTATACCGATTGATGTGTATTAATACATTCTTTGCATATTCAACATTTTGAATTAATTTTATCAACCATACAAAAGATATGGGCGAAAAATGGCATTTCTTTTCACCCCAATATCTCAAAAACTACGCCACTAATCAAAAATCCCTCGCGACAAACAATTTGTATTTATGTTATCACTTTCCATTTTAAATTTCAGCAAAATCGAATATACCGTTCGACAGTTATGCCGTAACAAACATTGCCACATACATACATACATATATACATACATACATATATACATACATACATACATACAGTGCCGGATTTCCTAACTTAACTCGGAGATCTCGTTCGTTTCGCTCACTCGATCAACTATGTAAAATAATGAAAAAAATTACGAATAGGGTAGACCGAGGCGATTCGGATCACAGGGCGAATTGGATCAAAATAAGGAATTTGAAAATATTTTAAATTACGCGCGTTGCCGAACGCAACCATAGCTGCACATCTCTTCCTTCGTCCCCCCCGCATCTATTGCTATCGGAAATATTTTATCTCATTAGTAGTTTAGCGCTGGCGACGCTCGCCAGGAAAGTGGACGTGAGGCGATATCGGTTTGGCGCCAAAATCTAAGGTACGTAATTATGTTTCCTTGTAATTTTATTTCAAGCTTTCGTTGAATTGTTTTGGTTTTTGTTTTATTATATTAGGTATGAATGTAATTATCTAAATTCAATTGATTTTTAATGATTATGTAACAGGTATTTTGACAAAACGTAATTTTTAACGGCTAGGGGCGAATCGGATCAGTACCTATTTGCTTAAAATTCATTTTTTTACCGTTTTAGATGGTCCGAACCTGTGTTAGAAAAACTGACCGAGGTCAGTAGTACTG
The DNA here is from genome assembly GCA_951394065.1 of Venusia cambrica. Classification (NCBI taxonomy): domain Eukaryota; kingdom Metazoa; phylum Arthropoda; class Insecta; order Lepidoptera; family Geometridae; genus Venusia; species Venusia cambrica. The sequence continues at coordinate 1,081,406 of OX596037.1, read as the reverse complement.
TGGACAACCTTGACTCAGTTGAAGCTAATAGCCTAGTTCCTTCCACGAGTGCACAACCAGCTCGTTCCACGAGTACTCAATAAGCTACCATTCCACAAGAGGCAGAACAACAACAAAACCAGATCGAGAATTCCATGAAAGAAATGATTCCTTCTCCACTGAAGAGCCCTGTAGTAACCAAAAAAACCACGCCAGGTTACTAAACCAAACCATTTTACATTTAACTTCACCACAAAGCATGGACATTCTTCGTCTAAAAGACTCCAAGAAAAAAGCTGAAACAGAAAAGAAGAAATCTAAAGTAGAAGAAAAAGCAAAAGGCAAAGAGAATACGACAGTTAAGAAGAAGAATATAAAGCTACACCTGGACTGAAAGTAAAGAGCAGGAGTCAGTCAAGAGACTGGCATTGCATTTTTTGCTCAGAAAAAATGTACACCCGCCAACAAAAGACTGGATTCAGTGCAGTGCATGTGAAGAATGGTGCCATGAGAACTGTGCTGATAGAGGAGGTGCCGAAGGACCATACACTTGTGATTTATGTGCCAATAATGATAACTGATCTCAGAATTAAGCTACTCATTGTTTTTATGTACGTTATTTTGTAATTGTTTTCGTTTTTATTTGATTTTATGGTACATATCTGTTTGATCCGATTAGCCTCCGAATTTGGGGCGAATGAAAGATTTAAGTTTTTTTATACAAGATTATTACGTGTAGGTATCTACAATAAAGACTGATTGTTGTCTAATTAATAAATGTAACTAAATTTAAACAGAAGTTGCTTTTTTTTAACCTTAAGGTCAAAATGATCCGATTCGCCTCGGTCTACCCTACCTACCTACTGTTTCTATAACGCAGTAGGGAGTGGGAAGGGAGAGATAGGAAGTGAAGTGGGAGGAATATGGTAATAAAATATCGTGTTATAGTGTTTAGTAGAAGTGTTATTTATTAATTAAGTAATTCAGTTAGTTTTAACAATGTTCCGTTTCATAACCCAAACAGTATAACACCAATTGAATAATAAATAAACATTACCAGAGATTTCACAAAACGCCATCTAGCCCCAAAATAAGTAAAGCTTGTAATATGGGAACTATACATAACGGGAATATCTTATCATTTTTTGTCTAACCAACACTTTCCCACAGCTGGGCAAAACAGGATATATATATATATATATATATATATATATAGCACCAAAACATAGAACAAATATCAGTATTTATCGATATAAATCTAAAAATAGAAAAACTCATGGTAACAAATCCGCTAAGCTTCTTTGGAAAAAAAAACAAAATTAACTTGCGGCGCAGCGCTCGGCAACACGTCCACAGATGACTCGTCAGCTTAGCAGCAAGACTACATTTCCTCAGGATTTCTCGTAGAGGCGAAACACGTGTCGATTTTATTTTATCAAAGAAATTTAGCGGATTTGTAAGTAAAAATTTTTCTTTATTTATATCGAAAAATGGTCCGCAAAATTACACCTGTAGCTATCAATATTCATCACACAAATGTTTGTCCCGGGAAACCAACCTGCAGAAAGCAGAGCTACTCGAAACTGGAAGGTACGCCAGTTCAATTGAACCATATTAACGCTTAAAATACATTGAGCAATTAATGAGCATAGCTGTTTTATTATAATCCTAAATATCACACTTTACTTTGCTCCTCCGTTCCAATCTCTCCATTCTCATCCTTCTTGTCCACGATTCTATCGGCCGCCCCTCCCGTGGCTGCCTTGATGACTCCAGCCAGCGGAGCCTCCACGAACAGCCAGAGACCGGTCGCAAAGGAGTACGTTATCAAAATGGTTGCCGCTAGATACATCATCTGGAACGGAGAAAATATTTTTATATTTGCTGAATAGGAGAAAGAAAGAAAGAAAATCATTGAATTGACACAGTCACAAAACAAAGCACAGAAAAAAAAAGAAAATACTAAACACTACAACTTACTATCAAATGTAACTAAAGCTAACAAGTAATAAATAAATAACTAACCTACTTATAAACATATCCACCAACGCATGACATGTGTCATCTATAGTCTGTGCTAGATGAAGCACTTAATATGTCAAATGAATGCTACGGGAAATGCTTTTCTCATCTTCTGTAACGTTCAAGTCCAGTCTTGTATGCAGTAAGTACTAGTACTCGTAGTTCCCTAAAAAAGGTAGCTCATTTTGTTATTATCTGGGCAAAATTTCAGCTTGATCCGTTCATTTACTTTATTATGTAAATAAAAATAAATATTACAGGACATTAATATTACACAGCGCCATCTAACCCCAAACTAAGCATAGCATGTAATATGGGAACTAGATTACGAATATAATACTTAAATACTAATTTGTTTTTTTTAAATACATACTTACACTTTTAATTTGAAAGTTTATCAGTATTATGTATTTTTATTAAATTATAATTTTTGTCCTTCATTATTATAATTATCATCTTTATATTATTATAATTTTATGTATGTATATTTTATGTTTTATAATTGAAGACGTGAGTTTATGGAGTGTGATATTATTATGTTACAAATTCATAATTTTACAGAAATGAGCTTCAAAGTTTTCATTTTTACATTGAATGTATTTTGTGACTGTTTTAGGCTATCGAAATAAAATTTTAAATTTCTAACAGATGCGTTCGTATATTTTTAGGATTTTGCAAATGAATAAAATAATATCGTAAAATAAAGATTTTATTAAAGAAAAAGTGAACAGAACACCTATTTCAAATTAATATAGAGGAACTTATCACCTTCATAAATAACAAATATAGTACTACCTAAGAACTTATCACGTTCTTTCGTATCAAATTACTACGGAATCTAACCAAGGATGGATTCGGCTTAACGAATTTAAGTTATTCTTTAAGTTTTTTTTTTTCATTCGAAAATTGTACTTTCATTCCGTAAGTACTTTCTTTCTACGCGTTCTACTTCATGATAGGTATCAACTTTTTTATAGGGTGTCATCTCATCCTGCCATACGTATTCATCGAATCCCATCTCTGACGGAAACTTTGTTTTTGTAAAGTCTTTTTTTTTCGATTAATCAGGTGTAGTTTTTCCAGGATATCATATTTTTTTCGAAAGTGCTCCGATCCGATATATCGTCTATGACATTGTTTCGAGACGCTATACATATTATTTCTCTGTATTGCTCTGGCACGTAGATCAAAATTGAAAAAAAAGTAGGTAACTATGCAAAAAATATTTTAACTAAATCGAACATATACTCAAGCGCTGTGCAAAGAAGGAAACGTGGATCATAATAATTGGCTTGATAAAAAAAATCATAAAGATGACACTAAATCGATATTTAAACGTGTAGAACAAAGAGATTTCTCGTTGAAACCATGTTAAAGTTATAAAAAAAGATAGGGCTTCTTATTTATTAGGGCTTGCCTAAAACAAATATTATAATATTGTTATTATTAATCTTTGATAACAAAAACAAAGGAAATCTAGCCGGTCAAACACTTGCGCCGGGCGGCCAGTGCCTACCGAACCGTACGAAACGTCTTCAAAAAAGTTCTTGAATTGCCTCGCCTTAAGAGTCGGCTCCCTAAATGTTGTAATGATTTGCCGTATCACGGCAAGTCAACCAAATATTCAATGAATGTAAATCTAAAGGCATATTATTTTTCAGACTTTTATCTGTCCAGCACTAAGATGGTTACACAATTGAAAGATTTTTTCTCGATGCATTTTCTTTTTTAAATCATGCTCTTTTAATCTCTTTTTTTGCAATTTTCTATGAAAAAACTCGAGTTAGAAGACTAAAATAAATACTTGAGTTTTTTTATTTCGCAATTTGGTTTGAACATAATAAATGCTTTTAATTGCATCTTTGGCAAAATTTTGTTTGATAGTCTATAAACATTCTAGAAAAGCCTTCTAGAAAATTTAGAAAAAAGAAGACGAGCTCGATACGATATCGTTTAGATGCGAGAAACCGCTTTTCAAAGTGGTTTCGACACATTTACTGCTTACGATGTTTCTGGAAGCTTCATCTTTGCAGTTCATCACAATTAATGCACTGTAACCACTTTTGGAGTCCTATCTTAGTCTTTGGAAACATTGGAAAACTAACGTCCTTCCGCCTATAATGGTTTAATCGAATGTTATTTTATGATCATACTGTTAATTTTACTATACGTGTTCACGGATTATCAATTTGTGTCTTTGATAATGGTTGAACTAGTTTTTTCCTTTCAGAATGAATTCCAGCATACATTTGTGATAAAAAATGACCCAACGAGGACGAAAGTTATGGTGAAATTGTATGTTCCGGCTTTCCTATTACTACTATTATTATATGACTACTATTTACCTTTTGCGGTGGTTGACTAATTGGTAAGTTGGCTCTTTCATAAAAGATAATATATGTACACTATATTATTAGTGCATTTCTTGCCCATAACAATACCTTACTGCGTAGATTACATCCACAAAAAACACAGCCTACACAGTACTGCATTGCACTCGTCAACTTCAGGTATAAAGGTGTTAAGCTTCACGTGCCTGTAATTACACCGGCGACCATAGGTACCATTCAAACCGGAACACAGCAATGCTCGTTGGCGGCTGAAATAGGTAAGGTAGTAGGACTTCTCTTGACGAGCCCTTTCATAATGGGCTCTACTACTCTGTGTAGAGCCCATTGTGCTAGCCAGGCGGACTTGAATAAAGTCCTACCACCAACCAAACCAAGCACAATATTGTACTCTTCTCATACATATTTATTACTTCCGTAATAAAAAGAATATTGGACTTCAATAATTTTTAAAATAAAAAAAAATAAACTATTTAATATTCTGTGTACCTACTTATGTTTTTCTTTTATTACTTACCTTGTTATAAATTAATCTACATAACTTACTATAAAATATATTTTAATTTTTATATTTGCCGCACCGACATCAGACATTTTTTTTATGTTAAGTAACTTATTAGAACATTTTCATTAACATTATGGCTGATGCAAACCTGCAGAACCGTCGGGAGAAATACAGGTAAAATACGCGTTAGATGCCGGTACAAAAATAGTAAAAGTTGAATACGTATGTTATTCAGTCAGTCAATTTTGAATATGTAGATGAATAAAAATGAAAAGGTTGATAAGAAAATGAAAAGGCGAACAAAAAATAAAACTAATTTTGTACGCTTCTGAACCAAACAAATATAAAACACACCTACTTGAACCTCCTCTGTGGTCTAGTGGTTCGTCAAACGGTGTCAGATCCCGAGACCGCGGGTTCGATCCCCAGGGGTAGTACAATATTGTGCTTGGTTTGGTTGGTGGTAGGACTTTGTTCAAGTCTTTCTGGCTACCACCATCTTATCGAATTCTGTCGCCATAACAACAATTCTAAAAACTGTTGTGTTACGGAATTTGGAGGTAAAATAGCAAGTTCCTCAGTTTATTGAGAATTCCGGGTGAAGTGCCCTTTTACCTTCGGCCTTTATCATAACTTGAAAATCAGATGAGATGAAGGTCATGCACACCTCCGTAGTACGATAAAAATAAAAAAAACTGCTTTACTCACCACAATAATATAAAACAGACTCCAAATATACTATTTATCCTAGGAGCGATACTTCCTCGAAAATATATGCAAGTTTAGTTTTTGTAACTCAATAACAATAACAAAAGGTAGGTAAGTAACTAATAAAATATTAATCAAATTATTTTTGTGTTAACAAAACAGTAAGTCTCCATACTATATATTTTCTGGGAACGTCAATGCGTCATATTCGCCCCTGTAGGATTGCGGGGCGTGGGCGGATCTAGCATAGAATTTTTTAAGACAGCCTGGTTGTAAGACCTGCGCGCGGCTGATGAGCGCATTTTCTGTTCATGGATGAAAGTGATATGTTCGTACATAACGCCTTCATTCTCGACAAGACTACAATACTTTTACTTTTTTTACACTGACAGGAATGATTATGTGCCTGCCCATGACACCTTCATTCATTAAGAATCTAACAAGTAACTGAACATAACACCTTTTTTCGATTCATAACTTTTTCTTCGATTAAATTGCACAGTTTCTCTGATGCAATACTGCGTAGATGGACATAAAAACTTCAATTATGCTATAAAATGCAAAAACAAAAAAAATTTACATAGCACCATCATACACTCACGTCTTCAATTGTTATTCGTATAGTCCGCCATCCTTGAAAGCCGTTATCTTCTCTGTCCATCCAGAGGTTGCCTGGAAGAGATCGCTTTCAGCGATAAGGCCGCCCATTGTTTTACCAGTGACGCTTAGATTAAGTTTCCACTATCTGTATTTTGTTATATTACACGTGAATGGTAAACAATAAAGAGCTATCGATCTATCTACTTATCATGCAATACACACCCAAACACAGAACACACATCAATATTCATCACACAAATGTTTTTCGTGTGTGGGACTGGGAAGTCCCCATAACCCACAGCGCAGAAGGTAAAGCTGCCAACTGAGCTGTGAGGGTTATTGAATGGACAGTAGATTCAGGCAGCAGGAAAGCAGCTTACCACGATGTAGTCACTGAAGTAGACAGGCTGCCGCAGTGCGCCGACCAGAGCTCGTTGAAACGTTGTGTGGAGTAGGAAGCCACAGTAAGACAAGCGACCCATCCACGTGAAGCCTTGCCATTCCACCACGCTGCGGTACACCGCTGACAAAGTACATTGACATTTGTTAACCGAATTTAAAGGAGGAATCTCAAATCGACGGTTTTTTTTTTTTTTTTTATGTACGTTTCCCGTTTACTCAAAGACGCCTGGACCGATTTGGAAAATACTTATTTTGTTTGAAAGGGATATAAAAGGTAGGTATACTTCACAGGTGGTCCCATCGACATCAGGTCAGTATTTGATGATGGAATGGGATCCTGGAGAATTCGAGGGAACTCTTCAAATATATCTGAACACTTGAAGCGATTTGGGTATTTTTAGGGTGTAATAAATACCTCAAAAGTAAGGAAAAAACGGACCCCTGGAGATCTGGAGGATCTGGTCGTCATCTGATGATGAGATCCTGAAGAAATCGAGGGAACTCTATAAATGTTATGGGCACACTTGAGCGATTTGAGTATTTTAGGGTGTAATAAGGAAAAAACGGACACCTTATAGGATCACGCGTATGTCTGTCTGTCCGTCCATGTGTTATCAAAATATTAGGAAAAAACACGTCATCCAGGTAAATGAAATTGTATCATATTCTTCATTGAAGTCGGGTTCTTTTTAGTTTTTAAAACGTAATTATGTGGTCCCATCGCCATCAGGTCAGAAATGATGATGGGATCCTACAGAAATCGATTTTTTTTTGTTTGTCTAACATTAAACCGTAGTGTTTATTTAGTATGGGATAAGGGCAGGAAGAAGAAGTTTCTATTAAATCGTGGTAAATGCCCGAGGACATTACAATTAAGTAGGTACCTACCTATAAAAGAGTAAATGAAGTTGCTTACTTTCAAATTTGAATATACATGCGATGATCATTGAAAGCACACACGCTTGGAAGATGGGCTTGTAGAATACCGCGTAGAGGAGCTTGAAGGCTTCGGGTAGATCCCCTTCGTCCATGTAGAACAGGCCTCCGGACAGGATGATGGCCACTCCGCAAGGGAAGAGCAGCCAGAACACCCAACGGTAGTTCTGGAAGTAACAAATCAATGAATAAATGGACATTCACTGAACATCCTAGCAAGAAGAGGGGTAAAACAGAAATGAACACATTAAAAACATGCTTGATATTAAATATGCCAACACATTTTTCATTGGTTCGGATTTTAAAAACCGGCATAAAATAAAAATAAAATAAATATGTATTACAGGACATTAATTTTATACAGCGCCATCATTAAAAATAATGTGCTTATACCTATTTAGGGACAAGTCGCAAATCAGCTTTTTTTGTTGTTGCTTAGGAAATGCCTAGGCAAGAGCTTTTCAAATAATAGTACATTATGGTACTAGTGTGTAACATTGGTGATTACCGCCGAGGCGCCATTGGGAACATTGTCTTAAGAGAGCCGAGGACGGTAATCATCAATACACACGTGTTTTTCAACACACTTGTGAATAAAATAATATAACAACAGTAAAATCTCATTTTATTTAGTAGATAAAAAGTTTATTCAGAGAAACAATTAGTAAATGTGCAGTTAGTAAATTTATAATTAACTGTTTTTGATGGCATAGCGGTCTCATCAGATAGATTATTTATTGAAATACTTTTATGTTCTATTGTAATTTGAGATGGCTCATTATTCGTGTAGATAGGTGAAATCCAACCATTGGATGTACTTGGTGTTTCGTCAGTAGGAAGCGCCTCAGAATCAAGTTCAATTCTTTTTGTGATTTTTGCACAAATTTCCTTCTTGTTTTGTATGGAATCTTCTACGTATGATTCTGCTACATTGCTAGATCGCCACCCATCATGACGCTTCAAAGTCATTATATCAGCTCCTGATTTAGCCAGCAATGTAGCTGAAGTTCTTCTGAAACTATGTCCAGTGTAGCTCTCAGCATCTGCTAAACCTAAAAACTTAGCGATTTCTTTAGGCATAGAACCAAGTTTGTTTATACCTATAGGCTGACAGGTACATTTACCATTCTGGTAATTTAGAAAGAAATGGTCTGTTTTTGCTTTTGGTGACCGCAAACTTTCATACTGCTTAACAATTTTATAGAATGGACCATGTATAGTGAAAGACCTCGGTATTTTATTTTTCGTGATAGGTATCATCACTAAAAGCATCTGGCCATGGTTCTCTATGTTTTTTACGGTTATATTTGTTAATTATTGTATCCTACAGGAACCAGTTACACCAAATATTAAAGCAACTTGAAGAAAGAGTAACAATAATTAGGTTCAACACACAACACAGGCTGACGTCGCGTAGATATTTAAAATTAATTTAACTAACCTTAGTAGCCAGATATTGGTTATCTGGAGCATCTTTTGTAAATTTTTCAAAATCGTCAGACGATAAAACCTTTGATTTCTTGCTTCTTAATCCATCGGATAGTCTCTTTAGATAAGCTGACATATTAGAGTATGTTTTAAGTCCACTCCATTCTTTATTCGGACTGTACTTTTTAACATTGAGAATAAACACCACAAAGAGCTAGGTTTGTACATAGAAGATAATTGTTTAAAGTACGTCATGAACACATTTTCTGAAAAAGACTGCGTATTCTTGCTGTTTTGCCATTTTATGAAATTTTGGTACGCTAATAGATATATTTCCTTGGAGTTTTCAGGTAGTAAACGTTCCATAACTGCCATAACGGCTCCACATCTTATATCGGGCGGTGTACATCATAAATCATTTTCTTCGTAACTGGTACTTGTAGACATTTTCATTACTAAATAACTATAATTTCAACAGTGAAAACGAGTTGTGAAAAATGTTTCGCTATGGCGGGAAAAATAATCAGTTTTCTTTTTAATATGGCGCGCGCATTGCGATCGGCCACAGACTAAAGGGATGGGGTTTTTTTTTTATTTTCCGCGCATAGGGTTTGGGCCTATTCAGCCACGTACAAAATGGGGAATTTAACATTTTCTTTTATTGTAGAGAAAACAAAAGTTATATTTGAGTGAAAGTTTTATTTATTAAACACGTACGAGTAAAAAATATCTATTTAAATAAGAAGTTGCTTGAAATGAGCAAGCAATAGGGACATTAATTTATTTGTTCTATTGAACACGAACTTTTTTTTGATTAAAAACTTTTTTAAGATCAAAGAAAATCAACCAATAAAATTAAAAAAAATCGATGAAAAAGTCACAGTTTGATTATGGGTGTCATTCTGTGCCTAATTGCGGTGACCATAGAGCCACTTTATGAGCAAGTGTGTAGAAAAAACATGTATACAGCCAACACTCAATGCTTTATACCTTGAACTTCTGCAAGTCCTTCCCTTTCCTCTGCCAGTGATAAGTGAGGAAGCCTCCAGCCAGGCCCAGAATGTAAGTGGACATGTTGGTGTGGCCTCGGATGTAAATCAGACGAAAGGGGTCGTTATTGGCGTACATATTCCGATAAGACCTGGAAAAATGTTAAATGATTACAACCACCAACAGGTTTAAAGTTCGTCACGGTAGGTACGCGCATGGTTGACACGTGTATTTAAAATTTTAAATAAACGCAGTGGTCGAAATTCAGCCAAAAGCTTTCTACGCGCCTTCATTAGGTATAAACTTAAACTATGCCGAATCACATCTTAATTCTTTTTTTTTTTAGTGAGAGAATAAATCCTTTTTACAATGTCGTTCGAGTTTCCACGCGAATTTGACGTTCCAATTTCAAATCACTTTACTCCATAGGGAGTGTCATACAACTTCACCTCCTTTGGGAGATAATGCTTTGCTTTACGTTGAGATTGCATAATATGTAATTGGACATTGTCGAGCAGGTGGTGTGGAAATGTTTTATTGAATGTGATTCTGAATATTCCTTTCTTTGAATTATATTAACATGGAATTCCGCAGTTTTACTTTGCAGGAATTCTACTTCCATCCTAGATCTTAGACAGAATGCATAAACGATTAGAGGATCAACGAGAGACCCGATCTTGGTCGTTTACTAGTCAATTATGGATAGACTTACTCCGGCGTCTGTAAAACCACAGGACTCAGATCTTGGAAGTAGGTATGCGCGGCTATAATGGCCAGGGCGATAACTAAGAGTACCGACAGCCATATGACCTGGGCCTTCGGCTTCCGTGCCAGAAGACAGACAAGGAGACCTAGACCAAAGAGCTGCGTGTCTGCGGCCAGATACCTGAAGGAAAGAAATATGGGTATTTCAATTTGGATTAGGCTTCACATTATCCTCATCTTCTTTTGCACCTTACCATCACCTACTTACGTCTGTCACCATAACAACAATTCTAAATTGTTGTGTTCCGCATATACTCGTAACCGCCTCTGTGGTCTAGTGTACCCCGGGTTCAATCCGCAGTACCCCCAGATGTAAAAAATAAACTCTTACCAGGTCATCGGTGCGCACAAAGTGTCTCCATACACGTAGTTGTTGACGTAGAAGAGATGCGCCCACCAGTATTGGCCACAGGCATCCGCCTCACTTGTCACCACGAGGTCCCACATGGGCCCCGTGCCCAGGTGCCGCATCAGAGTGTAGATCGTCGCCAGCACAAGCGCGTATGTGGGGGTCAGCCTGGGAAAATATAGCTGAACTCGTACAATCATCCAACCCCTTCCCAGATTGAATGAGCACACCATTGAAGACCCCTTTGTAGTGAATTCAAAGTTAAAGTTATTTTATTCATTTATATTTTTTACGATCATTTTGAAACGTTAAATCTACCGCCTGTTTGGAATTTAACATTTAGATATACAATTTTGAATAACATTCTAGGTACATCATAAACCTAAATACTTATTACTATCTTAAAACATTAATTATTTCCTATCTACCAAATGGGCGGTTTGTTAATATTGAGAAGCCACCATTTAGCTATCAACTGGTATAGCAACATCGGGCTACGAATTCATACCGTCGATATAGTCACTAATTTTGTAGTAATTGAGATCTTCAGATAATTACAACAAGCCTCATAGCTCAGTTGGTAGTAATTCTGCTTTCTGCGCTGTAGGCTGTGGGTTCGATTCCCACCCAGGAAAAAAACATTTGTGTGATGAATGTAGATGTTTGTTCTGTGTTTGGGCGTTGTATCATATAGTACGTATGTATTTACAAAAGTATTTGAGTATACATACCCATATTACAAGCTATGCTTAGTTTGGGGCTAGATTGCGCTGTGTAAAAATTATTGTCCTGTAATATTTATTTATTATATTATTTATAATTCTCACAGTACTCATCATTACAATCTGGCCATCATTTACTCCATAAAAACATGTTAAAAGACTCAGAATAATAGAACTATCCGAGGAAACGCCTTGCAGAGTTTTGAGACGCCAATGATAAAAAAATTATTGCCTTAAATTTTACCGATAAGTAATGTGAGTACGAAAACAGCGAATGATAAATAGAAAATGGAGGAAAAAGTCATGTTGGGCCGACCCCAGCTGTGTGGGAGAAAGGTTATAATTTGCAAATGACCTTCCTTGTAATGATGGATGAATGAAATGAATGAAAATGAATGAATGATATACAAAGGTGCAGCGTACCTCAGCCACCTGAGCAGCACACCCTTCGGCCACTGCCACCAGGAGACAGGCTGCCGCTCCGCATGCAACTGGAAGTTGTAGGCCAGCAAGAAGGCCGAGATCACGAAGAACGTGTGGGTCACCAGGTCGCCGTTGAATAGGAGCTGCTTAAACAGGTTTTCGTAAGCCTGAAACATTATTCATCTGACTTTTTTAAACTTTCACGATCAGACTTTTGTTTTACGTTTTACGTTAAGAATAATATTAGGTGTAACGAACCCTAGTTTAAGGCTTGTGGAACGCGCCCTTGGTGAGAATAAATGACTGAATTGAATGAATTAACACTTCTTTCAGGCAACCATATACGGAGAAATGTAAACAGTAAAAAATAACAGATGTAGTGCACAACAATAAGAAGAAATATAAACAGAAATCTCAACAAATAATAGTTACATTTAAATAATAAAAACTATAGACTAATACATACAACAACAATAAATTAAATAAAAAGAGAGAGAGAGAGAGAGAGGGTGGATGATGCCTTCGCTCCCTGCTGCCACCGCCGGTGACGCGCGAAAATATGAAAATCGGACGTCATCGGAACCAAAAGAACTGCTGTCATTTTTGTATTTATAAACGTGTAATCTGTCAACGGATCCGTCATGTTTCGTTTTTCGTAGTAGACCTACAGGCACTCGATCGCCACATTCGTGAGATACTCGCCTTGATTTATAGCTGTAGCTTATCTGAATGCTATAACGTAGCTGTATTGAGTGCCTAGTTCGAGTTGCAATCGAAGTTCACTCGATTCGTTTGATCACCGTGAATAGTGAATATTAGGGTTTTAGGGTCGTGGGTCTCAGGGGAGAAGGTGGCACTTTTGAACAGGAGCACCTTAGAACAAACGAGTTCACGACGGCGGCGGCAGTTTAAATTTAGCAAAAAAATAAAAAAACCATTAAAATCTGATAAAAAATCATAAAAACCCGTTCAAGAGCTATTTATGCCGTAACATTGCCACATTACCACACAGTGCTGGATTTACCAACTTGGAGATCTCGTTCGCTTCGTTCAATCGATCAAAAAGATGTTCTCTATATTCATAATATAGAGAACAGAGAGATTTTATATCTATTTCAGCATTGCTACCAAAGAATCTAATAAACACGAGGACTAGAGAAAATGTATGAAATCTTCAACAGCGCCTTTATATAGCGTGTAGAAATGTTATTAAATTTGTCAGTCAAAGTTCGTGAAGTAACCTGTTCTACGTCACGTATAGTACAGTAGTGTGATGGTATTAGTTTGTAAGTTCTACGTCTCGTATAGTACTGTGATGGTATTAGTTTGTATGTTCTACGTCACGTATAGTACTGTGATGGTATTAGTTTGTAAGTTCTACGTCACGTATAGAACAGTAGTGTGATGGTATTAGTTTGTTAGTTCTACGTCACGTATAGTACTGTGATGGTATTAGTTTGTAAGTTATACGTCACGTATAGTACAGTAGTGTGATGGTATTAGTTTGTAAGTTCTACGTCTCGTATAGTACTGTGATGGTATTAATTTGTAAGTTATACGTCACGTATAGTACAGTAGTGTGATGGTATTAGTTGGTTAGTTCTACGTCACGTATAGTACAGTAGTGTGATGGTATTAGTTTGTAAGTTCTACGTCTCGTATAGTACTGTGATGGTATTAGTTTGTAAGATATACGTCACGTATAGTACAGTAGTGTGATGGTATTAGTTTGTTAGTTCTACGTCACGTATAGTACAGTAGTGTGATGGTATTAGTTGGTTAGTTCTACGTCACGTATAGTACAGTAGTGTGATGGTATTAGTTTGTAAGTTCTACGTCTCGTATAGTACTGTGATGGTATTAGTTTGTAAGTTATACGTCACGTATAGTACAGTAGTGTGATGGTATTAGTTTGTTAGTTCTACGTCACGTATAGTACAGTAGTGTGATGGTATTAGTTTGTTAGTTCTACGTCACGTATAGTACAGTAGTGTGATGGTATTAGTTTGTAAGTTCTACTTCTCGTATAGTACTGTGATGGTATTAGTTTGTAAGTACTACGTCTCGTATAGTAGTGTGATGGTATTAGTTTGTAAGTTCTACGTCTCGTATAGTACTGTGATGGTATTAGTTTGTAAGTACTACGTCTCGTATAGTACTGTGATGGTATCAGTTTGTAAGTTCTACGTCTCGTATAGTACTGTGATGGTATTAGTTTGTAAGTTATACGTCACGTATAGTACAGTAGTGTGATGGTATTAGTTTGGTAGTTCTACGTCTCGTATAGTACTGTGATGGTATTAGTTTGTAAGTTCTACGTCACGTATAGTACTGTGATGGTATTAGTTTGTAAGTTCTACGTCTCGTATAGTACTGTGATGGTATTAGTTTGTAAGTTATACGTCACGTATAGAACAGTAGTGTGATGGTATTAGTTTGTAAGTTCTACGTCACGTATAGTACAGTAGTGTGATGGTATTAGTTTGTTAGTTCTACGTCACGTATAGTACAGTAGTGTGATGGTATTAGTTTGTAAGTTCTACTTCTCGTATAGTACTGTGATGGTATTAGTTTGTAAGTACTACGTCTCGTATAGTAGTGTGATGGTATTAGTTTGTAAGTTCTACGTCTCGTATAGTACTGTGATGGTATTAGTTTGTAAGTACTACGTCTCGTATAGTACTGTGATGGTATCAGTTTGTAAGTTCTACGTCTCGTATAGTACTGTGATGGTATTAGTTTGTAAGTTATACGTCACGTATAGTACAGTAGTGTGATGGTATTAGTTTGTTAGTTCTACGTCACGTATAGTACAGTAGTGTGATGGTATTAGTTTGTAAGTACTACGTCTCGTATAGTACTGTGATGGTATTAGTTTGTAAGTTCTACGTCTCGTATAGTACTGTGATGGTATTAGTTTGTAAGTTATACGTCACGTATAGTACAGTAGTGTGATGGTATTAGTTTGTAAGTTCTACGTCACGTATAGTACAGTAGTGTGATGGTATTAGTTTGTTAGTTCTACGTCACGTATAGTACTGTGATAGTATTAGTTTGTAAGTTCTACGTCACGTGTAGTACAGTAGTGTGATGGTATTAGTTTGTAAGCACTACTCTACTGGATCGTGGAGGTACTTACCGTTTCGATGAAGTAAGGGTTCGCCACGTAGGAATGTGCCATTATGAGCACTATGTGTGAGAAGAACACGCAGATCATGGTTATCGACCTGCAACACGTAATGGTTTATCTATAGACCTAGACTTGTCTAGACCACTCTAGGCCAGAACAAGGTCTACGACGGAGAAGCTCTCCCTGAAAGCACCGGCTCTCCAATAAAAGGCTCTGCAATATGTTATCTAAAATATTCGATCAGAAGAAAACTCAGTATTTTATTATGGCTGAGATAAAGTTTTTTGCCTCTATAGGAGTCAGGTATCTCTTGCGGCTGAGTAAGTTGTTGACTTCTTTCTTGCTGCTTTTCAATCATTAACCTGAAGACATAGACAGTCCGAATTTGTTCAATTCCGAATTTAAAAAACTTGTGATCGACGGGAGTTTTTACTCGATGATTTTTGTTATGATGACGCATGAATAATATTAATATTAATGAATTTAAATTAATGAAATTTAATTTCTATGTGTAATTTATATTTGTGTCCATTTTTGTTTTAGTATTAGAGTTAATTTCAGACACGATTGTAAAAATTAATATGAACTATTGCACCCAGAAACAGCTTTCCTATTTTAATTCACTTTGTTTGCTGACAAAATCATCAGTATGTTGCCCAAAATATAGGAATGAGTCTGTTGAGGATTCCGGTTGAAGTTGAATTTTAATTGTGCCGTTTTCATAACTTGTCACCTGGCGAGATGAAGGCCAAGCGCAATACATGTTGTAGCTGCCCAAAACCTCTTTAACTAGCTGAACGTTCAAAATGAAAGTTTTAGATGCAATTTAAATATATTATACCCATTGCATATATATAGGCACATTGTTGTATTATGGTTTTTTGATGTAATATACCTACATGTCAGTCGTCAGTTATTCGTAATGCAATTATCAATATCTGACTAAAAATTACTGCAAATTAATTTAACTATTACATACCTATTTTGGCCGCCAAGTGGCATAGCTTTGTTTCGGCTTACAGGGTATGGTTTCCGGTGAACTTACGGGCACACGGGGCTTAAAACCTTTGTGCCTCAATGTCTCGTTGATCGGCGCAATGTGCCGCGTAGGTCGGCAGTAAGGCTTTGACGCAGGCAAGTGTTGCACTTACAACACGCGATGTGCTTGCTTATTATCCATTATTTATAAAAAAAAATATGGCCATGAATAATGGTGCTACCTCATTCCATGAAACAGCTTCAGTCTCTCTAGTCTCGGCTCTCTCTCCGAGAAGACGGGGGCTACTAATCTTGACCAATTCTTCTTCAACGAAAATGAAAGGAGGTATGGATTCCCTGAAAATAATAAGTCGTTTAGGGTTAGTGCTACCTCGATACCGAAATACCCCGAAAAATAAATTAGAATTTAAAATACCTATTCGCACTATTGTATATAATAGATCTTGGCAGGTAAGCCTCGAAGTCAAAAGACGGCCTTTACCACCACCACTCCTTGGGAGCAGGACTTGAGTTCTAGCTATGATTACGAGGGCCCTGTAGTACCGCTGATGTCGCTCACCAGTTCAATCAAACAAACGTAGTTTCTTTTTCATTTCAAAGTCCAATTCAAATGAAATTTTGAAGGTATAATTGGCAGAGATACTCTATGTCACAGATTATCTGTCTGTGGTGCGCTACTTTTTCTTAACACGCAATAACAATGAAAATATGTGGAAAAGAGTGTTTGTATGGAAAAAAACTTTTCCATGTATATAGGTTTGTATTCGTTTTTTAGGAAAAGTAACGCTTCACAGACAGAGATTATCACTATCCGATTATACCTACCGGCAAAAATCTTTTGAATCAGAAATTTCGATTACGCTAGCTAAGACAGTGGGGATTGGAACTTGGGAGCTATCAATCATTTTTAACAACTGGGTAGTTGTTAAAAATTATCCGCTTGGTCTACAGGCTAGGGTATTTAAAAAAAAATATGCTCTATAATACTTTAATTCTCTAGACTCTAAAGTATTAAAGTATGTAAAACATGAAATAAAATTAAATAAGTCTTTATTACTAGTAAGTAGATACGTTTTAAGTAGATAAGTATTTAAATATTATTATTTTTAGTTTTCCTGTACAGCTTGTCCTTCTACTCCATTCTCTACTAGTCGAACTCAAATATTAGGTCCTTACATATGAAATTGGCGTTTTGTCGTACTGGCCACTTTGATCTTAAATATCTCCTCTTTGGTTAGGAATTCCAAATTCAAATTTAAACAGCTATATACTCATGCATTTGTGTTTCGAAAACCGTAATTCATTTGTTTTTTTTCTCTTTTGCTTTTTTTTTCTGCGTCACTCATTTCACAAAATGGAAAACTTAAAATATCGCATTATTTACGAGTTCGAGTTCCACCGTGGCACCAGTGCTGCAGAAACGGCTCGAAGGATTAATGATGTGTATGGTGGTGGTGTCGCAAAAGAAAACACGGTGCGTTTTGGTTTCAACGCTTTCGTTCTGGAAATTTCGACCTGCAGAACAAGCCCCGTGGACGGCCGGAGACCAAGGTCGATAATGATGAATTGAAGGCTATTGTGGAAGCAGATTCATCGCAAACCACATCACAGTTAGCTGCAGGCTGCGGTGTTAGTGACAAAACCGTTTTAATCCACTTTAAGCAAATTGGGAAGGTGAAAAAGCTTGAAAGGTGGGTACCTCATGAATTGAGTGAAGCAAACCGACAAACGCGCGTCGACTGCTGCGTTACATTACTCAACCGGCACAATAATGAAGGAATTTTAAATCGGATCATTACATGTGATGAAAAGTGGATCCTGTACGATAATCGTAAACGCTCATCGCAATGGCTGAACCCTGGTGAACCAGCAAAATCTTGCCCCAAGCGAAAATTGACTCAAAAAAAGTTACTTGTAAGCGTTTGGTGGACTAGTGCCGGTGTCGTACACTATAGCTTTCTTAAATCTGGTCAGACGATTACGGCTGATGTCTATTGTCAGCAACTGCAAACCATGATGGAAAAGCTCGCTGTTAAACAACCGAGACTTTTCAATCGCTCTACGCCACTGCTGCTTCAAGACAACGCTAGACCACACACGGCCCAACAGACGACTACCAAATTAGAGGAGCTTCAATTGGAATGTCTTAGACATCCACCGTACTCTCCGAACCTTGCTCCAACAGGTTACCATTTTTTTCGAAATTTGGATAACTTCTTGCAAGGAAAAAACTTCAATTCCGATGAGGCAGTCCAAACCGCTTTCAAAGATTTCATTGATTCCCGTCCGAATGGTTTTTTTAGTAAAGGGATCAATGAACTACCTATAAGATGGCAAAAGTGTATAGATAGCAATGGTACATACTTTGATTAATAAAATATATTTTAATATGAAAAAATTGCCTTTATGTTCCTCCCATACAAAACGCCAATTTCATATGTAAGGACCTAATATTTAGATAACCTCTAATGTTGCTTTAGCTTAATTAAGCTTATATTGATACAAAATGTTGTTTTATGCTATGGTAAGACTGTAGGTAGAAGCGGACTTAACTCGGAATCCTCAACAGTCTGAGGAACTGGCTATCTTACCTCTAAGTGCCAGAACACAACAATTTAGAATTGTTTGTAGAATTGCGACCACCTATTGCCTTATCTTAACTTGTAACCAGATGAGATAAACCAAGCGCGTCCCCGTCGTACAATAAATATACACTTACTAGCTTTTGCTCGCGGCTTCGCTCGTGTTAAGAAGTATTATTATTAATAAGGTATAGTTTTTGCGGCTTTACTTTTGTTTATAAAAAAGTCTAACCGACAAAACCTATACTTAAACCAAACGAAAACAAAACAAATGCCCAAATTCAAAGCAGAGTCTATAACCAAAACTACTATACCGAAACAAAACCAATGCAAAATCTCAAATCCTTTCTTAGGGGATGCCTATGTCATAGTGACTTTATGCATGCAAAGTCTCAGCACGATCGGTTTAAAATTGACAAAGTTTCATAGAAACTTTCATCCCCTATTTTATCCCCTTGGGGGTAGAATTAATCAAAATCCTTTCTTAGCGGATGCCTACGTCATAACATCTACCTGCATGCCAAATTTGAGCCCGATCCGTCCAGGGGCTTGGGCTGTGCGTTGATAGATCACTATGTCAGTCAGTCAGTCACCTTTGAGTTATATATATATATAAGATACTTGACGAATTGAATTGAATTGTATTACTAGACATGTTAGTTATTTTAATTTAAATTGGATGTTATATTGTCTGATAAGTATGTATTTACAAAAAAAAATAGTATTCTATCCGTAATCTAGTTCCCATATTACATATTATAGCTTTGCTTAGTTTGTTATTAATGTCCTGTAATATTTTATTAAATTGTTTTTACTAACCTTTCCCTCCCTTCTTGAACAGAAGCACATCATACCCAGTACCGATGACATTCAGCAGGAGAAGAACCAAGTAGACAACAGCAACAACTAAATCACTCTCATGTACCACCAGCCTCTCTCCTTCTCTCTTGCAATACTGCACCTTCGCCAGCCTTCCTTCTATGCCATACTCATTCCACAGCGAGTTATTCAGACATGACTCGAGGACATCTGACAGCTCCCCTGTTGTACTCGCTTCGGAGTATTCTTTGCATGTTTGTGTGACACACACTCCTCGGTGTATTTGTGTGTGGTTGAAGTGTTTTACTGTGTACTCTGAATAGTCCTGAAATATGGAAATATTATGTGCTATAGGGTTACATTAAAACGTCGTAAGTATACACATTGAGCCGCCTATCGCTCTGAGTAATTGCAAGCTGCACATGGATGGGCGTGGCATATACATAGAGGCCTATGGGCGAAATCTGACTTCGGATGATGATGATGATTGAAAATTTGGAATCGTGGAATGGTCTCCTGTTGAGTTTTCCCTAGTTGCTACAGAATGAGGTGTTTAAAAAAGGGCGTGTTAAAATGTTTTCACACCACCTTCTCGATAATGTCCATATCATGAAATCTCAACGTAAAGCAAAGCATTATCTCCCAAGGGAGCTCAAAGTCAAAGTCAAAGTCAAATATGTTTATTCAGTAAGATTTTTTAGGATCACTTTGAAACGTCAAATCTACCGCCTGTTCGGAATCGCGACCAGCGGGCCTAGCACGGGGTTTTCATCTCTACTCTACCCTAGAATAGAGAAGACAGTTTCTTGTCTTCGTAATCTTTCTTTTGCCCGAACACGCCGTTTCTCAAAGCAAACCCTAGAAAGCAGTTTCCTCGTAGACAAGCTCTTTCTATAGCAACGGGAACGAAACCACAGGTCAAATATAAAATGTTGTAAGAAGTTCGTTCGTTGCGTTTCATTACCCACAAAATGTCAACACGAAACAAGAAATACAGCTTATACGTAAAACGAAACGTTTTACATTTTTCCATTGCTCCACAGTCTTGTGGGGCCCTAACTCCTTGAGTGCGCCTTGAAGACGCACCCATTCTTCATTGTGGGCCCGACGTCCCAGGGGCCCGGTATATTCTCCCAAGGCGAACATATTATGTGTGGACATGTAGTCCACTAATGTATTTACTAATATTATGTTCCATAACCATTGCAAGGCTTCGAAACTATTTCATCCATCCATACTATCCTTATTTGATATCTATCTCATAATGGGAAAGACACCTATGTCTTACTAGCTTCATTGAAATTTTCAGACTTGGAGGGACCTTAAAAAGAAAGCCCGGATCGGTGGTGCTCGGCACAATCTTAACAAACACAAATTTGTTACAAAAAAGTTGCGCCTAAACTCGGCCTCCGGCAAATTGAGAGCTACTGTGAGCTCTCGAACTGCGATTATTTCACGTCTCCGGTCGTTTTTCTCCTCGTACTGGCTCAGAAGCCAATTTCTTCCACCGTTCATAGTAACCGTAAAAAATATTCACTAAATTATGCGAGAGAAACGCTTCTCTAGGTCTCGAGAGGTGTAGATAATTTTAGAAGAAATGTTTCTATTCTCAAACGTCATAAGTAGAGTAAATTGAATGGCATGCTCGCAGTGGTAGACTCATGTCTAGAGTAGACTAGAAAACATTTCTATCCGTTCATTCTTTCAAACGCCATGTTCCCGATCGAAGAAAACTTTCTACTCTCTACACCTAAATGTCATTTTTATGTCATTTTTAATCTATTCTACCCTAGACAAGAAACCCCATGCTAGGCCCGCAGCACACAAGGAGAAAGGCAAGAACCTCGGGCTAGTTTTTTTTTTCATGATCCATTACAATAGCTTAAAATTATCTAATACTAATTACAATTTATTCACTGGAGCAAATTCATTTTTTTTAATGCCAGGCTTTCTTATCTTCTAGGTAATCTGAAATTTTATAATAAGCTTTCCTGGATAGCTTTTGTTATACAAAATTTTTGAATTTATTATTTGACAAGCTTAGCACATCACTTGGCAATTTATTATAAAAGCGTACAGTTTGCCCTATGAACGATTTATTAACCTTATGGAGCCTAGTTGTGGGAACAGCGAGTTTATTCTTATTTCTAGTATTATAATTATGTTTATCACAGTTTTTGTCAAATAAGCTTATGTTTTTACGCGCATACATAATATTTTCATAAATACATTGGCAGGGCATAGTCAATATATTTATTTCTTTGAACTTGTCTCTTAATGAATCTCTGGGACCCATTTTGTAAACAGCGCGAATAGCCCTCTTCTGCAAAACGAATATGGTGTCTATATCTGCAGCACTTCCCCACAGTATTATGCCATATGACATAATACTGTGAAAGTAACTGAAGTAAACTAGTCTTGCTGTAGCAACGTCTGTGAGAAGACGTATCTTCTTTACAGCATATGCTGCAGAACTAAGTCTCTTCGCCAGTTTATCTATGTGTGGGCCCCATTGAAGTTTATTATCTAAAGTTAATCCCAAAAATACAGTGGTTTTGACTAATTCTATGTTTTCCTCTTTAACTTTTACATTAGCTTCAACTTCAGTTACATTTGGTAAAATAAATGGAATACATTTGGTCTTTTTCTGGTTGAGTACTAAGTTATTTACATTAAACCATTAAACCAGAGCTAAAGTTGTAGGAAACTCCATAAGTGATTTGAATTTGGAATGTCAAATTCGTGTGCAAACTTGTGGAAAACTCTAAGCAAAAAAATGCCCAATGGCATTTAAAAAACGATTTGTTCGAAATCAAGCTGGCCATGAGCAGAAGGATTTTCGATTAAAAAAAAATAACATAGGCGTGATTGTAATGAATGTTTGTTTTCCTCCATAGAGATAAACAGACAAAGTGGCAGGACGGTTCGTGGCATATCTATATAGACGTCACGTAAGAGAACATTTGACGTGTATTTAATTTGACAAATAAAGATTTAACGGGTATTAAAATTGACAAATCAATGATTTGACAAGTGTCTGCGTAGTCACACAGGCTGCTTTTTATCCAGGTACACGCAAACAACACATATGACTAGTATGAATACTGTCCCACTGTAGGACCAAGGTTTTCCCTAGGTACGGCAAATACTACATTAAAAAAAAACACGAACCTTCAATTTTGAGATAATGGATTAGATAAATAAACAAATTGAAGTCTTACTTGCAAAGAGATACTAAAATCATTATGAATAGTAGACTTGAACCCACCATCAATTAGACTGATACTAGAACAGGTCTCTAGATCGCCATTAAAACCTGTATTGCTTTTCTAGGTAATAATTATAGGGGAAGTAGCACAAAACGATTTAATTGGTGTGTATCAGTTCTGTTTATGGTTTATATCTACAATACAATTCTAGAGGTGTATTATATAGGCTGATGATTGTTATTTTTATTATATAAATATTTTACGCAACGCATACCTGATAAGCTTGAATATAAAAGTAATGACATCATTGTGAAAAATATCAATATATATAAGTATATTACATTATAGTAATGCCGTGGCGGTCATGGATAATGAATCGACCCCTCCAACTCAGTCCATGGATGTCGTAAAATCCGACTAAGGGATCTTACCAGAAGAAGGGCAGTAGCGTCTCTCTGTGTATGATCCACACCTTTACTGCGATCATCAATCCGCCTACCAAAGATGGTGAGTATGGCAAATCTCTCCAGCTGGTGGAGGCTTTGTCCAGCAGTGGACACTAATGGGCTGTTGTGACTGAAGGTACCTTAACGTATACCTAATTGTTATATTTCTAGTTTTTCTGCGAAGCATTTCTCGGTTTATCTGACCGTCCACATGCCTGTGAGTAAATTACTCACGAGCATAAGCGGTCATTTCCACTCTTAGTACATAATTGTGTGCATTTCTGACCATGATCTTGCTTACCATCGTTTCCGGAATTTCCCGCCGTTGTTCTCTTGATTTTTAGGGTTCCTATCCAGAGGTTGGAAACCGAAACCTATGGCTTAGACTTAACGTTTTAAGATATTATTAAGTATTAAGGTTTATGATGTACTTATAAATGTTATTAATTTATTTAAAACTCTGCAGGTATCTACCTAACTAACGAATTGATCGAGGTGTGATCGCGATTCCGAAAAGCCAGTAGATTTGACGTTTCAAAATGATCCTAGAAATATCAATGAATATAAATTTTAACTTTGTTTTTTTACTGACTTCATTTTCCGTTCGGCCATTCGTCTGACCTAATAATAGGGTGTATATTTTTATTATATCAAAGGCGAGTTCTGATAGTTTTTTTTTTATTTAAGCATATTGTGAAGACAACCGGCATTCAGAGGTAAGATAGCCAATGCCTCAGTTTGTTGAGGATTCAGTGCCGAGGAAGTGCGAAGGATCTGGCTTTCTTACCACGAAATGCCAAATACAATTTAAGAATTGTTGTTATGATAACAGAATGAGGTAAGATGGTGGCAGACTTAAACAAAAAAGTCTTACCACCAACCACCAAACCAAGCACAATATGTACTCCCTGGGGATCCTGGGGATCGAACCCGGGACCACTGGAACTGAAATCGGGGTTGAACCACTAGACCACAGAAGTGGTTAAAGATTCGTAGTATATAAAGTATCATAAGTATCCGTTATCAAGTTCATATTACAAGCTTTGCTTAGTCTGGCCTAGATGGCGATGTGTAAAATGTCTAGTGATATTTTTCTCACACGTATCATCTGCATGAGCTCGTTGTCTCCGTGCAGGTCTACATCCAGCACGCAGTACGTTCCTCCGGGTTCCAGGAGGCAGGAGTCGAATTCATCCAGGTGGTACAAGGGAGGCATTCGGTTGTATTCACTCTCTGTAAAAAACTTGAGATTAAAAAATAAACGAGCACATTTTTTTTAATTATTTTTTTGTCGTACCTTTAGGTCGGGCAATTAGAACACTTTATTTTGAGGTTTGCCCGCGATAACGGCTGATGCAACCCCGCCGAAACGCCGGGTTTTTTTTTTGTTTTTATACAACTAGGAGACGCAACAAGCTTGTAGCCCACGTGATGTTAAGTGCACTCTTGCCTATAACAATGCCTTACTGCATAGGTCACATCCACAAAGAACATAGCCTACACGGCACTGCATTGCGCCCGTCAACTTGAGGCATAAAGATGTTAAGAAGTGATGTACACAGAGTTAATACTAGAAATAAAAATAAACTTGAGATACCTAAGTTTCGCTTAGGAAAAGTAAATAATTCATTCTTAGGAAACTGTGTGAGATTCTATAATAAGCTTCCTCAAAGCGCCACCAAACTCTCTGCTCGTAAATTCAAATTCTATATAAAGAATAATTTAATTAAAAGTGCCTACTACAAAACTAGTGATTATATCGACGATAAGAACGCGTGGCCCGATGTTGACAGCAAAATGGTGATTTCTCAATGTTAACAAAGTGCCCATTAGGTAGATAGGTAATAACAAATGTTTTAAGATTAAGTATTTAGGTTTTTGATGTATCTACTAAGAATATAATAGCAAATTGTGTATCTAAATGTTGAATGGATCATCAAAAAAATTAACCAGCCCGAGGTTCTTGTCTTTCTCCTTGTTTGCTGGTCGCGATTCCGAACAGGCGGTAAATTTGACGTTTCAAAATGATCCTAAAAATCTTAATGAATAAAGAAATTTTGACTTTGACTTTGACTTTGGGTGCAAATTATCAAAATTCCTTTCTTAACAGGCGTCTACACACCAAGACAAACATGCCTTTGTACAACCAGCGGTTTCAGCTGTGCGTTATATCTAGTTGATTCAGTCAGTTAGTCAGAACGTTTTTATCCCTTTCCCGCTATGTCCATTTCCCGGCACGTCAATTAGCCCGCTATGTCTTTTTCCCGCTATTGTAATGCAAACCGAAGGTTTCGACCCACATTTCCAGGCAAGACAATGCCAGTTTTATACAGTTAGTTCTGAAGCCTCAGTGCAGGTCAGACTCACGCTTGGTCAGTTTTTATAATATATTGGTATACCTTGAAGTAAGCACTATAATAACACCAAGTTTGAAAAAGATAAGTATTACCGTTTTTAAGTCAGAGCTAAGTATAATAACAAATTATAAAAGTGTTCCTTGCATGGGGACTCTTTTTTTATGATAATATTTATAATATTACTGGTTTTTCGATGTGATAATACATATTCTCTGAACATTTCAAGCTACTTCTTATTACAGTTCAAAAGATGAAGCTCTTTAAAGTTTGTTCACATAAATATTTGACCCCCTTCCCTTTAAAATTGAAAATTCTAAAAAAACCTAATGTATAATAATAATAATAATATATTTTTATTTCATACAACACTGAATTGGTACATATCTTTAAAACTAATTTATACACTATAATTACAAAAACTGGGACTGGGTGAAAACAAGTATCGAGTGATTAATGAGGGAAATATCTTCCTTCATTAATCACCCTCCCCACTAGACACTTCCATACCGGGGAAGTCAAATCTTCCACCACAGTCCTCAGGATGCTGTTGTGACTCCCCCTCACTCTACACATCAGGGACGCAGTTTTTTCCGAAAGACGGCATAAATGCTATCTGTCTGAAATTGCGCAAACATCTCTGATGCACTGCAGTATCGAGGCAGCCCCAACATCATCCTGAAGACATTATTATATTGGATACGTAGAGCGTCCATTGATCTTTTGGTGTGTCTAACCCACAGACCTCCCGTGTAAAAACTCTGACAGTAGGCTTTGAAAAGTGTAATTTTAACTTGGTCAGTACAACAAGAAAATCTGTGGGCCAACATGTTACCTCGGACCGCTAGAGCCCTACGCTCCCTCTCAACATCTACATCGTCCTTAAGGTCTTCGGTAAGGTAATGTCCCAGATATTTAAATTCAGTAACATGATTTATGTTCAAGACATTTAGGGTAAAATTAAGTGCATTATGAGGACGTTTACCGGCGGCCTTAAAGACCATGTACTCAGTTTTACTTAGATTGTACATAAGTCCATGCTTAATAGCATAAGCCTCACACACTCTGAGCAGCTCTCGTAGACTGACGGGCTCAGCAGCACCATGTCGTCAGCATAGCTAATGTTATTTACACTTACGCCTTTCATTCGGCAGCCGACACGCATGCCGCTCAGCTCAACAATGAGGTCATTTACATATAGATCGAAGAGCTTGGGAGAGGTTAAACCCCCCTGCCTCACGCACTCCAACCCATATGATTCTGACAGAGAACTATCCCACCTTACGTAGCTGGTCTGGTTCGCATACCAATATTTTAATATATGAAGGACTTCAACCGGTAAACCCCTGTCCCCCAACTTTCTCCATAGCACATGATACGACACAAGGTCAAACGCCTTGGAGAGGTCAAGGAAACAGGCGTACACAGGCGTGACACCCATGATTGCGCTTTCTGTAGACAGACCAGGCCGAAACCCGAGCTGAGCGTCATGTAGATCTAGGTATTTATCAAGGCAAGTATCAAGCAAACCGTCCAGTATTTTAGCGCTAATGGTTGCCAGAGAGATTGGGCGATTGTGTAGATTGTGATTGTGTAGTGATTTTTAATGTCCGAGACATCCCCGGTCCTGTTCTTCACAATGGGCACCACGATAGTTTTCATTAATTCCAATGGTAGGTGCGAGTGACTAATGCACATTGAGAAAAACATAGACAGTACTCTCGGCAGATGCATCCCCGCATACCTTAAATGCTCGACACTAAGCCCATCATGACCTGGAGACTTCCCACCACTTATCTTCCTCAGAACTTTCCTAACCTGCCCTGCAGTGAATAAAAGAAGCGGCGCGTCGTTCCCACATCCAGACCCAGGGTCCATCCAGGCACCGGACGGACCAAGTGGAGACCGTATCTTAAAATGTTCTCTAAACATGTTAGAGATCTCTACAGGGTTATTTATATCGCCCACGTTCACGGAGAGACCAGGTCTAACTTCCTGTTTCCCAGTAGCTTTCCAAAATTTTCCAAAATCCTTAGCAGATCTATGTTTAGCCAGAGTATCCATTTTTAGTTGTTCATGGTTTTTTTGACACCACTTTAGGCGACTTTTGAAAGTCTTTCGAGACTCATACATTTTATTATATATAACACCAGAGGTAGGTCGGTTATTTAGCACCCACATTTTAAAATTATGCCTAGCCTCACGATGAGCGTAGCGAACGTGCTCCTTCCAGCCAAATAATTGTTTAATTTTTGTAGGTTTTTTAAATACCTTTCCATTAGTGCTCACAGCCGCATCACATAAGATTTGTACTATATTTTTATACATTTTATCTAGTAAGAACTTATGTTCCTCCAGACTGCACGACCGACAGTTGCACTCTAAAAACTCATTGGGAAAATCAATATCACGCAGCCTGTTATGACACAATTCATGGTACTTACTTATTTGAGACTCATTTCTCTCTCCCCATATTATCGAGCTACGAGGCAGGTCGTGCATTACAAACTTAGGTCTAACTTTACCTATGTTACATTTAACGGACAAAGGTAAATGATCAGACACGAAAACATCCTCAATGACACTTATCTCAGATACGGTTTGCCAGGCTGATAGTGACACAACACAGTGATCCAACCACCGCCTACACCCATGAGCCTCACTGATATAAGTGTAAGTGTGCGACTGTAGTCCTAGCTTTTCAAGATCAGCACAGGTCCAAGACTGATCCCGACAAAAAATACACAGTTCATTGTAAAATAATTCATGTGGGTGTGCGTTGAAATCGCCCAAAATAAAAATAATTTCGATATCTACGCTCGCCACGATAGCACTTATTTTACCCAGTACCTCCGAAAAAATTGACAAATTGTCTTGTGAGTCGGTTGGCATATATACAGAAAATACAATAAAAGAGCGTCCTCTAATTGTAGCACTGATACCTACAAGACGAGTACTACTACAATCCATTTACGACAATTACTTTCTCAAAAATACCTTTTTTCCAAAGAATGGCCACTCCCCCATATGGTCTTCCCTTCAACAGGCCCGCGGAGGTGTCTACTGCGGACTTGCCTGTATACTCAAAATTACTAGATATAGTTCCTAGCAATGGGATGTAATGGGGCAGTAGCCATGTCTCTTGTAAGGCTACCAAGTCCGAAATTTTACAGATATTCCTAATATCATCAATCGACCGCTTGAAAGACTTACAGTTAAAACTAACTAAACTAAGAGATTGGTCAGGGCTTAAATCCATATTATAAATTATTTTACAACTTTAACTGAACGTTCAGGTTTAGGCGTTTGGTACAAAAAATTTACAAAACGCCTAAATGTTATTCCACTAGGCCATAACTGATCATCTAAGTACAATTCTAATTTACTCTTTGAAACGTAAAGCTTAAATGCATTATATTTTTTTACTTTCTTCATATTTATCACTTTCAAAGTTACGGTTTCGTTAGTTTTGGCCTTTATCTAAGAAATTATGTCCTCCTCGCTAGTTTGTTTACAAACGAAACGAATTCGAAATTAAAAGTGGCACTTTAACATCAGCCGCTTTGAAATTACCGTCTGACTT
Source organism: Venusia cambrica (assembly GCA_951394065.1). Lineage (NCBI taxonomy): Eukaryota > Metazoa > Arthropoda > Insecta > Lepidoptera > Geometridae > Venusia > Venusia cambrica. The sequence goes on along the minus strand of OX596037.1, from coordinate 1,052,107 downwards.
CGCACAGCCATTTTGGCCAATCAATTTATAACGCTTTGAAGATTTACTTCTTACTACTTGCCAATCCGTGTCACTATTCTCTATTTGGTTACATTTTTCACTCAAATCTGGAGCAAACAAACCACCACGCATATCATATTTTTCGAGTTGTGCATCTGATGAGCCCGGTATACGCGACGACGATGCCGCAGGTGCATCCGATGTTTGTGCGAGGTTACCAGATGCGACAAGTTTTGATTGTGACGAAATCGCGGCGCTCTCCAGTGGCGCCACCCCGTCTCTCGCTTCTGTCACGCTTACACCCGCACCAACACTGCAATCAGACTGAAACACTTAGGACTCTGGGGAAACACTAGTAGTCCACACGCAAAAATTCTAGACCAGGTGACAGCTTACCAGCCGCTGATAGCTGCGCCATGCGATCGAATACCTACCTTACAAATAACAAAGAAACACTACCGAATACAACTGTGGGAGGACCAGAAAGATGAATCGGGAATTCACGAAGTCCGTGTCTACACGGATGGTTCTAAGACCAACCAAGGCACGGGCGCTGGAATCCACTCTCTGGACCTCAACATTAGCATATCCATGTCACTAGGCATACACAGTTCCATCTTTCAATGCGAATGTGCAGCCATCACCGAGGCCGCAAGAGCAATATGCAGACGAGGAATCAATGACTACAGAATACGAATCCTCTCTGACAGCACGGCCACACTCAGAGCCTTGGAAAGCAAAAACTGTAATTCAAAGCTCATTCACGAATGCCACCTAGCATTGGAAAGGGCCGCCACTAAGAACAAGGTGACCCTTCAATGGATTAAGGGACACAGCGGGTCACTGGGCAATGACGCCGCCGATGAACTGGCTAGGAGAGGGTCGGAAACCACCACAGAAGGCCCGTCTCCGTCCCTCCCCCTGCCATTCTCACAGATCCGCACATGGATAAGGCTTCACACCCGGGACCTACACACCGAACGCTGGACCAACTCTACTACTGAATGTCGACAGGCCAGAGCAGCACTACCGACTTATTCACCAAAGCTGACACGACGACTCCTAAACCTTAAGAGACAAGATCTCAGAATCATAGTGGGGACACTAACGGGCCACTGCCCACTAAATAAACACTTGTGCACCACTGGAGCAACGGACAGCCCCCTATGCAGAGGGTGTCTAACCGAAGAGGAATCAGCTGCCCATGTAGTCCTGGAATGTGTGGGAGTAACAGCACAACGCAAGGAAATCCTCAACAACCCGAGGTCACTCTGTGAAGCCTGCGAGGACCCCAGGAGTATTCTGCGCTTCTGGTCGGAGTTAGGCTGGCTACACTAGCCGGACATTCCTCACGCACAATGGACCACTTAGGAGTCTAAGTGCGGAAACGGGAGTCTTTTTACATTTACATTTACATTTACAACACTGCACTCAAGGCTCGCCCGGCAGATGCTCTCATTCGCCCTTATCGCAACCGTCGAGTGCGCTGATGACGGTACCTCAACGCGTTCAATTGTACTCATCGCTTGTTCTTGCATACGTACTATACGATATAATTATCTTCGTCACCTCTATTCAAGGATGAGTGTTTCTCTAATGCTGGTTGGTCATTTCCCTTCTCATCTGCAGGTAGTTGCGATAATTGAATAGACGCATATTCGGGTTCGTAATAAAGACCTATCTGCCCACTATCCAATACAAATCTGTTCTGCATTAACGCTCGTCTTTTTTTGTTTACATTCAAACTTGATGAGTAGTTATCAATTATAGATGCATGTTTCATTACCATTTTCTCCTCAAGAGCGCTCAGCTGATTCTTCAAGCACAGGATATCTCTCAAAAGTCCCGTTACATTGACACTATCAAAATTGACGGCGGGTATTTTATGAAGATGTTTCGCCACAAAGATTGGGAAAGTCTCGGGGTCCGAACCTTTCATCAGACCAATAATGTCATCAAGATCTCGTGACATCTTTTTCTTTCCATCTTTTCGACGCAGAAGAAACTTCTTTGCTTTAGGCAAAGAGTCAGCGAGTAGTGATTTTGCCGTCACAATATCATCCGCAGAAAAAGAGGTAGTACATAGTTGGTGTATACTCTCCTCATCCATAAAATCCATGACATTTTGTAAGAATGCCAAAAGTTCACTGATTACAATGTTACAGTTCGCACATTTTATCGTATTTGAGGTCATTGTCCTCCGCAGTGAGTCACCGTGTTAACGATTATTACGACGCGTCTGCTTTCCGCTGCGAGATGCGTCAAACTGATATATGCCAGCGCTTATTTTATATGGGCAATCTACATACGAATTTTCAAATGCCTATCATGTACGGTTTCAGAGATATGCAACATTTTACTCTAAACTTTGAACGCCAATTTGAACCCCTTGGGGTGCAAATTTTCAAAATTCCTTTCTTAGTGGACGCCTACACAACATGGCGAACATACACTCTAAATTTCAAGTCTGTACGTCCAGCGGTTTAGGCTGTGCGTTGTATCTAGTTGAATCAGTCAGTCAGTCAGTCACTCAGGACCTATCCTTTTATATAGTAGAAGAAGAAGAAGAATTAACTTTTTATTACTTTATAAAAACGCCCCTCCCCCATTGTTCTATAACTTATGTTTCACCCCAACACATATACACTCAAATTCAAACGAATATACTCATATGAACATAATATTGTGTATATCTCACCATGTTACCTTGCCATAACAACAATTCTAAAAAATCTTGTGTTCCGACATTTAGAGGTAAAATGGCCAGTTCCTCAGTTTGTGAGGGTTCCGGGTGAAGTGCGCTTCTACCTTCAGCCTAACTTGAAAAAACAGATGAGAAGAAGGCCAAGCACCTTTTCGTCGTATAATTTAAAAAAAAACCTACATGGAGCTGGTATGTTACACAAACACAGGTTTCAGACCATGACCTTGCTTTTTCTGCCTTACTGTGAAATTTATTTGTGTATAAAATTTTATTTGTAAGTATTCATGAGTCCTGAACCCTCGGACTCGAAAATATCTGTATTTTTTTATTGTACGATGGGGAAGCTCGGCTTTCATCTCACCTGGTTTTAAGTTATGAGGTTATGAAGGTGGAGGCACACTGCACCCGGAATCCTTAACAGTCTGAGGAACTGACCTTAGATAGCTCAAAAAGCCGGAACACAACAATTGAAAATTGGTTGTCATGGCGACAGACTTAGGTAGGATGGTGGTAGCTAGCCAGTTCTACCACCAACCAAACAGACCACAATATTGTACGTACTCCCCCTGGGGATCGAACCCGAGACCTCTTGATCTGACACCGGTGGGCGAACCACAACACACCACAGGGGCTGCTACCCGTGACATTTTATTAATAATAATAATCATTTATTTGCGAACATGGGTTTAACATAGATGACAAATAGTAATAAGGTGGTACAGCCATGATCAACTCACCAACATGCAAATATTGAAAAAATTACAAAGTGTAAAAATAGTTAAATTAAAATTGGATTCAATTCGCAAATAAGATTAATTAAGAAATTGTATAGAATATAAATAAAAATGTACAGTCATGTTATTGAATACTAAAACTACTGTATTATGTATTGGCTTATAATTTGTCGTTCATGCATCGACATGATCGTGCATTTACATATACTACTTATCGAAGCTTTTTGCATAAGAAACCTCTTTAATATCTCTTTCTTTTCTTTTTTTTTTCTTACAAATGTTCTTATATATTCAAAAAAATACACAATTAAACTAACTATTTTCATATAAAGCAGTCGGGTTACCTAAGGACCGTTACATACGGTCTATAGGTAACTCAACTGTTCCAGACAAATACCAGACGGAAACGTGCCTAAGACACTTTTACTTTTTCTTGGTGATTGAATAGATTTAATGTTTTGTGATGTATGTAAGAATCCCTTCATTGTACTTATAACTGTCAAAGTCAAAGTCAAAGTCAAAATTTCTTTATTCAATAAGATTTTTTAGGATCATTTTGAAACGTCAAATCTACCGCCTGTTCGGAATCGCGACCAGTACACAAGGAGAAAGGCAAGAACCTAGGGCTGGTTAATTTTTTAATGATCCGTTCAACATTTAGATACACAATTTGTAATTATATTGTAAGTAGATGCATCATAAAACTAAATACTTAATCTTAAAACATTTGTTATTACCTATCTATACCTAATGGGCAGTTTGTTAACATTGAGAAATCACCATTTTGCTGTCAATAGCAACATCGGGCCACGCGTTCTTATCGTCGATATAATCACTTATTTTGTGGTAGGCACTTTTAATTAAATTATTCTTTATATACAATTTGAATTTACGAGCAGAATGTCTGGTGGCGCTTGGAGGAAGCTTATTTTATAGAATCTCACACAGTTTCCTAAGAATTAATTATGTACCTACTTTTCCTAAGCGATACCTAGTTATATCAAGATTTTGACTATGATTTATTATTGACTAACTTTGTTTTTGTTTGTTTTGTATTGTGATTAATTATTATTATTATTTTTGACATGTGGATTACTAATTTGATGACTACTCTATTGTATTAGGTTATTAGCCTGTAAGGATAGATGTATTGGTGTGGTAAATAAATAAATAAATAAAATAAAGTAACACTGTGTACATCACTTCTTTTACCAAGCTCATCAATGTAATAATGTATAACCGCCTCTGTGGTCTATTGGTTCAAGCGACCGATTTCAGATCCAGAGGTCCCGGGTTCGATCCTGATGGGGAGTACAATATATTGTGATATATTTTTTCATCAGTAGCCCGGTCGGACACGTCAACCGGAATACTGAGCAGTCTCTTGTATCAGCAGCTCGGATTTGGCGAATTACTTTTGTTTGTGGTTTAAATGCAGTGGCGAATGTCGCATTTTTAACCGCCTCTGTGGTCTAGTGGTTCAACCCACCGATTTCAGATCCAGAGGTCACGGATTCAATTTCCAGGGGAAGCAATATTGTTCTTGGTTTGGTTGGCGGTAGGATTTTGTTTAAGTCCGCCTGGCTATCTACCTCCATCTTACCTATTTCTGTCGCCATAATAACAATTCTAAAATTGTTGTGTTGCGGCATTCAGTGGTAAGATAGCCAGTTCCTCAGTTTGTTGAGGATTCCGGGTGAAGTGCGCCTCCACCTTCGGCCTTATCCCATCTTGTTAACAGGTGGGATGAAGGCCAAGTGCTTACCCAACGAACAATAAAAAAAAAATGTTTCTGTGTATGTGTGTGTCTGTCTCCAATATGATCTCGAAGTTGATAGGTATATTTGAAACGCGTAATTATTATTGTATTTGCACAAATGCTCAAAATATGAGGTACCTGTATCATGTGTGAGACACTAATTACACGTAATAAATTACTGTTTCAGTTGTACTAACAGTAATTAAATCCATTAAATGGTTTATCCATACCTAGAGTTACATCCACTAATAATTACAATTAACGAAATGTTTTTTGCTTGATTGTTATTGGTAGGACGAACAGACAGACGGTGAACTAATTTCTATAGCCTATGAAGACGATAAGTGACCCAAGGGCTGGCTCTTATTTAGGCCAGCGAATTAGTATAGCTATTAAGCGTGGCTATGCAGCCAGTATCTTGGTCACGCTTCCGTCTGATGGTGTTGGTCTGAAACAGTTGAGTTACCTATAGACCGTTCGTAACGGTCCTTAGGTAATCCGATTGCTTCTCTTGTTATATTAAACTTTATTTTTCTCAATTGTTCCCATGTTGTGTGAACCTAGTAGTAGTCTTGTTTGTATTCTAATCACGTAATTATTTCTCAAAAAGAACGTTAAAAATAAACGATAAAAGTGTGCTTTCATTATACCTCACATATTTTTATCAATCTCTCTTTATTCACCTTAGTGTTCGAGGTTCTCTCTTGTTGCTTTCTCTCATTCTATGCAAAGCCAGAATGAGAGCAAACCACCAACCGTAATGTCATAGTGGGTGGGCAGAATACCAATAAGTGAATAAGTCACCCCTTACTAACATGAAATTCATAAAAGTACGCTCAAAACCGTTGCCTGTATTCGTGGTTAAAAAAATTACCACTATTGCCAACGGAAGTCGTAAAGTTAACCAAGGGGCTTCACCAAAAAGGCAGCAATTTTTTTGTATTAACAAAACATTGACTATGAGCACCAATCTGTCTACCAAGCATGGTGATTACAGTTTTTGAGGAAGTTCTTTCCACATTGTGTTGGACAATAATGTGCTATTGTTATGGGATATGCGCAGTTTGATTACCAATCACCGCGATAATAGAAATCCATTTTCATCTGAACAGTCCATCAATGTCCACGGCTGACCAAACCTAATAAAAATGGGGGATTTTCCATAACCATAACGCTTGGCAGGCGTATTAGTGATCGCAGTATAGGTGTAAGAAAATACACAAGAACCTGATGCCCTTCTTCTGGTCCCTAAGTTGACTTTAATAACCTCCTTGGTCCAGTTTGTGGGGTCGATTCCACGGTCTATTGTAAAAAAATACTTGGCAAGATCTAAGTTACCTTGTAGCGCGTTTATATCTTTTCGTACAGAAATAATGAATGGTCGAAAATCGGTCATTTGGTATGCAAGTAGGCCGGTAGAGACCATGTTGGATTAACCGTATTGTTTGTGCCTATTTAGATCACTATCTTAAGGTTCCTCAGGGTTATGTACGTTAAATGTAGCATCAAAACTAATCTGTTTTTATTTTTTTATTGTATAACGGGGAATCTCTTGGCCTTCATCTCACCTGGTAACAAGTTGAGAGTTCACCCGGAATCCTCAATAAACTGGGAACTGGCTATCTTACCTCTAAATGCCGGTACACAAATATTTTTCAAGAATTGTTATTATGGCGACAGAATTAGGTAAGATGGTGGTAGATAGCCAGGCGGACTTAAACAAAATCCTACCACCAACCAAACCAAGAACAATATTCCTTAACCTGGAAATTGAATCCGGGACCTCTGGATCTGAAATCGGTGGGTTGAACCACTAGACCACAGAGGCGGTTAAAAATGCGACATTCGCCACTGCATTTAAACCACAAACAAAAGTAATTCGCCAAATCCGAGCTGCTGATACAAGAGACTGCTCAGTATTCCGGTTGACGTGTCCGACCGGGCTACTGATGAAAAAATATATCAGTTCATCGGTCAACCGGAATATTAGCTTTTTTAGGGTTCCGTACCTCAAAGAGGAAAAGACGGAAACCTTCTAGGATCACTTTGTTGTCCGCTGTCTGTCAAGACCTATTTTCTCAGGAACGCGTGGAGGTATCAAGCTGAATCTATATCAAATACTCAAGTCTACTGTTTCTTGGAGCTGCAAAAAAATCTAACTTCTAAGCCAATGCAATCAAAAGATACAGCCGTTCATGTCGCAAATTTTCGACACTCGTAAGGTGATCAGAACCTACAGGATACTTTCAGTCGACCTAGAATCTTGAAATTTGGCATGAAGCAACGTTTTATAGCACACATTTGTATGGTCGTTACTTAGCGAAAGATGTCTCACAATAAAAAATAATAATAACATATTTACTGATGTACTGATTTTATGAGTGTCATAATACGCTGACGACTTTGTTTTTTTATCTAAGTCATAAAAAAATAGACATCTGTGAACAATCGTTACAATGTGCCCTTAACCAAATGACAGAAATTTTGACTTACATAGGACTTGAATTAACAACGAGTAAAACTGTAGTTTGTTTAGCACAGAAAAAAACAGCGTTAATATTAAAATAGGTAGTCATCTTTTAAGTAAAGTGGAAGTTATAAAATACCTAGGTATGTGGATGTACAGATATCTTTTACGGAATAGGCATATATATGAAACTACAGAAAAAACGGCAAAAAATTTAAATATGTTGAAAGTATTAGCTGGACCTACCTGGGGCATGCACCCGAAATATCTACGTTCACTATATATTTATTTAATACGAAGTTGGATGGATTTTGGTTGTTTTTTTATGATGTTAGCGCAAAAGTACATTTATATAAATTAGAAAAAGTTCAAAATCAGGCATTAAGAATAATTGGTGGATTTATTAAGAGTACCTAATTTTAAATGTTAAATGTGCATAGGTATTTGAAATAGTGTACTATATATCATATTTATATTTTACATAATGTAATAGAATAAGTTGACGAGACACTGATGTCACATTAATTTTTATAAAAATGTTAACTGTTGTCATCTTTTTCAATAAATAAATCTTATCTTATCTTATCAAGGGCACCTTGAGTTTGGGGGTGGTAAGGTGAAGACCAGAGTTGTTTGATTTTAAGAAATTCACAAGTACTTTTGAACATCTCTGCAGTAAAGTTAGTGCCTTGATCAGTTAATATCATTTTGGGTATACCAAACAAGGATATGAAATGGATTAGGCATTCACAGCTTTCTTCAGCTGTGGCATTAGATATAGGATATGCGAGGGAGTATTTAGTCAAATCATCTTGTATAGTGATTATGTATTTCAGATTTGTTAGTCCTGCCTCAGGAAGTGGTCCTACGACATTTAAGCTGATTCGCTCAAAAGGTACAGTTGAAGTTGACGTGATTTGCATGGGTGCACGGTTGATCTGGCGTAATGCTTTATTGGTTTGGCATTGAGGGCATTTTTTTACATATCTCTCAACATCTGATTTCATTCCCTTCCAATGGTATCTTTCTTTAAGGCGATTGTAAATTCTGGATGTGCCGACGTGGCCAGCTATTGGTAAGTCATGATTTTCTTTTAAGATTTTCTGAATTTCACTAAGAATGGGAAATATCATTGAATTTCTGTAGATTTTTATAGTAATGGCGGTGTTGTGGAATAGAAAGGCTAAGATGTTATATATTTTAATGTAGGAGAGTTTTACAAAGGGGTCATTGAAATCCGATATAGCGATTTCTAGATTCTGTTCGGAAATTATTAGTAGTTCATTCCGCAAGGATTTCAAGGATCTAAATAATTCGGGATATTGCACGGTATCAAAATGGTGCACTTTAGTAAATAGGAAATAGAAGATTTTATTTTTAGTTTTCATATTTAGGAATGAATAAAGAACTCTTTCTTTTTCAAGGAATTCGGTAACATCATTTTGGTTAGCGAGGACTTCTTCTACGTAAGGATTAGATTCATCTAAGTCCACTGACGTTGGAATGATAATGACTTTGGAATCAGAAGATAGTAAGGGGGTAGTATATTCATGAATTAGGGTATTGTAAGAATGTTCCTTTTTTGCCATAACTTTTAAAAAATCAGAATATGAACTTCCATGAGTTTCAGGATCTGGTTAGTCTATTACAACAGGTGTATTAGAAGGTAGGGTTGTTTTATTAGATATAGGAGGATTTTGTATTTTGGGATCAGTGTTATTCATATTATTTTCTCTTTCAGGATTGAAAGGAGAGATAGGGAGATCGAAGTCAGTCCCTAGGAGAGGGTCAACCGATGGTAGGTTATAATCATCAGGATTCAGAGGATCATCGGGGAGTTGGAAGTCGAGGGGACTCGGAATTATGAGAGGAGATGGAGATGTAGGATAATAATTTGGATATATTATTGGTAATACGGTTGCAGAATATCGGGAAAGTGCATCAGCGGCACAGTTGAGTTTGCCTTTTTTATGTATTATTTCGTAATCATATTCTTCAAGTTTCAATCTCCATCTTTGTAGTTTACTAGAAGGGTCTTTATGTTTAAAGAGCCATATTAATGGATTATGATCGGTTATAATGATAAAATGATGACCATATAAATATGGCCGGAAGGTTTTGCAACCGAATAGAATAGCTACAAGTTCTTTTTCTGTGACATTGTAGTTTGTTTCACTTTTATTTAGAGTTCGGGATGCAAAGGCTATAGGTTTTTCATTACCTGGATCTCCTTGAGATAGAATGCCGCTGATGGCATAGTTAGATGCATCGCAAGTTAGTGTAAAAGGTTTATTATAGTCAGGATATATTAGAAGAGGAGGAGAGATCAGACGATTTTTTAATGTTTCAAAGGCAAGCTGTTGCTCATTTTCCCAAACAAATGGGGAATCCTTTTTTAGTAGAGACGTAAGTGGTTTAGCTGTTTTGGAGAAATCTGGTATGAATTTTCGATAGTATGACATGAGGCCTAGGAAGGATTTGACATCTTTAGGGGATTTAGGAACTGGATATTTGGAAACTGCTTTAATTTTTTCTGGGTCGGGTTTGACCCCTTCATCTGTTATTTGGTGTCCAAGATATGAAACTTCTTTTCTGAGAAACTCACACTTATCCGGTTGTAGTTTGAGATTAAAACGCCTTAAGCGTTGGAAAACCATTTCTAGGTTCTTAAAGTGTTGGGGAAGATCGTATGAGTAAATGACTATGTCGTCAAGGTAGACGAAACATCGAATGCCTTGTAGTCCTGCAAGGACAGAGTTCATTAATCTTTGGAAGGTCGAAGGAGCGTTTTTGAGCCCAAATGGCATGCGGCTGAATTCATAGTGACCTTCAGGAACACTAAATGCTGTTTTAGATGCGTCACTGGGTGACATTTCGATTTGGTGAAAACCAGAAGCGAGATCTAATGTTGAGAAATATTTGGGTTTTCCGAGTTGATCTGGGATTTCATTGATATTGGGAATTGGATATGAATCACCAATAGTGATATCATTAAGCTTCCTGTAATCAATTACAACTCTCCATTTGCGTTGTCCGGAAGCGTCGAGTTTTTTGGGAACAACCCAAATGGGAGCAGACCAAGGAGACATAGAGGATTTGATAATGTTATCTTTTAACATTTTTTGTATTTGATTTTGTACTTCTTGTTTATGACATTCTGGGAATCTATATGACTTGACATGAATTGGATCGCTTGTTGATGTTTTAATTTCGTGCTGTAGAGCATTTGTGGAGGTTAATGGATTACCAGCTAAGTGGAATACGTCGAAATAATCGGAACAAATTTGATAGAGAGAGTCGGCTTCTTCTGAATTAAGATGTGCAGTTATAAGTTGATTTAGAACTTCTTGAGTGCGTCGATAAGTATCTTGAGGTTGCAAGGTATTGACAAAATGATTTTGGGAACTGGAATATGATTCAGAGGTTTCTACTGGAACTAAAGTAAGGTTTAGATTAGAATTCAATGATTTTGGAGATTCTGAAATGTTGACGATAGTAAGGTTGATTCTGTTGTTATCTTTTACTTTAACTAAGCAATTGGCGATCAAGATGTCTTTATATTGATTTTGGTCTAGTACTACTCCTTCTTTTATTTCAGGATTTGAAACAGAGCATTCGATTATCATTTCAGATCTAGCAGGTAATAAATAAGTCGGTTAATAAAATAGGAGAGGGATGAGAGTGTCATTGATTTTGAGTTGGCTTGTATTATAGTTAATACTACATCCATAGGAGTTCAACAAATCTGTTCCAATGATACCATCAAATGGAAGATGAATTTCGTTTATGACGTGGAATTTGTGAGTCTCTAAAGCGCTGAGATTTCCGAAGATTATTTTCTACTGTGTTTTTGAAATTCAATGATACTTATGCCTACTAACAACCAAATAAGCACCAGGTTCTCTTTCTTCTATATTTTATATCAAATTAGGATCTGGATATAATATTTCAGAATAACCGGGACGGGCCGTGTAGAAACTAGGAACCCTGTCGTTCAGTACAAGCTGTATATCAGGTATATAAAGCCATTCCTGTTTTCTTATTTCACCGTAGCGGAACACGGGTACTTTCAGCTAGTATTGAATACAATTGCTACAACAGAACCTAGGGCATATGAGGAACGTAAGCTTGGACATGCCTCTGACTACACTCTCTTTTGACGTGCCCCAGAAGGTGATACTCTCAAGATCTACGCTCTGAGTAAGTTATCAGAGGAATCCTTAAAGGGGAAAAATGTCTTAAGTCTGTTACATGTTATGGAGTCAGCTTGATTCTAGTAATGACATTGACTGTAATAGACTGACAAATGTCTTAAGTCTGTTATATGTTATGGTGGCAGCTTGATTCTAGTAATGACATTGACTGTCATAGAATGACAAATGTCTTAAGTCTGTTACATGTTATGGTGGCAGCTTGATTCTAGTAATGATATTGACTGTCATAGACTAACAAATGTCTTAAGTCTGTTACATGTTACGGTGGCAGCTTGATTCTAGTAATGACATTGACTGTCATAGACTGACAAATCGTTAAAAATTAAGGAATGCAATGCGATCGAACTCACCGTTCCACAAATGTGGGCTCCAGAGGATGTCTTACTGCCATATCTTTTACCGCCTGGCGTGTTACCATTGTCGCTGGTAAAATGTACAAATCACAAGAAATACGAACCACGACTGGTGTAACGCCGCCCATACAGGATAAATACAGGTAAAATACCCATTCTTTCTTATTAGAATGCTGCTTTTGTAGTAATGAAAGCTTTAAAAAGACTGCCTAGCTAGGTCCTGTTCGTGGCTTTGCCCGCGTGATACCCGGATCGAAAGTGGACAAAAGAAAAAGTACTCATTATTAAAAAAAAAATATCTACCTTATGAGATATTTTTTTTTGCAGGAAGAGAACTCTATTCAGGGTTAAGCTCGCCTTTGCGATGCTCATTAATTCATTTTAAGTATGTTTATAATATATGCTGTACTGCGCTCCCCTTACGGATCGAACCCGGAGAGAGATCCAGAGATTCAGATCCAGAGGTCTCTGGATCTGAAACCGGTGCGCGAACCACTACACCACAGAGGTGGTTAAGCAGCACACTCCTTAAGCTTCCTTTCACTTCACAAAGTGTGATCAATGCTGCGAATATCACAGTTCTGCGTAAACACGACCTTTCAAGGCTTGTAAAGCTTGCATGTTTTATCTTAAGTTGTATAAAATGGATAAAAATGGACTTAAGGGCCGCCTGGGACCATCCTCATGCTTAAGTCGAGCACCAAACAATTCACTGGGTTCCGTCACTTTGCGGAAGTGCAGTGCCTTATGCCTTTGATAGGCAGTTTCTGGGAATGCTCACTAAATGGTTGACCTCATCCTCGGTCAGGAAATGCCCAGGATGGCTTGAGGTTAATCTATGAATAGGTTAGGGTGGATATTTCATTTATAGGTTCGTAAAAATGGATAAAGTCACTCACCGTTCATTTTGTAGATGACCGCCTCACATGTTGTTAGAAAAAACAAAAGTTTTAAGAAATCAAACATTTTAAACTTCATTTATTATCGTTAGATTACATTTACATAAATCGAAAAAATATTAGATACAGAGTGAGACTTTTTGTATAACTTTGACAGACCGTTTTTTTTTTTATTCAATTTGACATATCTACAGCCCTGATTGCATTTTTTAACTGAAAACTTCAAGAAAACGTTGCAATAATTATTTTTTGATATTGAATAGTTTAGCCTAGTGTTAGCTTCGAGGCAAGTGATGGTATATTTATCAAAGAAATGTCTCGATGTGTGTTTTCCGTATATTTGTGCCGCGATGTGCGTCGGACGGGTATGCAGCTAGCAATGATACGGCGATCTTAGCGGAAAAGAGGCATGTGGTAGGTCCTTGTGTGATCTACTGCGCGGCCTTTGTGACGTGTTACGCACTATTACACTCATTATAAAACCACTGGCCGGAACCTTCGGCTTTACTTGCGAAAATTAAGACTCTACGAGCATTTTTTTATTTTCCTCACAAATAAACTTTTGTCTAACAATCACTGTCTTGACTACTTTTTTTTCGTCACAAGCGAGGTTGTCGGTCTACTGGAGAGCCGTATCTTCGAGAGCAGCAGTTTCCCGAGGCAGCTGAAGGGAGCCTCCACCAGCAGGTACAGAGGGAGAGCAGCCAGGAACGACAGGGAGACCACGCCGAGGTAATCCACTATCTGGAGACATAAATGAACTATTTTTGTCTTTTAACCGACTTCAAAAATGAGGAGGAGGTTCTCAAATCGACGGTTTTTTTTTATTTATTTTTATGAATGCTCCCCGATTACTCCTGGATCGATTTGAAAAATTCTTATTTTGCTTGAAAGGGTATAAGTATACTTCACAGGTGGTCCCATTGTCATGGTCGGGATCTGAATGAATGAATGAATGAATGAACACTTTATTGTACACAGAAATAAATACACATAACAAACATTTAGTAACAATGTTTGTTATGTGTATTTATTTTTTATTTATTTAGTATACAATGGGCGGCCTTATCGCTGAAAGCGATTTATTCTAGACAACCTTGTAAGGAGAAATGTAAACAGTAAAAAAATAGTAATAATAATAATAACAATACTAGTGCACAATAATAAGTATAAATATAAACAGAAATTACAACAAATACTAGTTACATATATAATTTATACATACTATGGACTAATACATACCTACAACAATAATATAAAACAATAAATCAAATAGTCAAATAAATAATTACATCAATATAAGTAGTTGGACAAGGTCAGATTTAAATAAGGTACCTGCCGGTAGTAAGGGCCGGCGGTTAACAAGAGCCACTACTACTAAAACACACTTTCAACATTTTTATTAGACTCAAGCCACTAAGGAACCAATAGCAAGGCTACCATCCGCAATCGCGTCGCGCTCCGATCCGCCATCTTGTCAGTAGCCACGAATCCGTCCACGCAGTTGGTATGCATCACTCCACAGTAAAAAAATCTCCTCGAAAACGGATAAATTGTGTGTAAACTAGCCTGTTGTTCAGAGAATTTGCTGTTGTAAAGTTAAAATGAGTGAATTGTGTTGACTAATCAAGGTAAGTTTAATCATTATACCAATATTTATTAGTTTTACATTGAAATTTATCGAACTTGTCTCATGGTCTAATAAGGGCCACTTACAAGGCGTGTAAATAGAGCCGGCCCTTACTAGGCTCTCAAATCATATAGTATTAGGGAAAAAATGCATTAACTTTAAGATTTTACTGCCTGATCTTTTGTATATTGTTATCATATTGATATTAGTGGTGTAAAACTTCGAAAATTTGAATAATTTTGTTTAATTTCCTTCATTTGCTTAGCGTTATTACAAGCTTTTATTTAGCTTCGCCTGTCCCGGTGTCTATCTGTCTGTCTGTCTGTGGCTAATCAAATCTAGCAGGCTAAATTTGATCGCCTTCCCGGTGTCTGAATATGCTGAATTTTGGTATGCCTATCAGTTCTTCGTGATAATGCAATGAGAGACAGCGAACTGATCTGATGATGGAGTCAGAAGCTATTCAACCGAATTTCTAAGTAAATAAACCGATTGAGTTGAAATTCGGCATATCCATCAAGCTCTGACTACACTGTTTTTATTATATTTATATCTATTGTTTTGTTTTCTAAAGTAAATTTTCGGACTGTTGCGTTACTTTAGAAGTAGAAAATAATTTTTTTTATTAATAGAAGCTTATTGAAATTGGATCTTATAAGTAACATACGATTTCATTAGTGTAATAAGGGCTACGAAATTTATAAAAACTAGATTTTTCTTTTATGCTTTCAAAGATTTATTTAGTGTCACTAATAACTTGTTTAAATATATTATAATTTTATAGGTATTAAGTCATTTCATACTTTTTCATATAAGTTTTTGTTTCTTTAGTTTAATAAGGCTCATATTTGTTTTTCTCCTTAATAAAGATTTATCGAAAGATTAATTTAATTGCAAACCATAATAAAAGTCTGAAGTAAATAGAAAACATTGTTTTTTTTACTAATAAAACGCTAAAATTAATAATTTTGGTGTGGTCCTTATTAAGCCACCTAGGTTTAATAGGGGCCAAAGAACGGGTTTCAAAAAACCTAATATTTACGAAGAATTGTGACAGACACCCGAAAAAAATATTAATTTTTAGATTCTTAATAAAGATAACATACTTAAAACGCTCTGTTTTTTATTAATATTCGTTAGATATTCAAAATATTTAGTTTAGAATTAAGGTGGCCCTTGTTTACCGCAAGTACCTTAGTGAATTTTCAGCCTCAATTTGAAAGTATACAATGACGGAGCCAGTCTTATTTCAGTGGGCAAGTCGTTCCAAAGACGCACGGCCTGAACACTGAATGAGTTACCATAGAATTTTAACAAAAAGTTTTCTGTTGATCTTATACCATGTGAGTGTTAGGAGTACAGAAATTCAAATCTGTCTTTAAGGTAAGCAGGTGATTCAGGGGAAAAAAATATAGGAGAGAAAGAATATGCATATCCCGGCGAAGACGAACCCACTTGAGCATAGCCCGAAAGGGAGAAACGTGGTCATACTTTCGCAAACCAAATATGTATCTTATACAAAAGTTTTGAAGGCGCTCAAGCTTATCTAACTGCTTGTCAGTAAGATCGAGATAGCAGGCGTCAGCATAGTCTAGCACAGGGAGAAGAAGAAACTGTGCAAGAGCAATCTTGGTAGCGGTTGGCAAGAAATAACGCAATCTTCTCAAGGACGCTGCCGACACGTAGAGCTTCTTACATGTTACCTAAAGTTGGGGACCCCATGACAAATATCGGTCAAATGATATCCCAAGATTCCTCACGGTGCTAAAAGGCATAGGAATTCCATTAAAAACCACGCTATGCCAGTCTCTATTTGATATATTAATCTAGAGCTGCCTATAATAATAGATTGGGTTTTTGATGTCTGATGATGGAATCCTGGAGAAATCAAGGGAACTCTTCAAATATTATATGCACACTTGAAGTGATTTGGGTATTTTTAGTCATCATCAATTTGATTTTGATTTTTGTTTACAAAGTTTGATGAATTAATGATGGATGGTTTTTTTTTACGAAGTTTGGCTCGAATCCCAACGACTTGTAGATATTTATTATTTACAAAGGCGAAACTTTATCATAGCTTTTTGAGAGAACGAAGCGAACGAGATCTCCGAGTTAAGTTTGGAAATCCGGCACTATATGTAACTGTCGGATAACATACATTTAAATGTATTGTCGCAGGTGATTTTTGATAAGAAGGATAGTTTTTCATATATTGGGGTGAAAAGAAATACATTTTTTGGGCAACATGTTTTGTATAGTTGATCCCATCAATTCAAAAAATGATATTCAGATATTGTATTAATACTCATCAATTGGTGTAAGGTTTTTTGTCACTAGGATAATTTTAGATAAATAGAGGTGTTAAGGGTGACAAGAAGATTTTTGGCTTGTGGGGTGTCATTTGAAACGGCTGCAGATTAAAAAAAACATATGCATATATTACTTTTTAACAGTGGTGATTTTTGTGACAAAGGGGAGCATTAAGAGGGTAAAGCTCTATGTGTCTTGTAGGATACCTATACTGTCAAAGGGGGTTATCTTCGCACTTTTTATTTATTTACTGAGACCATCCCTGTAAGGGTTGCAAAAGGGGTAAATAAAGTCGAATTATTGAAAATTTGTGTGAAATATCTTATAAAACGGGGGTTTAGACTGCGGATTACTAATTAAGTTTATTTTTGTTTTAGATGTGGTTCTTGAAAAATAAGAGAGGGTATTCGGAATCTCATTGAAACTGGTCAATTTATTTTTTGTTAATCATTCAACAGGGTTGCCAAACCATGGGTGTCGTTAAAATCAAAGAATTTATTTTGGGATGTCATGTCATGCTAGGGGTTTGACTGCGCATATCCATCTCCTTACGATGTGACCGTCAGAGCATGTGCGTACCTATAATACATGCGCACATAAAGATTGAGTACCGACAAGATTTGAACCTACAATTTCCGCATCGGAAGGCAGGCGCCTACCCACTGGTCTGCGACTGCCTTCCGACCTGCAGGCTTACCCTCTAACCCAATAAAAAATCCTATTCAATGTCAATATCAATCCAATACAATATATATAATATACAATATACGATACAATATTAACTAATAGCCTCCAGTAAAACAATTTGATAGCATTGGATTGAAATTGGAATTGCGCTAATATTGCATAATGATTGAGTTAATACTAATTAAGTAATAATAATAATACAAAATTAGAGATTTTTGGCAGTAGACAGTGATTACTAATAGTTTAAAACATCAATCTAAACATATTTTCAAACAAATCCATTATAAAAATCGTTGTTTTGACAAAAAGTTATTATTTATGGCGGCATGGATGCCCACCCGTTGCTTAGGGCATAGATGGATTGGAGAATTAAATTCCAATCGCTATTAGTTCATTCAACATCCACACAATTTAAAATCAATTTGGCGCTAGGTTCGCCCTCAAGAGTGTTCAAGAGTAAGAAATGACACAAATTCAATACCCATCGATCGCAATCGTGTTCAAGGATCAGCCAGCTGGCCACATAGCTCTTTAACTAAGTATTATATTTCATCTTCAGAAATAATACCTTTTAATTATCACACAGCGCTTTCTAGACATAATATACCTATCAATAAATAAATACCAAAATATAATAAACACCAAAATATACGAAATACCAAAGTATTTTTTTTATACGACATAACGAGGCACCATCAAGCAACCGAGCTGAGGTCAAGTGGACCTCTTGTCTATAACAAAGCCTAACTGAGTACATCACATCCAAAAAGAACACGCTGCACTGCATTGCGCCCGTCAACTTGAGGTAAAGATGTTAAGCCCCGTGTGCCGGTAATTTCACCGGCAAAAATACACTGCAAACCGAAACACAGCAATGCTGCTTAGTGGCTGTAATAGGTATGGTGGTAGTACTTCCCCGGAGGAGCCCTTTCGCTAGGAACTCTACTCAAACTACGCAGAATCTATTTTTATTTCAATGGATCGCACTTGGTCACAACACTTACAAATGTTACAATCACACAAACAGTCACAACTCACGCTCAAGCTGAGTATCAATAGGACCCTCATAGATCAGTTGGTTAGAGCGCTGGAAACGCATTAGAAAAGATGCAGGTTCGAGTCCTGCGGTGGGTTGTGAATTTATGTGTCATTATAACATGTTTAAATAAGCAGAACTTGTATGATCGGAACTTTTTTTTTTCATAATCATTCATATTACGGATAGAATACTTTTTTGGAAATACGTAAATGATACAATACAACACCTGAACACAGAACAAACATTTACCTCTATTATCATTACACAAATGTTGGTCCCAGGTGGTAGTAACCAACCGAGTTATGGAGCCTGATAATGAAAGGTACAACGGAGCGTGCACGGTCAGAAGATATTACAGGACAGGGCGTTAATTTCACACAACGCGAATATAGAACAAACATCTATATTCATCACAAAAAGTTACTACCAACTGAGCTCGGGTCGCTGATGTTCAAAAGTAACGTACAGTCTGCAGGAAGGTGACCCTCGCGAGGTGGGACCTGTTCCCGAGCAGCGCTTGTATGAGGAGCATGTGGAGAAGGTACACGCAGTACGAGAGCCGACTGGGCGCCCCCAACGGAGCCCATCCAAACAATGTTTTGAAAACCGCTGTAACGTAAATGTTCCAATAAAAACATGTGTGCAGTACACACGCAGTAGAAGTAACCGCCTCTGTGGTCTAGTGGTTCAACCCACCGATTTCAGATCCATAGGTCCCGGGTTCGATCCCCAGGGGAGCAATATTGTGCTTGGTTTGGTTGGTGATATTATTTTGTTTAAGTCTGCCTGGCTAGCTACCACCATTTTACCTAATTCTGTCGCCATAATAACAATTCAAAAATTGCTGTGTTCCGGCATTTAGAGGTAAGGTAGCCAGTTCCTCATTTTGTTGAGGATTTCGGGTGAAGTGCGCTTTTTCTTCGGTCTTATCATAACTTGAAAATCAGTTAAGATGAAGGCCAAGAACATCCCCTTCGTACAATAAAAAAAAAGGAAATCTTTTGAAAATATTTACAATATGCCTGTTCCCAAGGCTTCGCAGGATCTCACACAAGTATGTACTAACACGTGTTCAAACATATATGTATTTTATCTAATTATAAAAAAGACAGGTTGCAAGTCCATCGCCGCTTAGCGGGGTAGGTAGGCCAACGACACATGCCACTGACATGCCGGTTTCCTCACGATATTACCTTCACCATTAGAACAAGTGTTCATGTGTCAAATGCGCGCATAAACTTGCGAAAAGTTCATTGGTCCCCGTACTCACTTGACCACACAGCTCGTTTTTTCTCATTATCTTGCGGACTAAATCCCATATGTATATAAATGCTTGTCTCTTTTTAGTGTTTTCCGTTTCATTTAGTTTGAAATCACAACGGTGCTAAGGAAGTTTCACTTAAAAATCTGTTGACAACAAAGACCCCAATAGAATGGTAATGTCAGACTAGGTTATTTAAGTATTTTAATTCAGAAAGTAAATTGACAAATGTCTGCATTCAAAAATAATAAGAAACTGGATGGTTCCTACTATCTACCAAATATACTGAATCAACTTTGCAAAAATGCAACTTTATTATATAACTCTCAATTATTACTACTCAATAAACCAATACATTTATTCAATAAATTAAACTAACTAAGTACAAAGGAATCAGTCAGATTACCTAAGGACCGTTACAAACGGCCTATAGGTAACTCAACTGTTCCAGACCAGTACCAGACGGAAGCGTGCCCAAGACACTGGCTGCATTGCCACGCTGAATAGCTATGCTAATTCGCTGGCCTAAATAAGAGCCAGCCCTTGGGTCACGTGTCGCCTCAATCAATCAATCCGGCTCCCCACGGACCCAAGGTCTCCACCCCAAAAGGCTCAAATAGGTAAGCTCTGTCGAGACCACTATATTTGCGCCTTTTGTGATCCTCGGCCGAATCAGCCGCCGCACCAGCCCTAACTGATGTCCCAGGCAGATGAGATGGCGCTAGGGTGTCGACGCAGGTAGCGTCCCACACCAAAGGCCTACCCATTTCCCAAGGGACAAGAGTCATACCGTCGGGCCGCTTACCATCATCACGTAACAGACCATTCGGTTCAAGAACGGCTGGCACATTGACACTGGTAAACGCTCGACGGATAATGTCATTAAGACTAGCGTGACTAGCCGGCAGACCTTGCGCACGAAAGTCCGTGAAAACCAAATTGATCTACGGCCGCACCGCACCGGCACTGGTGAGAGGCGCAGCATCTTGCACCCAACCGAAGACAAGTGGCAATACGGAAAGTTACAGGATCCATAAGTGTACCGGTATTGTAGGATGGATGTGCTTGCAGCCAAAGACCTGATTCCCATTTTGAAACAGCTAAGAGACGAGCACGATCTGTGGAGGTTGAGCACGTATGTAATAGATAATTCCGTGTCAACTCGCACAGAGGCCCGTCCCACTGCCGTTGTGCCGAAAGGTGTTTTGGGGATCGGTATTAGGGCAAGCACTATGCCAAGCATTTCGAGCCTCGTCAAGATAAGAAATTTGGAGTATATTGCCTGGAACAGCCGAAATTGATGGTGTTAGAATTTTCTCAACCAAAGAATGTGTACTATAGACGGAAGACAAGAACGCTGGCAAAGCAACACTAGAAATTTTGCGTAAAGGTGGAAGCTTACGTCACCCAGAATCTCTGACCTTGACAGGTCCTACCTATATGCTGTGCTCAATTACTCACATAAAAGTTGTTTTTTTAATGAATGTATTAAATTATAAAAAAGTATAAATATACATTAGTATATTACAGATTAGCAAACATTTAATCTAATAAACTAACTTACATAGCACGTCATTCCGCTTCATCATCATATTGGTAATGTAAGTTCTTTAAATGAGTATGAAGGCGGTTTAGTTCGTAACATGTTAATACAACAGAAACTTACATGGATTCGTCCTTAGTAATCCTATGGTAAAGATGGCACCAAGAGCCGACATGAAAATAGCTTGTAGCGACGGCAACAGCATCCGCACCAGCAACGAGCTGCGGTCCTCGAACAGGGAGCGACGTAAGTAGAAGGAGAATAGAATCGCAGGAATGCTGACCCACATCAGGACTGACCATGCCTGAAACATAACGACTTTATGTGCCTTGGAATCTTCAACTCCAGTTGTTTTTGTACGTCGGGGAAGTGCTTGGCCTTTATCTCATCTGATTTTCAAGTTATGATAAGGCTGAAGGTTTAAGCTTACGTCACCCAGAATCTCTGACCTTGACAGGTCCTACCTATATGCTGTGCTCATTCAGCTGTAACCGCTAGCAAAAGCCAGCGATTTTATTGCACCTGTTTCTTTATTGTACGACGGGGACGCTCTTGGCCTTCATCTCACCTGGTTTCAAGTTAAAATAAGGCTAAAGGTGGACGCGCGTTTCTCCAGGACTCCTCAACAGACTAAAGAGCTGGATATCTAAATGCCGGAATACAACAACTTAGAATTAAATAGATGGTGGTAGCTAGCCAGGCGGACTTGAACAAAGTCCTACCACCAACCAAACCGAGCACAATATTGTACTCCCTGATCGAACCCGGGATCTCTGGATCTAACATCGGTGGGACCACTAAACAACAGAAGCAGTTAAAACACCTACCACAAAGTCTCCTTATGTCCGACACCGGGCTGTTATCAGCATACACGAAAGGGAAGAAAGCGTGTTTGTCGTGAAGAGGACTATTAAGGCTTACCCGAAGTCTGCATCCGCGGCCTCGCTAAGAAGGCGGTTTCCTTCCAAACGACGTGACGCAGCGTAGCCCTTTGTAAATTGGGCTAGCTAATGTCTATATTTTGGACACGACACCTTCAAACTTTATCACCACAGGCCCGAGCCGTTAGGACCCACAGTAATATCGTAATATTATTAATAGACCGTCAGACCTTGCTTCTGGAGATGTCAATCCCTTCTCGCTGCGCATCGTAGTAGTATTTCCCCATCGCTAGGCCTAGGACGAACGCTGGTAGGTTAGTGTGTCCATAAACGTGGAGGTAAAAGAAGGTGTCACTGTCCGAACTTCGCCAGAACCTGCGTAGACATCAATACACGTCATCATTTCGTTTATTCCTTCCTACTGTTTGATACACGTTACTAGACCACCTACATACTTGGGATCTCGTTCCAAATAATGAAACATGGAGCTCTTCAATTTAATTAAATGTAATAGTTGAAAATGTATTCGAACAATATGTATCATTAAACTAAGTTTATTACAAGGTAAGCTCGGTCTGTAGATGACTGAACCAGTATCATTTGTAAAATTACCGGCTCTGTGGTCTAGTGATTCGCCCATCGGTATCATATCCAGAGGTCCCTGGTTTGATCCCCAGGGAGGTGCACTATTGTGCTTGATTTGGTTGGGGGTAAGTCTTTTCTTAAGTCCGCCTGGCTAGCAGCCACCATCTTACCTGGGTCCATCGCCATTGCAATCTCAAAATTGTTGTGTTCCGGCATTTAGAGGTAAGATAGCCATAAATTCCTTAGACAGTTGAGGATTCCGGGTGAAGTGCGCCTTCGGCTTGAAATAACTTGAAACAATGTGAGATGAAGGCCAAGCGCTTCCTCAACGCAACAAAAGATATAAATACTGAATGGTAAGAAGTTTATCTCACAAGTGCGAAGAGAATTCTGGTGTAACAAAGCATCCAGCTCCTCTTGTGGAAAGTGCCTGGAGGAGAGTAAAATAGCGCCCTCGCATTTACATTATTATGTGTATTTTTTTGTTATTGGTGTGTGTTTGGAATTAGCTAATAACATTATCAGTTGGAGCATGAACACCTATAGGTATCCCATATACCTATTATATATCCATCTGCTTTACCCAGGTGGAGAATCTACTAAGGTGGAGCACGGACCCGGACCCTGTAAAATGACATATAACTAACGAATGACCTTAACATTATCTACATATCTACAGGTCTATATATTCAGGTTACCCTACGGTATATTAATACCTGGTACCATAAATATGGTACCTGGTAGCCTGTTGAGTATAACCTGAAACCCGTATGTAGTAGCGAAGTTCACGTATTTTAATCCAATTCAAAATCAATTGAATCCAAATGTATTCTGAAGCGACATTCACCATAAAACAATAACGCGTGCCTAAAGCTAAGGTTTTGCAGTGAAATCAGGTATCTTACTCAGGCTTCAACAGCGCGACTCCATCCAAGTCCCACATCCACACGTGCAGGGCCGGAGCCAGGCATCCGAACACCAAGAGAAGCGACAACGCGCGGCTCCGTCCCTGCGACATGGTAGCCACGCATACCACCAGCCCGACGACGAATAACTGCATCCCGACTGCCACATGCCTGGACAAAACATAAGTTCATGGCCCTCACTCTCCACATACTGGACCTCTAGCTGATCGACTCCTGAGGACACATTCAAACTCCAAATTCATTTATTTGGAATTCAAATACAGTGTTCATAAAAACTGATAGCGACGATGATGACCGCAAATAGTATTATAGTTACCGTGTCGCGGCCAGTATCACCCTCCTCTTGACATGTTTATTATTTAATGTATGCGTAATAATGATAACGCACTTTCGGCTAAACATCGTTTGAATTGCCACGAAGTGTATACTGTTGTCAACTTCTATTCATGCACGAATCTATTCATATCCAACTACCCTCAATTTCTAGATTTAATCAAATGTTTGTTATATTGCTCAGTTAAGTGAACCATAGTTCTTAAGAGTAATAAAGTTCTTTTAACCGAATTAGCTAATTATTTCTAGTAAATTAAAACTTAAAGTTTCAATGTTTTCTTTTTTTATTTATACGACTAGGAGACGGAACAAGCAAGTTGCCCACCTGATGTTACGTGCATCTCTTGCCTATAGCAGTGCCTTACTTCGTAGATCCCCAAAGAACATAACTTACACTGCACTACATTGCGCCCGTAAACTTGAGACAAGAGTGTTAAGCCTCACGTAACTGTTATTTCACCGGCGACAATACGTTTTAAACCGGAACACAGCAATGCTGCTTGGCGTCTGAAATAGGTATGGTGGTAGTACTTCACTGGACGAGCCCTTTCACAATAGGCTCTACTACTCGTAAAAGGTATACCTCTAACTCTTAGGTATACCTAGATCATATCAGGAAAGATATGTGAAGTGAATGAGAACGTGAGAAAGAGATATAGGTAAATTCAGTGGCAATAATCATTTAGGATATGATTTCAGATTATTTAGCGCCTGAATTAACGACAACGATGATGTGGGACGCGACGATGCTTGCTCTGTAAATCGACGATAAGAACGCGAGGCAATAAGTTGCTACACACAGCTAAATGGTGATTTCTCAATGATAACAAACTGTCCAATAGGTAGATAGATAATAATAAATGTTTTAAGATAGTATTTAGGTTTATGAGTACTTTATTCAATAAAAAGTACAATTTAACTAACTATGTACAAAGGAATCAGTCAGATTAACCTAGGACCGTTACAAGCGGCCTATAGGTAACTCAACTGTTCCAGACCAGTACCAGACGGAAGCGTGCCCATGACACTGGCTGCATTGCCACACTGAATAGCTATGCTAATTCGCTGGCCTAAATAAGAGCCAGCTCTTGGGTCACGTGTCACCTCAATCAAAAGCCCCGCAAGATTTTTTAAAACCCGAAAGGCACCGGCTCCCCACGGTCTCCACCCCAAAAGGCTCAAATAGGTAAGCTCTGTCGAGACCACTATATTTGCGCCTTTTGTGATCCTCGGCCGTATCAGCCGCCCTAACTGATGTTCCAGGCAGATGAGATGGCGCTAGGGTGTCGACGCAGGTAGCGTCCCACACCAAAGGCCTACCCATTTCCCAAGGGACAAGAGTCATACCGTCGGGCCGCTTACCATCATCACGTAACAGACCATTCCGTTCAAGAACGGCTGGAACATTGACATGGAACATCTGGATCATGTCATTAAGACTTGCGTGGCGCGAAATCCTGCCGGCACACGTTGTGCACGAAAGTCCGTGAAAACCATGTTGATTTACAGCCGCACCGCACCGGCGCTGGTGAGAGGCTGGTCGCGATTCCAAACAGGCGGTAGATTTGACGTTTCGAATGATTCTTTCAATTAGATTTTAATTGAAAAGTTAGACTTTTGCTAGTCTTCAAGTTCAGAGTGATTAGATTCATCTTAGACAAGCGTGTTTTATCTTAGGCCCCATCTTTACTTGTTTTTCAAGTGAGCTAGTGGTCAAACGCTTAGCTATCACAAAAAAACACGTACATATTTAAAAAAACGAAATTGTACTTAATGCTTGTGATTCTTGTAATTCTTTATTGTACCCATAGATATTATTATGATTTAAACATGTCATAGGAAAACATATGTACCTACATATGTACTTACCAAGTTTGTATCGCGCAGTACTTGTCTTCGGCGATATAGTTATTTATAAAGACTAGATGATGCCACCAGTAGGTGCGACAGTGTGCAATGGCAGATTTTGTGATGACATGGTTCCACAGTGCACCTGAACCCAGGTGCCGCAGCCAGGTCACCGAAAGGGCCAGCATGGCAGCATAAGCTGGAACTAGCCTGAAATAAAGAAGGTGGTATAAATCGTGTCTAATCTAATTAAAATGTTTTCATTTTTGATTTATGTAACAGCTTCCACTTCGGCGAGTGTGCTCTCGATATTTTTGACCTAATCCCTCCATCCCTTATCTACCACCGGACTATCAGACGTACGGCAGGCTACAACCCGTACCTTGTAAATGTTCTATTGTGCCGAACACATCGTTTTTCGCCTCTACCTTTATCATTAATACTGGTAAGGAATGGAGTTCCTTGCCTGCGTCTGTTTTTCCGCACGAGTACAATCTTGGAGTCCAGAGTAAATAGGTTCCTTTAAGGCACGCGTGCTCCATCTTAGGCCACATCTTAACTTGTTTTACATGTAAGTTGGTGGTAAAACGCTTGACTATCTCTCTCCGTTTAGTGGCAGGGCATATCTCTAGATCCGGGGTCCTGGCTCAATTCTCGGGTGGGATCAGTGTTAGTGAGTTTTGTTCCCAGTTCGATTAGGTGGGGTTGTAGCAGGCTTTTAAAAAATAAGCTAATTCCAGACAACTTTGGTGTCGGCAATAGCCTATTAAAGTCTGCTGTACAGAGCCTCCTCAAAAGTATTAATGTCTTGCCAAATTCACCACTTGGCAGGATGCAATGAAGATATTAGATAATACACAGAAGTAAGCTACTGTTCTTACCAGGAGAAGGAAATCTCCTGGTAAGAACAACTCACACGATAAACATAGAAATTGTTCCCGTAAAGTTTTAAATCTGCCAAGATTTATGGCAATCGCGGAACATAAAGAAAGTGATAGTGGAGTGTGAATAAATGTGATGCAAGATACCTTATTAGCCGCTGTAAGATGGCAAACGGCACCACGACCCAAGTTATACGGTTCGTCTCCGCTTGCATGTGCAGGATGTAGACCAACAGGAACCCGGTTATAAAGAAATGCACTTGCACCATCGATATTCCATTCACGAGAATTAAATACAATGGTGATTCAAATACCTGCATAGGAGAGGAAAGTTTGTATCATATTCGTTGGATTTAAAAAACTGCGTGGTTAGTTAGTACGACTGTACCTATGTAATATTGTTACCGCGATATACGAGTATATACCGTATACCGCGATACAATGAGTTAATCCATCAATGATCACAACGCAAAAGCTCCAGTAGGTACAAACGTAGCTTGTTGTTTATTTCAAAATGGCACCTCCGATTCAAATGTAATTTTGCACCTATCTATTTGGATAGGGATACCTAATCTGTGTCTTGCTGAGGTGAGTTTTAAGAAAAGTGAAAATATGCAAAACTTAATTTACATGGAACTATTTCGATATGAACGACATAATAACGTTTGTATAGGAGAGCGTAACAAGCTTTCTTAAAGCGGTGTAAGAAATACTAGAACGCAATAGCTATTTAAGAAATTTATGAGTTCAATTGTCTTGGACACGCTTCCGCTTGGCACTATTCTGGATTAGTTGAGTTACTAAGTAGATCGTGTAACAGTCCTTATGTAACCCAACTGCTTCCCTTGTGAATAGTTGGCTTACATTCTTAACTTTGTGCAGTTTTTAATGCAGAAAAAAACGTATATTTCATAAATACCTTACATTTTCAAAATCCCGAGGGTTGCTTTGAAATCCTCCTCCGTTTAAAAATATCATATGCTCCATGATCACGAAATAAGCGAGGACAACTCTGAAACTCACAAATCTCATGAACAAAGTTTTAGAGATGACAGGTGATGATGCTTCTACCTTCGACCTCAGGTCAGAATACGAAACTATAATCTCAATGCGGATTAAGCGCATCGAAGTTCGAAATATGTTTACAGAATTGCTTTGCTTATCATAACTTGAAACGCTGAGGCTAAGGCCCCATCGAACTATAAAACAAATATAAACAAATAAAATAATACATTTATTTCGAGCAAGCAACTCATATGGACAAAATAAAAAGATAAAGAGCAATTTTAAAAAGCTGGGCAGGTGATGCTCGCTGCAATGCTTTACGTAAGGGCTTTTCACCCTAGCAGCTATCATTGTCAGGGCAGTGTTGGAGCTGGCATGTAACCTGTGCATCATGGACGCAGCGCTTGATCATGGTGGTATGGAAACCATCGACCCTCGCTGGCGCAAACATCCCCGATACACTGCAATAGTTAGGCAGCCCCAACACCGCCCTGAGTGATAGATGGACGCGGATGGAGCAGTAAAATAAAATACTTACTTGATCCCATAAGAGTAACGAAGGAAATTAAATCTGCTATCCACGCTATGAGATGCGATTAAGGTATTCCAGTTCCTTTGTATGGAGAAACTTAACAGAAATTCGTTTCCTGTAACATTATAAAAGCGGGTTATAATTTATTTAAAATTAAAAATATAATTGTAGTTTCATTAAAATTATTTACAAAAATTAAAAATATAAAACGATTGACACACACACTGAAACTAAAAACAAAGTGGACAGTAAAAAAACTGATCTCTGTCCAACAGTAAACATTAAAAATAACATTATTATGATTGATATGAAACAATAATGTTAGTAAAAACAAACAATAATAGGCGGTTGGAAGATAGATGATAGACATCTTTGTTTACTAAAATGGTGGATGGTGGATGGTGGATAGTCAAGGTAGTCGAACCAATATAAACCAAGTTTCAAAGTTTATTCTTACTTGTTGGGTCCTGACTACTCTCCGTTTTTTAGAATATATCTTAGTACCCAACGAGTTTATAAATAAACTTAGACACTTAGAGATGGTCATTTTTGAAAAACGCGTATTTATCACGTATTTTACCTATATTATCATGGTCATAGCAAGGAGTTACCGCGAACTAGACATAAAATCATAAGACTGGCTTTTGATTCGGGGTTTGCTATAGAGGAAGATAAATGTCTGTAAAAGATTTCGTCGGTTGTAAAATTTTCATAATTTTTCCAAATCATGCGTACCATTTAGGCTGATCTTGTCAATCTTATTGAGCTTGGACTCATAGCAGCTTGCAATACAAGTAACCACCACAAGTAAGCCAAAGATCGCAGCTACTGTCCAGTCTTGGGAATCGATCCCACGTGTTTCTTCTTTAGAGTCGCAGTTATACAGAGACACCTTTGCTTGGAGTCTATACTTGCGCCATAAGCTGTCGTTGAGGCATCGCTGAATGACTGCAGTTTGATCCTCTACTGTTGTTAGGTTATTTGTATGAATGTAGTTTTTGCAAGTTGTTCTGACACATATACCTCTCTCGATGTATGTGTGATTGTAGTGTGTCGCATCTTTGGAGTATTCCTGTGACATTATCACTATTTTACAAAATGTCGTGAGATGGGCGAAAGAAGAAATTTGGGAAATTAATATTGGTTGTATTGAATCTCGCGAAGATTAGATACAATACATTTTCATGTAGCTGTATGACTGACTGACTATCAACGCACAGCCCAAGCCCGAAATCATAGAGACTTGCTTCAAAGAATTTTGTAGTGTGAAGGTACAAATTGTATGAAGCTATGTCAACTTCGCCTGCCGCTGCTGCTTCCTGCAGTCGACTACGAATGTACCTTTACGTGCGTGTGACTACGAAGGGATTTTAAAGAAAAATATATTATCCACCTCTGTGGTCTAGTGGTTCAACCCACCGATTTCAGATCCAGAGGTCCCGGGTTCGATCCAAAGGAGGAGTACAATATTGTGCTTGGTGTGGTTGGTGGTAGGACTTTATTTAAGTCTGCCTGGCTAGCTACCACCATCTTACCTAATTCTGTCGCCATAATAACAATTCTAAAATTGTTGTGTTCCGGCATTCAGAGGTAAGATAGCCAGCTCCTCTGTTTGTTGAGGTTTCCAAGTGAAGTGCGCCTCCACCTTCGGCCTTATCTTAAATTGTTACCATATGAGATGAAGGCCAAACGCTTCCCCGTCGTACAATAAAAATAAAAAAAAAAAAACACTGGATAACGTGAATAAAGTCCCAGGCATTCACTAGTATTCTACATTATATAAAATCGTATTGTATCTGAGTGACTGACAGACTGAGTGTCAAGGAACGCATAGTCCAAACCAAAGGTCCTAGAAACTTAGCATTCTCAATGCCCCTGAGAATGTCAAGTTGAAAATATTTTAGGAAATTCTTGCAGGTGTATGTGTCTTGTGGAAACGGAATCTAAGGCGTTTCGGTAGCGTTTTTATTCAGATAAATATTTATCGATTCATCTGTACCTTTATCATTTGCACTGATATGGAACTTGTAGCTCTCGTCTGTGAATTCGCACCAGTACAATCTTGGAGTCCAGAGTGAACAGGTATCTTAGGTAGTGAGCTCCATCTTAGGTCACATCTTTACTTGGTTTCAAGTGAGCTGGTGGTTATTGGTTGTAAATAAGTTATAAGTTACGCTTGGCTATCACCGATAAAATTAGAATACATCAGCTTCAATTTGTCTTACGTGTATCATGTCCATCAGAGGATTGTCTCCTGTGTCGAAGAGTTCCACCCTCGCGAGGCAGTAGAGGCCACGATCCCGGTGGAGGCATGCATCATAGTCGTCCAGACCGAATAGTGGTGGCAGAAGGGCATATTCTGTCGCTGTAATTTAATACTTTACGATTTTATTAGCTTTTGCGAAGCGCTTAATTGGGGAAGTGTTGTTAGATTTTGATTGGATATCAATTTAACATTTCCCTATAATTCAATCTAAGAAGACCAAGCCCTCCGTCTGGTGCTGGTCTGAAGCAAGAGTTACCTATAGGCCGTTCGTAACGACCCTTATGTAATCCGACAGCTGCCTTTGTACATAGTTCGTTTAATTGTACATATTATTTTAAATGATTATTATAGTTTTCAAAAATGATAGCTACACAATTCTGAAAAAAAAGTTAAGCCTATAAGTTTATTAATTGGTAGTTAATGTAAATAACTTAATGCCGTCGTGTAGCTGACTGACTGACAATCGACGCATAGACCAAACATCCTCCTGAGACTTGCAATTTACAGGAAAACTCCCTATTATTGGAAATTTCTATGGGATGACGGGAATAAGATCCAGGGCGTTTCACTAGTAACAAATTTCAAGTTGGAAAATTCTAAAGCTTAGTCTTCAACTTTGGTAGGTATCTTTTGTAGGGGTAAGTATACTTACCATTTAACTTGATCAGCGCTGAAGCACTCTTACATACACTCACGAAAGACACAATGCTCCAGAAATGCCACAGCATCTTGACTCTGTACTCAATAAAATGACAACATCGAATGCACTTTATCAGAAATGTACTGGATATTTCTACCCTAGTGCTTTAGTATTTTGATATCCGTGTGCCTGAGTACTGCCTAGAGGTAACCGGTCCATATGCGTCATAGCACCGATTTCAAAATACTCCCATGTCGTCAATATGTAGGTAGACATCGTCCAATTTACACAGTGTACCAAGGCGAAGGACTTGAAAATAACAATCTACCTACATGCTAATTTTATTTTAGGACATAGATGAAATTCACAAATTAATTGCATTTAAGCTTTATTAATGCGAATGTTATTTGAAATTTGTAAGTTATTAATGTAATTTTTTATTTGATCTGAGGTGCCTTAATACAACAAAATTAAATATATCACACACTTTTTTCTATTGTACGACTGAGAAGCACTTGGCCTTTATCTCCTGGTGTAAAGTTATGAGAAGGCCGAAGGTGGAAGCGCACTTCATCCGAAATCAATTTGGAATAGTTATTATGGAATTAGAAAGATGGTGATAGCTAGCCAGATAGACTTAAACAATATCTTTCCACCAACCGAACCAAGCACAATATTGTATTCCCTGGGGATCGAACCTGGGACATCTTGATCTGACACCGGTGGGTGAACCATTATACTACAGAAGCGGTTAGACTAGACATTCATAGTCATAGATAACATTTATATTGTTACGAGCTGGGGTTCGTAAGAATTAAAAGCAACCGGTTATTACTCAAAATAAGACACGTTTATTCAGCACCAAACTAATTACTCTCAAACACAGTACAACACTACTTAGTTATACTACCGAATCCCTTAACACTGTTATCGCACTCAAATATCACTTGATGTTAACTCGCTGTATAGTAATCGAATAATCTTCTTCCGAATCGCGCGTCAATTTATATCCAACTATATCGAAAGTTCTAGTAAGCGCGGGAATGGTCGCTGTTGCACTGGGACGGCGGCGGTCATAAATGATCCTTTTGTGTTATTGATAAACAAGTTGTTATTGTCTTATTTTCTCGGAAGTATGCGAAGGCTCGCAAATATTCTAGACGTTTCTGACTGGCATAACAATATTAATGAAAAACACAAAGAGATAGTAAAGAGGTAGTAGTAGAAAATGTGGAGTTATTGACTTGACCTTCATCTCAAATGATTTTCAAGTTATGATAAGGCCGAAGGTGGAGGCGCACTTCACCCGGAATCCTCAACCAGCTGAGGAACTGGCTATCTTATCTGTGTTCTGGCAACACATTTTTTTTAATAATTGTTGTTATAGCGACAGACTTGAAAGTTGGTGGTAGGCGGAAGACTAAAACAAAGTCCTACCATCAAAAATATTGCACAATATTGTACTCCCCTGGGGATCGAACACGGGACCTCTGGATCTGACGACGGTGGCGGACCACTAGACCACAGAGGCGGTTAAAATTTGGTGATAGCCCAGCGTTTGTTTGTCGGTTTAAAAATAAAATCAGTAAATAATATAGCCTAAGAATGCTGGAATTGAATGCTCCAAGATTGTTCTGGTCGGATTACTAGATGAGAGCAACGTGTTAAATTCCTTACCAGTACTAATGGTAAAGGTAGAGGCTAATTGATGTATACGCAGTTCAGAAAAACAAACATAAAAATAAAAAAGAATGTAAGTAATACCTAATTGCCGTGTCTCATGCGCTTACCTACGTCAGACACAGGGAGCGCCTGGTCATCGTAGAAAATACCAATAAACAGGATACAGTTTTACTTTCCTATCTCTACAAACATTGTATATATTTATTCACAAACAATTAAAAATATATAAATAATCATACCTAAGTCAAAAACATAAATAATAATAAAACTATGGTAAGTACAAAGTTTTGCACGTAATACTGAAAATATAATGAGAATTGTAACATAATAGAGTAGGTACCTGAGTAACTGTTTAGGCAGTGTTTAACTTATCCTATTATATTTCATCTCATCTATTCATTAATTTAAAAAAAACAGGTATTATTGAGTACCTACAGGACTAGTAGTATTAGTTATTCTGTGCTACAGGTACTTTGGTTGGTGGAAGGTCTTGTTTTCCTATTTGATCTGGTTTGTTCTTGTTTGTAAGTCCGCCTTGCTTGCTACGAGTACCTACCACCATCTTTTTTTTTTATTTTTATTGATAATAGTCAAGCGTTTGACCACCAGCTTACATGTAAAACAAGTAAAGATGTGGCCTAAGATCTTACCTGAGATGGACGCCACTATATACAACAATTCTCTCTCTCTACTTGTGTTCAAGCATTAGGAGGCAAGATAGCCAGTTCGTCAGTCTGTTGCTGGGTGGATCTTTGTCAAGTTTGATTTTAAGTCTCAAAATTCATTTTATGGGTACGTACGCGTACCTTCATACCCAAACGGGTCCGACAGGACATTAAAAAGATTTTTTGGTCCAACTGTTTGTTTGTACGACTTTTGAAGTCAAAGAAAGACTTTTGAAGGACCTTTTCATGTAAGTATATTGTAGTTTTATAGTTGACTAGCTTTTACCCGCGACTTCTTCCGCGTATTTGTTTTTTGCAATAGGCGCAAGTATTATTTTATTATATATATATATAAGTATGTATATATTTGTTGGATATCTGGATAAATTTAACCGACTTTGTTATTATAAAGGTCGAAAATAACATATTTTCAAGTGCCTATGATGGGTGGTTTCAGCCATATGCAATATTGTACCCCATTTTAAACCCTTTAGGATGCAAATTTTCTAAATTACTTTCTTAGCAGGCGTCTACACACCAAGACAAACATACCCTCGAAATTTAAAATCTGTACAACCAGTGGTTTTGGCTGTGTTTTGTATCTAGTTGATCAGTCAGTTAGTCAGAACTTTTCCTTCCTTTTCCCGCTACGTCAATTTTCCGGTTCGTCAATTAGCCCGTTATGTCCTTTTCCCGCTATTGTAACGCACACCAAAGGTTTCGACCCACATTTCCAGGCAAAACAATGCCCGTTTTATGCAGTTAGTTCTGAAGCCTCGGTGTGGTTCAATTCACGCTTGGCCAGTTTTTATAATTTATTGTTATACTTTGAAAAAACCTCTATAATCACACCAAGTTTTAAAAAGATAGGTATTACCGTTTTTGTCGGAGCTATAATCACAATTTATAAAAACGTTCCTTGTATTATTGATTTTTTATTTTTTTATTTATGATTTCAGGTTATCCGGTGTGATAATACATATTATCTAAAAATTTCAACCAGTTACCTGGTGCAGCTCAAAAGATTCTCTTTGAATGTTTTTACTTAAATATTTGACCCCCTACCCTTTAATTTTGAAAATTATAAAAAACCCCGAACGCAAATAAATATGCCATTGCTTATTTTTTATGCGTAATCTAAATATGAATTTTCAAACGTTTATCATATACTGGTTTCGGAGATATGCAAAATTTCACTTTGAACTTTGAACCCTATTTGAACCCCTTGGGGTGAGAATTTTTAAAATTATTTTCTTAGTGGACGCTTTCATACCACGAAAAATATACTCTCCGAATTTCAAATCTGTACGACCAGCGGTTTAGGCTGTGCGTTGTATCTAGTTGAATCAGTCAGTCAGTCACTCACTCAGAACTTTTCCTTTTATATATTAGAAGATAAGCAGACCTACATTATGATGTTAGTATTCATTTGTACACCGCCATCCTTGAAAGCCATTTTCTTCTCTGTCCATCTTACGGTTGCCTGGAAGAGATCGCTTTCAGTGATAAGGCCGCCCATTATTTTACCAGTATCGCTCAGATAAAGTTTTATTCTATCTGATATGTTTTTTGTAAGTGATGAACAATGAAGACTGATCTATCGATCTATATTTTTAAACGTAATAGGTAGCCGCTGAAATTTCAAGAGAATAATGTTCCAAAAAAAATCTAGTCAAGTTAGTACTTCTTGAATGTGTTAAATATAACGACGGAAAAAACATGCCTTAAAATGTGGGTAAATGTTGGTCAGAACTGTAGATATGCGCCTTGAGCTCGCACTTGGCAAGTTTATTAGATAATAATTCGTGAATACATATATCGGAATATTAATCAGCGCGTGACATTAACGAGAGGCTATGACAGCTTGGATCGTTTTATTGGAAACATTATTTATTTTGAACTAGACCTCCGAAAATTAACCAATCCGAGGTTCTTGCCATTTTCTTTGTGTGCTGGTCGCGATTCCAAACAGGTGGTAGATTTGACGTTTCAAAATGATTTTTTAAATAAAATCTTAATGAATAAAAATATTTGACTTTGACTTTGAGATTTATCTAAGCACTAAAGACATAAATAAATGAGTAGGTAATCTGGGTTCCTCCCGCGAGGTGCAAATACTTGATGGAAAAAAAGTAGCCTACTTTCTTCCCCATGGCGTACTCGATATGCATGCCAAACTTTATCAAAACCCGTTCAGTCGAAAAAGAGGTACAAAAAGCATCAGAGATACTTTTTGACTTTGAATTAATAATCATAAATAATTTATTTGTCTCTCACGCAAGGTATCTTAATCCTAGCATAGTAACTTAACTAAAATGTATTATTAGGTATTTTATACCTAATAATACCTGTTTCGTGGGAGACTAGCGCCTGAGATAGGTTTAAAAAACCTGTAATACACACACCAGTGCTCTCGCTCGCGATATATAAAGTAACAAAGTAAAATATAACGGAACAAAGGCTAAGTATATCTATAATAACAATCAATTACTTCACGTCACAGGTTTGTGTGAGTGATGTGTGGTGGGGGTGGGGGTGTATTTAGTGGATGCGGGTGCATTTACCATACTTACCACCACACATTTTATATTTGAGTATGGATGAATAGAGAATAAGTACTTTTGACGTCTTTTGCGCGCAGCTATGGAAAGTTTTTTTTTTTTTTATTGGACGACGGGCATTTACTTGGCCTTCATCCGCACTTCACCCGGAATTCTTAACAAACTCAGGAACTGACTATCTTACCTCTAAATGCAGGAACACAATAATTT
This sequence comes from Venusia cambrica, assembly GCA_951394065.1. NCBI lineage: Eukaryota > Metazoa > Arthropoda > Insecta > Lepidoptera > Geometridae > Venusia > Venusia cambrica. The sequence continues at coordinate 1,015,488 of OX596037.1, read as the reverse complement.
TAGAATTGTTGTTATGGCGACAGGATTAGGTAAGATGGTAGTAGCTAGCCAGGCGGATTCAAACAAAATCTTACCACAAACCAAACCAAGCACAATATTGCTTCCCCTGGGATCGATGCCGGGACCTCTGGATCTGAAACCGGTGGGCGAACCACTTAGCCAACAGGGGCGTTTAAAGCTAGTTTACGACTAGATGGCGCTGCGCGCTGTGTGAAATTGATGTCCTGAAATACCTATATAATAAAGAAGGAGGGAGATTTTGACGGGTATTTAATTTCGAGGAGTCACCTCTAAAATCTGACACTTTAACGCCACGGTAACCGTGTGGCCACAACCAGTGGTGTTTTTTATAACAACAACGGATATGGGTACTACAGTATTACCCATGGCATTCGACCCTGCCGACTGTTCGACAAAATGAGTTAATTTGTTACCTGTGGCTCTTGTGCAGGTACCTACACAAGAGCGTAAAAGCGGAAATAGTGACCAAAAGAACTGAACAACGTCGAACAGTGACATTTCAAGCAAACTTTTTGTCAGTCAAAAAACAATCATGAAAAAATGGTGCTCAAAACCGGAAGTACGTGGTTGTAAATTTATTGTTAATACTTTTTTTTTCATTGTATATTCATAAGATTGTTATACGTGAAGTTTTCATAGATTAATCACTGGTTTAGTGGTATACGAACTTTATACTTATTATTATTCCTCCAAAGTTCATAAATTTGGCAAAAACTATCGCCAGGTACCGTTTTTGAAAAATGTCTCCTCTTTTTTTTTTTGTATCAAGGTGTAGGTTTAATTATTAGATTATTCATTAAGTTTATTCTCTATAGATTACTGTCAACAATGTGATATCAAGTTTTGAAATTACTCTAATACTATAATAATACTTTTGTTTTCGCAAACATTTTATTTGTGAAGGTCGCGCGGCGCTGGCCTTCGGTTTCGCTCAGAAGCCAATGGGCGTAAGTACCCCTAAACGTCGCGAGCGCGCTAGCGTTGAAGATAACACCTAGTATTTACTCCTTCCCGACAAAGTTTTTACATCATGCCTCACCCTGTATATGTAATCGCATTGGTAGGTACCTACAGTCGGTTAGTAGAACTTGTTATTTTTATCACGGATCACGGCATTATCAATTTTACCGCATTCAAATTTGCAATTTTATTTTGTGCAATAAGTAATCAAGATGTGGTGGAAAATATTGTTTTTTGTGAGTTTATATAAAACTGCTTCCGGGATATTAAAGTTGAATGGTGAGTAGCTTAACAAATAGTGAACGTATAGAACCTATAGAATAGGGTTTGAAATTACTGGAATAAACAGGAAAATCTAACAAAAACCCCTCTAACTGATATGCTCATCGCTTTAGAGTTCAAGATGTCCCTTTTGGTATTGAATTTAAATAATTCTAGCGACAGAATATGCTCTTATGCCACCACTATTCGGGGTGGATGAATACGACCGATGTCTCATTGAAGACCGCGGCATCTACTGCATCGCGAGGGTGGAGCTCTTCCACACAGGAGACAATCCACTCTTAGAAATGATACACGTAAGTATCGCTTGTGTTTGGCTGGTATCCTAGAAAATATTTAGATTTTATTAATATTGTAGGATGGGGAAGTTCTTGGCCTTTATCTAACAGGCCGGTGGAAGCGCATTTCAAAGTAATCATCAACAGTCTGAGGCAATAGAATTGTTGTAATGGCGACAGACTTAGGTAAGGATCAAACCCGAGACCTCTGGATCGGACACCGGTGGGTGAACCACTAGACCACAGAGCTGGATAAAGATGAAGCTTATCCTAAAGTTACAAAGCCAATGACACATAACAACTAAAATTTACTTTTTTCATGGCAGTGTGCCGAAACTGCGTTTTGGCGCAAGGAAACTAAATCATATGTTCATTAAATTTTCATCATCCATTCAATAATTCAAATTAGGATTTTAAAATAAATAGGTTCTAAAATGTTATTGTTTTAACGATTAATTTTGATATACTGTATATAAAAAGGAGTTTTTCGATTTTAGAAATAGAGAAAAAGATAAATAGAGAGAAAAGGCGTTCAAAATTTGAGAAAATTGTACGACCGTGAGGCGCTCGGCCTTCATCTCACCAGATCTTTCATGTTATGATAAGGCCGAAGGTGGACGCGCACTTCACACGGAGTCCGCAACAAACTGAGGAACTGGCCATCTTACCTCTAATTGTTATGGTGACAGAATCAGGTAAGATGCGATGGTAGAAGGCGGACCTAATGAAAGCTTACCACCAACCAAACCAAGCACAATAGGAGATCGAACCCGTGACCTCTGGATCTGACACTGGTGGGCGTACCACTAGACCACTGAGGCGGTTAAATAGTCGATGTAACAGAGATTGGTGATGACAGAGTACCCAGTGGGTACTTATAGTTTATAACCTAGAACTATAACAACCAGATAATAAGAACATTAATTGCTATATGGCAATAAGTACAAAATAGAACTAACAAGGCACTTATGTGAAAAATAATGTTTTGATTAGAAAACTAATGTCACCTACCTTAATACTCATTATTTAATTTTACCGCATAAACTTCACAGGAATATTCCAAAGATTCAAAACACTATAACCACACTTATATCGAGAGAGGCGTCTGTATTAGAACAACATGCAAACACCACATTTACAACAATAGCCTACAGAGAGTAGAAGATCGATCTGCAGTCGTTCAGCGATGCCTCAACGACAGCTTATGGCGCGAGTATAGACTTCAAGCAAAGGTGTCTCTGTATAACTGCGACTCTAAAGAAGAAACACGTGGGATCGACTCCCAAGACTGGACAGTAGCTGCGATCTTTGGCTTACTTGTGGTGGTTACTGGTATTGCAAGCTGTTTTGAGTCCACGAAAAGTATGAGTGGCAGGATCAGCACAAACAGTATGTAAACTTTAGAATAGCACAATTATATCCTTGCTTCATACTAAAGAATTATTTCTGTAATGTAATGTAATTTTGGTAATGTTTTTTATGTTTTAGGAAGCCAATATCTGTTATGTTTCTCAATACAAAGGAACTGGAATGCTCTATGGGCATGCCATGTTGTGGATAAGAGATTTCCTTTTCTTCGCGGTTTTAATGGAATGAAGTAAGTTTATATGATTATCTAGCTTATAGCAAAGTTATGAATTGTCGTGATAGGATGCAAATTAGTTTTGCTATCAAACCCCTTGTAAAATAATGTAATCCTCTGGATCCAAAGGTTGTCTGGTTGAGATCGCTGCTTGAGCGATTAGACCGCCAATTGTTTTTAACAACGGGGATTCACTTGACCTTCATCTCTTCTATAGTGTCAAGCCATAGCTTGACACCTTCGGTAATATCATAATATTACCGAAGGTGGAAGCGCACTTCACCCGGATTCCTTAATAGACTAAGGAATCTTTTGGCTATCTTACCTCTAAATGCCAGAACACAACAATTTAGAAATGTTCCTATGGTGACGGACTTCAGTAGTATGGCCTGGTAGACTTATAGACTTAAATTTGCATGTTTACCAAAAGTCGTGCAAGCGAGACTGGTTGATAATGTACATGCGAGAGAGGGAGATAGCCCTATGGGGGGTAAGCTAATAAGTTTGGGGATCTTGGAACATTTTTAAGATTGGTCCAAACTTTATGTGGCGACAGCAGCTCTTTCGCAAGTTCTCACGAAGAAAACTCAGAATTAATGATTTATAGGATTCAATGTTTTAGGGTCATCCTATCTTTTTTTGTGATCTTGGTACATGTCTTCCTGTTATACGGAGGCGGATTTCAAAGCAACCCTCAGGATTTTGAAAAGGTAAGATTAGCTAATTGATTAAGGCGCTATTTATCGGAGATCCATTTTTCAAAATAAATCTGAAAACGGAAAAAAAAATAGTAACAAATGCGCTAAATGTCAGAGTATTTGTTTCAGTTACTCGCGATAACAGATAGAAGATAAATGAATAACTTTTTTTTTATTGTACGATGGGTATGCGCTTGGCCTTCATCTCACCTGGTAACAAGTTGAGATAAGGCCGAAGGTGGAGGCGCACTTCACCCGGAATCCTCAACAAACTGTGGAACTGGCTATGTTACCTCTAGATGCCGGAACACAACAATTTTATAATTGTTGTTATGGCGACAGGATTAGGTAAGATGGTGGTAGCTAGCCAGGTGGTCTGGAAGAGATTGCTTTTAGCTATAAGGCATTGTGCATTATTTACTGGAATATAAATTAGATCATAATATTGATAAATAAGTTAATGTAGTTCGTAGTTTATAAACCTTTGGGTCTAAATAAAGAATATTGTATTACAATACACTATTCTTCATTTAGTATTGCAAGTAACTACAATTTATACATAGTAGGTACTCGCAGAAAAGGAATGACGTCGTTTTCACCCCGACACAGCAGTAAGCTATATTAATGCATTTTAATGTTGCGTCTTGCTCTATTTGTATTAATTTCAAGACATGCATCATCGTCGGTGTACATAAAAAAATAAAAAGTGTTTGCAAACAGACGGATCCCTAAAAATAATTATTGAATTATTGCAATATCGTATCATGCGTATGTATTTACATAATACAAAGTATGTAAGTAATCAATCCGTAGGTAATCAAGTTCCCATAACAAGTTAGTTTGCGGCTAGATAGGGATGTGAAGAAATCATTCATGTATTGCTAACTTTATGTTTTATCCAAATAATTTGCAGTGTTATGAATGGCCGCTATACCTCATGGTTTCAAACGGCATGTCGGTGACCCAAGTTCATTTCTTCATAACTGGATTCCTGCTGGTCTACAGCCTTCATGTTCAGGCGGAGACGGAACGCATCACGTGGCTCGTGGTGCCACTTTCCATCATACAGCGGCTATTAAGGTATAGCTTGGATTATAGATGTAATAATCACATCATCAACACACATCAACAGCCCATTAGTGTCCACAGCTGGACAGAGCCTCCTCCACAGCTGGAGGGGTTACCATAATTACCACTCTTAGCCGGTGGATTGGTGATCGCAGTAAAGGTGTAGATAATAAACAGAAGGGAGCTGCTGTCAATCTTCTGATGAGATCCGTCCAGTCGGCTTTTACGACACTTAACGATATAAGATATATTTACGCTTACATAAAAATTGGGTGTGAAAGGTGGGTGGGACTTCAAATGGAACAACAATATATTAAAATGGAATTAAGATTCTTGCTTGGCGACCGCGATTAAAAGCCAAACAGTATGGGAAGACCCCCCCTCGAGCGACGACATTGTGGCGGTCGCAGGGTGTCGATGGATGAAGGAGGCTCATATGGTTTTTGTGGCATCTGGGAGGCGGAGGCCTGTGTTCAGCAGTGAACGTGTTTGGGTAGATATGATGATGATAATGATGACTCTGTATTTCCAGGTTGGTTCCAGCTTATGCTGCCATGTTGGCTCTATCAGTGACCTGGCTGCGTCACCTTGGTTCTGGTGCGCTGTGGAACCACTTCGCTCTGTCTACCGTCGCAGATTGTCGCACTTATTGGTGGCATCATCTGCTCTTCATCAATAATTATTTTCCCGCCGACAGACTATGCGCGGTACAAACTTGGTGAGCAAAGGGCAAACCTTTTTTGCTGTAGTGAAATGGTGATGGTGAAACCTTTTTAATCAGTTAAATGAATGTTTAACCGCCTCTGTGGTCTAGTGGTTCGCGTACCGGTGTCAGATCCAGAGTACCTGGTTTCGATCTCCAGGGGTACAATATACAGTCTAGTAGTCAGTCCATGTCCAGTGCTTTGCAATGCGAATCAGACGCATTTCGCTTAACGCACAGTTACGAATTGAATAATTCGCGGTACACGCGGCCGGCGCCGCTGCTAATATCGCGATGCCTAAGACGATCATCGTGATCGAGTTGTTGGCGTTCATTCAGAATGCCATCGACACAATGGACGAGATCAGCATCCTGCAGATCTGCAAGTCGAACTTCAAGGAGGCCGAGATTTGCAGTGGGAAGGCGCTGATCTTCCAAACGCTAGGCAAAAATGCCTAGATGCCGTCCCGCAGGAGGGATGGAAGTGAAAAAAGTCTACAGGACATCATCACCCTGCTGAAGGAGACCGACCCAGACGACGTGCCGGATTTCGTCGCGAAGGAGCTGCATAAGCTCCCACCGGTGGGATTCGACCACGTCGACGTTACCAGGCTCTTGAAGGACATCTTGTTCCTAAAGACGACCTTGGCCGATGTTCAGGCAAGGTTGGAGGCTTCGGATGATACCATCTCTGGGCTGCTTGCTGAGTTGGTGTCACTACGTAACACTGATTCGGTATGTAGGTCACCTGTGGCCTCCAATAATGTCAACACACGCCGCGGCGTGCAAAACGCTTCGATGTGCAGTTTTGAGTCAGCGGAATGTGCGGAATCCCACGAGTCGCAGGTCGCTGCCCCGAATGCAGCGAACACGAGCCCGCGCCCCCGCACCCGCCAGGGGTCAGCCGACACCGGTTACGTTGCCCCGACAACGTGATTACGCAGCTACAGCGGCCAGCACCCCTGCAGCCCCTCAAACAAAGGGGAAGAAGCAGAGCTGTGGACTTGTCCGCAACCTTTTAAATAACTTCGCCATTTTTTCGTGGTCCCATATTTTTTTCTCATTAATGGGACCACGAGGGAGAACTGTTTCTCGAACTCCCATTAGTACGATGTGGATATTTTCTTCCTGTATATATTTCCTGCAAATATAAACTTTTTCATGTGTGTCGTGAATAGTTTGCATCATTTATTTGGTTAGGTTGTGGTAAGGACAGAGATGGCTCGATAGGCCTAAACGGACCTAACTGGCCCCTGGTTCACGTATGTTACATTAGGAATCGATTGTTTAATTTCGTGAACCGTATTCATGTCTGTATGTATTTATCGTTTTATGTACAGGCATTTGGCAGCCGGGATGCAGTTATTTGTCGTCGGGCTGGTGGTATGCGTGGCCACCATGTCGCAGGGACGGAGCTGCGCGTTGTCACTTCTATTGGTGTTCGGATGCCTGGCTCCGGCTCTGCACGTGTGGATGTGGGACTTGGATGGAGTCGCGCTATTGAAGCCTGAGTAAGATACTCTAACTGGACCAAATAACAACCCATCGTAGAGAGTACCCAAAGCTTCGGGGTAGTTGTGATCAACCTCCTTGTGGTCTGCCCCGGGCAACGAAATCGCTGGCTTTTGCTAGGGTACTGCTCCTCTTAGGAGGCGCTTGGCCTCTCACCTGATTTTCAAGTTATGATAAGGCCGAAGGTCGAACCGCACTTCATCTGGAATCCTCGACAAACTGAGGAACTGGCTATTTCAGTCTAAATGCCGGAATACAACAATCTAATAAAAGTTTACCTTGCATCGTGGTTTCATAAAAACACACAATCTTTTTTTTTTCAACACGGGTGTACGCGCCGATGCCTTGTTCTTACCCGGGAATCACTCACCCTGATGATGGATCCCTGAGAGAACCGAAACAAAGGTCCTCCATCAACTAGGTATAGTCTACGTGAGTAAAACCCGTGTTCAAGAAACGTGCGTCACTGTGATCACAGATTTGTGCGAACTCGGGCCGGTGCTACTTTCAACTACCTCCACGTGTATGGACACACCAACATAGCAGTTTTCGTCATCAGCTTGGCCGTTGGGAAACGTTACTACGACGTGCAGCGGGAAGGGGTGCCACTGCCTCGTAGCAAGGTCTAGTCACATCCATAATTCCATACCAATTATCATTCTTATTTTTATTGTACAACGGGGAGATGCTTGGCGTTCATCTCACCTGATTTTCAAGTTATGGTACACACGGAATCCTCAACAAACTGAGGAACTGTCTATCTTACCTCTAAATACTGGAACACAATATTTTAAGAATAGTTGTTATGGCGACTGAATTACATAAGATGGTGGTAGCTAGCCAGGCAGACTTAAAGTCCTACCACCAACCAAACCAAGCACAATACCTACTGTGCTCCCCCTGGGGATCGAACCCGAAATCTCTCGATCTGACACCGGTAGGTGAACCACTAGAACATGGAGGCGGTTATAACTAACTTTAACAAAGGTTAACTTTTGTTAAACTCTTTTACTTACTTAGTTTCCATATTCCTTCAGCTTTGCTTAGCTTAGGGAGAGGATGGTTGCTGTGTGAAATTAATGCTTTGTTTTTCCAGGTTTGGTCAGTCTTGATGCAGCTCAGCATTCCAGCAATCTTGTTCTCCTTCTACACTTGTCGCTTGCTGTTTGATGACCGCAGCTCGTTGTTGGTGAGGATGTTGCTGCCTTCGCTACAAGCTGTTGTCATGTCTGCTTTCAGCGTCATTTTCACGGTTGAGATGTTAAATACGACGCCCTGTAAGCACAGAATCTAGAACAGAATTCGATTCTCGTTTATAAATGATATAGTGAGAATAGGTATAGGTAGAATATATCTCGATTATAAAGCAGGACTTCTCGTGCTGAGTAAATATTTTCAAGTTGAGATAAGGCCGCAGATGGAAGCGCACTTCACCCGGAATCCTCAACAGTCTGAGGAACTGGCTATCTTACCTCTAAATTCCGGACACAACAATTTTCAATTGCTTGGAAGAAATAGAAAAGGAAATTAAATTAGGGGCACGGGGAAATTTTTTTTACCTTGAAATTTGGGTTGGAACCCTCGGTGTGCGAGTCCACACTTGGCCGGTTCTACTATTTTTTAAACTACGAGTAGGTACCTGAACCATCCTTCACTATTCCTAGCTCACTTCACTTCACTTATCTGTGATCAAATCTGCAAGAAAAATATATTAGACTCTTTGAAAGCTGTAAGTGTAGAGTGGTGGCTGCTGGTCTTGGTAAGGTTCAGACATATATTTTTTTGCATTTTACGGTATGTTTTCTTTATCCGGTGATGAAGCGTTGTTGAAGACGGTGTTCGAGTGGCCCCCTTGGAGCGTGCTCGGTAGACTCTCGTACTGCGTGTTCCTTCTTCACATGCACCTCATACAAGCGCTGCTCGGGAACAGGTCCAATCTCACGAGGGTCAACTTGTTGCAAATTGTACGAAACTTTTTATTTTTAAATCTATTACCTCTTAATATTCACTCGCTTAAGCTTCGTTTGGGTGAGGCTTGTGATCAGCAGACGTCGACAGGCTTCACATGATCTGGCTTCACAGCTCGGTAGCTCTGCTTTCTGCGCTATAGGTTGTGGGTTCGATTCCTACCAGGGACAAACATTTGTGCGATAAATATAGATGTTTGTTCAGTGTTTGATAGTTATTCTGGCTCCTAAGTTAGATGTATTTCATTTACAAAAATGTATTATAAGTTGTTATATTCTCTATCAACTAGTTTCCATATTACAAGTTTACTTGGGGCTAGGTGGCGTTGAGTAATATGTCTAGTAATATTCATATTATGTATATTCATATTAAGAAGGATTTCGAAGTAAGTTACCTACTTCCTCCGAAATCCCTCTACTATTGTTAAATAATGTATAGAACAGACATTATTTATATCCAGCCCTTAGGTCACGCGTCGTGCCAATCAAAAATAATTTCATTTTATTTCCCCATCAGATAGTGGATTACCTCGGCGTGGTCTCCCTGTCCTTCCTGGCTGCTCTCCCTCTGTACCTGCTGGTGGAGGCTCCCATCAGCTGCCTCGGGAAACTGCTGCTCTCGAAGATGCAGCGCTCCAGTGGACCGACCACCTCGCTTGCGATGACTAACGGTGATAAGGAGTTGAAGAAAAAGTGATAAAGTGCCTAATATGATTATTGTAAAAAGTGATAATGTGCCTACTAATATGATTATTACTAAAAGTGATAATGTGCCTAATAATATGATTATTCTATACACTGATAATGTTTCTACTGTTATGACTATCATAAAAGGAGATCGAGTTTCAGGTCATACCTATAAAAAAAAGATTCTCAACTTATGTAATAATAATTTTGTTTTTCTATTGTCTTATCTAATGTTTTTCAAAATATACTAAGAAGAATTTTAAAATAAGTAATGTATGTGATAATAGATAAATTTAATGATTTCAGATCACAAGAACATAATAAATATACATTGACCCAAATAAAGCCTTACTGAACTTACAGACCTTACATCTTAAAAATGTTTCTAATTGACTGAGAGAGCGAACCTTCTCAGTTTTGAGATTGGTGCTCCGCTGTCTGTTGGTCGGTTTGTTCTCGCCTACAGGTGACCTACCATCACATAATTAGACGCCACTCATTTCTGATAACTCTTTAAAATATTTGTGCAGTTGTGAAGATAATCACAAGGTATGATTCCTTTCGTATTTTGAGTAGGTCCCTACCAAAGTATATATTTTACCTAAAAAGTACAATTAAACTAACTATGTACAAAGGAATCAGTCAGATTACCTAAGGACCGTTACAAACGGCCTATAGGTAACTCAACTGTTCCAGACCATTACCAGTCGGAAGCGTGCCCAAGACACTGGCTGCATTGCCACGCTGAATAGCAATGCTAATTCGCTGGCCTAAATAAGAGCCAGCCCTTGGGTCACGTGTCGCCTCAATCAAAAGCCCCGCAATATTTTTGAAAACCCGGAGGGCGCCGGCTCCCCACGGACCCAAGGTCTCCACCCCAAAAGGTTCAAATAGGTAAGCTCTGTCGAGACCACTATATTTGCGCCTTTTGTGATCCTCGGCCGAATCAGCCGCCGCACCAGCCCTAACTGATGTCCCAGGCAGATGAGATGGCGCTAGGGTGTCGACGCAGGTAGCGTCCCACACCAAAGGCCTACCCATTTCCCAAGGGACAAGAGTCATACCGTCGGGCCGCTTACCATCATCACGTAACAGACCATTCGGTTCAAGAACGGCTGGCACATTGACACTGGTAAACGCTCGACGGATAATGTCATAAATCATAAAAGGTACATAGTTAATACCTACTACTACATGAAAAGGTTGAGCCCTCGTCACCAAAATAAGCTAAAATAACTTGTTCTTTGCCGAAGAGTACCAAGAGGTTTCATTATCCTAAGTATAACAACCTCAATCTCATTGTTTAAAGACACAATTGAATTAATTGATCGAGTGAGCGAAGCGAAGTTAAAGGGGATTGACTTAACAATAGACTATTTTATATCGAGATCTCAGTCACTCTTAATCCAGGGCGAGTCACATTAGTATTAAGTATGTTTATGGTTATATTTATAAATAAAATATACCTACTACCTAGAAATTCGACATTACAGATTGTACGATGGATATGAATTAGCAATTCCTGGTTCCAATTCCAACCCCCGCCATAACTTTTACCTACCTACCATCTGCCTGGGAAGGTTACCTTACCTACTATCTATACCTACCTACGTAGGTGTAACCGGTTTCTTGAGCAAAACTATTTGATAGGACGTTATCGCAATTATCAGTCATTATCGCATATTTTTGTGTAATATTTAGGCTCTGTTTCCACTGCATTAATACGTGCAAGAAGACGTGTTTAACTACGAAACGGTAAACGTTTGTACCAAGTCGTTTAGAGTGTCTAATGCGAGTTTTATACTTGTCAATACCTGATCGAACGCATTTACGTTTACGATTTGTATGAAAAATAATAGGTACCTATTCACCATTCACGTTGAGCAACCGCGAATCGATTGCAACTCGCACTAAGCACTCAGAGCAGCGATGCGGTGGCTCTGTCCACTAATCGTGTGAAATAGCTGAATAGCTATACTATTATAAATCTATAGCTAAGTATAGTATTATCCAGAATACTGAAGAATTTGCTTGGTATGAAATGAATAAACATGCTATCAACAGATCATACTAGCAACAGAGTACAAGCTGAGTGGTCTTCTTTTTATGACGTGGATTATAGGACGGGGAAGTGCTTAGCCTTTATCTCAACTGGTTTCAAATTACGTTAAGGTCGAAGGTGGAAGCGCACTTCACCCGGAATCCACAACTGTCTGAAGAACTGGCTATCATACTTACCGCTAAATGCCGGAACACAACAATACGAAATTGTTGTTATGGTGTGTGTTACTTAGGTAAAATGGTGGTAGCTAGCCAGGCGGACTTAAACAAAGTCCTACCACCAACCAAACCAAGCACAAATTTTGCTCCCCCTGGATTTAGGCCTCTGGATCTGACACCGGTAGTCGAACCACTAGACCACAGAGGCCTTTTATATTGATATCCGATTTGTGAATTTATCTTTTGTACGGCGCCGCTTAGCTACCTGCCAAACCACCGGTAGAAACGCAGCCTTACCGACGTGGTCAAACAAGTCACTTTGTGTTGGGTAGAGGGCAGGTTGCAGTCCACTGCATATTAGATTCGAATCGGGTTGGTTGAGTCAACGCATACCTACTGACTTAAGTATTATCAATTTAATCAGATAAAAGGTCAAGATGTGGTGGAAAATAATTGTATTTATAAGTTTATGTCAAACTGCTTTAGCATTAAAGTTGAATGGTGAGTAAATAACCTATTTATTTATTATATTAGATATGAAAAATAAAGGATATCGCATGCCTTACTTACGCACTGCGAAAATAGTGTTACCATTTGTCAATGCAAAGCAATGTACCTACTGTTCGTTACGACCTGACCACGAGTAACTGAATGAAAACTGATGCCCCGGTGCGTTTTGGTGGAGTTTTAGGTGAGAGTATGACACATTCGGGAGGATTATAGTGCGAAATCCTTTGTTATTTGATCCAAGATATGTACACAGTTGTATAAACCTAGATTTTTAGAGACCCAGATTCTAATTGAAAATCAAACAAATCAGACGAAATTGCATCTACCTACTTGCACCGCTCTGTTTTTATAATATAATATAATATAATATAATATAATATAATATAATATAATATAATATAATATAATATAATATAATATAATATAATATAATATAATATAATATAATATAATATAATATAATATAATATAATATAATATAATATAATATAATATAATATAATATAATATAATATAATATAATATAATATAATATAATATAATATAATATAATATAATATAATATAATATAATATAATATAATATAATATAATATAATATAATAAATATAATATAATATAATAAATACGTGTGATAAGATTGGATGATATGTTTGACGACATTTTTCATACATATGAATGGAAGATAAACATACTGTAACAACCCCTTGACCGGAACACCGCAAAAAAATTACGATAATTTTACAGCGTTGGAATATTATGTCCTCAAGCCACCTTTATTCGGGCTTGATAATTACGAGTTATGCCTTCACCGGGATCGTGGCCTCTACTGCCTCGTGAGGGTGGAACTCTTCGACACAGGAGACAATCCCCTTTTGGACATGATACACGTAAGTCTGAAGGGTATAAGCCATCTTCAACTTTTTTCTACTATTCCTACCACACCGCGCATTCCTTGCAAAAATTGCGTAGGTTTTTGGTCAACATAACACACACATAACCTAAATTAAGTAATAAAACCTATTTTTCTGCAGCCGAAATCTTTTAAATTAAATTTATAATAAAAATTTGTATATCATCACCGTGAGATTGTAAACATCGTCCGTTCGTAATAATAATCATCGTCATATTGGAAACGGTCGGCAAATTGTCAACAGCAACTAATATTTACAATTTAACGCATTTTTTCTCGTCCGTTTATTAGTCAGTCGTCAGTTGAATTGTCAGTCGAAGTAAAATCGTTATATTGTGAATGAGCCTACAGGTTTTACAATCGGTCCGGTTTTATCACCCGTCAAATTGCATACAGGGACGTTATGCATTGGTTGGTTTTAGCAGTTTACATTGTTTACATTCAGCGGCTAGAGGATGGCAGATACAGTCAAAATAAAATTGTCCTGCGCGGGGCAAAGGGTATTCCCTAACCAATCGGCACGCATAGTGTGCATTGTTGCATTCCATTTTCTCAATTTGACAGTTTGACTTCGGCTGATTATAATCAGACGAGAAATAATACGTAAAACTGTATATGGTCAGTGGCTGTTGACAATTTGCCGACCGTTTACAATATGCAGAGGCATATTACAAACAAATGGTGTTTACAATCTAACGCTGACACATACTTATGTATGTACCTACAGATTATTTCCAATACCGAATTTGTTTTCGAAACTGTAATCGGTTCTATTTGAGCCATAGACTTATACTTATAGATTGAATATGGTAAGCTTTCGGTCTTTCAAAATTTTGTCTGTCTTTTATCAGTTAGATTATTTTTCTAAATTATCTCAGCGTCAATCTGATTCATAGGCAAGAATTGCATTTCTTGATGAGAATCTGAAAATGTATTAGACATTCAGAAAAAAAACGCTTTACAATCAATTTTTCTGAAAATATCAACGTTTATCAGAAAAAAACTATAAAAGTTGGGCATTTAAAATATGTAAAGTATGATTGCTGATTACATGATTACTGTTGTTTTTACAGGAATATTCCAAAGATGCGACACACTACAACCACACATACATCGAGAGAGGTATCTGTGTCAGAACAACTTGCAAAAACTACATTCATACAAATAACATAGCAAAAGTAGAGGACCAAACTGCAGTCATTCAGCGATGCCTCAACGACAGCTTATGGCGCGAGTATAGACTCCAAGCAAAGGTGTCTCTGTATAACTGCGACTCTCAAGAAGACATACGTAGGATCGACTCCCAGGACGTGACAGTAGCTGCGATCTTTGGATTACTTGTGGTGGCTACTGGTATTGCTAGCTGCTATGAGTCCGCTCCTAATAAAAGTGGCAGGATCAGGCCAAAAGGTTTGTATAATTTCGGCACTGTTTTAAAAGTGTAACTATTGAAATGATAAAACCTTTGAGTGTATTGCTCCAAAATCTAAATTCAAACTAATAAATTATAATAACTATTACGTGTCTTAAACCCGTGTATAATAAAACTCACGCAAGTTTCAAATGACATAAAGATTCTATATATTTTTTTTGTGAACAAAAAAAGAACATTTGAGTTGTAAGTACCGTGTATTTTGATTTTAGGAAACGAGTTTCTATTATGTTTTTCTATACAGAGGAACTGGCGATCTTTGAAATCATCTCATGTTGTGGATAACAGATATAGTTTTCTTCGTGGCTATAACGGAATCAAGTGAGTTTGTAAAATTCCTTATTAAAGATACGGGATAAATAATAATATAGTTGTATAATACATAATTTACACATGATCTGTTTTTTTTTTATTCAACTACGAGACGGGACATCAAGTAGGCCACCTGGTGTTAAGTACATCTCTTGCCTATAACAATGCCTTACTGCATAGGTCACATTCACAGAGAACAAAGCCTACTCGGCACCGACACTGTATTGCGCTCATCAACTTGAGGCATAAAGGTGTTAAGCCTCGCGTGCCCGTTATTTCACCGGCATTCATACCCTTCAAACCGGAATACTGCAACGTTGCTTAGCGGCTGAAATAGGTATGGTGGTAGTACTTCCCCAGACGAGCCCTTTCACAAGGGGTTTCTACTACTCTTAATGAATATGCTATGAATAGAACAGCTGTCTACAGGTAGGTATGTAGAGAGGAGGCAACAAAGCCTCGTACCACAGTAAATAGACAGATTTTTTGTTCATCACCTGGCGATTAGCCTGATCAGACCCTATCTGGACTTGACTCAGTAATATATTCGTGCGGTTCTATCGGACCCATGGCTTTTACAAGTGTAGGGGCCTGATTCTACTATATCAATCGCTTATATAGTATGGTATCGTCCCAAAATGGCCACTGAGTTACCTTTTCGAATTTTGCGATGATACCATTATTATTGTGTTTTACATAATTTGTCACGATTTGTTCCCAAATTAAATTAATTCTAATGTTAATATGCACATGATAACTCATTATTGTTTCAGGGTCATCATCTCATATTTTGTGATCTTGGTACACGTCTTCCTACTATACGGAGGAGGATTTCAAAGCAACCCCCTGGATTTTGAAGTAGTAAGATATTTCTAAAACGTATGAAAGGAATAAGATAAATAAAATAAATAAATAAATAAATATTTTACACATCGCCATCTAGCCCCAAACTAATCATAGCTTGTAAATAGGAACTAGATTACGGATAGAATACTTAAAAACTTTTTTTTTTTGTAAATACATACTTATTATACAAAACAACACCCAAACACCGAACAAACATCTATATTCATCACACAAATGTTTGTCGTGGGTGCGAATCGAACCCACAGCCTACAGCGCAGAAAGCAGTGCTACTACTATCTGAGCTATGAGGCTTGTTAAAACTATGTACCTACCTAATGCCGAGCATGACTTTATCATCCTTTTCAGTCCTTAGAAATGCCGATATTTCATGTCATAGCAAACGGACTATCGATAATTCAAATGCATTTCTTCATATCTGGATTCCTGCTGGTCTTCAGTCTTCACATTCGGGCGGAGACAAGACGCATCACGTGGTCCGTGGTGCCGCTTTCGATCATTCAACGACTATCAAGGTATTTTGACATGCTTCGTTAGATAGCTATGTCCTAGCAAAGTTGGTCAAATCAACTAATTAATCCATGGACTGGCTCTTATTTAGGCCAGCATTAGCATAGCTATTCACTATGGCAATACAGCCAGTGCTTTGGGTACGCTTCAGTCTCGTACTGGTCTGGAACAGTTGAGCTACCTAAAGACCGTTTGAAACTGTAGTCCTTTGGTAATCCGATTGCTTCCTTTGTACATAGTTAGTTTAATTGTACATACATACTTTTTTAATTGTTTGTGAAAAAATATTTTCACTAGCGCTTTTTAATACAAGCACACTGCTAGTTTATATATTCAGGTATCACTTTGCCGAGATCCATTTCAACAGCACGTTAGTGTACACGAATAGAGGTATATATAAGAACACTGACGGAACACGGCAAACTGATTGACGCCATACAGTTAGCAGTAGATAAATGCATGACAATTAATATATAACGAAGCTCTTTTTCCAGGTTGGTCCCAGCTTACGCTGCCATGTTGGCACTTTCAGTGACCTGGCTGCGGCATCTGGGTTCAGGTGCGCTGTGGAACCGCTATGTTCTCTCTGCGGTCGCAGACTGTCGCACTTACTGGTGGCACCATCTTCTGTTCATTAATAACTATGTCCCAGAAGACATGTTTTGCGCAGTACAAACCTGGTGGGTAAAAACTTAAAGCAAATCTGATGCATTGCTATTTAAAAAGTAACAGCGTGTCAGATCTGGTAAATGTTTTGTCCAGGCATGTGGCAGCGGGGATGCAGTTATTTGTCGTCGGGCTGGTGGTATGCGTGGCCACCATGTCGCAGGGACGGAGCCGCGCGTTGTCTCTTCTCTTGGTGTTCGGATGCCTGGCTCCGGCCCTGCACGTGTGGATGTGGGACTTGGATGGAGGTCTACTATTGAAGCCTGAGTGAGTGTAAAAAAAACAAAATCAGTAAATTTGACAAGTCCATCAGTTGAAAATTAAACTAATCTCTCTGTCTGTTTTAATTGTGTAGCTACTTTGTCTACATTGTTTTGGTGTTCTTAATTGTCTAGTAAATATTTATTTATCTATCAGGGGCGTTGCTGAGCTGTTATCCTACTAGCGTCTCTAAATATTATGGCAGTAATATAGGTTATCTTTTCGGTTTTCCGCTCAGACTCCACGAATTAATGAATTTATGAATGAACCATTTATTATTCACAAATATTACATCCAATAATACAAACATTAGGTGACGCAGAGTATAAGTACAATGTGGCCTTATCGCTTATAGCTGTCACCGTGAGATTGTAAAAACCATCCGTTTGTTTGCCTTTGTCACCGTCCGATTGTAAACACCGTCCGTTTGTAATATGCCTCGTCATATTGCAAACGGTCAGCAAATTGTTAACATCAACTAACATTTACAATTTTACGCATTATTTCTAACTTCTCTGCCGCTTGCTTTAGCATAGACACAGACCTGAGTCACTCTCTCCTCAAGAGGGTGAGGTGCGCAAATGGCCTTACAGGAATGTACAATCGAATCCTTTAACGCAAGCCTAGTGGTTATCCTTCACGCGGTGCCCCCCGTTCTCGATCTTGTTCCATCGTCATAGAGTTAATTCAGTTAACTCTAAGACGATGGAACTAGATCGAGGACCACAGGACGACTTCTATCGGGATGGAGAGGTCATGTCCCGACGGGTTCATCATCGATCACCATTTTTGCCGACCATTTACAATATGCCGAGGCATATTACAAACGGACGGTGCTTATAATCTTATGCTGACATGGGTACAATATGCCGAGGCATATTACAAACGGACGGTGCTTACAATCTAACGCTGACATAGCTAATGTCAAAGTCAATTTGGATTATTTTGAAACGTCAAATCTACCGCCTATTCGGAATCGCGACCAGCACACAAGGAGAAAGGCAAGAAACTCGGGCTGGTTAATTTTTTGATGATCCATTCAACATTTAGGTATACAGTTTTAAATAACATTATAAGTACCTAAGTACATCATAAACCAAAATACTTAACTACTAATGGGTAGTTTGATAACATTGAGAAATCAATATTTAGCTGTCAACTGTTATAGTAACATCGGGCCACGCGTTCTTATCGTCGATATAGTCACTAATTTTGTAGTAGGCACTTTTAATTAAATTATTCTTTATATACAATTTGAATTTACGAACAGAGAGTTTGGTGGCGCTTTGAGGAAGCTCGATCGATGTATGTCCAGGACAGGAATAAAAACATGTGCATTGATGGGCGTTATCAAAGGAGAAAAATGCAACTTAACGCGCAACGCAACGCAAGTGTGAAATGACTGACGATTATGATTCCAAATGCTTCCTTGTCATAACAGATTTTCACGCAGTTGGACCGATCCCACTTTCAATTATCTCCACGCTTATGGACACACCAACCTACCAGCGTTCGTCATTGGCCTGGCGATGGGGAGGTTCTACTACGACGCGCAAAGGAGAGTAATCGACATCTCTAGTACCAAGGTATCCTATTAAATAGGACTTACTGTTTTCTAAAATCGTATGATGTGCACTGCAACATTTTGAATCTGCTTTTGACCTCGAAACTTGCTCATACAAGGATGAGGTCTACGGTGAAAGACCTACCCAGAAGGTCTCAGGGAACCCCATCATGCACTCACGCATACACTCGTAGGTACTTAGTAACTGTCATTACTTGTGACTCTCTTTTTTTTTTTTTATTGTACGACGAGGAAGCGCTTGGCCTTCATCTCACCTGGTAACAAGTTGACATGAGGCCGAAGATGGAGGCGCACTTCACCCGGAATCCTCAATAAACTGAGGAACTGGCTATCTTACCTCTGAATGCCGAAACACAACATTTTTTTTAAGAATTGTTATTATGGCGACAGAATTAGGTAAGATAGTGGTAGCTAGCCAGGCGGACTTAAACAAAATCCTATCACCAACCAAACCAAGCACAATATATTGTACTCCCCATAGGGATCGAACCCGGGACCTCTGGACTCATACGGATCTAATTATATTTTGTTAAAAGAGCTGTAGATTTTGTTTTGAGAATAGTTACGTTTCAAAAACTAAAAAGATAACCGTTTTCAGTGAAGAATATGATGCAATTTCGTTTACCTGGACGGATGACGTATTTTTCCAATTATTTTGATGACAGATGTACGGACAGACAGAAAGACGTGTGATCCTATATGGGATCCGTTTTTTGAGGTAGAATACCTTCAAGTGTACCTATAATATTTGAAGAGTTCCCTCGATTTCTATTGGATCCCATCATCAGATCCTGATGTCATGACGATGGGACCATCTGTAAAGTATACTCCTTTAAACAAAAAAGAATTTTCCAAATCGGTCCAGGCGCCTTCGAGTAGGTAATCGGGGAACATACATGAAATAAAAAATAAAAAAATCCGATGAATTGAGAACCTCCTCCTTTTTTGAAGTCGGTTAATAACATAAAACAAAATAAGTGGATTAACGGATTCCATTATAACATTTACAGGCAAGTTCGATTCTCATTTGTCTGAGCTTCCCAGCGCTTTTGTTCTCATTCTACTTACGTCACTCGCTGTTCGAGAACCGCAGCTCGTTGCTGGTGCGGATGCTGTTGCCTTCGCTACAAGCTATTGTCATGTCGGCATTCGGCGTCATATTTACCATGGGGTTGTTAAGAACCACTTCATGTAAGTTTCATTTTATGAAGATAAAGTAGAAAGTTAAAACAGTAAGAAAAGATGTCTAAAACGCATATGTCCTCTGATTTCCCCCATAACACAGCATTCTCATCTGGCTGTCATGTAACCCACGATTATTAAAAGAAACGCATTTTTTTTCTATGCTTAACTGCACGAAATTCGTTTAATTCATTATTCTAGTAAGTTTCCCGTAATTTTCTTATTAAGTTGTGTATAATAAAATTACCAGATATTATTCTAATACATTTCAAATTAGTATAATGTGCTTACGTAAAAAAACAATTCTAAAATTGTTGTGTTCCGGCATTTAGAGGTAAGATAGCCAGTTCGGTTTGGGATTCCGGGTGTAGTGCGCCTCCACCCTCGGCCTTATCTCAACTTGTAACCAGGTGAGATGAAGGCCAAGTGCTTACCCGTCGTACAATAAAAAAAAAACATTACACATGAATTGATTTTGTGCGAAACTTTATGAACGCACAAACTCATCCCCTCCAGTTGTTTCTACGTGACACGACTAGTAATGCTACACAATGTTACACTGTGCCATAAAATCTGTATCATTTAAGAAACTAAACATATTTAGTACTTATTCGTTTAATGAAGAACTCTGAATAGATTTATATCAAAAATAGTTTCACGTTTTACTGTAATTGTTTTGTTACTAAACAAATCACGGGCTACAAATGAAATGGTAAATTCAATGTTTTATCGGTAACTACAGTTTAAAAAACTAAGTGTAACTAACCTGCTTAGTTATGTAACTTTTTTTTTTTAAATAACCCATCAATTTTATAAACACGTCTGGTAATTTATTTAATTAGGTACTTCTGTATTCAAGCCTGATAGATCATTTAGTTTAGATGATTTAAAAGTGTATAGGTTATATATATGAATGCAGGCTACTGTACCTATATGTAGTTACTCCGTTTTGTGTTGCAGCGTTGTTGAAGACGGTGTTCGAGTGGCCCCCTTGGAGCGTGCTCGGTAGACTCTCGTACTGCGTGTTCCTTCTCCACATGCACCTCATACAAGCGCTGCTCGGGAACAGGTCCAATCTCACGAGGGTCAACTTCCTGCAGACTGTAATTTACCATATTTTATAACGGAGTTAGAGTTCCCAGTTTCGATCACCCAGGGGGTACAAAAATGTGCTTAGTTTGGTTGGTGGTAGGACTTTGTTAAAGTCCACCTGAGTAGCTACCACCAACTAACCTAAGTCTGTCGCTAAAACAACAATTGTTAATTGTTGTATTCCGGCATTTAGAGGGATATAGCCGGTTCCTCACAGTACTGGAGGAATCCGGGTGAAGTGCGCTTCCACCTTTGGCCTAGTAGTTATATGAAAACAGGTGAGATGAAGGCCAAGCGCTTACCCGTCGTCCAATAAAAATGGGTAGCTTTTAACCTCGAGGCTTGCCAAGAGACGCGAAAGGGTGAGGTTTTCGATGGAGTTTTCCAGGAGTCGGCGCACAGACGGAAATCGTTTGTTCCTGGACTTTGTTGTTGTTCGCTAGCAAAATCCAGCGATATAGTAGCCCGCAGTTTCTGAACATACACTAGGAGAACCCCCTATGCACAGCAAATATCTTAAATAGGTACCTACCCGTTATTTAGTTATTATCTCATTGCTATGAAACACACACTGGGTGTTCTTGGCAGACATCAAGGGTTTATTATTGTTTCAGACAGTGGATTACCTCGGCGTGGTCTCCCTGTCGTTCCTGGCTGCTCTCCCTCTGTACCTGCTGGTGGAGGCTCCCTTCAGCTGCCTCGGGAAACTGCTGCTCTCGAAGATGCAGCGCTCCAGTAGACCGACCAGCTCACTGACGACGACTAAAGATGATAAGGCGTCGAAGAAAAAGTGATTGTGTTATTTTAACCAACATTATCCCACTGCAGGGCACATGTGTTCTCCCGTTTTACGTTAGTTTAGTTTGTTGTTAGTATGTCCATAAATTATTATTTGTTACTAATACCAATTTATATATAAATACAAAAAAGAATGTTACGGAACTCAAACAACTTAGTACTGCGTTGTCACAGAACCAATTATGGAAAAAAGAGTATTGTCTTCGAAGGTGCACAATTATACAATAAATTACCCAAAAATATCAAAGAGACTAGTTCTATGTCACTATTTAAAAAAATACTTAAATTTCATATAACAAACTGAAATTTGAAATAAATACAAAATATCTTTATTCTATACAGGACATTAATTTTACACATTGCCACCACTACAGATGGATTACGGATAGAATAGGTACTTAAATACTTTTTGTAAATACATACGTACTATATTATTATGATGCAGCACCCAACACAGAACAAACATCTATACTCATCACACAAGTGATTGTCCTGGGTGGGAGTCGAACCCACAGCCTACGGCGCGGACGGCGGAGTTGCTACCTACTGAGCTATAAGGCGTACTATCTATCTATCTCTAAAATAAACTAATATCTTTATCACAAAAAAAAAAAAAATCTTTAAACAACTTATGTTGAAAAAGATGGCTAGCTAGATACTAAACGAACTCAACTTCCAAACAGCCACATCCATTCTCAACCTAATCCTTGTAAATACAATGGTCTTGTCTTGTATCAAATTAAACAAAACTACCCACATATTTTATTAGATTTAAAATGTTATGCACTGTACGTAAAACTATGATAATTATGTTACTATGTTTAAGTTCTCATGTAAGTGAATTTTCTAATTCTTTTTGAGAATAAAGCGTCTATAAACCTAATTTATTTTATCACATCAACAGCCCACTAGTGTCCACTGCTGGACAGAGCCTCCTTCAAAGCTGAAAGGTTTTGCCGCAATCACCACGCTTGGCAGAAGGATTGGTGGTCGCAGTAAATTTATAAACCAAACTAGCTTTAAGAAGATAAAGATGAAGTATTATTATTAACTAGGTATAGTTTTTGCGGCCTTACTTTTGTTTAGCGTGTGTAAAAAATTAGGGCCTACAAAACTTAAAAACGACAGTACATTCTTCAACTTCTAAACATTCACCTTTTCTTTAGCCATTTAAAAAAAGTCTAACCGACAAAACTATACACTACTACCAAACGAAAACAAAACAAATGCCAAATACAAAGCAGAGTTTATAACCAAAACTACTAAACCGAAACAAAACAAAAATTGACAAAGTTTCATACAAACTTTCATCCCCTATTTAATCCCCTTGGGGGTAGAAATAATAAAAATCCTTTCTTAGCGGATGCCTACGTCATAACATCTACCTGCATGAAAAATTTTAGCCCGATCCGTCCAGTAGTTTGGGATGTGCGTTGATAGATCACTATGTGAGTCAGTCAGTCACCTTTGAGTTATATATATTAAGAAGAGAAGATATCCCAGGATATTAATATCACATACCGCTATCTAATCAGAAACAAAGCTTATATGGGAAATAGATTACAGATATAATACTTATATACCTACTTTTTTGTATATACATACTTAAGTATCATACAATACAACACACAAACACAGAACAAACATCTATATTAATCTCACAAATGTTTGTCCTAGTAAAGGTGTATATCTACACGTAGATATCTACACATTAACGTAGCTGAAGCTGTAGCAAGCTGCTGCCTTCTTCTGGTGAGATCCGTTAGTCAGGTTTTACGACATCCATGGGCTAAGTTTGAGGGATCGTTTCTTAAGCCGCGACTTCCACGGCATCATCTTACATTATTATTTTTCATTTCTTATAAGCTGCCTATCGTGTATGTACCGCGGTCTGATTTTTTGATACCACTAAGGTAAACAGTATTGGTCGAAGGGTGTCAAGTTCCGTCAGTTCATTGGTCTACTACGAAAAACGAAACATGAAGGATCCGATGATGGATTTCATTTCGATACAAAAATGACAAAAGTTCTTTCTAATCCGACGACGTTTGTTAATAGTAGGGCCTCTGCCACGTGACATCTTTCACAACGTGACACCAAGATTATAACATACTACTATTTAATAGTAGGTAAAACAAGCGATATTATCGCCGTCTTTCGTTAAATAAATGCAATACAATGTACCTAATAGTTAATGATATATGTCATTTTTAAATAATTTTTATATTTTTGTTGTAAAAAAACCTAATACGTAATGGTCCTATGTTGATTACTAAACAAAAAAATATAGTTGTTATTAGTGAGCTAGGAAGCTATTTAGCAATGACCTGCGTTTTAGTGCGGACTTCTAGGTCATCCAGTTAACAGCACTTAGTAGGTTAAGTTTTAGTAGTTAGGCTAATAGGTTTTGTAAGTGATTCTGCATGATTCCATGCAGATATCGTAAAGTGGGCGCGAAACGATATATGCTTCATACATATCACGTCTTATTTGAAATATTTATTAAAATTTTATTGTACGACGCGCTTGGCCTGGTTTCTAGTTGAGATAAGGCCGAAGGTGGAGGCGCAACTCATCAAAAATAATATCTCACGTACACATTACTGAGAGATCACAACCAGTGCCTACATTTCGGCAAGGGCCTCTAAGAATGTCACAATCTATGATTTATCTTACAAAAACAAAATACATGTCGCAGTAATCGGACCTTGGCTGCAAATTGCACAACGATCACAGAAAAAAACTACAAGCAAAAACTGCATGGAGGTAATTTACATAACTTTTTGGCAACGGTCACGTTTGCTTTGAAGTTTTGCATGGCACAATTGAATACGTAATTTTACTATCAAACGGAAAGGATTGATTGGTTTAAAATTTCTCTAATCCCTTCTACCGGATCTACTACATAGATCTACTAGTTTGTGCAGCCGTATCATATGCAGGTAATGACAATCGAAAGTCGAAAATGTTTTTGTGTGTTTGAGTCATAGAGAAGCAGTCTCTGTCCCGCACTGAAGTAACACTTTGAAATTGTAGAATAAGGGCAGAAAGTAGAAGATAAATAAGCATCTTATTAAGTAAATCTAGGGCCAAGAGTGTCTTAGTTACCAGCACTTATGCCAACACTTACAAACCGTGGGCATGTGCCGAACGTAAGCACAGAATAACTAATAAGTAGGACCTACTAACGTAACGTAAATTAGGATGTCAATCTGGCTACCTCCTCTTTGTGTATTGAGCAGAGGTTAATCCTCTAAAGGAGAAAAAGTCGTGAATCTGTACTCTAATCAAACAAAGTAATAAGCTTAAAAATATAGCTTAAAACATGGTTCTTTTATAGTAGTTGTCATCCTTTAGATTTTGACACTTTGTAACAGATTGTGACGGCTTGACACAAACACAATAGAATGGAAAACATTGCACAATGTTATCAAAATAGGTAAGTAATTGTTTGCAGCGTTTGTTGTCGGGTTCAATTCAGTAATCTGTCGCGACTTGACCTGATTTCAGACAATGTTACAGCATCAGGCGTTCAATCAAGACACAGCAGGTACCTACAGGGTGCGTCATTGTTGTATCATTTATTCCAATGGAGATTAACAAGCTATAATTACTTCGCGGGTGACATAATCATAAATATCAATGAATGAGACGTTCCAATCAACATACTGCGTATTTATAACAAATAAATTATTCAAGCATACAAAATTATAAACGTTGAGTATTCATACAATTACATGATCGTTGCACATATATACAAATAAATAGAATTGAAGTGTCTGTTTGTGATGTCAAAATAAAACAGTTTTATACTAAATTCTACTCAGAACAAAATAATTATATTTTTGTCTGTCTTTTTGTTCCAGCTAATTTCCAAAATAGCTGGATATCGATGTTGACGTAAGTTACACTGGCAGGTAGGTAATGTCATGAGGAGTAACTTAGGCTACTTTTATGTCAGAAAAATAATTATGGTTCCTCGTAAAAAATACATGATATCCAATATCTATAGGTATTAGATTTTTTAGAGGAGCTTCATTTTGTCGTATAGGGGTGCTGTAAGGAAAGATTTTGGTAAATTCCATGAGATCACGCGAACGAAGTCCTGGGCATTAGTTAGTGTTACATATGGAGCTGAACTTATCATTAGTCTGTCATACCTACCTATACACATAACAACCAACATCCTGTTTTTGAGCGACGAAATGACCTTAACATTTGGATGTAATTGTATTCATAATCATAGTTACTAGACTAAATCAAGAAATTCTATAATTCATCAAATTCAAATTCAAATTATTTATTGCGATAAATGGGTAGGTACATTATGAAGGTCTTAAACTATAATTAATAACAAAAACGGGTCTTCATCGCGTACCTTTTTATATTCCCGACGGTTAAGATTAGTTCAGATTAGGTCTTAAACTAATTATAATATTGTGTCACCATTTTCAGTTACAAGCATGCAATCATTAAAAAATAAAATTTTATTCTAAAACAATGTAAATTAATAAAAAATAATACAAAATTTGCAGCATCAAATAATATTTTGTCTTGACGATCCTCATTGTTCAGGAA
This sequence comes from Venusia cambrica, assembly GCA_951394065.1. NCBI lineage: Eukaryota > Metazoa > Arthropoda > Insecta > Lepidoptera > Geometridae > Venusia > Venusia cambrica. The sequence goes on along the minus strand of OX596037.1, from coordinate 988,808 downwards.
TAAACTCATCATGATCTTCATATCCGTTATATTAGGTGGGGTTTTCGTCAAACACTGCAGATTATATCAATCACCCTGTGGCGGTTTTACAATCGCCAATTAGCGTAGATCAGTGTACGCGCGATCGCCAGCCATGGAGGACGCCGAAAACAAGATCCGCGAGCTGTTCGCCGACGTGCTGCGCAAGCGCAACGTGCGCCATCACGGCATCGAGGTGGACCCTCTCAGCAGCGGCGGCGCCAACTACACCTCCGCGCTGTTCGCTGCGAAGGCGCAGACGCACGATGACAAAGACTTCTCTATCTTCGCCAAAGTCGCGATCATCGGGGAAAAGATGCGTCAAGTCATGCCAGCGGACGCCATGTACGCAACCGAAGGGATAGTCTACACAGAACTCGCGACCGAGTACGATAAACTACAGCAGAAGTTTCCCAAGATATTCCATTTCCCGGAGATGTTTGCGAGCGACCTGACGAGAGGCAGCGAGACCTTGCTGCTGCAGAACCTGACGACGCTCGGGTTCAGCGCTCCGTCGCGGTACACCTCGGCCGAGTGGAGGTTCGCAGCCGCCGCCATCACCAAGCTCGCTATCTTCCACTCTCTCTCCTTTGCGTTCCAAAAGCACAACCCCGAAGCGTTCCACAAAATGGCAGAAAGGTTGGAGTACAAAGAAATGGAGCGCGACGAAGAATCCATGAAACACGTGTGGGAGAAGATCATCGGCAACGCTGTCCAAGTTATCAGAGATGAGCACAAGCAGCGTGTGGTGAAACTCCTGTCTGAGACCAAGGAGGAGTTCCCTAAGTTTAAGAAACCGATAAATAAAACTGTGTTAGTGCATGGAGACTACAGGACTAGCAACCTGCTGATGCGGGAAGAGGTAAGAGGAATAGACTGAGTAGAAGAGATTTGAGGAATACAGAACGTCCTTCCTTATACAGATTGCCGTTAGGTCAGAAAATATCATCCTTACACCTTGAAACAGTTCTCTGCGTGACTTGTGTTTACAAAACGATCCCATAAACTACGGTTGGGGGATTTTCCATAATCATTACCAGCAGGCAAGTTGGCCTTCACAGTAGGTTAAAATGAATTACTTGGATGCTGCCGTCTGTCCTTTGATTGCTTATTCGTCTCTTTCAAGATCCATGGGATAGGGCCTTCTCTATTCCCATACTGGCCCCTGAGTATTGCTTGCGGGACTGCCTCGGTCATGGTGGAACGAGAGAGAATCGAGTGTAATTGTCCCACGGCCACAGAAACTCTGACTTTATTATCTGACCCTGGCCCTCTATTACAATAATATGTTATGCTATCAAGGCTGACAAGTGGGTAACTTGTTCTCGCGTCATTTGATACTGAGAGATTCTAAGAATATATTGTTAAAAAAATCTACGAACTTGTTTCTTGTGTGTCAATAATGGTTTTTTGTTTACCTAGTACTTAACTATAATGAATCTACATCTGAAAATCATCATTCTATTTTGATGTAAGTTGTAAGTGGGGTAATCTATCGCAAGATATTGTGTAATGCATTCAGAGACAAGAAAGCCTTTCATGAGTTAACTACCTACCCACGCATTGAAAACAAATAACCAATATAGTAGGTACCTACCTACATAATGAATTAACATATAATGGAATGGATAAGAGATATACCTACCTACCAATTATTCTGTAACTTTAGACAAGAAATTGATATAGGTACCTACACCAATGTATTTTTTTATACGGCGGGGAAACGCTTGGCATTCATTTCACCTTGTCATGATAAGGTGGAAGCGCACTTGACCCGGAATCCTCAACAGCCTGAGGAACTGGCTACCTTACCTCCAAATACTGGAACACACAGTTTATTTTATTTGTGACATGGTGGTTTTGGCGACAGACTTGGGTAAAATGGTGCGTAGCTAGCTAGGCAGATGTAAAAAATCCTACCTTTCTTTACTCAAACGGGTAAGCACTTGGCCTTCATCTCACCTGGTTACAAGTTGAGATAAGGCCGAAGGTGGAGACGCACTTCACCCGGAATCCTCAACAAACTGAGGAACTGGCTTTCTTACCTCTAAATGCCGGAACAATTTTTAGAATTGTTATTATGGCGACAAAATCAGGTAAGATGGTGGTAGCTAGCCAGGCGGACTCAAATAAAGTCCTACCACCAACCAAACCAAGCACAATATATTGTACTCCCCATGGGGATCGAACCGGGGACCTCTGGATCTGAAATCGGTGGGTTGAACCAATAGACCACGGAGGTGGTTACCACCAACTAAACCGAGCAAAAATTAGTACCCCCTGAGGATTGAATCCACAAACTCTGGGTCTAATACCGGTGTGAGAACGGCGGTGAGGCGGCTCGTAACAAAAACACTTAATACTTCCAGAAAGGAGACATAAAAATAATGGTAGTGGACTATCAGACAGTCCACCCAGGAAGTCCAGCAGCCGATGTCCTGTACTTCATCTTCTTGGGAACTAACCAGGAGTTCAGGAGAGATTACTACCAGCGGCTCCTAGACCACTACTACCAGGGGTTGGTGGAAGCTGCGGGCAAAATGGACGTCGACATAACTGAGGAGTACCCTAGAGAAATGTTTGACTCCGAAATCAATGAGGTAATACTCTAGTATAATCTTCGTTTTTGTTGATGAGTGGCACGAGCGACTAATCACGGTAACGAACCACGAGATGTTGTGGCTCGTGTGTTATTTTGACCTATATATCTCTTTGGCATTGCAGCATAAAGTAGAATGTAAATTGAATATCAAAATTAAATTACAAAACTTGAGCACGAAAATAAGACTAAAAATTAGAATTATTTTTACGTACACTTGGTATATTACTTTAATATAATATATTAGCATATATACCTATGTAATTTCACTTTTTGTACTACTAGGGTGGCAAACAAATGATTGACTTTACTCACCGCAGGAACACACCACTATAGAGATCTTGTGCTATTCGGTTTGCTTTTATATTCTGTAAGGCGGTCATTAGAAAACATTAAGAAACATTAGGTTGACAAGTGCCTTCCTACTTACCAGTCTGATAACTTTAATTCGGTCTTTTGCAATACCAACGATTATTCTATAATATACTTAGATACATATATATCTATGGGTAGTATAATATATAACTCGAAATAGAAATACCTAGTATTAAAAGGATCTTTGTTCAATAAAATGTACAATGAAACTAACTATGAACAAAGGAATCAGTCAGATTACCTAAGGACCGTTACATATAGGTAGCTCAACTGCTGGGTATATTAGCAGTATGTTGTGTTCAACATAGAACGTTGACGTTGCATTGTAACTTGTAATGGCATGATCTTTATTTATCACACAATACCTACCCATGTTTGAAAATCAAACTCTCTTTTACTCTTCAACGAGATAAATGAATTTAATGAGATTCTAGTAACCGCCTCTGTGATCTAGTGGTTCAACCCACCGATTTCAGATCCAGAGGTCCCGGGTTCGATCCCCATGGGGAGTATAATATATTGTGCTTGGTTTGGTTGGTGGTAGGACTTTGTTGAAGTCCGCCTGGCTTGCTACCATCATCTTACCTAATTCTGTCGCCATAATAACAATTCTAGAATTGTTGTGTTCCGGCATTCAGAGGTAAGATAGCCACTTCCTCAGTTTGTTGAGGATTCCGGGTGAAGTGCGCCTCCACCTTCGGCCTTATCTTAACTTGTTACCAGGCGAGATGAAGGCCGAGCGCTTCCCCGTCGTACAGTAAAAAAAAAAAGAGATAGCTCATTGAATGCTGACTAAATATCATTGTCCTTCAGCACGCATGTGAATACAGTATGAGTCTCCGTAAAGTTATAAAATTGGTGAAACTAGACCCAAACTGATCAATGGGAAGATTCACAAACTTTTTTAACTGTAGTTGTTGAGAACAGAAGAGGAAAAATGATCGGCCATCTTATACGACACGACAATTTCATCAAGAACATCATAGAAGGGAAAGTGGATGGTAGAAGAGGAATAGGGAGACCGAGAATAAACTATATAAAGCAAGTGAAAGAGAAAGTCGCTATCGTGTCGTATAAGGAGGTCAAGGAGGCTGCTCTGGAAATATCAACATGGAGAAACATTCAACAGTTGTGCATCAATTTAGGAGTCAAACTCTTAAATTGATGATGATAATTATTGTACGACGAGACAGTACCTACAGCTATTCTCAAACATTCTGCAAGCCTTATCGGATCTAATTCGGAAACATCTGATGGAGATTCTGAAAACGCTATTAAATTTTGACATTAGTATTTTTACAGAGAAAATTTTCAGAAATGTTTAGAGAATAGTGTTGATATCTCCTACAAAAAGTGATGATTCTGATCCGTGTGTGAAGTTATGACTACGCTTAAGTTGGAAGCGCACTTCACCCGGAATCATCAACGGTCTGAGGAACTGGCGATCTTGATTTTAAAGTCCTTATTTTGCATACCTACCCTTTTTAACTAAAAAGTATGTTATTTTTTTAATGTTTGTTACCTCAGAACTGCGTCATTTCTCAACCGATTTGAAAAACTATTTTTTTGTTTGTAATGATATGATTTCAGACTGGTCAAATTTAATCATAATCGGTTCAGTAACTTGGCTTTTAAATTAAAAAAACAGGATAATGGGAACGAAAAATCGTTCCCATTACCTATCATTATAGACATTAATGTTAAATATATAAATGTGTATAAATGTTAATAGGAACCGATTCTTAACATTTGTTTAGGTCATTTGTATATATCTTCGTTCCCATCATTGCGTAAATATTTCCCAGAATCCCGTATTATTGCACCCTTACACGACTCTCAAATAGGGTGTCGTAGATAGATACAAAAAACTTAAAAATATCTCTTAGGGTAAGTTCAAATAATTTGAAGGCGATGCCACACAATAAACATGTTGTTCTGCTTGGCAATTCGGCACCAACTTCAAATTATATGAACGTACCCTAAGAGTTATTTCTAAGTTTTTAGTGGTGAAGTCGGTTCCATTTTTATGCAAAAATAACATATAAAATAAGTGGTTTATAATGTTGCTGTAATTATTGTCAAGACAATGACGCTAAAGTACCATCGTCATTGCCCAAAAATAATTACCATCACATAATATTAAGAAATAATTAACGGATAACTGATACAAGTATAGGATATTGGACATTAGGCCAGGATCTGATAATGGGATCCTTTAGAAATCGAGGGAACTCTTCAAATGTCATAGGCACAATTGAAGCGATTTGGGTATTTCAAGGGTGTATTACCCTATTACCTAAGAGAAAACAGAGGCCTTAGTATGAGTTTCTGACAGCTAACTGAAACTATTTTCGTTTTCGTATAGGGCGCTTATTTCCATACATTTGGCTAGCGGAATAGTAAAGCAACTGTAGTTCCTTTCAATGTCCGCTAACCAAATGTATGGAAATAAGCGCGCTATACGAAAACGAAAATAGTTTCAGTTAGCTGTCAGAAACTTATACTAAGGCCTCGGTCCCCATATAGGATCATGCGTCTGTCTGTCTGTCGGTTCGTCCATCTATCATCAAAATAATGGAAAAAATACGTCATCCAGGTAATAGATAGATAGATAGATATAACGTTTATTCACACAAACACAAAAAACACACATACAGTAAAAAATAAACAACAGACATGACAGACATAATACATCAACAGAAAGGTATTTAAAAAAATAATAATATATTTTGTATACGTGACGTGACTGGGAGCTGACGACAAGAAAATAGAACACTGCAGTGAGCCATGCTGCGTGAAAAGCCCCGAGCTCAGCGTGTGCTGCGAACAAGTCCACAGCGCTTATTTTCAGCACAGGGCTGTGGTGACATTATAAAAACAGGGATACAATACCAAGATACTACAAAAAAAAAATTTTTTATGTATTTATTGTCAAAAAGTACAATTAAACTAACTATGTACAAAGGAAAACTAAAAATTAAATTAAAGTATGAAAGTAAATACATATTTTTTTCATAAATAAATACAAAAAATACTACACAACAAAAATAATATCAGACATACTTACCAAAACAAATAAAAAAAAACAAAAAGTATTTTAAACATTATTACTGCATAGAAAAGTAAAAAAAGGTCAATACCAAAAATGCCAAGAAAGTGCATGTAATGTATAAACATAATAAATACAATGAAAAATATAGTAAGTTATATGAAGGTCTATTAGCTATTGGGAAAATTAAATAAATAAAAGTAATCATAATTCAAATAATAGATATATTGCCAAAAACTTACTGAGCGGACCTTTGCAAGTCCAACGATATATTTTTATACTTAATTCTAAAATTAAACTTCGTTTGCACCGTGCGTATTATGGAGGGGCAGTGAGTTCCAACACTTTGTGGCACAGAAACGAAAACTACCACGAAAAGCTGCAGAGCCATGCCTTGGTGTACACAAGAGTAGAGAAGAAGAGCGAGCGGAATACTTTTTAAATGCTTGAGCCCATACAAATATAGAAAATAAATACAGTGGCTTGTGATACTTTATTACTCCAAACATCTCCAAACATCAGATGTGCCTTCTGCTCGAATCGAAATTGAATTATATTTCATTTGAGTCATTTCATTTGTAATCATTGAAGTCGGTTTTCGTTTTAGTTTTTCGTCATTTCATGTCACAGTATCTACGTATTCCCAGACGCTGCCGAACGCTCTCCGCCTCAGTTCGTTCATCCTGCCCATCGTGACAGTCGATGAGATAGCAGCGCCCTCTATGACCGGCGACGCTGACGTCGACCAGCTCGCCATCACACCGAACCAGCTGTTCGCCGAACGGTTCAAAGGGCTCGTGGACGACTGCGTCGAGTGGGGCGTGCTGTGATCAACCCAAGACTGAAGAGAACTGCAGCTGCGTGCCACAAGCGCCAGCGGTACAACCGCGACCAGGGAGTGAAGGCGCCTGCGCCTGTGTCGTTGTATAACCTTAGTATTTACGTGTTGTCTGTGTTTCCTTATGGTGTCCTTTTTTCCCCACGTTTGTTGATCGTATAGTGGTAATGACGTTCCTACCTCGTCCATTATCATTATTATCGTGTAACTGCACACACGCAGACGAAAATAGGTTGATAAATTTGTAAACTTAATGTACAAACGTAGTGCTGAAATTGAATAAATCTGATAGTTTATAGTCCAGAGATGCTCGCTTGGCTATCATCGATAATAAAGAACGTGTTGTATATACTAGCTAGTAAATTAGAACGTGTTGTATATACTAGCTAGTAAATTAGAACGTGTTATATATACTAGCTAGTAAATTAGAACGTGTTGTATATACTAGCTAGTAAATTAGAACGTGTTGTATATACTAGCTACTAAATTAAAATTATACATAATACAGGTTGCATTTTTTAAAGGTACCCTAACCACTGATGCTACGGGAAAAAAGGAGATTAACCTTAACTCCATAACTCCTTAAGACTTGGGGATATTTTATTTAAGCCTGTTTGTGAGAAAAAAAGCGCATCTAATCGATCCACCATTCAGGATTGTGATTTCCAGTCGTTAATCAACTCGTTTTACCAAAAAGACTAAGGCAAGGATTTCCAGATGTTATGCTATAAGTATGTTTTACTTGAAAGGATTTAAGTTTTAAAAAACATATGTCGGTTGGGTACAGTACTGTTCTCCTATTGCAATAACATTCAATTAAATCCTACAATACCGATAAGTTCGTGGGTTAAAGGTACCTACAATATCTCTCATGTATGGGCTGTAAGTTACTATTAATTGGTTAGATTATATACGAGTTGTATTGGTGATAGGTGATAGGTGATAGGTGTCAGTTGTTCATCAGCAAATAATAAATATGTTCTATGTAGCACTTGTGGAGACAATCTACCTTTTTTCTATCACTTTTTTCTCGTTTCTCTTTTGCTCTCCTTATTTATTTTTTTCCCCTATTATTCCGTGACACTGTGATATATTTTAAATGTGTTTTACTATCTAATTCGTTCGTGTATAATTAAGTCCGGTCTTTTGTGTATAATATACATATTATGTAGTTGATTGTTTTGACTTCAGCATCAATAATAATGTTTCCTCGAATTGAAATTTTTCTAATATGTTAATGTATAGATTTTGACCCGTCTCAGTTATAGTATAAAGATAAAGAGTATTCAAATTTTAGTACAGATAATAAAATACTAACGTAGTTTAAGTCTAGGATAAAATTGTACTTTTTATTGAATAAATAAAGAATTATGATACTTTTAAATGAGATTAAACACGTATCGAAAAAAAAATACCCACAGAAAAATGTGCCGGCCAGCAAAAAAACACATGTTTCTTGTGTGTTAATATATTTTATTACCATAAACACGTGATATAGCTCGATTAGTACTAAATAACAATAAATATAATTACAACTAAAATACGAATTAGCGGCCTCTTTATGCGGAAATACCTCTAGGTAGTAAGTATTTCATATTCCACCTCTCTGTTTCTTCTAGTGTGTATCTAATATAAAAAAGTCGTCGTGAAACTGACTGGCTGACTGACAACGCGAAGCACAAGCCTGAGGTCCTAGAGACTTACATACATTTTCACTTTGTTCCCATCATCCCGTGGGTACTTCGTACACCATTACACATAAAGAACACACATCACACATCAACAGCCCATTAGTGTCCACTGTTGGACCGAGCCTCCATCAAAGTTTTTGACATAATCACCAAGCTTGACTGGTGGATCGGTGATTACAGTAAAAGTAAAGGTGAAGATAATAGACAGAAAGAAGTTGCTGCCCTTCTTCTGGTGAGATAGCTTAGTCGGCAAAGTCAAAGTAAAAAAAACTCCAAAATGTCAAGCAGGCAGGACTAACGAGTATAGGCTGTGCGTTATATTATTATGTTAGACGTTCTTCTCTTCTTGATCATACCTTATCATGTAGGAAAGGTACATGTCACCGGCCTTGTCCTGGAAAAACTGGGCCTTTCTTTAATTGAGTATAATTATATTCAAGTGGTGGGCCAAACGCTTGGATACCATAAAAATAATGGCTTGTTCCTCATGGCCAAACTATTTCGCCTAACTGATTTGGCTCAAAGACTAACATATCCTCTCCTCATGGCCGAACTCGTGTCAAAACAGGCAAAGTAAACTCGCCACCGCAGAGAGGATACTTAGAGGATACCTACTAATTACTTATGAATAAATTCTTGTAGTTCTTTGACAATGGACTCTCATCAATGAAATCTCTTTGGTGACAATTCAACAAAGATTTCATGAGTGGCCATTTTTAATGGCCACTTAGAATTACTTTATATTATCAATTTACTTGACGGTTGGACATCAATTTAATTTCGATTTTCGAACATTAGAAGAAAATAACAAAAAAACTTAAATTTTTGAAAATGTTCATAAGTTCGAAAATCGCTTGAAAGGTTTTTTCAACTCTTTAACCATGAGAAAATGGTTTTGCAAAATTATTTAGAAGACCTAATTAATTCATCCTTCATGACCAATAGATATAAAATAATGTTTGATGTACCAGGACATCATAAGTATTGCAGAGGTATTTTCATTTAACCAAGTAGCTAACTGTACTTGCTTTGCCTATTTTGACACGAATCGGCCATGAGGATATATTAGTCCTCGTAGCCAAATCAGTTAGGCGAAATAGTTTGGCCATGAGGAACAAGCCAAAGTAATTGACTAAAAATATCACTTTCACGGAACAGCCCCAAGGAGCTCGTATACTCTTATATCACCCCCCATTGCGCGAAGTCTTGTACTACCCCCCGGATTCTCTCCGGGAACTGTGCCCCTGTTCTGGAGACACCCATGTTGGAGACGTCCATCTCGCCAGTGAGCTCGGGAGCCTCGCCAGTCTCCACCGTGACGTAAGGCAGGGCGTACGTCGCAGCTGTCAGCCCGAAGCACAGCTTCTGCAAATTAATCTCATAACCTTTACCTCTAAGAATCGCCTCTGTGGTCTAGTGGTTCGCCTACCGATGTCAGATCCAGAGGTCCCGGGTTCGATCCCCAGGGGATTACAATATTGTGCTTGGTTTGGTTGGTAGGACTTGAACAAAGTCCTACCAACAACCAACTTACCTAATTCTGTCACCATAACAAACAATTTTAATTTGTTGTGTTCCGGCATTTACAGGTAAGATAGCCATTGCAGTTCCTCAGTTTATTGAGGATTCCGGGTGAAGTGCGTTTTCATTTTCGGCCTCAGGTATCATAACTTGAAAAATTCAGGTGAGATGAAGGCCAAGCACATCGTACAATATTTTTTTTAAATAATACGCAAGGAACAAACTTTTACTAATACTATAGTTATCAGATAGTGAACAATTACAAGCTATGCTTAGTTTGGGGCTAGATGGCGCTGTGTGAAATTAATGGACTGTAATATTTATTATCATTATTTGAATTCTTCTAAACTGTGTGATCAGATAAGATAACAGAATGTATATTTGAGAAGTCGATCTCTTGTTTCTGTTGACTTCTAGGTATATCGAATTGCAATATCTGTCTGTATGTCTGCTAGAGTTATTATCCCACCTCTTTGAGCTCGCAATCAAAGTCCTCCCTCGAGTAGGTCACGTCAGGGTCAACCCCGAGTCTCCGCAAGTTCTCGCTAAACTGTAGGTAGTAGTGGTCTATTAGCCGGTGGTAGTTCTGGTCGCGGAACTGCTTGTCTGTGCCGGTGAAGATTAGGTAGAGAAGGTCTACGACTGGAGTCCCCACCAGAATCGTCTGGTGGTCGACAGCTACCACATCAACGCTACCATCCTGGAACAATACGTTACAAAGGTTCAGAATTAAGACATTTGACTGGAGAAGTACTACCATAATTCCTTTTGTGCCGTTTTGTGAAGTAGCATTATTGCTTGTGAACCTGGGCAGCACATTGATGATCAAATATAATCTTCTATATTACATTTTATCAGCATGCAAATATTTATTTATAGCAGATTATACATCGAGGAGATAAAGCACTGTTTTATGTCACGGGCGCGATATTGAATTCTGAACGTAACGAAGGACTCCAGATTTAACTCCCGAGCGCAGCGAGGGTGTTATGAGTTATGACGAGTCCTGAGCGCAGTAAGGGGTTCAAGCGCGCCCAATACAAAAACAGCTTTATCCCCGGGGAGTGTACTCTACTTTTCTCACTTTTTGCGAGACAATGAAAAAGCAAGGCTACTAAAAACAGCGTTTTATTTTAGTAAATTAGAATTAAAAGTGATAAATGCTGGAAATAGACCAGAAGCACTGACTCAGACACAACCTTTGCATCTCTTGCAGTTTTCCATTTGTCGAAATCGGTGTAGGCTTTCAGGTATTTTTCCGTTGACTTCTCTGGGAGTAGATTATGAACAATGCCTAAGGCATCCAATTGAATTGACGCCGGAGTTAAATCACTTTCATCACTTGACATTTTAACAGAACTTTTCTTCTATTTTGATATATTTTTATAAAATCTTTGCAGTTATTACGTATATTATTGCAACGTCTTACAATACTCGCGGCTTTTGTTTATTTTCAAATGTGTTCCATTCAGCTTGCCGTGGCCAGCTTGATTTTAGAAAAAGTTCGATTTTCAAATAAGTTCGATGCGGCGCCGGCCCCGGCCTTCGAGTATTAGTCTGTTGATCTATTATTACGAAATTAGACTTTAAGGCCATTGCAATAAAAACTATGAAAAGTAAAAATATTAAAAAAATATAATGAGATTCAGTCCAACATTAATTACTTTGTTGTGGCTTTTATGAATATCTTGACATTTTGCAATTCAATTCATTTTTAAATCATTATTTTGTTTTTTGACTTTTATTAATATTTTATTTTGACATTTTGTAATTCATTAAATTTAAATTTGTATTTTGTGACATGCCCGTTATACTTCCAATTTCTGCTAGATTTATAAGTATGTACCTATTTTGTATGAAACTGTGTGTGAATCAAATGATCCTGAGTTGATTGAAAATAAACGATTTGTATTGTATTGTATTGTATTACACCCCGGCTGAAGCCAAGGGCTTTAATGACTTGCTTTACGTAAGGTTGGCATGATATGTAATTTGGCATTGTCGAGCAGGTGGTGTAAAAATATTCATAATACATGTCAAATTTAGAATGAATTAATTGTCAAGTTTTTTACGACATGAAGACGGAGTAAAGAAGCCCACCTGATGCTACGTGGAACTTGTTGCCTATAACTAAGCTTACCCTGCATAGTTCATATTCACAAACAACTACACAATTATGTCAAATCTAATCGAATTTTGGATTGGTTAGCTAAAATGGTTTTAGCTAGCGGTTACGGCCTAGTGATCACAAGAATCGCAACCTATAAAGACCTAGCAAACTGCCGTAGTCTGGCGCCAAACGGTTGACCTTGGCGCTGGCTACTTTTTATCACATGAATCAGTTCCCTTGGGATTTAAATGGGATATCAAATGTCGCCATGCAAAAACTACAGCTGACATTTTGCACACAATATGTTGCTCCAACTGGGAAAAACACACAGACTACGTTTTATCATGACTGTTACACAGCTCATATGAAGAAATAAATATGTACATTTTTTACGGATTCCCGCGAGCATTCACAAGTTCATTACTTTCATATAACAAGCCTCATAACTCTGTTGGTAGTTACTCTTCCTTCTGCGCTGTGGGTTGTGGGTTCGATTCCCACCAATGACAAGCATTTGTGCGAGGACTATAGATGTGTGTTCAGTGTTTGGGTGTTGTCTTATAATATGTATGTATTGACAAAAAAAAATGAGTATTTTATACGTACGTACGTTCCCATATTTCAAGCTATATGCTTAGTTTGGGGCTAGATAGCGCTATGTGAATCCAATGTCCTGTAATAATTATAAAACTTATTTTCTACTGCTCCCATTCGTATAATTATTGTTTTCATAACAATTTGGGATTGTTGTTATGACGACAGACTTAGGTAAGATTTGAAATTTATTTTGATTAGGCCAGGCGGACTTAAACAAAGTCCTACCGCCATCCAAACCAAGCACAAATTTGTACCCCCTGGATCGAAACGATCGAACATTGATATACGTGCGAGGAATTTCAGTGACAAAGATTCTTTCTATCATGATAAAGTCAGACTCTCGGTGCCATTTGCAGGTAGATATACATACGGACAAGTTCCTGTGTAGCAAGTTACTGGGCCGGTAGTCCCCGTGGATAATCACTGCGCACTTCTTTGGTAAAAACAGTTGCTTGAAAGAAAGGAAGTCGAAATCATCTGCAAACTTTCTATATCTTTCCTTATCCTCCCCCGAAAGAACTTCTAGCGCATGCTCAGCTCCAGCCAAGAAGTATCCATTGATCATGTCTTTGGTAATCCAGTCGCGAATGTGATTCTCCTTGATCCTATTAAATTCTTCGAGGTTTTCTTTCTGGAAGGCGACAGAAAGGGAGTGCAGCTTGGCCAGTTCTCTAGCAGCACTGGATGCGTACTCCCAATCTATAGATTTATGCCTATCGTGTGATCCGAAGCCCTTGGCAGCCAGGTTTTCAATCACTAGAATTTCCTCAAAAAGGGTATTATCCGAGCCGTAATACTCTGGCAGATGAAGCCTGTGCTCTTCAGGCACTTTATGCTTTATCTCCAGTTGTTTGTAAGCTTGCTTGAGATCGGTGTACATGACTTTTTCAGTGTCATGCACGTTCAAGCAGGCTTGTTCGCGCATGTTCTTGCTCAACGCTGCTACTTTGATGAAGAGATTGAGATCCTCGTAGTCGCTGGTGATGACTGCAGTGTACAGCACCGACGAGTAGTTGGCTCCTCCACTGGAGAACGGCGCCACTTTTAGTTGGTAGTTTGTTAGCTGTCGTTCTTCTGCTATTTCACGCAGTAGATTTTGAATTTTCTGCTCGATATTTGACATGGCTACGATTATCAGATAAACTGTGTATTTTATCTATCACTGTGTACGTGTGCTTGGTAGTGCTGCGTGTGTCCTAGTGATATTAATTTAGAGTGTTGCCAGTGGCAGATAGTCAAATATAACATGAGACAACTCAAAAAGTAACATTTTCACGAGATAAGTAACATTACCATAGATTATGTGGAAAACTACACAATACTTTATTATGGCACTTTATTACACAAAAACTAAAATAAGTGTCCTGTCCTATTTGTTAAACTTCGAAAAAAGTTGATCGAATAATCGACTGCCGATGCTGAAAAATTAAAAACAAACAATCAATGATGTGTGTTTCTTTAATATACCAACTAATTTAGTAATGTCTTTCAATACTGCAACTCTGTCATCAATGAATATGAAAAAACGTCATCATAATATTAATGGAGACAGGGGTTATTTTGAACTTGTAGAACCTGGAAAAAAAAGTGTTTATATTAGCATCGTAGCCATGAAAAATTGTTACTACGTTACTACGTTTTGATTGTTGCTACGTTTTGAGATTTAAAGAATATTATGCAATTAGTACCTTCACCATTGCTATTATATAATATAATAAGTTATTTTTGCATGCATCATCGCTTTCGAAGTCTCAAATTTTGTGGCGTTTTTAATGTTTGCTTTAGTAGCCATCAAAGAAGAAATGGTTGCATTATTTAGCCTGTTCCTGTTTACACATTAAATTAATTTAAGCTGGCTGAAAATTCATTCCATGCACGCATTCGAAAAAGGCAACACAAGCAAAAGCCCGATAACTTTTTTTAAATTTGGAAATCAAACCTTTTAATTAAAAAAATTATACTGACTTCCAATATAAGCTTGAAAATTATGATTTTGCTAACTTCATAATATTTTGGAGTTAACCTTACGACAACAATCGTGTGGTTGGCTTTGCAATTTTGCCCTACCAGATTACCAATGATCGATTCGCTGCTACTCATCACTCGCTTGCTCGCTCGCCTAATTAAGCGGGATGGAAGATTAAGAAATACACGTGAGTGAGTAAATAAGCGGTACGACTAAGTGACAGATTTTCACGCGGGCATATCAGTCAGTCCACAAAATAAAGTGCGCCAACATGACGAACAAAAACAAAAACATTCTTGGATGCGTTCCGTTTCACGATATTTTTTTGTTTGCTGGAAAATATTTTTAAAGTTTTTTTTATACACAAAAATTACATATTGAGTCGTGTAACACGGAGGTAACATGAGAGGGTCAAAAGTAACGTAAAATGTTACAAAAGTAACATTCTGGCAACGCTAGATTGTACAAGGTCGCTCAATCGACCAGGGAATCAGCTCTACTACTTATGTAGGTATGTACAATTCAGATATAAGGGCCAATACACGTTGACAACGAAACGTGGAATAGAAGGAATAAGCTAGTTTTAAAAGTTGTTGATTAGAATCAAACCAAAAATGTATTTATTTGTTAAAAAAATACCGTTTATACCTACATTGATATAATGTCGTACACTTATTGAACTATGTGTAGATCTTGCTGTTATAACAAATAAGGCATCATGAGTAGGTACCTACCCAGTTTCCTTACCTATATATATATTTTACATTTAAGAAAGAAAGAAAGAAAATTCAATTATTTGAGGCATAGAAATGCACCGAATTGGCGTTCGACTCAGCAATATGCTGTGTTGTAATATATAATTATAACACAACGCTGGTCTTCCGTCGAAACCAGTTGAATGCATCGTGAACGAGAACACACTTACTTACATTCAAATTATACAAACAAATAACACAATATATTACTAACAATTAACTAGATAGATAAATAGGTAACTACACAACATGATTAAAAAGAAGCAAAATAAAGATACTTTACCAAAATTTAAATTAAAATTAAAAACAAAAAAACTTGTAACCTTTTCATATAAAGAAAATACATGGAGACATTTTTATATGTAACATAATGGTAACACATGCTAAAAGTACTAAGTGACAATTAAACTATGAGATGGTAGGGTGTAATCTTTAGAGGAGAGATACCTCGCTTCTAAATTAATTAATTAATAAAATAATAAAACTAATTTAGACACATGGATTTCTGCTTAAGCTCGTTTTAGGTACATGATAATATTGAAAATGTAATAGGCTGACAGCTTTTAGGTAGGTATATACTCGGTACATAAGTTTTTTAACCTAAATGATTTAATAAATCAGAAAAGAAGAAGTGAGTGAGTGTTTGCAATTTTGTAATTTTTTACAGTAGTAGTAGTAAGATTGAACACTATAAGTAGATGTTAGTATTAGTTTCAGTGTAAGTACCTCCAATGGAGGTACTTACACTGAAACTAACTGATTCAGATAATGTATCAGAGATACATTTGAAAGATACAAAGATATATATGTACTTAATAGAGATAAAATGTTATCAGCTGATACAATATGGCGCAATTCAGATTCGAGATGTACAGAGTTTACAGTAGGTACCTAAGTGTAGGTATTATTGCCCATTGTGTTGATAGACTGATGTGGTGTGGTGCTGCGCAATGATGTATGACTCACCAGCTACTCATAGCTAGGAGGTACCTACGTTAGTATTCTGATATTTGTGCAGTAAGTACCTACACAGAGTAAGTACAAAGCTTTAGATAGCCGTGTTCCGGCATTTAGAGGTGAGATAGCCAGTTCCTCAGATCGTATCGTAGAGGATTCCGGGAGCAGTGCGTCTCCACCTTCGGCTTCAGCATCATCCCAATATTGCTCAGTGTAGACGTGGGTCAATTTTTAACTAAAACCATTAGGAAAAATTCCACCCTAATATTAACCTTGTGCCATGCAGTTAGAACCAAAATTACCTTAATTGTGACAGTGGATATGTGCCGTTTTGCAACTAAGCTTTATCTGCGAAGAAACAAGACAGGTAGCTTATAGCTATTTTCCACACCACTCGACTACACCACTATTACTACACTATTACGTCTACACCACTATTACTACACTATTACGACTACACACAGATTAGTAAATAGTAGGTATGCACTGTGGTTCATACCTACTATTTACTAATCTTACAGTTATTCCAATAAAAAAATTCTGAAAGCTGGGAAAAACCTTGTTAAAGTACAATGATCGAATAGAATTTAAAAAAAACTGAGTTCTTTTTAAAATAATAAATAGATACTACACTTAAAAAAACGCTTTTAATTCAAATG
Organism: Venusia cambrica; assembly: GCA_951394065.1. Classification (NCBI taxonomy): domain Eukaryota; kingdom Metazoa; phylum Arthropoda; class Insecta; order Lepidoptera; family Geometridae; genus Venusia; species Venusia cambrica. The sequence goes on along the minus strand of OX596037.1, from coordinate 971,673 downwards.
CTCGAAATTATCAGCGACAACCCCAATTTTTGATTTATGAATAAAATATCTAGACTACTTAGTGTTTTAGTCGAATAATGGGCTAGTTTTTTAATTTCATGTTTACATTTTGAATAATTAAATAAAACTAACAAAAATTATACCCAGGACCTAAAAGCAATTTCATTATCAACTCAACCATGCAATTTTCGACGTTATATTAAGCCGTTTGGATACAAAATATATCATGGCTTCTTGGTCAGTTGTCGGGCAGCGCTCGACGTGGAAGGTTGTTGCCGGCCGCTTTGTTTCGTAATACAGCGCGTAATTTGAATTATGTTTTGAAAATCTAATGGTACTTATCTATTTTTATTAATTAGGTACCTACCCATGCATAATAAAATTAATTAAAGACGGATTTCACATATAATATTTTCAAATCAACGCAAAGAGTTGATAATGGTAGCATATAGGGTGCTTAAATAAATGAAACGGTTATTACCACAAAATTTATACGTCGATTTGCTGACGTTTCGAGATCATTTTGAGACCCCTTCTTCACGAGCTTCGCCCGCGCGCACGTTTCAGTTTGCGCCGCGCGACCGACGAACGTGCGCGCGGGCGAAGCTCGTGAAGAAGGGGTCTCAAAATGATCTCGAAACGTCAGCAAATCGACGTATAAATTTTGTGGTAATAACCGTTTCATTTATTTAATTATGTTGCATAGCCACACAAGTTTCAATTCTATATAGGGTGCTACTATTCTCATACAAATTGAGTCTAAATTTGATGGGCTAGCGTTCAAACCCGGCCGGGCCGCGCGTTTGCCGCTGCACTGATCATTTCTACGTAATCTTGACAGTATAGGCAAGATTTTCAGACAAATCATTGTATCCTCATAGCCTCATAGCTCAGTTGGTAGTAACTCTGCCTTCTGCGCAGTAGGCTGTGGGTTCGATATCCACCCAGGACATTTGTGTGATGAATATAGATGTTTATTCTGTGTTTGGGTGTTTGTATTGTATGTATTTAAAAAAAAAAGTATTTAAGTATTCTATCCGTAATCTAGTTCCCATATTACAAGCTATGCTTAGTTTGGGGCTAAATAATTGATTTGTAATATTTTGTAATAATTATATTTGTATACTCGGCATACTTGTACTACCTACATAAATGAATGTTGATTATTACAATTAGTAATTGTGTAGCCAGAAAACTTCTTCAGGCGGGTTGAGCACGAACAAAAATCATGGAACGCGCGTCATCGTCACCAAACGCTTTCCATGAGCTACATGTATACTGTTTATATATACTATATTTATATATGTATATATATATATGTTTATATATATGTACTTTTTGGGTGAACAAAAAGCGAGTAACTCGCATCATCGTCACCGCACGCTCTTGTGTATTGTATCGTCGAGCTATTAGACTATTATTCGCGACACTGTTACGATTACCGACACCACTTTTGACTTTAAATACATTAGGATTCAAGTACCAACAATCTCAGTTGTTTTCTTAGGCAATGATAAACAAACTTCAAGTTTTCACTTCTGTTAGCACTCCCAGAGTGACACTGTTTTTGTTATTAGCCACTGTTTTTGTTATAACAAAATTTGTTCAGTTACAGTTACCTCAAAAAATTCGTTGTCCTGGCGAAAAACAGAATAGTTATATAATAAATTAAATTAAGAATAAATAGATTATGATTATCATATTTAATACCATGTAGATATGATACATTGGTGTGAGACGCTACCTGCGTCGACACCCTAGCGCCATTTCATCTGTCTGGGTCATCAGTTAGGGCTGGAGCGGCGGCTGATTAGGCCGAGGATCACAAAAGGCGCAAATATAGTGGTCTCGACAGAGCTTACCTATTTGAGCCTTTTGGGGTGGAGACCTTGGGTCCGTGGGGAGCAGTGCCCTCCGGGTTTTCAAAAATCTTGCGGGGCTTTTGATTGAGGTGACACGTGACTCAAGGGCTGGCTCTTATTTAGGCCAGCGAATTAGCATAGCTATTCAGCGTGGCAATGCAGCCAGTGTCTTGGGCATGCTTCCGTCTGGTACTGGTCTGGAACAGTTGAGTTACCTTATAGGCCGTTTATAATGGTCTTTAGGTAATCTGACTGATTCCTATGTACATAGTTAGTTTAATTGTACTTTTTATTGAATAAATAAAGAATTATGATACTTTTAAATGAGATTAAACACGTATCGAAAAAAAATTACCCACAGAAAAATGTGCCGGTCAGCAAAAAACACGTGTTTCTTGCTTACTCCAGCAAAATATTGTGTCCGATACGGGAACCAAATACATCAATAGATAGCTAAGTTTTTACGCAGGTCAATCGTGCCCGTAATTTTGAAATTAGTGTGCCAGAAGGTTTCAGAGAAATTCAAGATTTTGTTGTGGTAACGTTTCGCAGATTTCCATAACTCTAAAACTCCAATGGATGCTCCAATTTGAAAATAATACCACGAATAGATTTTAATTTGTGTGTATTTGTGTGTTGTTTAGTATTTAAAACTAATTGTATTATATAATACGTATGTATTTACAAACTTTTTCAAGTATTCTATCAGTAATCTAGTCCCCATATCACAAGCTATGCTTAGTTTGGGGCTAGAGGCCCTGTGTAAAAACGTCCCGTAAAAAAATGGCGAACACATTAATTAATTAGTTTTTAAAATTATTAAAAATCGGATTTACAAGGATCGTCACAATGTGCAACAAGTAAAATGTGTCAAAAGTGGTATTGGTAAGGTGTCGCTAGTTCAATGTTTTTTTCCCATCTCAAGCAAGAGACTTTTTTTTTTACTGGCTTTTAATAGTACCTAAGTATATGATTTATCTGAGTGTAACGCATTTACTGTGCTCAACGTCACAACTTCGAGCGATCGTGGCGCGCTGGTAGCTTTATGCACTAGAGCGGGCGGTGTAAGACGCGCGGGTGAAATATGTTTTTTTCCTGGCATTGGGCGCGCTCTTAATGCATTTAAAACAAAACGTGCTAAACTTACTATACAATACCACTCTCTACAAATGAAATGAAATGCATTAGATTACTGTTTTTGTCGACGACATTCTTATTCGCTGTACCTATATTGTATTAAGAATACTTTGCGTTGTTCTCATGAGACATTTTCTTGTCTTTACGAGAATAAATGTAACCTAAACTTTAAATTAGTATCTGAAATTGAATTGAATTGAATATTGGATTTCAAAGGTAGGTACGCCATTGTATATACAATTGTTCAGCGTAGTAGAGTTTATCAAAGAGAGTTCATTCAAGTGTTAGGCTAAAATACTTAGTACAACTTGTTTTTAGTCTTTTTTAAAGTTTACACGATTTCTAATCTCGTTATTTTGATAATGACAAAACGACATTTTTTGTATGTTAGTTGATGTTCTGACGGTGGCGCCATATACCTGGTGATAAAGATATTCTGATTATAATATTAATATTGTTGACTCGTTGTCCAAGCCAGTCTCGCGGCTCGCGCGCCCGATAATGGACGACATTAACCTTTTACAACTATTGCACAACATCGCAAAACGGCAGAAATACCGAAACTATGAGTTGAAAGTGAACCCTGTGTCATCAGGTGGCGCAAGTTTTACCTCGAGTCTCTATTCTGCGACCGTGTCCAGTGGAAATAATGTTTTGAACCTGTTTGTAAAAGTGGCGTCTATGGGCGCCAAAATGCGGAAGGAAATCACTCTCAATATCTACATTATTGAGGAATTCGTTTACACAGACTTGAGAAATGCGTACAAATTATTAGAGGAGACTCATGAGGTGCCAGAAGCGAAGCGTTTTTACTTCCCGGAATATTTTGGTGTACATTCGACTCCGTGCGAGGAGATATTGGTTCTTGAGGATCTGTCAGCTGCCGGGTTCGTCAACCACGACAGGTTGAAGCCAATCGATTGGCTATACGCATCGGCAGCAGTGACTGAACTCGCGAAGTTCCACGCTCTTTCTATGGCGTACCAACGCGAATACCCTGAGAAGACTGCCTACATCACACAGGTCTTTTCTTCTGACTGGATTAACGAGAACTCAGTGAGAACTATTTGGAAGCCAGCCTTTGAAACTACGATAGTTGCGGTACGGGACGAGAACAAAGCGAAGATGAGGAAGCTTTTGGACAAAATGGATTTGGCAGCGATCAAGGACCTGTACAAACCTTTGAGGTGTACAGTTCTATCTCACAATGACTTCAGAACCAGTAATATGATGCACAGAACGAAAAACGTAAGACAATGCTGACTTTCTTTTTATTGTACTACGGTGAGGTGCTTGGCCTTCATCTCACCTGATTAACAAGTTAAGGCCGAAGGTGGAATCGGACTGCAACCGGAATCCTCAACTGTTTGAAGAACTGGCAATCTTACCCCGAAATTCCGGAACCAACAATTTAAGAAATATTATTACAGCGACAGAATTAGGTAAGATGATGGTAGCTAGCCAGGCGGACTTAAACAAAATCCTTCCACCAACCAAACCAAGCACAATATTGTACTCGCCCTAGGGATCAAACCCGGGACCATTTTATCTGACACCGGTGGGCGAACCACTAGACCACAGAAGGCGGGTGACTGATTCAAGATCAGGGGCACTCTGTCCTGTCAGTGTCATGTATATCTAGCCTTCAATTCCTGCAGATAGGTTCGTATATCTTTATGATTTGTGTTCCAGGACGGTACTCCCGAGGTGAGACTAATAGACTTCCAGACTCTTCAACTAGGTTGCCCAGTCCTCGATATCCTGTACCTCGTGTTCACAGGCACAGACAAGACATTCCGCGATGAGCACTTCCAGAGACTCATAGACCACTATTACAAAGAGCTGAGCGAAGCCATGGAACGCTTGGATGTGGATAGCAGTCGCTTCACCAGGGCGGACTTTGACTTTGAACTAAAAGAGGTAACCTACATCTAATAATTGAAGAGTAGAAGAGTTCGTCCAGGGAAATACTATCAGCATATACCTCTGTTCCGGTTCGAAGGATATGGTTTCCGGTGAAATTACAGGCACGCGAAGTTTAACACCTTTATGCCTTAAGTTGACATAAAAATGCAGTGCTCATTCTAATATACTGATCGGACCACGGATACCTAACGGTGCAGCGTAGGTCATGTTCTTTATGGATGTGACCTACGCAGTAAGGCTTTGTTATAGACAAAAGATGCTCGTAGCATCAGCTTGTTCCGGCTCGAAATTGTATAAAAAAAAACGTCTTCAACCGTGTAACTAATAAGATCCACTACACTCAAATTCTTTTAAAGTTAGAATGTCAAAAATTGAGAGTATGAAAAAGTGGCAACTTCTTTAGTTAAAAAAAATCGGTACATTTTTAATTATAATTTATATGTTTGTTCATGTTGTTTTTTTTAATACGATAAGGAGACGGAATCACAAAGAATATAATTATGCTGCACTGTATTTCACCCGTCAACTTAAGGCATAAAGTTGATAAGCCCCGTGTGTCCGTAATTTCACCGGCAGCTATACACCTCAAACCAAAACAATGCTGTTTGGCAGACGAAATATGTATGCTGTTAATACTTTGTGAGCCCTTCCACAAAAACTCTTATAAATAGCTGCTATTGTAAGATTATAAAGTAGTTTTTTTATTTATTAATAAAGAATTTTCTGTATCGGTAGGTTCTTCAATTACAATAATGTTGGTAGGGTACATTTTTATTATGAATACCTACTCTAACTACCTATTTGCCTTGTTTCCATTTTCAGAAGATGTTGTTCGGTCTGCTGATAGCTTCCTTCACGCTGATCATAGTGACCCTGGACGCTGGTGACGCGCCCGTCGTCTCCGGTGACATGGACCTGTCAAACTTCGGCCAGATGAAGCCAGGGCCGCTCTTCGCCGAGAGACTGAACGATATCGTCGATGACTATGTTCGCTGGGGACTTCTAACAGACTGATACAACTGATCTGGTACCAGCCCAGCCAGTGCCCACCAACTCCGTTCGACCTCGAACCCTATTGACCCAGCTTTTTAGCGTTTATCCCGTACAATGCACATTTCCGTCGCAAAACACTAACTGCGCATTTGCTAATGCAACGCAGGCAGTGACTACTCTACCCTTCTCTTTCTCGCTCACTACAAAACGAAAGAGATCAACATACCCTTGAAAGTTGGTATTATGGTGGATGTGCTGAAGTAGAAACGCATTAAATTGACTTCAGTGAAGGATACATACGATTTCGTTCAACTGGGTGACGTATTTTTTCCAATTATTTTGATCCATTTATCGATGGATGGACAGACAGACAGTAATCCTATACGGGGTCCGTTTTTTCTTACTTTTGAGGTAATACGCCCTAGAAATACTCAAATCGTTTCATATGTTCCATCATCAGATCCTGACCTGATGACGATGGAACTACTTGTGAAGTGACTTTCAATCAAAAAAAGAATTTTACAAATCGGTCCAGGCGTCTTCGGGTAATCAGGGAACATAGAAAAAAAAAAGACTCCAACGAATCGAAACCCTCCTCCTTTTTTGAAGTCGGTTAAAAATACGACATCGTTAATGAAAATCAAAATTCACGACGGTAACTAAACTTCAATGCAGTCCGGTTATTGCCGCAAATTTCACTTCGATTATACACACGAAGTGCTTGGAACTGTGATTTATCAGCAAACGTTTCATACGTATCTACCCTTGCACATCCACTTGGTTGCGTCATTCTTAACATGGCTAAAGAGAACTCGGTAACATGGGCAGTCATCACGAATCGAGACTTGTTTTGTTTTAATTAGTAAGCAAGTGTAAAATTTTGAACTGTGATTAATATGGGTGTTGCGTGTCAAATACTGATACACGAAGCGAAAGATGGCGTGTACAAGGCAGGCGAAAAGGTGACGGGGGTGGTGAAGTATGCATTGGACAAACCAGCTCAGTACAAAGCCATCACGCTGTCGCTAGTGGGCACTGGCCACTGCTCCTGGATCGAGTGTGACTCTGATGACCAAATAACAAGGTACCACGGAAACAAAAACATCATCAACGTACACATTGACGTGCTCAAAGCCCGACATACGATCAACACTGGGGCGTACAGATTCCCGTTCCGATTCTATCTACCAGAAACCCTTCCAGCCTCGTTCGAAAACAGCATTTGCACTATCGCCTATCAAGTTCAAGTGAAATTCGAGAAGCCAGACTTATTCAGTTTAAACAAGACATTCCTCGCAAATATTCCGGTCTACGGCGCAGTTCCGACATCGCAAGTACCTATCGCAATTAGCCTGGAGAAAACGCTTTTAAAGCTTTTTTCGCCCGAAAAACCTGTGATAAACTTAAAAGCGGAGATTTCGAAGAATACATTAGCACCAGGCGAGAACGCTCATCTATCTATAGTAGTGACCAATAATACAGACGTGAAGCCAGCTGTCAGGTCAGAGCTTTGGTGCTTTACGGTGTACATCGCTGACTGTGGGAGGATACGTTCTACTGCTTCCAGGGTGAAGGGATGTTGTGCTGAAACGGATGGTGTTCCTGTGCGGTCTATGACCAACATCTCGCATACGATCCCAACTGCTCCCGATTCGTTCACCATCATCAGTAAGGTGATGGAACTGCAGTACAAGCTGAGGGTGACGGTCCGATTGCCTCTGCCACATATCGATGCCTCTATGGACATCCCTGTGGTTATAGGAAAGACTAGAGCAATGGCAGTAGATGTTGAAGAGGCGGATGATATCGGCGAGGAAGCTTTCGAGAACCGTCTTCTCCCACCGTCGTATCGAGAGGCTATGCGTGAGAATATGAGGGTTAATAGTCAATAAAGAACAGTCGCAGAAACTTACCGCCTCTATGCTCTAGTGGTTCCCTCACCGATATCAGATCCAGAGGTCTCGGATTCGATTCCCAGTGGGATACAAGCTTGGTTTGGTAGGACATACCACCATACCTGTTTCGGCCAAAGTCAAAGTCAAAGTAAAAATTTCTTTAAACATTAAGATTTTTTAGGATCATTTTGAAACGTCAAATATACCGCCTGTTCGGGATCGCGACCAGCACACAAGGAGAAAGGCAAGAACCTCGGGCTGGTTAATGTTTTGATGATCCATTCAACATTTAGATACACAATTTGTAATTATATTTTAAGTAGATAGATACATCATAAACCTAAATACTTAATCTTAAAACATTTGTTATTACCTATCTACCTAATGGGCAGTTTGTTAACATTGAGAAATCACCATTTTGCTGTCAACTGGTATAGCAACATCGGGACTCGCGTTCTTATCGTCGATATAATCACTAATATTGTAGTAGGCACTTTTAAATAAATTATTCTTTAAATACGATTTGAATTTACGAGCAGAGAGTTTGGTGGCGCTTTGAGGAAGCTTATTAAGAATCTCACACAGTTTCCTAAGAATGAATTATTTACTTTTCCTAAGCGATACTTAGGTATCTCAAGTTTATTTTTATTTCTAGTATTAATACTGTGTACATCACTTCTTTTACTAAACTCATCAATGTTTCTGTGAGCGTGTTTTCATTTTATAAATTGCCCGTACAGCTCTCTTCTGTAGAGTAAATGCTTTCAATATCAGCTGCACTTCCCCATAAAAATATGCCATAAGACAATACTGTGAAAGTAACTAAAATAAACTAACCTCGCCGCAGCTTCATCAGTAAGATGCCTTATTGTACATACAGCGTATGCAGCCGAGCTTAATCTGCTAACTAATGACTCAATATGAATACCCCATTACAACTTTGCATCAATATCTAAACCTAAGAAAGTAGTTGCTTCAATAAAGTTAAGTGTTTTCCCATTTAAGATAATGTTAGCATTGCTGACTTGAACATTAGGCAAGGTGAATCGGATGTATTTTTATTTTTTCTCATTTAGTAGGAGGTTATTTACTGTAAACCAATCAAGAACTTTAGCTAGAGAAGCATTTACACAATCATAGTTAACTTTAGCCCTATCGACTCTAAATATTAATGAAGTATCGTCAGCAAACAATACAATGTCACATAGGTCCCCTACACAGGATGATAGATCATTCACCACACATCCGCCAGACATTCACCAGACATCCACCATACATACACCAGACATCCGCCATATAGGCAGATCAAGCTGAAACAGAGACGCTTCGCGCTCGCTCTGTCAATTAATATACATAATATTTGCCAATAAAGAAAAATTCAAAGTAAGTAGGTACATAGGAATATTAAATATTTATTTTTTAAATCGATCATACTTATTACGACGGCGAAGCACTCGGCCTTCGTTGTAATTCATTTTCGATAAATGCCACAAACGCAGTCTACTACTCGTAATAGTAGATTACTAACCAAGGGGATAAAGCAGTGTCTTCTCTTCGCGGGTGACGATTTAAATCGCGAGAGTAACGAAGGACTCGAGGTTTACTCCCGAGCGTAGCGAGGGTGTTAAAAACTTAAATCACGAGCGAAGCGAGGGATTTAAAAACTTAAATCACGAGCGAAGCGAGGGATTTAAGACGAGTCCTGAGTGTAGCGAGGGATTTTAGTTCACCCAAGACTAAGACTTTATCACCGAGGAAAATACTCTACTTTTCGTACCATTTGCGAAAAATTAACACAATAATAATATGAGATAAGCATATAGGCCTTTCGCACTTCTCCACGTTGAAAATTCTTCATAAGTTTTCAAATAATTTTCCTTGGATTTTGTTGGAAGCAAATTATTTATAATTGCGGCAGCATTTGCACTGATGGTAACCGACAATTCACTGTCACTGTCGCTTTGATTTAACATCGTAACGTATTTTTAGGACATTAACTTATATTTTTTTGTCGGAAAAGCAAAGGCATCAAGCTCATACGGCCTCGTCGGTTTTCGTAATTTTATTTAATAATCATAACTGCATAATAAATGCATATTCCTTTTTCAAAAAGATGTATAATGCTTTATATACAAACTCAATGGTGTAAACACAGATGTAGTTCAGTATAAATTTCGGTAAGTATTCCAAATTTAAATCACATTCTGCCCCTAGAAGATGAATGAAATTCATTACAATTTTCTTTCCCTGTTTTTAACAGAATGACAATTGAAAAATAAAAATGACTATTGTTATGTTCGCTTTTTGTGGCATAGAATGTCACTTTTTTGAGCAAGTGATACGAAAAAATATTTTGATATTTTACTTGTAAAGGCACGAATAATGAATAAGTACCTACCACTTAATAGGACATAAGGGGCAAACCTAGACACTGGCTATCTTACATTTTTAAATGCCGGTAAAATAATCTAAAATTGTTGTTATAGCAAAAGACCTAGGTAAGATGTTGGTAGCTAGCCAGGCGGACTTAAACAAAGTTTTTTTTTATACCACTAGGAGACGGGACAAGCAAGTAGCCCACCTGGTGTTAAGTGCATCTCTTGCCTATATCAATGCCTTACTGCATAGGTCACATTCACAAAGAACAAATCCTACATAGCACTGCAATGCGCCCGTCAACTTTAGGCATGAAGGTGTTAAGCCTCGCGTGCCCGTTATTTCACCGGCAACCATACCCTTCAAACCGGAACACAACGCTGCTTGGCAGTGTAAAAATAGTAGTATGACTGTGCAACTTAGTACGGAAAATTATCAGCTGTTAAAAATTATTACATTTAGCTCAATTTACAGTGTTTAAACGTATAAACGAATGAATTAAATGTTAGTGAAATCGTACCTGATTAGTAAAAGTGTAAACTGTGTCATACTTCTGTGCTAAATTATTGTCGGCGTAACGTACCGCCGCCGCCGGTTCTGCTACGTGACCACTCATCTCTGGATTTGGAATCGTTACCCTGACTTGCAGACGATACCTGAGCTGCAAATTATTACCAAATATCCATGGGGAGTATATTCTTTTTGAATTAAACATTATAACAACATACTTTTACATTCACAATATTACCTACAAAACTCATGAATATGAGTCACTGACCCGACAAACACAGGCATTGATGTGCTCGTATAACTTGACAATAATTCGTGGAAGTTATTTGTAGACTCAATCTGCCTCATACAGAATAAAACTACAAAGACACAGCATAAACTAACATTATAACCTTATAAGTACTTTGTTTACATCCAATAGCTGTAATTGACCACTTCTTTATCCAAATCACTAGATTTATGAGATAAATACAAAGAATCCATACACCATACATACATGTCTGGTGTATGTATGGTGGATGTCTGGCTGTTCTCCTCTACCGGGTCGCATTTCTTAACCCATTCTCGTAAAATGTTGTGAGCAGGTTCGATAATTATATGGATTTCTTAGTCGATTCAATTTATGGATTCTTTTCGAAATGGCGGAGATACGGCATTTTTACGGCTGAACGTAATGCAGAACCAAATCGATACCGAGATAGGTAATACCTATTTATAACTAATTTGGTCACAATTTGTGTGACCTGCAAGCAGTATATTATAATTAGCATAATCATTTAGTGACGTCCAGTATCTTGGGCACGCTTCCGTCTGGTACTGGTCTGAAACAGTTGAGTTACCTATAGGCCGTTTGTAACGATCCTTAGGTAATCTGACTGATTCCTTTGAACATAGTTAGTTTAATTGTACTTTTATTGAATAAATGATGTTATAAACATTAAAAAATATAAAATAAAAATTAGCATAATTATTATAATTTTTAAACTGAATTCTAGCTAGATGGATTCTAGCATGACGAAAAAATACTTCTTTCTGAAGTGATTTTTAGGGTCCGTTTTTTATGCTTCGAAAGTGTACGTTGCACTGAAACGACGTTATTTTAGAGTTCGATGCTTTAAAACACGTCCTGGCCATGGTCATTTAGGGTCAATTCAGTTACGTCCTGTATTGGCAGTGAATAAGACGACTTGGACATGTTCATTCAGAGTCAATTCAGTAGCGTCCTATGTTGGCTGTGTCCTGGTTACGTCCATTCAGAGTCAATTTAGTAACGTCCTACGTTGGCCATGAATAAGACGTTCTTGCAACATTACTTAGGGTCAGTTTAGTGACGTCCTATGTTGGTCATGAAAGGTACGACTTAGCTACGTCCATTCATGATAAAATCAGTGACGTCATGTCTTGGCTATAGTGAGACGTCCATTTAGAATCAATTGAGCAAAGACGTAGTGTCACATTCCTAAACTAGATGGCATCACTAGTAGAATAGGACGTAATTAGCGTAAGACTTGAGATATTTTTTGCCTATTTAGAAGCGTGGTATAGGGGTAACTTGGACCTGGTGGGATTAATCCTTGAATTCGTGGATAAATAATAAGACCACCGGGATATCTAAACCTACTTCTGCATTTACCATGTTCAACCAAATAAACCTGAACATCGTTATGACTTTGCTGACTTTGTTCTACGCCCCGTCTTCACCCCGCTATATCTCTTCTATTTTTTTCCTACTGATGTACGAGTAATGTACGTTTTATAGGGCCTTTAGTTATGTCACAAATAACTCACAATTAACCCACTAGGTACGTCATTCTAAGGTCAGTGGATTGGCATTATGACGCAATTATATACGTTTTATGGACGTCATTGTAAGGTTTTTAGTAAGGTTACTGTCGACCTACTAGGTACGTCATTCTTGGGTCAGTAGTTTGGTCTATAACTCGTATTATTAATTATTAACTGCTTACTGCAACACTTGAAATATGGGAACTAGATTATGGATATAATATACATCAATAGCCCATTAAAGAACTATCTATATTTAGCTTTTTGACTTTGACTTTTGACTAAGTGTCCACTTCTGGAGAGACGCCTCCTCCAGCTTTGTTTGAAACATTACCCCAGCAAAATGTTATGTCCAATACGGGAACCAAATACATCAATAGATATGTCTTACTAATTAATTGATTTTGAAAACCAGTAAAAATCGGATTTACAAGTAATCCAGAAAACTTACAATAGAATAAAATAATGGTAAATGTGGTCCGCGTACACCACTATAAGCTTATAAACCTTACGCCAACTAACGTTACGTAAGTTACCAAATCCTATTTTAAACAGACTTCAGAAAAAGGAGGAGGTTCTCAATTTAGTTGTTTTACGTTTGTTACCTCAGAACTCCGTCATTTCTCAACCAATTAGATTTTTTGTTTGAAAGGATGTGAGTACAGATTGATCCCATAGATATTGTATCAAAATTGGTCTTGTAGTTTGGCTTTCAAAGTTATCTTCGATATCATGATCAGATCTATCAAGTTTGCCATCGGCATCGACTCGGTGGAAGTTTGGACGGAGCACAAAACGGTCTGGGTGATTTTTGTTATCTTAGACAAAACTTTTGACCCCTGTTACCACGCAGCGGCGGACAGAAATGATTCATTTCAATTTCAATTAAATTATTGATGCTTAACTGCATAAATATTACTTATTTTATTGAATACTAGCTGTGTCCGCTAGGAAAGAGTATCAATTAAAAAACAATTTACTATATAATATGTAGTCAAAGGTCAAAGGTGGTCAAAGGCTTGGCTATTATTAATATTATTATTGATAGTCAAGCTATATAAGTATAGATTTTTAAATATGGAGTGGACGCTTAGGAAGGCCGTGTTGCAGTTATTGCGTTGCATCGTTGCGGTTACGCGCCAATTCAAATTTTTGACATACTGAAAAATTTAAATATAACCAAAAGATTCGTTTATCGTACCATCAAACGATACAATGAAGACTCTAGTGTAGATGACAGGTCAAGAAGTGGTCGCCCTCGGTCTGTTAGGACTCCAGCAGTGATAAAAGCTGTGAAGGCGCGAATTCAAAGAAATCCCAAACGTAAGCAGAAACTGTTGGCCCTTCAGATGGGGTTAAGCTCGTCTAATGGACCTGAGACTGAAGAGATGCCGCGCTTTGTTGAAGCGGTACGCGGGAAAAAAATATCGGGAAATTCTTTTTTCCTGAATGAATGAAAATGAAAAAAATTTTACCGTAGAAGAGAGCTACAACAAACAAAATGATAAGGTGTACGCACACAGTAGTGAAGAAGCGAGCAACCGTATTCCGCGTGTCCAACGAGGTCATTTTCCATCCTCGCTCATGGTATGGTTGGGAGTTTCCTATTGGGGCTTAACAGAGGTACATTTTTGTGAGAAAGGTGTAAAAACGAATGCAGTTGTGTATCAAAATACAGTCCTGACGAACCTCGTGGAACCTGTTTCTCATACCATGTTCAATAACAGGCACTGGGTATTCCAACAAGATTCGGCGCCAGCTCATAGAGCGAAGAGCACACAAGACTGGCTGGCGGCGCGTGAAATCGACTTCATCCGGCACGAAGACTGGCCCTCCTCCAGTCCAGATTTGAGTCCGTTAGATTACAAGATATGGCAACACTTGAAGGAAAAGGCGTGCTCAAAGCCTCATCCCAATTTGGAGTCTCTCAAGACATCCTTGATTAAGGCAGCCGCCGATATTGACATGGACCTCGTTCGTGCTGCGATAGACGACTGGCCGCGCAGATTGAAGGCCTATATTCAAAATCACGGATGTCATTTTGAATAAACTTTATTGTCATAAGAATCTATGTTTCGTTAAGTTCATTTTGGTATATAAATGGTTACATAATGAACAAACTTGTTTCAATTATTTTATATTAAACTTGTGACAGAATTTTTGATCTGACTGTGTAGAACACAGACAACCTGGCAACTCGTCGTCTGTAATCTTAGCTCTATCTACAAATTGGTCTCAACGAGCGAAATATCACATATGACCGCCTCTGTGGTCCAGTGGTTCAACCCACCGATTTGAGATCCAGAGGTCCCGGGTTCGATTCCCATGGAGAGTACAATATTATGCTTGTTTTGGTTGGTGGTAGGACTTTGTTTGGGTCCGCCTGGCTAGCTACCACCATCTTATCTAATTCTGTCGCCATAATAACAATTCTAAAATTGTTGTGTTCCGGCATTTAGAGGTAAGATAGCCAGTTCCTCAGTTGGTTCCTCAACCAACTGAGGAATCCTCATTCCGGGTGAAGTGCGCCTCCACCTTCGGCCTTATCTCATAGATGAAGGCCAAGCGCTTCCCCATCGTACAATAAAAAAATATGAGTCTAGCAGCACGACGCTCAATCGAGTCCAGTGCTTCGGGATGGTTCTTGGCTAAGCCATCCCAGAGATGGCAGCAGCACTCCATGTAAGATTGGACCTGTGCTTTGTACAAACTCTACAGATGCTGTAAAGGTGAAGTACAGCCGAACCCTGATACCCAAATCACAGAATAACTAATAGTTCCTACTAATGCCCAAACGCAATATGCAAATCTGGCCTTGGACCCAATACGGGAGCCAAAGTATTAAATTAAACGATATCACAGAGTATTTTTATTAATAAATTATATCCATTTTCATCTTACAAAAAACCCTTTTATTTTAACGGGAATATATAATAGAATATCTTACAAAATTTACAGCAGGTAAAAATATAAGTGATCCAACAGATAATAGTCTCGTATGAGGAGTAGGCTAGGGTCTAGACTACCCCCCATCGGACGTAGTCGTCGACGATCCCGTTGAATCTCTCCGGGAAAAGCTCCTTGTTCAGCTTCACCGATAAGCTGTCCAGATCCATGTCGTTGCCGACCTTCGGCGCGTGTTGTGTCTCCACCGTGATGATGGGCAGCACGAACGCCGCGACTGACAGACCGTAAGGCATCCTCTGGAACAACAACTTCATACAAACAGACGCACTGCTGAACTTTCAACCACCAGAAGTACCCCCCTCTAACCTTATGGTTAACTATGCACAAATTCCCCCCCGAGAATTTAAATTGATTAGGGTAGGACTTGTTTCAAGTCCATCTAGCTAGCTACCTCTATCTTGCCCAAGTATGTCACCATAACAACAATTCTAAATAGTTGCGTTAAGACAGCAAGTTCCTCAATCTGTTAAGGATTCCGAGTGCTAATAGTATTAACTCGACACCATGTTAGATGAAGGCACTGAAGGTGAAAGCTTCCACCGTACAATAAAAAAAGCATCCTCACCAGAGGATTTATGCGGCTACAGTGTGGGCGAAAAAGCTATATCTTAGCACTTTACTTGAGGTTCAAGATGGCGTAGCCAGCGCCCGTGAAGAAAGTGCTACGCCGTAGCAGTTTGCTACATATCGTAGCGGGCTAAGTAAGGCACATAGAAAAAAAAAACATCTGACTGATTCTTTTATACATAGTTAATTAGTTCAACTGTACATTTTATTGAATAATAACATCATGTTTGTTAAAATTCTCAAATAATGAGAATGATTAGCTTTGCTTATCTTGGGACTAGGCGCTGCGTGAAATTAATATCCTGAAGCTCTAAGCTTAGATATAGCAAAGCGCTGCGCTGAGCCGCTTGCTGGAAAATATGTTGCATAAACATATCGTCAATACAGAAGACACAAACAGTGGCTTATGTCACGGATGTTTTAAAGGGGAAGATAATACGGCGCATGTGTTCACTGCACCCTCCAAGAGAAGCAGGAATGAACTCTGGCCAGCAAGAGACGCTTGACTCCGGCCCACTGCTGAAGGACAAGCAGCATCAACCCGGAGCAAGGTTGTCATCATCCCAAGATCCTTCTCCGAAATTTTAAGGTTTAGTATAGGGGACAATGCATACACCCCAATGTAGGACATCCGTTAGAACATTCCCCCCCCTCCATCTCCTATATAAAATTTGAAAGAATTTAGTCGTCAAAATTGTTACCTTCTTCAGTTCAGCCTCGAACACCTCCTTGGAGTATAAGTCTTCAGGGTCCAGCGCCAGTCTCTTCATCGCCTCGCTGAGCTGCCGATGGTAATGGTGCACCAGCTCCTCGTAGTGCTTCTTTCGGAACTCCTCGTCCGTCGACGCGAAGATAAAGTAAAGCAGGTCCGTGATGGGACACCCCACTTGTATCGTTTGGAAGTCTACTGGAATCACTTCGAGGCTGCCGTCCTTGAACAATTATCATCATAATCATCATCGTCCGAGAAAGCCTTCACACGCTGCCGGACAGAGCCGAAGATATCATAGGCAAAAAATATTGAGCCTCGCTTTTCTCCTGTGGATGTCGTAAGAAGCGATAGAATACTCCAGAAGAGCCAGCAGGTCACTTGATTACAATGTAACGATCAGCAATCCGCCTGCTAAGCCACGTAGGCATATAACCTGGTGGACTTTTGCAGGGTTGACGATGCCTCCTATTGTGGAATGCTGGGACAAACGTTCAAATAGTCATACAGTTTGTGAAGTATGTTATTTAGGTTAGTCATTATTAGATACATATCTTAGTTGTTCATATTTAATCATTCAATATATTATTATGACTCAAGAAAGGTGTTGTTTGAAAGATATCACGATAAAAGTTGATCTATAGAATAAATTTTAAATTAAAATAGATAACCAAACGAAAGTCGATGTTGTTTATTACTAACCGACTTCAAAAAAAGGAGGTTCTCAATTCTTGTTACTTGATTTCTCCGCCAATTCGAAATAGATTTTGATGATTCTTGTTACGTTTGGTAGGCATACTCGCGAAGTGGTCCCATAGAAATTTTATCAAAATCGGTTTAGTAGTTTGGTTTTTATATCAAAATAACTGGAAAATATATGTCATCCAAGTAAACGATATAGCGTATTCTGCTTTCCTGTGGTGTTTACGGTCACTAGAGTAGACCTTTTGAACCGCTTACCTTCCAGTATCATCATCATCATCATCAGGGTTTTACCATAATCACCACGCTTAGCATGTTGTTGATCGCAGTAATGATGATACGTAGTAGTAAGCGGAATTGACTTTGACGCATTCTGGCTATAAATGCTGTATACATGTATCATCATCATCATTACAGCCCATAAAAGTCAACTGTATAGGACATGGGTCTCCCCCAATGCTAAAGAAAGCAATGGAGGGTTTTGCCATAATACTCACGCTTGGCAGGCGTGTTGGTGATCGATGACTCTTTAACGACTACTACTGCATTACCTCAGAACTCACCGAACACCTATTACTACACCTATTACTACACCATTACTACACCTATTTGGAAAATATATTTTCCAAATCGGTTGAGTAAAGTTGAGTATTTAAATAGTGTGTCGGAGACGTCGTGGTGTCGTAGGTTTTTCAACGAAAAAAAGCTAAAAATAAACTCTTTTTGGAAAAAAATATGACGGTGCCATACAACAAACATGTTGTTGTGCTTGGCAATTCGGCACCAACTTCAAATTATATGAACATACCCTAAGAGTTAAGTTTTTAGTGGTGAAGTCGGTTCCATTTTTCCAACAAGAGTTTATTTTATGATTCCAGTTGTTACATTACTCTATAGCCTAGGGATTTCGAACACGTAGACACTTTTGGTGTCGGGTACAAGCAATATGTATTGTAACCAACTCTGTGGTCCCCTTTGTGCTTGGTTTGGTTACGAAAACTTTGATTAAGTCCACCTGTCTAAGTCATCATCATCTTACCTTAGTCTGTTGCCATAAAAATTCTAAACTGTTGTGATCCAGCATTTAGAGGAAAGATAGCCAGTTCCTTAGTCTGTTGAGGATTTCGGGTAAAGTGCGCTTCCACCTCCGGCCTTTTATTAAAACGGATGGATTTAAAACAAGTTCTACCACCAACCAAGTTTTTGCAGTACATTAAAAGAAGAGACGTATCGTATTACCTGCCGCCGCTTATGCATCATATTGCTGGGTCTGTAGTCCCCGTGAGTGATGACCGCCCGAGACAGCGGCTGTAAATACTCCAAAAAGATATCATTCTTCAGCAACCAGTCGTCAAAAAACTTTCCGAGCTTCATTTTGTTCTCTTCTCTGGTCACAGCTAAGGACTTGTCAACCACAGTTTTGAAGTAGGCCTCCTGCTGTGCGCTTGCGGTAAAATTAAATTTAAATCTTTTCTTAATCTCTTGGAATTTTTCAGGGTTGTCCTGTTCAAATGCTATCGATAAAGCGTGGAACTTGGCTAGCTCTGTCAGGGCTGATGAAGCGTAAGACCAGTCTACCGTCTTAAAACGATCGTGAGCACTGAAACCATTCGCTGCCAAGTTCTCCAATACCAGCGTTTCTTCGAACACTGTAGGGTTGCACCCGTAATACTTGGGGATGTTCAGTCTGTGTTCCTTCGGGATGCTGTTCTTCTCCTCTAAGTCACGGTAGATCTCCACAATGCTCGTGTAGAAGTAGATCTCGGTGTCATAGATCCGCATCGAGCTTTGTTCGCGGAATTTCTCCCCAACTGCGGCTACTTTAGCAAACAGATCGACATTCTGCCCACTTTTACTCAAAGTTGTTGTAAAAAGGTGGGATGTATAGTTGGCCCCTTCTGTAGAAATGGGCTGTATCGTGAAATCACTGTCATATTCGTCGGCTTTTACGATAGTTTCGATGAAGTCTCGGCAAATCTGCTGCGTGTCTCCGACGACTGCCATGTTTCGCGGAAAGATCTAAACTAAAAAATATACACCAATAAAAAACGACCGTATGCCCTAATAAAGCTAAGTGAATAACAACAAGTGGTGTTAGCACGGATTTTTACCCTATCGAATAGGATTACTATCAAACGTGGTGAATCAGCCTGACGCAATGTCGCTTGACTTATCTATATATTTATACGGTTTGGTAGCCGTTTGTCCTCCACGCATTTGGTTCAAGTCGCTATTGGTCCAGTTAGTTATGATCCAATACGTAGTTTAAGCTATGGTTAAATTTCG
The DNA here is from genome assembly GCA_951394065.1 of Venusia cambrica. Taxonomy (NCBI): domain Eukaryota; kingdom Metazoa; phylum Arthropoda; class Insecta; order Lepidoptera; family Geometridae; genus Venusia; species Venusia cambrica. The sequence continues at coordinate 951,958 of OX596037.1, read as the reverse complement.
AAAACCCTTTTAATTCTTTAAATGTTAAAACTGCGGGGGTGTGAGATGAGGCAGTTTAAACGGAGAGTGCGCAAAGGTGTTTTTTTTTATTGTACGACGGGAAAGCGCTTGGTCTTGTTTACAAGTTATGATATCACCCAAGGTGGAAGCGCACTTCACCAGGAATCCTCAACAATCTGAGGAACTCGCTTCTTACCTCTAAATGTCGGAACACACCAATTTAGAATTGTAGTAATATTAATAACATGACAACAAAAAATATAACATGACATTAATTTCACACAGCCAAACTAAGCATAGCTTGTAATAACTAGATTACGGATATAATACTTCAATATTTTTTTTTTGTAAATACATACTTATTATTATGATACAACACCCAAACATAGAACAAACGTCAATATTTATCACACATGTTTGTCCTGGGTGTGAATCGAACCCACAACCTACAGCGCAGAAGGCAGAGTTACTACCAGCTGAGCTATGAGGCTTGTTAAATATAGCATAGCTAATATATAATAAGCTATGCTTAGTTTTTTTGGGCACTAGATTTTGGATAGAATACTGAAATACTTTTTTTCTGTAATACATACTTACAATAATGATGATTCACAAACACAGAACTAACATCTACATTAATCACACAAATGTTTGTCCTGAGTGGGAATCGAACCCACAACGTACAGTGCACAAGGCAGGGCTACTACCAACTGAGCTATGAGATCACTGCAGTGGAGGTCTCGTGCTAGGGGCTCTCAGATAACCGGTATCAGTTGCTCGGCCTTCGTGACATTACTCATTCACATTTATCTTTGAATCTTATATTTATTTACTTGCACGTATAACTTTATCTCACGATTAGGCTTTTTGATATATGTATTGTTAGTTACTAGTTAATCACTTATTTTTTTTTGGTATTATTATTTTTACGATAGAGCTTAAAGAAGAATGATATATAATACTGGCTATACCCGCGACTTCGTCCGCGTATTCGTTTTTTTGTAATAGGCGCAAGTATTATTTTAATATAAATATATTTATTTGGTTGGATATCAGGATAAATTTGACCAACTTTTTTATTATATAGGTCAAAATAACAATTAATAAAAACGTTTCATGTATGGGAACCACTTCTATTGTGTATAATATATGTTTATTATTAGTCAGGTCTGAAAATTTCAACATGCTACCTATTACCTAAAATATCTCTTAAAAGGTGTTTCCTAAAATATTAGACACCCCACCCTTTAATTTTGAAAATTCTTAAAAACCTAAAATATGTCGTATCTTGTTTTTTTATGGGCAATCTACCTACAAACTTTCAAGTGCCTATCATGTGTGATTTCTGCGATTTGCAACATTATACCCCATTTTAAACTTTTTAGCGTGTAAATTTTCAAAATCACTTTTTTAGCAGGCGTCTACGCACCAAGGTTAACATGCCCTCGAATTTAAAGTTTATACGACCATCGGTTTTGGCTGTGCGTTGTATCTCGTTGATTCAGTAACAATTTATAAAAACGTTCCTCGTATGGAGACCCCCTTTTTTTTAATGATTATATTCGCCTACGTACCAAAACAAATGTACCCTCCAAATTTGAAAAAAAAAAAAAAAGTTCTTTACTTGATTCTTTTTAATGAAAAAAGGCGGGAATAGAAAACTTTTACTTGAAATATTGTTTGTTTTTGGGATTTTTTTATAAATACGTGCTAATTAGGAAAAAACATGAGTTCTTCAAGTGATGAAGATATAAGCTGCACTCCCGATTTAATGAAAATGGAAGCTGAAGCAGCAATTAACAATATTTTGCCTGAAACTTCTAAAGAGAAATATTTGAAAACTTACGACGAGTTCATAAAGTGGCGAACAGAAAAACGAGTAAAGTCTTTATCCGAGACTGTATTCTTAACATACTTTAGTGAGCTATCAAAAATCTGCAGCCATCTAGTTTGTGGTGCATTTATTCAATGTTAAAAGCAACTATGAGTACTAAACACGACATCCATATCAAGAACTATTCAAAATTATCATTTTTTCTAAAAAGACAATCTGCTGGGCACAAAAGTCAAAAGTCAAAGGTTTTTACAGCACAAGACGTGAAAACATTCATAAATGAAGCCCCTGATGACATATATTTAGCTGTAAAGGTACGTAAAATAATAATCACATAATGGTAATACTTCATAATTTATTTTTTTACTCTTACAATCCCATAAAACATACTTATTTTTATATTTAGCTTGTTTTAGGTGGTTCTTATCTTCGGTATAACTGGCGCATGCCGAGGTATTATATTGACAACTATAACAATAGAGAACATAGAACAACAGGGTCAGTTGTTAGTAATTAAACTACCGAACACAAAAACTAAAATTGACCGAACATTTGTAGTTCCTCAAGAATTCTCTGAATTCGTACAAAAATACAGAAATCGTCGTCCTGAAAATGTAAACACCAACCGATTTTTTTTTGCAGTACCACCAAGGCAAGTGCTACAAACAAGTTATTGGAAAAAATACCATCAGAAGTATGCCGAAGCAAATCGCACGTTATTTAAAGATAGCAGGAAGCATAACCCGGAATTGTACACAGGTCATTGCTTCCGGAGAACATCGGCTACACTTTTAGCCGATGCTGGGGCTAACTTAACCACTATAAAAAGGCACGGTGGGTGGAAATCCAGCAAGGTGGTTGAAGGTTACATTGAAGATTCTATACAAAATAAAAGTAAAATTTCCAACAAAATAACGAAAACTATTCAGCTTTCAAAAAATGAAACATCTTTGTCAAGAGATGATCCGCAACTTGACAACAGATTTTGTTTAACAGATTTTGTCCATGACCAACAAATATCACAATCTCAAACTATTAACATACCCAAAAAATACCTGTCCTTAAATTTTTAAAATTGTTCTCATTTCACTATAAATTTCAACAAATAAAATGTTTTATTCTTGTAATGCCGGTTTTTTTCTACTTACCTCACAATCGAGATGTAAAGCAGAATAGTTAGCTCGGGTGTAAGCACCAATTGCACCCTCGAACTATAGGCGTCCTCGCTGCGCTCGTGCGCCTAAATATCTCGGGCTGCAATTGATACCTTACAGCCCTTGGCTACTAATCTACTATTACTCATAATTTAAAATATAATCGAATTATTTCTTTTTGAAAACACACTTCGGCCCATCGGCAATGGGACGGCCTCTGTGTGATTTGACACGGAACTATCTGTTACATAGGTACGTGCTCAGCCTTCACAGATCGTGCTCGTCTCTTAGCTGTTTCAAAATGGGAATCAGGTCTTTGGATGCAAGCACATCCATCTTACAATACCGGTACACTTATGGATCCTGTAACATTCCGTATTGCCACTTGTCTTCGGTTAGGGGTTCTTGCCTTTCTCCTTGTGTGCTGGTCGCGATTCCGAACAGGCGGTAGATTTGACGTTTCAAAATGATCCTAAAAATCTTAATGAATAAAAATATTTGACTTTGGGTGCAAGATGCTGCGCCGCTCACCAGTACCGGTGCGGTGTGGCTGTAGATCAACTGGGACTTACTTGCCCTAGGTAAGCCGACAGGATTTCGCGCCACGCGAGCCTTGATGACATTATCCGTCGAGCTTTTACCAGTGTCAATATTCCGTTACGTTGAATGTTCTGTTACGTGATGATGGTAAGCGGTCCGACGGCATGACTCTTAACCATTAAATACCGTTTATTTCTGATTCAAACACGATGGGAAAAATTGTAGATAAGTAAAATTTCAGTCGCTGCATACGGCCAGTCTGACTTTCCTTCGATATTGACCGCCAAGGAGTCTGAAGAGCTCATAATTATGACCTCAGTACCTTCACCTCATAATGGAGATGAAGTCAGAAGACGACTACTAGCAGCGGCTGAACGGCATCATCTGTGCCTGCATCTGGTAAGAAGGCATGGACTGCATCTGGATGCAGTCGGGATCCGAAAGTGCTCTCGGATTATTCAATTGTAACTATGTCAACACATCATTGAATTCTAAATTTTTTAAATCCTGTTTTTAACGTATTATAAGCCAAACACATTGTTTTCCATTGTTATTTGAGTGGAAAGTGAAAATGTTCCAAATTGGAAATGTGAAAATTCCAGTTTTTACTGCAACTCATGCCTCTTACAACCACCTAGAAGGTAATCCTCAGAAGATCCACGGTCAGAGTACCTAGTGATCAGAGGTGAATCCTCGAAGGGGAAAAATCTGTTACAAACGAAATAAATTGTTTTTAACCGACTTCAAAAAAGGGAGGAGGTTCTCAATTCGGGTGTATGTTTTTTTTTTGTTTGTTTGTTACTTGATTTCTCCGCCAATTCGAAATAGATACATACTCGCGAGGTGGTCCCATAGCATAATTTTATCAAAATCGATTCAGTAGTTTGCTTTTAATATCAAAATAACTGGAAAATATATGTCGTTCAAGTAAACGATATTGCGTATTCTGCTTTCCTGTGGTGTTTACGGTCACTAGAGTAGACCTTTTGAACCGCTTACCTTCCAGTATCATCATCATCGTCAGGGTTTTGCCATAATCACCACGCTTGGCATGTTGTTGATCGCAGTAATGATGATACGTAGTAGAAAGTGAAATTGACTTTGCCGCAATCTGGCTATAAATGCTGTACGACGGACGTCGTGGTGTCGTAGGTTTTACAACGAAAAAAAGTTAAAAATAAACTCTTTTTGGAAAAAAATGGAACCGTCTTCAGCACTAAAAACTTACAAATAACTCTTAGGGTAAGTTCATATAATTTGAAGGCGGTGCCATACAATAAACATGTTGTTGTGCTTGGCAATTCGGCACCAACTTCAAATTATATGAACTTACCCTAAGAGTTATTTGTAAGTTTTTAGTGGTGAAGTCGGTTCCATTTTTTTCCAAAAAGAGTTTATTATTATTTATTCATTAGGAATTAAACAAAAGTTTTAGTTATTCGGTTTTATTTTCTGTAAACTTATAGTAGATTTGATATTATTTAATTAATTTATCAATAGATACATATTGTATGAATATGATATCAATAAAAGTGCCGAATGAACTCCCTAAAAAAGTCCATGATGCTGAACTATTTCTGTAACACTCCCCACCTGATGAAGTCGTCGATGACTCCATTCATCCGGTCTGCATACACGGCGCCCACTCTCCTTACTCCGAAGCTCCCATCCGCGCCTCCTCCGATGGTGGGCGCATCTTCCACTTCCACCGTGATCACAGGCAGACCGAAGGTAGCCACCACCAGTCCTAGCGGCAGTTTCTGGAACATACAGCGACTTCTTTCCCTCTTTAATTCCTACAACTCCTGCGAGAAGTATATATCCGTACTAATACTCTCAAGTCAGAAGTGTCTCTTGTTTATCTGTTTGTTTGTTTGTTATCTTTTCATGACTGTATAGCTAAACGGATTTTAATAATATATGGCATCGCTGTTATAGTGTATGCCATGGAAAACAACGCACTTAGAATTTGGAAAAATACTATTTTGGCGCACATTAAACGCCTGCTTATTTAGTGAAGCGATCGTGGGTGATATTCACTTGTCATCTCACCTCTTTGAGCTCGTATTCAAAGTCCTCCCTAGGATAGATATCCTCAGGATCTAGTCCGAGTCTCCTCATGGCCTGGCAGAGCTGCGTGTAGTAGTGATCTATCAGCCTCTGGTAGTGGCAGGCGCGGAACTCCTGGTCAGTCCCGGTGAAAATCAGGTAGATCAGGTCATTCACCGGGCACCCTGCTGCTGGCGTCTGGTGGTCTACCACTATGATCTGCACGCTGCCATCCTGGAAATTACGAGCTATATATAAAATATTTTGTAAGCAATACCAAAAAAGGCAAATTTGTAGACAAAATATAAATTTGTTATGCAGTTCTACTTACATCTAATTTCCTGTGCATTAGGTTACTTGGCCTAAAGTCACCATGCATTATCACTTTAACCTTGGAAGGTTCCAGCAGTTTCTTAAAGTAATCCAAAGATGCACTGTCGCAGAACTTCTGGAACTGCTCTCTATTCTCTTTGCGGACGACAGACAGCGAACTAGCGATCCCAGCCTGCATTATAGGGAGGAATGTGACATCATTGAAGAAATCAGCCATCGAAGTGCCCGTCAGATATTTCGACTCCTCAGGGTCGTCTCTCTGGTACGCCAAAGACAGCGCGTGGTACTTCGCCAGCTCATTTGCACTAGCAGAAGCATACTCCCAGTCTATGGACAGGAACCTGTCATGAGTGCCAAAGCCCTGCACAGCCAGGTTCTCAAGAACAAGCATTTCCTCCATTGGAGTGGTTACCGCAGCGTAGCATTCTGATATATACAGCCTGTTTTTCCCAGTGACGTCATTCTTATCCTCTATTTTCTTATAAGCTCTCTTCATTTTCGTGTACACGAACCTTTCTATATCAAAGATAGACACAGTCAGGGATTCGCGGTATTTTTCATTTAGAGCCGCGACTTTGATGAAGAGATGAAGATCCTCTTTCGTATTACTTTTTACGACAGCGGCATATAGGGTCGAGGAGTAGTTTGCTCCTCCTGATGAGATAGGATTAACCTCTAATTTGAAGTTCTGGTAGTTTTGCTTCGTCGCTATATCTCCCAGGAGCTGATGAATTTTCTCTTCCGTAGCCACCATTTTACCGACCTTCTCCGCGATGTTTATCTATAGAACTAATTTTGTGCGCGACTGTATCTTATAATAACACTTAACACTCACAATACTATCTTAATATAGTTTGAAAAATGTAAGTGCAAGGTAAGGTAAGGAGGCACTTAAATTATACGTTATCAGCATGATAAATATTGAGTAGGTAGCTATCTGCACAGTAAGGGGTACTGAATAAAAAAAAACAAATCTTTGTACCAGCATGACATGTTAGGTCTTATCAACATCCATAGAGCTGCTTCTATTGATAGATAACGTTAAACTAATAGATAGTTACATTGATATTGTTATTTGTCTCAGTAACCATGAAGTACCTACTTACCTAATATATTTATCGGTAAAAAAACTTTTTGTTTTATAACATCATCATCAGATCATACCTACCACTGACCCACACCTGTCACCGTCAAATTATACTTCGACCACTGAAACACTACTTTTAGATGAGTTAAATACTCATGGACTGCGGCAATTTAATGGTTTTAAAAATATGCAAGGTAGAATCCTGGATCTTGTTTTGTCAATCGATGACGTCATAGTCACAGAATGCCTTGACCCCCTTGTGCCACTAGACCCCCTTCACAAAGCTGTCCTGGCCAGTGTTAATTATTTAACTGTTCCATTTCTCAATTCTAAATCCTATATAAAGTTTTTGTATAATAAAGGTAACTATGATTCCATTAATATGAAGTTATCAGATATTGATTGGGTAACTGAAATCTCATCTAGATCTCTCGAGGAAGCTGTGAAATATTTTTATTCTGTTCTCGATCAATTAAAAATTCAATTTATACCTACCAAAGTTGTACCTAGTAGCTCATATCCTACTTGGTACTCTCCGGCATTGATAAAACTTATAAAAGAAAAGTCTAAATATCACAAAAAAATTCAAACATATAATACGAAATCTGACCTCGAAACTTTTAAATTATTACGGGACAGGTTTCTTGTTGGAAATTCAATGTTACCAAGCCTACATAGTTTCTATTGAGGACGGTATTGAAAAGCATCCGAAAAATTTATGTCTTATATAAAAAACCGTTCAAAGTCTAACGGTGTTTCAACCTCTCTTAAATACCTCGACAGTGACCACTGGGGATCGTATTTTTGAAGCGTTCTCTCAATACTTCTATTCTATGTTTTTGGTACCAGATGCACAATCCACGGGATTGGGCCCGCCCGATCTGTTCGACGTCATGCGTATGATATATGTAGTATAGAGGTCAACGTAAACGATATCAAGAAATTAATACTCCAATTAGACACATCCAAGTCGGCCGGGCCGGACAATATTAGCGCAGTGTTTTTAGTTGGCTGTGCGCATTCCGTTTGTGTCCCAATATCTTTATTGTTTCAAATTAAAACTAATTCCGTCTTCTTACTCACTCAAATATAAGACTTTACAGAAATGCAATGTAGTCAGGGATCTTGGTGTTTTGCATGATTCCAAGCTTGTATTTGATGTTCACGTGGAGTCGATTGTTTCTAAAGCCTCCAAAGCCCTAGTTGAATCAGTAATTCAGTCAAAAGTGAAGAAAACACGGACCCCATATAGGGTCACGCTGTCTGTTTGTCCGTCCATCTGTCATCAAAATAATTGGAAATAATATGTTTTCCAGGTTAACGAAATTGTATCATAATTCTTCATTGAAGTCGGTTTTCGTTTTAGTGTTTAAATCGTAATAGAAGATAAGGATTGTAATATAATCCTTCGGGCTGTAGGGCCGAAATCGGCAAGCAGGCTACTAGGTTCGGGCATTAGGGTCTGGAACTAAGTGGAAACACACTTAAGCAAGCCGAAATATTCAGACATCTGCATCTGAAGTTGCATAACAGTCAAGTGCGACCTTGAGTCGGAGTTCAACGGGGGACAGGCTACTTTTTGTAAGTTCCACTCCCATAACATCAATTACAATATAACCATGGGGTATATAGCTTATCATAATGTTATTGTGAACAAATTAATCTATATTAATATGTATTCGTGCTTGTTCGCGCTACGTGCCGACATGCAACGAAATAGTTATCAACAATAGATAGTTATAATAAAATAGGTATCGGTTTCGTTTCGTTATTTGTATCATCTCGACACATACCTAGCAAGCGACATGCATCTCGAATGATCTCGAATGAGAGGACCGGCTCACGTCTCACGCCACAACCCGCGCCGTCGCATCCTCAACCAGTCAGAGCCACAGAGTGACTTCAAATCAATCGTTCATTCAGTCGGTCCACAACAAACACTCACAAGTTATTATTATTATTCACAAGTCACTCCTAGCTGGTTATCCACTAGACTAGAGCTAGGCTAGCTATAGCTAATATAACACACTTAGAACTAGATCGCGCCTATTTGTTATGGCAAAGTTTTGAATTTTAAGTGAAACGTTATATAGGAGGTTTTTGAGATTCTGATCCGCAAACTTTTTGTGTGGCGAAATGTAGGGTAGGGCACTGTGTCGGGTAGAGTTGGAGATAATTAAAATGTTTCCCTGAATTAAAAAAGTTTCACTTCAACGTGTGTCTTAACAACACATTTTGTTTTATATCCTTATTTGTGGATGTGTTATATTGGTGTAATAATCCGGCTAAAACCTTTTACTGTAGCTTACCCCTAAATGGTTCTGATTTTACTAACAGCCAGAACGTCCTAAATGAAAACGTGTAATTAATTCACTTCCTGTTTAAATAATATGACTGTTCCTTTCTTATTATTTCAGTAAAAGAACAATTGCAGATCTGAGTATTACATCAAATAGGGCCAATTATGGTATAACTGGTTATTGAATTTTGACGAACGAACAATTTTTTTTTTGAGGAAAAATGACAAAGTTGAAATTATTTCAAGAAACGTTCGGCTTTCAAATTAAACGAAACGAAACCGCCTCTGTGGTCTAGTAGTTCAACCCACCGATTTCAGATCCAGAGGTCCTGGGTTCGATCCCCAGGAGGAGCAATATTTTGCCTTATGAGATGAAGGTCCCAGCGCGGTCCCAAGCGCTTCCCAGCCTTATAATAAAAAACAAATATTTAATGTGTGCGTGGTGATTATGGTCAAGCTTTAAATTATTGGAGGAAGTTGTTTCCACTGTGCTGTTTATGTGGGATGTGCGCAGTCAAACCCCGTGCATGACATCCCAAAAGTAATTCTTGGATCTAATTGAACCCTTGGCTTGACCACCCAATTAAGTAAGAAACTTTATGTATTTTTAATTTGGAGATAATCATTAGCAAAATGAAGACCAGAAAAACAAGCACAATAGAGTTAGAACAAAAACTAAAAACATCACTAAACAAATTGGAAGAATCAAATTTATATAATGTGAGATTACTCCAAGAGAAGAAAGTGAACTGGAAATACAGAAAATTATCAATAAGAATACTTACCTGAAAAATGAACTTCTGTTAAAGGATAAAGAACTAGCTGATATAACAAACCTATGAGCTTCAACAAATTGCAGAAAATCACAAAGACTGTGAATGTGTTCTTAATATGAGCGGATACAGTGCCTACAAAATCAGCTTGTACACTCAGAAAAATATTTAGACATAATAAGTGACGACAGGCAAAAAACTGAGCTCATCTCATCAAATGATGAGATACCCCTGCACAAACTGAAAATGAACCTAGAATGTAATAGTAATGAGCTATACGATAGGTTATTCTCCTGTCTCAGTAAACATTTTTTAGATTTTTTTAAGTAAAACGTCTATCGAAAAATGTTAAATGTACATTTCATGAATGAGCTACAGCCGATGTTGAGACCATTTTTATAAAGTCAAAGTCAAATATAAGGAAGATTTTTAGGATCATTTTGAAACGCGACTAGCACACAAGGAGAAAGGCAAGAACCTCGGGCTAGTTTTTTTTTTTATGATCCATTACAATAGCTTAAAATTATCTAATACTAATTACAATTTATTCGCTGGAGCAAATTAATTTTTGTAATGCCAGGCTTTCTTATCTTCTAGGTAATCTGAAATTTTATAATAAGCTTTCCTGGATAGCTTTTGTTTTACAACATTTTTGGATTTATTATTTGATAAGCTTAGCACATCACTTGGTAATTTATTATAAAATCGTACAGTTTGCCCTATGAACAATTTGTTAACCTTATGGAGCCTAGTTGTGGGAACAGCGAGTTTATTCTTATTTCTAGTATTATAATTATGTTTATCACAGTTTTTGACAAATAAGCTTATGTTTTTACGCGCGTGCATAATATTTTCATAAATATATTGGCAGGGCATCCCAAAAATACAGTGGTACAGACTAATTCTATATTTTCCTCTTTAACTTTTACATTAGCTTCAACTTCATTTGGTAAAATAAATCTAATAACATTTGGTAAAATAAATCTAATACATTTGGTCTTTTTCTGATTGAGTATTAAGTTATTAACATTAAACCAGTTAACAATTTTTGAGATTGCATTGTTTACGTTGTCAAAGTTAGTCAGTCATTTGTCGCTTCAATCTAAATAGAAGTGACGTATCATCTGCAAACAGTACAATCTCATGGCCATCTTTGACTATTTGGGGCAGCTCATTCATATATACTAAAAATAAGAAAGGCCCCAATATTGAACCCTGCGGCACGCCCATGGTAACCAAAGATCCTGAAGAACGCTGGCCGTTCACGTCGACTCGCTGTATGCAATCACATAAGTAAAACGTGAGTAAGTCTAGTGCAACACCCTTGATACCATAGTGGTATAATTTCATAATCAGTGTTTTATGGTGCACGCAGTCAAAAGCCTTCAACAAATCACAAAAGACTCCCAACGCATCATGTGATTTCTCCCAGGCCTCGAAAATATGTGATACTAAACTAATACCGGTATCAGCAGTTGAGCGACCTCTTGTAAATCCAAACGATGAACTATTTCACGATGTTTATCGTGAAATAGGGCGTTAGCATAAAAATGACTATGTAACTGTGTAAGAATAATCTTCTCAAAGATTTTACTAAATGTAGGTAGTACTGATATCGACCTAAAGTTTGTTGGATCAAAACTGTTACCAGATTTAAAAAGAGGAGTTATTTTACTTTATTTCATTAAATTTGGGAATACGCCGCATGCATCGACGCATTCGTTGAAAATAAAAGCTAATTCAGGCGCTATAACGCCTATTGTTGGTTTTACAATGCTTACAGAGATGCCCCAGAGGTCAAAGGTCTTCTTTTCATTATAAGTCTAAATACTTTAATAATATCGTTATTGTTAACATATTTGAAATAAAATGGTTTATTACATGATGGTATATTATTTTTCAGTTATGCCTCTGCCATAATATATTAAGAGTTCAATGATTTTGTGGTAGAAATAGTAATCAGTAAATATCAGTAAAAAAACGTTTCAAAAGCTGTCGCAACATCAATATTTCGGGATATATTAAGATTTCCTATTTTTAAATTAAATTCGTTAGTGGTACTGGTTTTCATTTTTCCAGTCTCACTATTAATAATTTTCCAAGTAGCTTTCATTTTATCTTTACTATTTACAACTTTTTTCTCAAGTATTGAGATTTAACGGCCACATAAACTTTCTTAAAGATTTTAGAATATTTTTTAACTTTAATAATAATAAATTTAATAATAACAACAGTTCAATAATTTTCTAAATGTCAATAATATCAAAACATATCAAGTCAAGTGTATAAAAATAATGTCATACTTAAAAGAACCTACTACTACAATACAATATGAGTCAAGTTATGAGCCAAGCTCCCATACCTCTTTGTCCTCGAGATAGTCTCCAGTGTTATAGTAAGGCTTTCCAGTAAGTACACTTTTTATGGTTTTTTAAAACTTATTTTCAGTCAGACTAAGAATGGCATCCGGTATTTTTTTATAAAATCTAATGCACAGGGCATTCGATTATATAACGACTCACGAATGATTTGCTGACCTTAGCTAGTCTAGTTTTGTCACTTGCAATCTTATTTCTATTTCTGGTATCGTAACTATGACCATCTCCAATTTTAGGTAACTGTCCTGCATTTTCTGACCTGCATTATATTCATATATAATGTATATAATGTTCTGGAGCGAAGTTTGTATATTGCCCTGATTGCTCTTTTTTGTATTATTATTATTCTTTGTTGTGATTGTGACATTGTAAAAATTGCGATTATAATGTAACACTTACTAACGAATAAATGAATTGAATTGAATTGAACTAAAAATAAAATAGACCAGCTCTAATAAAAAGCGTGTCGGTCGTTAAAATTAATATAAAATGAAAATAAATATTCAAATACTCTCACGTCTCTCACAAGTATTACAAGACCGAATTATCAATTTTCAAAGCGAAGTTTCATTACAAATAGTGATTTATGAAACCACCTTAACATTATATTCTTCAATATATCACTTAGTATATTATCTTGATATGCTATCGTTTTACCCTCTTAAAACTGAAATGTTACAAAAAAGACCCCTTCTAAAAGATTTATAACTTTTTTGAAATGTGCAGACGATACTCTTTCAAAAAAGACACCCCACAGACATAGATCTTGAATGTCTCGCTTAACACCCCTATTTCTCAAAAACAAACCTAGTATAAGTATAATAAGTTTTTCATATTATTTGAATGTTATTTTGATTTTCAGTGACAGAGCAAATAAGCGATAATTCTGTTTAACCAAGGTATTTTAAAAAAAATCTGGCAATATGCTCGATCTATGCAAGCGATAAAATTATAGTAAATGCCAAAATAGCATAAGTCTCATCGAAATTCCACTTTGAATATAACCAACATAAAATAATTACCTAATTATCTGTCGTTTAGGAATATTTGGCTAAGCTTACTCAGCTAAGCATCTGGCTATGCTACCAAAAAAAAATGTAGGGCTATAGGCATCAAACGACGCAGAAAAAAAAACGATTCTAACCATATAACTAAAAATAAAATCTGAAAAAAAAAAATCTCTGAAAAAATTAAATCAACACGTGTTTCGCCTCTACACGAGGCATCTTCAGGAAATATAGTCTTGCTGCTAACTGACTAGCCCTCTGTGGACGTGTTGCCGCTCCGAGCTCTGCGCTGCAAGTGATTAACCATATAACTAAGTCAATTTCGCCAAAAACGTCGCTTACCCCTTTATGGCTGTAGGTAATAACTATTAAATAACTACTTAAAAAACTGACCGCCTTTTCTGTGAACTTCGGCAGTGAATTAGTAAATGATTTAAGTAGCATAGGATAGTAAAAAGACGGTTCTTTAAAAATAGGTGTATTAGTAATAAAAAAGTATACAAAATCAGTCTTATTGCCTAGACAGTGGGTCGCCGCAGGACATTGGCGAGTAGGTCGAGCGGTTTGAAGTCTGGCAAGGCGGGGAGCGGGGCGGGGAGCGGGGCGGGGAGCGGGGCGGCGAGCGGGGCGCGGCGGGGGGCGCCCTCGCCGGAGACAGCCTTCCACAGCTGCAGGAAGGGCAGCTCCACCAGCAGACACAGAGGCACCGCCACCAGGTACGACAGCGTGGAGGTCGTGATCAGCATCGACACCTGCAACAAATGGCTCGGTCATAGCCAACGTTGATTGCCTACACTCTGGGCAAATGAGAAGTGTACGAGAATTGTTTCAGAGATAATCGGAGATGAAACTAATGTTTGTTCCCAGACGACGTCGGACGTCCGAATGTATGTTGTGTTTTTATTTCACGTGACTGCTCTTGCTCACAACATTTACTAAATATGTTGTTATGACAAAACAAAAACAGAGCCCGCGACGGAACTCGAACTCGTATCTATTCCACAAGTCGACAAGCGTTTCCGAGTTATACACACACATAATAACATTTGTAGATGTACCTATAGTACCTATATCGCCGAAATAAATGATAACTTTGTTTTACAGGACATTAATTTTTACACAGCGTCATTTAACCCCAAACTAAGCATAGCTTGTAAGATGGGAAATAGATTATGGATAGAATACTTAAATACCTTTTGTAAATACATACGTACTATATGATACAACACCCAAACACAGAACAAACATCTATGTTCATCACACAAATATTTGTCCTGGGTGGGAATCTAACCCACAGCCTACAGCGCAGAAGGCAGAGTTACTACCAACTGAGCTATGAGGCTTGTTATTTCATTTTAACTTAAACATTAAATCATTCAATGATTTATTAATTTGAAACGTACTTACCTACAGAAAATATGTAAACAGTGCTCAATACAATAAAGTACAGTACGTAATACAATACAAACAGTAAGTAATACAATAAAGTACAGTACAATAAATATTTACAAGCATTACACAGTGGGTAGGATGGGAGCGTGCCCAAGACATTGGCTGCATTGCCACGATGATACCAATGCCTTTTTCATTAATTGAACCATTAATTTATGCAATAATTAATTAATAAATAGCTTACCTCCATAGGTTAGTACATCCATATGTACCTATAGATCTGAGACGTAGTCGCTCACTATTGGCCTCGTGAATAAGTTGAAAGTCGCACAGCGAGCTATGGAGCGAGCTATGCTTGGAGTTTCACTACGAAATGTGGACATCCGTAGGAGAACCAAACTCGCTGACATAGCCCTCAGAATGAGCAAACTGAAGTGGCAGTGGGCAGGACACAGCTCGCAGAACCGACATCCGCTGGAGAGCATGGCAACGGGAGTGGAGACCCCCACTCGATAGACCGGCGACGTTGTAGCGGTTGCAGGGAGTCGCTGGATTCGCCTTTAGTGGCGTCGATTGGGGGAGGCCTATGTCCAGCAGTGGACTGTGGGCTGGGCTTATATTATGAAATAACAAACCATGGAGAGTACGGTGACGTGAGTCCGCTGCGTGCCGGCTGCGGAGACCAGGCGGAGCACGATGAAGTGGACCACGAACACGCAGTAGGAGAGCCGGCCCAGCGTGTGGAACCCTCTCCAGCACAGCGCCGACCGCAGCGCGGCTGCAGGCGACACACGTCTACTCAACACCACTCAACATTGCACGAACATAAGTTAATCCACAGATCCCGGGTTCGCTGCCCAGGGGGTAGGTACAATACTGTGCGAGATTTGGGCGGTGATTAAGTCTGGCTAGCTATCACCATCTTACCCAAGTCTGTCGTCATAGCAATAATTTTAAAATTGTTGTGTTCTGACATTTAGAGGTAAGATAGCCAGTTCCTCAGTTTGTTGAGGATTCCGGGTGAAGTGCGCCTCCACCTTCGGCCTTATCGTAACTTGAAAATCAGGTGAGATGAAGGCTATCTCCGCGTCGTACAATAAAATAAGTAAAGGATGCCGTTATGATAGGTACATCGGCACTGAGTGAGGCAGCCCAGCAGAAAGACGTTGAAGACCACGGCCAGCAGCGAGCGGTCGGCGGCGGCGTACAGCGCGGCCGCCCACCGGGGCGGCGGCCAGTCCGAGAGGAACATGGCTCCGGACACAACCACGCAGCCGCCCAGCGACAGCGACAGGTGGAACACCACGTTGAACCACTGCGACATGCCAACAAACAGACACATGTCAACATCTTTCATTATTTCAGTACTTACACACAAACAAATTTTAACAAATAAAATAAAATCTAGCACATCTATGATGATGGTCATATGATCGAGATGATCATCTATATAGATCACGACAGATAATGTGTACCTTATACATTACATACCTAAAATAAAAAAATAAAAAATAGAAAAAAAATTACCTACAATTTTTTCCCCTTTGAGGATTCACCACTAATAAATAAATTATAATTATTATTATTATTACAGGACATTATATTCACACAGCGCCAGCTAGTCCCAATCTAAGCAAAGCTTGTAATATGGGAACGAGATTACGGAAATAACTGTATTTGTAAATACATACTTATCATACAACTACAACCAAACACAGACCAAACAATATTCATCACACAAATGTTTGTCATGAGTTTGAATCGAACCCACAACCAACAAATCCACAACCTACAGCTCAGAAAGCAGAGCTACTCTTAACTGAGCTGTGAATGTGATGAAGAATTGTCGACGTTGCCATACCTTCTTCTGGTTGAGCTTGATGCCCTCGGTCTGCGCGTGGTGGAAGAGGTAGGCGGTGGCGAGCCCCCCCACGTAGCCCGGCAGGTTCATCCACATCGGCAGGTAGAGCAGCGTGAGGGTCTCGGAGCCTGCGAACATGGTGCGGAGGATCCTGGAACACGACTTTACTTTACTGATACATACTGACCCAGAGACTCCTCCCTGTGCACACACATGATCAAGAAAGCGCACTTTCTTTAAGAATATGGTGTTCATCACACCACATCAACGGCCCATTAGTGCCCAAGATAATCACCACGCTTGGCAGGTGGATTGGTGATCACCGTAAAGGTGTCGATAACACGCAGAAGGAAGCTGCTGCCCTTCTTCTGGTGAGGTCCCATAGTCGGCTTTTACGACATCCATGGACAGTGTTGGAGGCGTCGATTCTTAAGCCGCCATTTCAACATTGTGATCATTGCGCAATACAATTTAAAATTCTTAAAAGTTTCTTGAATTTATTTCCTACTCACGCTTGGCCAAAAGCCCTATAATCATATTTTTTATGTTTAATTTATATGTTTTTTTATTATTTTATTTTTAATATTACATGTTTTTCCGCTTACGAGTCTTCAGAGACTAGAGAAGAGTCTTCAAGTCCAGAGTGAATAGGTTCCAGTCATAAAAGCCTCAGGTCACATCTTTATTTGTTTTTAAAGTGAGCTGAAAGTCAAACGCTTGGCTATTCAAAAAGAGGAAGAGTCATGTCATTAAGAATCATAAAAAAAACTCTTTGTTTTGTTTTTATGTCGGCAAGTAATTCGGCGTAATGGAGCTAAGACACATCTCTGAATTTTTTAAGGTAAAACAGACAGACATACGGACAAAGAAGTCTGAGTAATAAGGTCTTGGAGCTTGAAGGAGGATAGGATTTTTGTATACTTTTTGTAGGTAAGTGTCAAATTTCGGCCGCTGCAAGTTTAAATAAAGAGTGTATGTGAGAATGTACATTTATTCAATAAATTAAACTAACTAAGTACAAAGGAATCAGTCAGATTACCTAAGGACCGTTACAAACGGCCTATAGGTAACTCAACTGTTCCAGACCAGTACCAGACGGAAGCGTGCCCAAGACACTGGCTGCATTGCCACGCTTTGCAAAGATATTTTTAAAATAAATAAAATAATTGCAAAGAGTGTATTGATCTATGACGGTGTTCCTACTATCGAGATGCGTATATTGTAAAGCTTAAAGGACATTGGTCAAAATTCATACTAGCTTGGACTCGACCATAAAAAAAACCTTGTCTAAAAACAATATACTGTGGTTTCTATAGATTATAGCGAGGAAAGAGTCATAGCAAGAGTAATTTTATTCCAGGGGGCTACGATTTATCTATTTTATTAATAACTTTTGAGGTTATGTTCAGTAAATACTAGGTAGGTACTAGGTTCCTACGAAATAACCTCTTATCTTCGAGAATTATAGTATTATAAATTAAATAAACTGGTACCTAGGTACATTTCATTGTGTGACACATACACACTACAAAAGTTTAGCTGGTTTCTTCATTGTGGTAGGGCATTTTTTGTACGACGGGGAAGCGCTTGGCCTTCATCTCACCTGGTTACAAGTCGAGATAAGGCCGAAAGTCAAAGTCAAAGTCAAAATTTCTTTATTCATTAAGATTTTTTAGGCTCATTTTGAAACGTCAAATCTACCGCCTGTTCGGAATCGCGACCAGCACACAAGGAGAAAGGCAAAGAACCTCGGGCTGGTTAATTTTTTGATGATCCATTCAACATTTAGATTTAGATACACAATTTGTAATTATATTCTAAGTAGATACATCAAAAACCTAAATACTTAATCTTAAAACATTTGTTATTACCTATCTACCTAATGGGCAATTTGTTAACATTGAGAAATCACCATTTTGCTGACAACTGGTATAGCAACATCGGGCCACGCGTTCTTATCATCGATATAATCACTAATTTTGTAGTAGGTAGGCACTTTTAATTAAATTATTCTTTATTTACAATTTGAATTTACGAGCAGAGTTTGGTGGCGCTTTGAGGAAGCTTATTATAGAATCTCACACAGTTTCCTTAGAATGAATTATTTACTTTTCCTAAGCGATACTTAGGAATCTCAAGTTTATTTTTATTTCTAGTATTAACACTGTGTACATCACTTCTTTTACTAAACTCATCAATGTTTCTGTGAGCCGAAGGTACACTTCACCCGGAATCCTCAACAAACTGAGGAACTGGCTATCATACCTCTAAATGCCGGAACACAACAATTTTAGAATGGTTGTTATGGCGACAGAATTAGGTAAGATGGTGGTAGCTAGCCAGGCGGACCCAAACAAGGTCACCACCAACCAAACCAAGCACAATATATTGTACTCCCCACGGGGATCGAGCCCGGGACCTCTGGATCTGTAATCGGTGGGTTGAACCACTAGACCACAGAGGCGGTTAAAAGGTATTGTCTAAGGCTAACTAGCTACCACTACCACTCTACTGCTAACACAGTAACAGGCAGTTAGTACTCTTTGTTTTCGCTCTAGTCGGTTTCGAGTTTCGCGACATTCTTGCCGGCACCCGTTGATATTGCCGTTTGACAGTTTTATTTTTCTGCAGTTTTAAGTTCCGTTCCACATAAATGCTATCAACATCTACGAAGACATTCCTATTGAAAGCTGTTGTAAAATGTGGAATGGAACGTAAGGTGCGTTCGAAATCTAAGGTAAGTTCTATTGCGAAAATAAATTAAAAAAAGAGAAATAACGATATTTCAACTATGGCGTTCAAGGCTGAACTTTGCGCTTTCATAATTAACGAAAAATCTGGCGTTTTTTGGTATAAAACTTATCCCAATGCACCCAACAGAAACACTCGGGTACAATTTGGCCATCCTTCTTTATTTATCTTAAATTGATGCTAAAATTGATGCTAAAAGCATAAATTCGTACTTATCCACAGACATACACCAGCTGAGTTAGTGAGAGAAGTGAGTTTAGTAAACGGTAAACTCGTGTTGCTGCTTCAATACGATTTAGATTAATGTAATGTCTCAGTCGATGGCGACTGCACAAGGATTTCTAAGTTAAATCGTATCTAGGAGCCCCCATCCTATTCATAAAGCGCTATATGTAGGACAACATTGCAAGGTATACGGAAAACGCTAATTTATAAATACCTCCATTGTTCGACAACATAAATAAATAATCTATTATTAGATAAGACAAAATAATAATAATGTATGTCTAATTAACATTTCAATCTCAGATCGAGGACATCACCAGAATTAGAGAAAACGACTAGAATTTGGACAATCGCGTACAAAAATTCGTCCTACATTCTCATTTATCTCATTTCTCCACAACACACGTGCAGCCGACCGGCATGTCCACATTGACCACCTCCAGGTCCTTCCAATCCTTCGTGAGCACGAAGTACGGATGGCTCTTAGTGATGTCGACGCAACTGAAGTGTTTAGCTTGAACGGTCTCAAGTGAGAAGTGCAGAGTTCTGTGACTGATGAGACCAGGCTCGGCGCAGTACCGGATGTAAAGCTCCTGCGGGTGTATCGTCGCCTGGATCACCACCCGGACGTCCCCGTTGTCGTCTACGACCTCGTAGACAGGTTTATCCTCTTCGCTACTATCCACTTTGCAGTCATTGTGCGCTTCATCGACGTCCACGCGTGGTACCAGAGGGTTCTGCGCGCCGTTGTAGAACGTCATGTTATATTGTCTGATCACTTGTTCGACGGCTTCTGTGGGGTAGAGCTCGTGCTTCGTGGTGCAGTAGAACTTACCGTCGCAAGCGCTGGGCATTGCGAACTGTTTGGGGATGAGTCCAGCCCGGGTGGTGGTGAGCGTCGCTAGCAACAGCAGCGCTTTCGAGATGGTCTCCATGACCTTAACGCGGTAGTGCTGGATGTGGGAGAGGGTGGTGTGAGCGCCGGGAGCGGCGAGTGAGTTATGATACATCGAGCTACTATATGTTATTTATATGGGTACTTCCTGTTTCATCCGAATCGAGTCGTTCCGATCCTGTGACATCATTGTGACATCACAATATCGTCATAGCCCTGTTGTAATTCTACAAATAATTCTTACAAGGAAGACATGTCTTGGAATTAATTATAAATTGCTAAACGTAGAACTGGTTTCTAGGTTTTGATATGTAACTGGGAAAACCTGCCCATAGCCGGTGTAACATGTAAGTAGTGTCACGTAAAATCCCATCGTTTCAAGGAAGTTATAACAAGTCAATGAAAATCACAAGGATACATAAGGACATTCACACTGTGAATATCAGTTCATAAAGGTATATCTATGTGTATTGCATCTTTAAAGCAGATAGTGTGTTTATGAAAGTGAAACTCGCTGCAATAACCACACAACACAGATCGAGTCTAAGTGAAGCTTCCTCACTATCAAAGATACATTTTGTTCTAATAGAGGTCTCTCCCGGTCAAAGGTGGAACTAACAAATTGCCATAGGATTTTAGGATTTCAACCACCTCTGTGGTCTAGTGGCTCGTCCACCGGTGTCAAATCCAGAGGTCCCGGGCTCGATCCCCAGAGGTACTCACCCAATATTGGGCTAGGCTTAGTTAGTATTTCTTAAATCCGCCTGGCTACCTACCACCATCTTACCTTAGTCTGTCAAGATAGCAGCAATTCAAAATTGTTGTGTTCCGGGATTTACAGGTAGGATAGCCAGTTTCTTAGGCTGTTGAGGATTCCGCATGAAGTGCGCGCCTTCGGCCTTATAACTTGAAAAGAGGTGAGATGAAGGCCAAGCGCTTCCCCTTCGTTCAATAAAAAAAGGACACTTGAACGTTAAGAGCGCCCCCGATTCTGCGACAGTTCTGTTTCGAAGTGAACATAACGGGTGAAAGAGGTGGAGGTGACTCACTCTGGAGCTTGTGCGGTGACGATGGGCAGCAGTCGGTACGTGTAGGTGACGAGAGCGGCGGCCAGCGCCGAGGCGGCCAGCAACGCGGCCAGCACGGGGCCCCGCGCCCGCCGGCTCCGAGCCAGCGCCAGTAGGAGGAAGATGCCGAAGATGTGCAGCTGCATGTCCACGGCCAGGTACCTGTACAGTAGAGGGTTTTACTGGCCTCAAACACGTTTATTGTTTACAAATTCAAACAGGATCATTTTGAATCGTCATCTCTACCGTTGTTCGGAATCGCAACACACAAAGAGAAGCCTCTTTTTGAAATCTGCCTTACAAATGAATATAATACTGCTTGAAATGTCATTATCACAGCTTGTTACTAGGCTAAACCGATTTTGACGTGAATTGGCATATATACGAGTAGCTGATGTTGTAAATAGTAACACAGGATACTTTTTAGAAAAAGAATTACGGTTCTGCGCAAAAAAATAAACATCATGAAATCCAAAGTTTACTAAATTTTTTTGTTGACTACTTCCTTTCTTAATATAAAGGTGATTTTTGGGAATTTCCACGGAATGACAGAATCAAAATCCCGAGCATTCGCTAGCGCTAGTATAAACTGACCAGGTGTGTCCCATGCAGAACTTGCCGGTGGGCAGATGGTTGTGCAGGTAGAGCGCGTGGTACCACCAGCGCTCCGAGCAGTCCGCCGCCTCTCGAGTCACCACCCACCCCCATAGCGGGCCGCCGCCCAGCGAGGGGAACCAGGCCATCGTGAACCACAGCGCGAACACCGCCACTGGAGTCAGTCTGGGGGACCACGACGACACGTCAGCTGTCTACCATCTCTCACTCGGCGGAGATACCGAAGCCGCAGAGTAGATAAGAGTAGTAGAGCCCATTGTAAAAGGGCTCGTCCGGAGAAGTACTACCACCATACCTACTTCAGCCGCCAGACAACAATGCTGTGTTCCGGTCTGAAGGGTATGGTATGGTATGTTATGGGTATGGTAATGCAGTGGCATATGATCAAATGAAAAATAACATTATAGGCTACACCGCACTCTGTGTAGCCTATGTTCTTTGTTGATATGACCTACGTAGTAAGGCATTGTTATAGGCAAGAGATGCACTTAACATCAGGTGGGCTACTTGCTTGTTCCGTCTCCTAGTTGTATAAAAAAAAACCGTGCATTTTGTGAATCTAAACTCGGCAGCCAGAGGTGTCCACATAGCTCCCATGATAGATTAAAGTAGGCCTGAAGATGATGCCAACGATAAGTCATATTTTCGATAATTTTTCTGATTGTGTCCAATGAATAAATGTTGATTGGCAAAATAGAAAGGCAAAAATGTTTTAATGGATGGGAAAGACAGCCTTCTCAGGCTATATCTACCATTTTCTTTCTATCTATCCCTACCAGGTATTTGGGTAGGGAAAATGTCATGTTTTCAACCATGTCAGATGTTACAGCAAAGAATTTGCTTCCAGCAGTATGCTAGGTATAAGGGTGTATTTATGATGACTATACTGATTATTGGTAGGTATTTAAGAAATCAAATCAATCACAGAAATGGACCCTGCCCATTCCATGACTCATTTCATTAGTCAACTACGGTGACATGAGCTAACTTGCTAGGTAACCTCGATACCTATACCTGCATAGGTTTTGTCATTACCCACACTACAGATAAGTCAGAAACAGTGGCCAGTTACATTAGTAATATATATTCTGTTATTTTTCCAGAAATCCAAGGCCAAGCAAATCTACGTCGATATCATTGTCATGATATCGACGAAGAATTGCCAATGAATTGCTAAGGTGCTTTTTGGTGTTCTAGTAGACATTCTGCGATCACACCACTGTCATAGTGAAGCAATTGGTTCAGTAGAATCGGTCAGGTTGACGAGCCACTATCTGTTCAGCAACCCCGATGGACTTACCCATTATCTGACCGCATCACATGACGAGATACTTGATGTACCTCAAATATAGTTTTATGGACAACGGTTCACTAAATAGTTTCGAGTAGGTGGAAAGTTAGTTGTTAAGGTGTGATCTTCTTCCTATGGGAGCTACTCTGGGAAATGGATCGGTAGCGGCTGAATGTTCATAGCTCAGTTGGTATCTCTGCCTTCTGCGCTGTAGGCTGTGGGTTCGATTCCCACCCAGGACAAACATTTATGTGATGAATGTAGATGTTTGTTCTGTATTTGGGTGTTGTATAGTTTTGTGTATGTTGTATAGTACGTATGTATTTACAAAAGTAGGTATTTAAACATTCTATCCGTAATCTAGTTCCCATATTACAATCTATGCTCAGTTTGGGGCTAAATGGGACTGTGTAAAATTCATGTCCTGTAGTACCTATAGGTCTATAAGGTGATATACTCCAATGGCACCAAACTTGACACAACTTAGCAGATGTAGTATGTGGTAGCTTAGCGCGTATCAGATAGAAGATGATATAAGTTGTAACTATTCCCGCCACCTGTTTGTAAGGACGGAACCCGAGAGTACCTGATCCACCGACTGAGCACGGAGACGAGGCAGCGGAGCGCGGTGACCGGCCGCGCGGCCGACGAGATCAGCACGGTGTAGGCCGTCAGGAACCCGGAGATGGAGAAGAACGCCTGGATCCACAGCGGGGAGTTCAGCACCGCCTTCCACGCGAACTGGTCGTACATCTACGCACATCAACACATCCCGATAACAACACTTAGTAGTAGACGTCAGACCAAGTTGTAGGCCCGGCCCACTCTCCCATACAAAACGAAGTTATCATACAATTAAGATTAAGTAACTGTACACATCAATTGAATTAAGACTAGGTACTAAATTTTTTTAAATAATCTTATATTGAATCGCAAATATTTACAATGCGTGCCAATCTCTCAATTTGTACCTACATCGACGATATCGGTAAAGCATGTTGTTATACACTTAAAATGTACACATGGC
The DNA here is from genome assembly GCA_951394065.1 of Venusia cambrica. Lineage (NCBI taxonomy): Eukaryota > Metazoa > Arthropoda > Insecta > Lepidoptera > Geometridae > Venusia > Venusia cambrica. Next base: position 927,380 of record OX596037.1, on the reverse strand, counting down.
TTAGCAAATATATATGATCTTTATATTTTATCTTTATCATTTCAATATAGTATTTCTGATTAAAATATTTTTTTGCAGGTTTTGCGAAAAAAAAACAAATCGAAATGTGTGGAAAAGAGGTTTCCCATACAAACACTCTATTCCATATATTTGTGGCTTTTATTCATAATTAACTACAAACTACGTTTGTACTGAAGATCAGAAATCAGCGGTACTCCGGAGTTTTTATTTAGGCGGCTAGAAACTCTACTAGGAACTTCCCCGGACAAGTCATCATTCTGCGTCTGTTTATAAGACATTTTCATATTTTAAAGCAAAGATACGATCATAATTAGGTACTATAAAACTTAAAAATAACAAATCATCATGAAGCCAGTAACAATTTATGAAAAAATAATAAGACCATGAATCAACATATTATTCTACCTACGATGTACTTACTTGCCTAATATTAACTTATAGGTACTATTTCATACATTGTGTATTATATACTCACAACAAAATATAAATTCGGAATTATAATATATCTACCTATTGATTTTTATTTAAATTTCAGCTATTTCCGTACAGTACTGCGTAATGTATGTCATATATCCTTATTCATCATAATGGTTTTACATTTTCTGGAATACCTAAGCTGCGTGTCATTTGCACTGAAACAAGACATGGTCGCTCGACTGCCTCAGGCATACAAACTCGGTGTCATTCCGGTTTTCTGACCAATTTCGACAGCAATCGAATTGATGGAGCCCTGGTTTGTGATGACCTAGAGCAGAGACCTTGAAACGCTGCACATTCCAAAATAAATTTCTGCTTGGCAATTCAGACAGGTACACTGAACAATAATAGGGCGATAGCAAAAATTTAATAACTTAGATATCGGCGCGTTTTTTTTTTTGTGGAGAAGTGCTTGGCCTTCATCTCACCTGATTTCTTCAAATTATGATAAGGCCGAAGGTGGAAGCGCACTTGAATCGGAATCTTCAACAAATTGAGAAAAACTGGCTATCTTCTAAATTGTTAACCTCTAAATGCCGGAACACAACAATTTAAGAATTGTTGCTATGGCGACAAAAGTAGGTAAGATGGTGGTAGCTAGAGCCAGTTGGACTTAAAAAAGTCCAAACCAAGCATAATGTTGTTCCCCTCTGGGGATCGAGCCCGGGACCTTTGGATCTGACACCGGTAAGATAGCCAGTTTCTCAGACTGTTGAGGATTCCAGGTGAAGTGCGCTACCACCTGAGGCCGTATTATAACTTGAAATCAGGAATTGAAATGAAAGCCAAGCGCTTCCCTGTCGTATATAAAAAAAGCTAAAAGGCACCTTTTGGGTAGGCTCGCTCATCGCGGACCTAATCCTTGCATGTGCAAGTTTTGAGGTCAGAGCGGACTCACCTGCTCGACGTACTGCGGGTTGTCGGTGTACGAGTAGATGTGGATCAGCATCACGTGCGAGAAGATGACGCACTGCATCCCGATCACCCTGCAACGTACATGGAACCGCTATTTCAACTAATCCAGGGGGACAGACTCCGTCACACGATATAGTTACACCCGTGTGGAAAAGAAACATTTTTTGCCTCGAAGTTACAACAGTGTGATATCCAAGAATATAATTATTCATAGTCACAACCATCTTTTGATGATGAAGAACCAGTATTCAATACTTCTACACCCGCAGTCTACTGTCTACGATTTACAAGAAACACGAAAAGATCAACATTTCAACTGCTTCAGTGGTTGGTTCCCCGACCAGTGTCAGATCCAGAAGTCTCGGGTTCGATCCCCAGGGGAGTACAATACTGTGCCTGGTTTGGTCGGTGGTGGACTTTGTTTAAGTCCGCCTAGCTAGCTACCTCTATCTTACCTAATTCTGTCGCCTTAACAACAATTCTAATATGGTTGTGTTCCAGCATTTAGAGGTTAGATAGCCAGTTTCTCAGAGTTCAATCTCTGTTGAGGATTCTGGGTGAAGTCCGATTCCACCTTTGGCCTTATCATAACTTGGAACTAGGTGAGATGAAGGCCAAGCGCTACAACGTCGTTCAATAAAAGAAATTGCATGTTTGTCTGTTTTTTAACAGGATATTTGTTGAGTGTGCCCTGGAGCATCACGACTTTATTCCTCCGCCGTTCTTTGATATACATTTCAGACGAACTGCTCATATTAAGCTCCCATTTACGAGTATAAGGACTGAGCGCTTTTAAATACTTATTATTTTGTGAATATAGACATGGAATCAGCTTACAGAGTCTGTTATCCCATTGTGTTTTACCTGAATTTCTTTAAAAAGCAACACACACAAGCAAGAACATGTGCAAGTTTCGAGATCAAAAGTTGACTCATTCTATGTAAAGGCCATATACGACCACCGCTGATCATAGGTCAACTCACTATATTAGTCATTAGTCTTTGATAAAAGAGCAAAGTCATAATGTCAGGTCATAATGTTTAACGCAGGAACCGAAATAATGATAAGTTCTTGTTGTATTTGTTATTAAATTTTATTGTTTATTTTTATCTTGTTAAAATTATTATTACGTATTAAATTAGGTATGTTTAGTTTTGTAAATTTAAATATTTATTTATTTTGTGCACCCTCCACATCCCTCCACATCCTCCACATCAACCGTACTTTTACTATCTTCTCCATCCTAAGGTTGTCTGGAAGAGATTAAACGATAAGACCGCCCATTGTACTTTCACGCTATTGTTACTAAATGTTTGTGATGTGTATTTATTTCTGTGTAAAATAAAGTGTTCATTCATTCAAAGGTAAATTAGTAGGTACTTATAAGAAGTATGAGCATACGACAAAAGACGCATACAGCAATCATTTAGTAATCCTACGCCTGATTCTATTCAACACACCATTTCTACCGAACATCCAAGAAACATAAAACGTACCTATCCACTCGTTGATAAATACCAAGGTTCCATCGCCACATAGAGGTCCCAACTCAGCATCTCATGCCTTTATAGTCAGAATAGTTACCTGATGCCTTCGACACAGGTGAGGTCCTTCATCCTGTCATCAGAGCGTGGCTTCGAGCGGTCGTACGTCAGGATGTCCCAGTTGCGCTTTATTGAAAACGCTAGGAGATACTTGTTGCCTGCAATAATAATCTCCGTCAGTAATGATACAACAATTCTGATATAGTTTATTGTTAAACTATATTGGGAACGCTGGGATTCGTTGTCTTTTTTTTTATTGTACGACGGGCAAGTGCTTGGCCTTCATCTCACCGGGTTACAAGTTAAGATATTGCCGAAGGTGGAGGCGCACTTCACCCGGAATCCTCAACAAACTGGAACTGGCTATCTTACCTCTAAATGCCGGAACACAAAAATGTTAGAATTGTTATAATGGCGACAGAATTAGGTGTCTTTCTATTTGTTACGTTCTCATGATTAAACTGTTTTTTTTTGTATTTGTGTTGATGAGTATTGGGCGAAAACAGCTTAAGCCCGGGCAGATGAGAACAAGAGCATATTAATGAACCCAGTGACAAGAAGAGAGGTTACATTAAACTCCACTACAAAAAGAGAGGGGATCATCCTCCTTATTTTTCGGCCCATAAAAACGAGACATTGATAGAACAGCGTCTATCAATGTCTCGTTTTTATGGGCCGAAAAATAAAAGAAAAACATGAAATATCTTTTCTAATATTTTTCTGTGTGCTAAGTGTGGGTTATAATTGAAGATCATTCGATGAGCGTTTGCTCGCAGCGAATGGTGACTAAGTTAAACCAACCAAATTTAGAATGACATTAATACCCCACACTTAGCACACGTGTGAAGTAGAGAGTGTTTAGTAGATGTGAATGTAAATGTAGGTGAGTGTAAGTACATGAATTAGGTATGTGAGAGAGCATGGAAGGCCCCGTTTTAAAGACGGGCGGTCGTCGGGGAGGTCTGGATGTAAAGATGACGATGCGGGAGTGCCACTGGGTTGTTTAGTAGGTATGCCGAGCAAGCGGGGAGTCCCACTCCCACGTAACCCTCCCACCCCCGATGAGTGGTATGCATTTTTCCCAGCGCAAAATAAAACTCTATAGTACAGTTGTTGACTACTTAGTGCACTAGCACTTTGTAAGCAAGTTTAACTTAGGAGGCAGGTAACTTTGCAGATTCTGTTTCATCATAATTTTATGGTTTGAACGAATGAATAATCGACTGTCGCATATGTATTTTGGAAGGGAATAAATTGAGAGAGAGGGATTGAGCATGTTGTAAATAGACCTACAAAGTAAAATAAGTTCTGCGCAAACCTCACCAACGACCCTGCGACCCTGCAGGGTCCTGCTGCACCGACCCTTCCCCACGTTCGAAATGGGGTAGTCTGACAAAGCACACCATATCACAAACATTTTGCCCATGTTGTTTGAACAAGACGTGTAATAGGAACGCTTGCCTGACAATGAGTTCGTCCCACTCTTTGCACAGGTCTACAGTGGGGAAATGAAAGGGGTATCCAGCGCTAACTTTCAGAATGGCTCGCTGGGCTCTCTCGAGCAATAAGAGATGCGTTTTGACGCCACCCTAATCCATAGCTGATTGACAGAAGACTAGGAAAACAAGTTTAATTGTTCTGCTGTCAGCAACATATCTGAGGGTTTTACCGATATAAATGAGTTGACGTGCTACTCACAGCAGGGGTTGGTCTCCCCGGCGCGGAGGCGGGTGGCCAGCGCGTGCAGCACCGTGGCCAGCGCCGCCATCGCCGCCAGCAGTGTGCAGAGCACGGCCAGCACCCGCGAACCCCATGAGTCCGCGCCATACGCCGCCCCTCCCTGAGTGCTGCAGTACTCCACCGACTCGACCTCTGCCTGGAAGCATTCAATATCAATCAATAACCTAAAAACGGACAGTTGAATGATCCCATAGCTGGTAAGAGTACCGGTACCTTTAATAAGCAGCTTCTTGTAAAGCTTGCTCTATTGTAAACCTTATCCTTGATCAGGCAATGCCACGGCAAGCCTCGAGGTCTTGAACTTATCTATTTAAAAACTAATCCGCAAGGTCAGCAACCAGACGTACCTCCAAGCCGTACTTCTGCAGTGAGGAGTTAACGCAGTGCTGCGCAGCTTGGAGCCAGGAGCCGTCTACCGGCAGCCCGCAGCGGGAGACGCATAGCCCGCGGTGCACCAGGGTGCGGTTGTAGTGCTTCAAGGTCTGCTTGGAGTACTCCTGGAAACCACGGCGGCAATTTATTAAAGGGACAGCAGACCAGTATTGACCCTATTTAGGCACCAATATTCGCTTTTCGCTTGTTATGCCTATCTACCTAGATAGGATGTTTGGTACATAGATCAAAATAAGTAGAAATGTTGCGAAACATCTGTCGTAAAATGTAGCGGCTGCTTAAATACGGAATTGGGTGGGTCAAATAAACATGAAGGTGGTTCTAGTAAATAAATAAAAAGGCTTTTATTCACACAACATCAGTTACCACACCGGTACCAGCATTACACAATTCAATTGAATGGTTGTGTCGTAAGTGTATACCTGTCACTTGTCAATCATACAAACCGAGCATTTAAGTATTTGATTTGATTTTTGATTGAGCTTCAATCAGTCCAAAATATGATCGCTTTTGCTAACGGTTTCGGCGACATGATCTCAACTGTAGTGGTAGGACCTGTAAAACCCGCCCGGTTGAAGAAAAAAGACCATCTTCGTGCTGACTTCCAGCGCCAAATAGGTTGATTTGTTTCGATGCGCAGAAGAGTCATTACTCTCTGGGTAGACTCGCTCCATTGTAGACCTGTAGAGTGTAAGAGCCTGGGCCTTTTGCACTCTTCATCTCAACACTTGCACAGAATCCCAATTCTACTAAACCAATTGCTTTACTATGACAATGGTATCGTCGCAAAATTGCCACTATAGGTGCCTATTGGTATTCTAGTGGCCATCTTACGACTATTATACCAGAGCCATAGTGAAGCAATTGGTTTAGTAGAATTGGGGCTCTAAGTCAAAGTCAAAGTAATTTATTCATCTATAGACATAATACATGCACTTAGATATATCAATTAAACAATAATACATAATGGTAATTTAAAAAAAATTGAAATTAAATAAGAATAGTAGGTATACACTCTAAAAGTACACAGATGACGGTGGTGACAGTAACTTATACATTTGTAAATTTTTCACAGAATAAATACAAATATTACTGAGGTTATGTACTATGAGGTGAAGATCTTGCCCATTTAATGTAAAAAAATACAGTTTCTGATATCTCTTCGCTTTGTCATAACTTTATTAAAGCTGCAGAAGATTATGTAGAAGGAAAATAAATTTGTTCAATTCGTAACTTGCAATGAAAAACATCATAAGCTATTGCATGTCAGATTCTGTGTAGAAACTGGTAGCGGAATCTTTAAGGCACTTCGAGATAAATGATTACATCAGTTGCACTCGCTCTTGACCAGTTTTTGGCGCCGGAGAGGCAACAACCTGCGCTTGCGACAGCGCGTATTGACCTTGTGTCGGATTATTGCAATCAACCAATCGAACACACAACTAGTAGACAGGGGCATATCAAATAAGTCAATATTACTAAGAAGCGTTAAAGCAGATACGTTGAGAAGTAACAGATTAGCATGATGGTCAAGCAGTGAGGAGGGACGAAAGCCAGGCTACGAGAAGACGAGAAGAGTGTTGATACCCATCCAAACAAGCCTCATAGCTCAGTTGGTACTAACTCTGCCTTCTGCGCTGTAGGTTGTGGGTTCGATTCCCACCACACAAACATTTGTGTGATGAATATAGTTATTTGTTCTGTGTTTGGGTGTTGTATTGTATGATAAGTATGTATTTACCAAAAGAAAAAAGTATTTTAGGATTCTATCCGTAATCTAGTTCCCATATTACAAGCTATGCTTAGTTTGGTAGCTAGGCGTTGTGTGAAATTAATATCCTGTCCTGTAATAGGGGTAGTGCCGGAGAAGAGAAAGAGATGGATGGATTGTGTGACGATGACGAATGATATGGGCAAGATAGGAGAAAGTGATGAGATGACATCCGTTGGAGGAGAATGAAGGAGGAAGGTATTGTACCGACCCCACCTATATTATAGTGTGGTAAAGTAAGAGTAGAGACTGGACCCTGTTGTGAAAGGGCTCGTCCGGGTAAGTACTACCGAATGTTTCTTAGTACATTACCCGGTTTTGAACGAAGAATATTTTTTCTTTGTACATTGCTGGTAATGTAACTCGGTAATGTACGAGTAACAAGGGCGCATTCCTGTAGTGACACTCAAGTTTCAAGAGATAAATGAACTTTGTATTGTGTTTTCATTTTCACCGCAAGCTGTAGGAAAGGACTAGGTATTTGATTTAAGAGATACGTAAACACTTCAATTAAACACTGGCTAAGTTTGCTGGCGTATTACCTAAGTATCTCAAATTAGTTTCAATCTAATCAGCGGCTTTTCTTCATAAAAACTTTTCGGTTTCATTGAGAAGACAACACCGCGATTTTTATTGAAACCGATTGAATTCCAAATGAAACAGTTAAATCAGCAGGTAAACATATAAATTACGAGGAGGTATTTGAATCACCTAATACTAGTGAAGTAAACAGTGAAGTGAAGTAGAACAGTAGAACTCGCGAGTCCTTATTATTTACTTATTACTTTTACTTTTCCTATTATAGAGCAAATCAGGGGTATAAGTTTACTCGCGTTCCCTCGGTCCGAGGAGAGCGAATCTGGTGTCTACGGATTTGCCTTAGAAAGACGTAGAGGACTGCGTAGTCTGATTAGTAAACGTAGGTAATAGTTTGATGATGATGAACCCTATACTTTGAGCCCTATAATTTCCACAAATTGCATGTTTACCTAACCACACGATCGTAACCAAGTATGCTTTACATGCTAGCTAGGTAGGTATCTATATAAGGAGTTATTTGCAAGTAACTTTCCGGTATTTAGTTCGCATGATATAACACCGCTTGCGATTCAGAGAGCGTGTGGACAAGTCACGATGTCACAGATATACAACATTATCTAGGTAAGTCCGGGCATGTGTCAAACGTGAGTATGGACCTTTTTAATCGCCTCTGTGGTCTGGTGGTTCACCCACTGGTGTCAGATCTAGAGGTCCCGGGGTCGATCCCCAAAATGAGTAAAATTTTGTGCTTGGTTTGGTTGGTGGTCGGAATTTTGTTTAAGTCTGCCTGGCTAGCCAACCTTACCTAATTCTGTCGCCATAACAAACAATTCTTAAATTGTTGTGTTCCGGCATTTAGAGGTAAGATAGCCAGTTCCTCTCTTCTCGTTGCGGATTCCGGGTGAAGTGCGCGTCCGCCTTCGGCCTTATAATAACATGAAAATCAGGTGAGATGAAGGCCAAACACATTCCCGTCATACAATAAAAAAAACGTATCCCTTTGTGACCCTCAAAAAATCCACGATCTAAGAAGTGATAAGTGCTAGATGGCACTGTGTGAAATTAATGTCCTATCTTGTCGTTAGGATGGGTTCAGGAGCACAATCAAAACATGTAACAACATGTTAATGAATTAGTGGCACAATAAATCGGATCTTCAATATAACAAATTTACTTATGCTTACGATGTTGTCAACTGTGGAAACACAGTGAGCTGGTGGAAGGCTTAGACAACATAATAAAGAACACCCTTTCCACGGTTTTGAATATTGAGTTGGATGACAGAGCATGGTCGCAGGCCTCATTGCCTATTCGATTGGGCGGCTTAGGCATACGCAAAATTTCTAGTGTTGCTTTGCCAGCGTTCTTGTCTTCCGTCTATAGTACACATTCTTTGGTTGAGAAAATTCTAACACCATCAATTTCGGCTGTTCCTGGCAATATACTCCAAATTTCTTATCTTGACGAGGCTCGAAATGCTTGGCATAGTGCTTGCCCTAATACCGATCCCCCAAAACACCTTTCGGCACAACGGCAGTGGGATGGGCCTCTGTGCGAGTTGACACGGAATTATCTATTACATACGTGCTCAACCTCCACAGATCGTGCTCGTCTCTTAACTGTTTCAAAATGGGAATCAGGTCTTTGGCTGCAAGCACATCCATCTTACAATACCGGTACACTTATGGATCCTGTAACTTTCCGTATTGCCACTTGTCTTCGGTTGGGTGCAAGATGCTGCGCCTCTCACCAGTGCCGGTGCGGTGCGGCCGTAGATCAATTTGGTTTTCACGGACTTTCGTGCACAAGGTCTGCCGGCAGGATTTCGCGCCACGCAAGTCTTAATGACATTATCCGTCGAGCTTTTACCAGTGTCAATGTGCCAGCCGTTCTTGAACCGAATGGTCTGTTACGTGATGATGGTAAGCGGCCCGACGGTATGACTCTTGTCCCTTGGGAAATGGGTAGGCCTTTGGTGTGGGACGCTACCTGCGTCGACACCCTAGCGCCATCTCATCTGCCTGGAACATCAGTTAGGGCTGGTGCGGCGGCTGATTCGGCCGAGGATCACAAAAAGCGCAAATATAGTGGTCTCGACAGAGCTTACCTATTTGAGCCTTTTGGAGTGGAGACCTTGGGTCCGTGGGGAGCCGGTGCCCTCCGGGTTTTCAAAAATATTGCGGGGCTTTTGATTGAGGCGACACATGACCCAAGGGCTGGCTCTTATTTAGGCCAGCGAATTAGCATAGCTATTCAGCGTGGCAATGCAGCCAGTGTCTTGGGCACGCTTCCGTCTGGTACTGGTCTGGAACAGTTGAGTTACCTATAGGCCGTTTGTAACGGTCCTTAGGTAATCTGACTGATTCCTTTGTACATAGTTAGTTTAATTGTACTTTTTATTCAATAAATGTCACAATATTGAAGATCAGATTTATTGTGCCACTAATTCATGAATACTTCACTTTAAGCTTATGTTGGATAAACATATGTACCTAGTTAGATCATTACTCTACATTGTCTTGTACTATGTATATCATATAAATCTGTAGAATTTGCAATAACTTACAGATACTCCTACTGAAACGAAAACATCAGGTTCTTAGGAAGGTAATAAGTTTGTATGTAATTTCCATAAACAGTGAAAGAATTTTCGGCATTTTAATCGAATAATCTGTCGAATACGAATGTTCGGAAAACCTTTCGGACATGCCAACATAGAACGAATTTGGTTCATCCCTAATGTACAGACATACAAACTCAGTGTAACATGAGTCTATACGCAGTCGCGTATAAACTCATGTTAGAAGCGCGCAGTAATCGAGAGCGCGTTGAAATCTTTTGTTCTTCGTAATCGTAGCACGTTATAGCTCGTAGCAATTCTTCGCATCTCATTCGTATAAACGAATACGATAGCGAAGCACTTACGATAGCGAAGCACTTCTAAGAAAATTTTGCGGTGCAGCTACATTTTTTAAGAAACAGAGTAAATTTTGTCGATAGAAAAAAAAACTGTTTTGCTCACATGATCTGAAACGGTGTAAATATAAATCCTGAATAAAGTTTATTCTGTACTTCAATACTATTATTATAAAGAGAAAAGATTTGTATTTTTGTTTGTATTGGATGGGCCTAAAAACTACTGGACCGATTTCAAACATTCTTTCACCAATAGAATGCTATACGAGTAGTATCACTAAGTATTTACTACTATAGTTTTTTTTTGTGATCCTTGCGAGAACTCTTAAGTAATTTAGATTTAGAAGGTAAATTACCGATAAAATTCGTTACATGGCGTGCGCTGGGAAAACTATTGATGATAGAACAAACGAACCACTTATTATAGTTATGTCATTATAACCACTTTTAAGTAGTAAGAGTACTTTAACACATTTTTACACAATAATTATTTACTGGATGGATTTGAATGAAACTTTGCTCAATAATAATTCATTAGCAACGATGTAAACTTTTTATCTATAAATACTAAGCAAAGCAAATTATGTAACATTTTTTTCACGGGTCTATCATCATTTTAAAGAGTTAAAAAAAAACAATCTATGAAAAACCAACCTAATAAGAGCTCTCTGTACAAAGAGTTTACTACGTGCGAGGGGTCTTACCTGGATGCTCTTTCCATACATTCAATTACAAATAAGTACTTGGGTTGAGTTATGAGTTTGGGAAAGCTCCCCCGTTGTCTCTTCAACATTTTTGCAGTGTTTATATTACATAAGATTCTGTGACGAGGTATTAAAACATTTTTTTGAATTTAAAATGTGTGATATCTTGAACTGGTTAGACAATCGCAGTAAATACTACATTCAGCAGACGAATTAGCCGCAACCTCCTCACCCGTTGTGACTGGCAGCGGTCACGTGGAGTTAGTGGTTGGAAGCGGCTCATGATTATCTACGGGTCAGCCCTGGATCTAAAGGTTTGCCTGGGCAAGAATGGGGTCTTCCAGTGGGCTAATATGGCACGTAACTATAGTGATGAACTTTGAACCTTGGCGCAAGTGTCACTGCGCGGAATCAGCAAGTTGTATTAACTCTATTTGGTGGTTATTAGCTCGCCGACTGCTTATTTACATGACGTGATACGGGAATCTTTAGTAAAATCAATTAAATCTGTAGAGAAGGGAATCTAAAATACAATAAATCCGTAGAATTGGGATTCTGTAGACGTGGGTATAATTTACTCACATAAACATGCCAACCCCATTTCAGAGATTGAAGTTTTCTTGTTTTTACTTTTGATAAGTACCTAGGTAATGCTTAGTGTATATGCTAAAAGCTTGCCTTTCGTTTTAAAGTCAAGTAAACGTGCATATGCATTCATTTGCCAACCTCTCGAATTAGAGTCAAGGCGAACCAACAAAGGACTGAGTTAAAATAACTTGCATTATATTTACTAGGTTAGGTAGGTGCTAAAATAACAACATAATTTTGCACATGCTATTTGGACAGGTAATTGCAATACAAACTAATAAAGATAATATTGCAGTGTTGTGGAATATGTAAAACATCTTCAAAGTTCGTTTAGAAGAAGACATCCTATTTTAGTACAGCTCCATTGTCGATTACGTAGTCAGCTCCAGTTAAGCTTCCAGCTTTGACACTCGCGATGAAAGCTATCAGCTCTGCCACTTCTTCAGCCTTCGAGTGCTTCTGGTGCGGAGACGTAGCATCATGCATCATACGACAGTACTGTCAGTCCGCAGTATTCGATGATGTCAGTCTCTATCGGCCCTGGACTGACGCTGTTCACTCGTACCCATAAGGACCGAGTTCCAACGCAATGGAGCTGCTGAAATTGTTCAAACCCACTTTGAAAATGGCGTAGGAAATCACGGGACAACGCCTGGTGCCGCAAGTAGTGGATCCGTTGACGATCTTCCCTTTGGTTTTGATAAGGGGTCGCCGTGTGCCAGCTGGTGATGGAGTCAAAGGAGACCATTCCTGCATTGTTGACGACAATGTTCAGTTTTTTCTACTTCGCTATTGTTGTTTCTACCACACTCTTTGCTTCTTCGACTTCGGTGAAGTCTGGTTTGATGACCAGCGGTGGTTTACCAGCTTGCCTGCATTGTTCGGCGACATTGGCGAGTTTCTGCTCGTTTCTGCCGACAATGGCGGCATCAACGCGTTTCTTGGTGAAGAGGATGGCGGTGGCGACGCCGTTTCCAGCTTTGCCACTTAAATGAATGTTCGTTCGTGTAGGTCTGCACTACACTTACAGAATGGTGGATACTTACTGATAAAGCAACTGATCTGACAACGTTGTAGTGGTATTATGGAAAGTGTGATTCAATTCGAGAGTCAAGCCGGCTTTAATGATCAGTAAGCACACGAGAAACGTTGAATTATTTAAATTCAACCTCTTTTCGATCTTCAATGTCTCTGTGGTCTGATGGATCACCAGGAGAGTACAATATTGTGCTTGTAATCTTATTTAAGTCAGTCGCCATAACAATAATTCTAAATTGTTGTGTTCCTGTATTTATTCTCAGTTTGTTGAGGATTCCGGGTGAAACGTGCTTCTATCTTCGGCCTTATCATAATGGTGAGATGAAGGCCAAGCGTTTTCCCGATATGTTATAGTTGCTTCATTAGCTCGAATTATGGTCATAACTCACCACATACTAGAACTTATCTTCCTATAATCAAGTTTGCAATGATGTAGACATCCTTTCCGCGGCATTATTTTTTCTTAAGAGACTGCCTTCTCCCGACCCCCTTCTCCTTCTCCCGATGATGATCATATTACATGTGTAACGAACAGATTGAGAACCAAAAAACAAATTCAAATCTAAGATAAGAAAAACTAAGTGCAGGTAGGTGACGCAGGTATTTGATATACCTACCTTTAACCTGAATATATTAATGTACTATCAATTAATAAATCAGTTACAGTTCTGTCTATTTATGTAGGTACCTTATGATTATTTATGTACCTAAGAGATGGATGGATTGTGTGATATGGCGTTGGCAAGAAAGGAGTGATGAGATAAAGTTCGATGAAGGAGATTGGGGAAGAAGTTATGTTGTGCCGACCCCACCACGTAGGATAAAGGCAGGAAGATTTGTAGATAGGTACCTATTAATTATGGACTAGAAGTCATGCAGTGTTGAAATTTTACTATTAAAAAAAATCTTAGTCCCACCTGGAGAAGATTAAGTAGCGGAGACTCTTGGTGGGAGACGAGCGCAGCGTCCACTATGCAGTAGACGTCCCCAGGCTCCTGGCATTCTGACCACTCGTCCAACTCAAACAACGGCGGCCATGACGCGAATGTGGTTTCTGGAAGAATGGCCGTTTCTTCATCTTCTGGACCATCCATATACGTACTATGAAGGATGCAGTATAGTGGAAAAAAGTCTGAGGAACTTTTAAGGGCTATCCACACCTAGTTAATGTCACCTTCGCACGTTATTTGGCTTCATAAACACGCCATAGAACCTATGCATCGGCGAATCGGTGAAAAAAATAAAAACCCAGGTTTCTTTGCCACTAGCAGGGTCTTACATAAATTGACACTTACCATTTATTTCCAGGATGCTTGAGGAAGCGCATCCGAATCCCAACAATAATATTGTAAGCACTTTTCCACACATATTGACGACACTTTCAAGATTTCCATAAAATACAGAATATTTGAATTGTAGTTTTAACACTTCGTACCTATTTGTATATTGTTAAAGACAAATAATAATTTGTAAGCACGTGAAAGTCATTACGCACTCAGCTTTCTTTTGTTTCCGACTGTCCTTTTCCTTTTTGATAATTTGATATTTTTTTTAGCCAAATAAGGACGGCATTTTGTTTTTCATCTATAAAGTGTCTACATATTAAAACAGTTTATCAAAATAAATATAATCTTTGCGGCTATTTTTTATCCTATTTCTTTAAAATAAAATGTATTATTATTTGTGTAAGTTCATGCACATTTGCATTGTTGGTGTTGGTAATTCAAAGGTGTTTTACACTGAATTTTGTTTTTATATGCAATTATTTATTTTTTATATATCTTTTTATATATTTTTGAAAAAAGTTTTTATTTAAAATAGTATTTTTAGACCTTGCCAGAGCCAGCACATGAGTTGGACTGCATCAAGCGTTACAGCTCCCGGCTTGAGCGTTGCATAACAGACGGAGGACACCCTGTCTCTGCGTTACGACAGGTGTTTCGTTGGGATTACTGCTAGCGCAACGATTGCCAATGATACTTCGCCTAGAACGAGATACCACATCTTGAACTTGATCAATTTAGTAATGACATACATTCTGTTTGAGTATAGATGCCTATCTCTATTATATACCCATTTTGGGTGCCTTTGGTTTTAGGTAGGTCTATCGTATTGAGAAACAAGGATACAATACTAAAGTATGTACCCATTTAGGTACTTCCGCAACATTCCTTCAGTTTCCTCAATTCGTAATGTAACCACCAGTGTCCGTATTTTTCTTTGCAGTCTTGTATTTCCGCTTCGAATTCAAAGGTTCCATCTAGACAAGCTAAATTTATGAATACATATTACAAGACATTCATTTCACACAGCACCATGTAGCCCCAAACTAAGGCTTATATTGTTATGCGAACGAGATTTTGGAGAGAATACCTACTTTAATATTAATTTGGCAGATAGGTATATTATTATTTTATATTATTTGTACTTTTTAATTTATATTATATAGTTTATTTAGATATTTATTTATCTAAATAAACTGTCATTTTAAGTTTGCCGTGAGACAATCATGCGAAGACAGTGAGATGTTAGTTACGTATAGATTTTAAGTCTGGCAAACTTTATTGGATTAAATATAAATATTGGTTTGATCAAAAACTGGTTATTCATTTTTTTTTCATCGATCAAATTAACGCGGATATCTTCTAATATTAATATTCTCTTAACAAGTAAGAGATACCTACTTACCTAGGCCCAACGTCAAAGAATCAGATACCTAATAATTATTTCATTATCTCATATTGACCCGTCCAAAAGGAGACAGACTCCAAATATGACCTTTTGGCTCGTTTAAAGTGGTGCAGGAGAAAGTGGATTGGTACGAGTGGAATGAGAGCAGACAGCGAATGATGGAGTTGACTGGTGAGAGCCTTCCTCTACGGTCTCAAGCTACATTGGCCTTCAATGGATGACCGTTTTCCCGTGTTCACTTCATTAATGAGTGTTTGACCTTTCTCCGAAGACGTCTTCCTGTTCCTGGCTGGATGAACAATACGTGAAGCTGGTTATGATATTTCCCCCCAAGGCCGACGGGGATATGAAACCATTGCCCTTTGGTCGGACAAAGAAATTCGCGTAAAGGTAGAACATTGCATGCCTCATTGTATTTGGTAGGTATTTAAGAAAATATCTTTTTTTTTCGTTTTATTGTACGACAGGGCATTTGTATTTTATATTGTATTGCCTTCATCTCACCTGGTGACATGCTATGATAAAGCTGAAGGTGGAACTTCACTTGGAATCCTCAACAGACTGAGGAACTGGCAGGGATCTGCCGGATCTCCTCTAAATGGCTGAGGTCAGATGGTAGTAGCCAGGTGGACTGAACAATTTTTTACCACCAACCCAACCAAGCACAAATGTGTACCTAGGGATCGAACCTGGTACCTCTGGGTTTGGTACCGGTGGGCGAACCACTAGACCACAGTAGACGGTTACATACCTACTCTGCGGTCAGTACAGTACCTACATTACTTACTATATACAATAGGTAGGTAAGTGTTTTTATTGTTTATTATTGTAATCGATTCGGACATGATGGGGCCGTCATACCATTGTTACCATTAATAAGTATAAAAAAACATTTTAATTTTTGTGTTATCGTCCCTGAGCAGTTACTTGCATAATATTTATTATCATTAATTTTTATTTTTTGTATAAATACTTATTTTTATTTGCTGCTTTACTAACAAATTATGCAAGTACGTAACTAGGTACTTGTCAAAATCCTTTTTGAGAAGGCGGTAGGACTTTGTTAAAGTCTGCCTGGCTAGCTACCACCATCTTACCTCATTCTGTCGCCATAATAACAATTCTTAAAAAAAATTTGTGTTCCGGCATTTAGAGGTAAGATAGTCAGTTCCTCAGTCAGTCCCTCCTGAGGATTCCGGGTGTGGTGCGCCTCCACCTTCGGCCTTATCTTAACTTGTTCCCAGATGAGATGAAGGCCAAGCGATTCCCCGTCGTAAAATACAATTAAAAATACAAAGCGTGAAGGCTTTATCTGTTCATTATTTTTCTGTGCTTAATATGTTAGTTATAAACTGCTTCTTCAATATCATAAAAACGGCTGAACGATGGGAAAGAGAGAACAAAGGCTGGATACGTTACATCCGGGTTGGTACGTACGCAACGCAAGCAAAGCCGCGGCCAAAAGCTACAGGTAAACTTATATGATCATCACTTCGGTTCGAGGTCTGTCAAACAGAAGGTCAGACAGACGCCTTTTATAGCTAAGCCCTGTACCTACCTAGCTACCTACCAGTACCTACCAACCTTCGGCAGGTCTTTACTTTCTATGGCACATTTACCTTGCAGGTTGGTTCCTCCTTTACAATTTTCAAGGGACCTTTCAAAACTCTGTTTTCAAGGTACAACAACATACGTGCAACAGTCCGGTAGTTTAACAATGCCTACATACCTACTTATTTTACTGTACCTAATGTACCTATATCACATCACCAACAGCCCATTAGTGTCCACCGAAACTGGAGGTTTTTGCCATTATCACCACGATTATCAGGCGATCACCATCGCAGTAATGGTGTAGGCAGTAAACAGATGGAAGCTGCTGCCTTTCATCTGGTGAAATCGCTTAGTCGGCTTTAACGATATCCATGAACTGAGTTGGAGGGGTCCATTCTTTAGCCGCGACCGCCAAGGCAAAATGGTGTAATGTACTTTTCTACTTTTATTCTATTGTTTTGTATGAGCTACAAAATATTTTCAACTACTCAGTAGGTACTAAACCCGATTGTAATTTTTATTTCAAAATGAAAATGTGTGTCTTGTGTAGCGATTTTTGAACACATCGATTTTTTTCGGACCGGAAATATCACTTCTTGTCGTATTCGACTTATAATCCGATAGATTTTAACGCTTTCCTCAAACCGTTTCTGAAGAAAATCTTCTGTGCGAAGTTTGAACAACAATGTAAAAAAAACGGGATAGCGTTCGCGGAATCTCGATCGGATGTTACCGAATTTGATGCAATAAGGCTTTCCGACTGTTTAGGAACAGCTAAACTGGATCCTGTTTTTTTTTATATTACAGGACTTTAATTTCACACAGCTAAATGAATAAACAATCTTTATTGTACACCAAAAAAATACCTATAGAATAATTGACAATTTGAAAACTTTAGTAAGCAGTACAATGGGCGGTCTTATCGCTTTAAAGCGATTCCAGACAACCTGAGGGTGGAGACGATAGTAGATGCTGATAGGTACCTACAAAAGATAAGTCTCTTTCCCGCTACGGCCGCGGCTTTCAGCGTCTGTCAACTGATTATCTGAGAATCGACCCCCCAATCGGCCCATGGATGTCGTAAAAGCCGACTCTATCGGGATTCTCGGAATCTCACCAGTAGGGCAGCAGCGTCCCTCTGTGTATTATCTACACCATTCATGCGATCACCAATCGACCTTCCAAGCGTGATTGTGATTTTGGCGATACGCCTCAAGCTTCGGAGGAGGCTCTGTCCAGCAGTGGACACTAATGGGCTGTTATGTGATGTGATATCATATATGGGGAAAACGACATAGTGATTGCAGAAAGAAAAACAAATATTAAATATAATTTTATATTTTCATCTTCTCCAATTTCGATAAATCTATTTACACGATACGATAACTGTAATTAATAATAAAATATCGTTGTTTATCAACTTGCTCATCAAACCAACGAGATGCTCAGGTAATTTGCATTCAATACCGAAAACTCGTAACTAGTGATCACCCGGAAAATTCCTATAATCCCGTGGAAATATATCTACGCATTAAAATATAACTTAATAAAAAAAAATAACACAGCCCTTTCATAAAAAATGCGATCCCGCAACCTTCATCCAAAATTTGAGAAGCATTATTTTTTCAGCAATTTTATGAGCATCAACAATCTTGCAACATGAATATTGAAGGCTAGCTGTTCGCATAACGTGGTCATGAACGTCAGCTATGACTTGCCTCTGACAACCCCCTAGCAGGTGATTCTCAAACAGATCTACGCTCTTAGTAATTATCAGCGTGAATCTTCATTAGGAAAAAGTCACTAGTTTTTTTTTTATGGAAAAGGCAAGTTTTTTTTTTTTTTGCAAACAGAAAATGACATCCAAGTGATCGCTAGGTACTAAATCGACCTATCATCACTCGGTACATAAACATGCGAATCATACGAACATCTCAAATCACACAGCATCATTCCTCTACAGTGGTACACCGGACGCCGGACCGTTACAATTGGGCAACCGATAGTGAACGCCCTTGAGGTGATTACAACATCAGTTCGTACTTGTCCGAACTATAGCTGATGGCAAACCTGAGGATTACCGACTGACCGGGACTTACGCGTTCTAAGCTTGTGGAAATTATTATTGTATATTCAAAATCAGAAGCCCTATTACGTCATCCGATTCTAATGTCAATTCATACACGTTAGATAATCATTACGGGCTTTATACCCGAATGCCTACAAAAATAGGGCTATGTTTTTCAAGGGATTTCTATAATATCTATTTTATATGCAAGCTCTACTGCTAAAATCACTGGATATATATCCAGTGTGTCGTTTGGTTGTCATTTGTGGAAGTGATATAGCATATATTATAATAATGATATGGGGGTACAAATAAAAAAAAAACTCTGAAGATGGAGCAAGCCTACCCAGAGAAGCACCAATGGCATGTATAAGATTTAAACTAGTATGAACTAGCGGTCGCGGGAAGACGATAGGAGAGCTATATATGACGATGACGATAGGTACATATAGATACGTTTTGAGGAAAAATGCGTTTGACTTTAAACATACCAAGCACTCATCAGTTTATGAGACACGATGTGAAGGTTTGTCAATACGTTATTGACAAGATGATTTTATAATTATTGCTTTGACGGTTTTAAGAAGGTAACATCACCGTAAAGGCAGGGTAAGGTCGATAATAATTATTTATAATGTACCACGAAGGTAAACACTATTAAACGCTCACGGTACATCAAGTCTTCATCTCACCCGGTGTCAACTTATGATAAGGCCGAAGGTGGAGGCGCATCTTCAACAGTCTGAGGAACTGACTATCTTACCTCAATTACACAAATAAGAATTGTTGTTATGGCGATAGTATGAGGTAGTCAAACCAAGTACAAATTTGTACCCCCGCTGGGGACCGAACCCGGAACCTCTGTGTCTGATACCGGTGAGCGAACCTCTCACTACAACCGAGTAGCTAGCAGGCGAGAAGAGGCTTTACATTATGTATTGAATTAAAGTATTGAAAGCAGAAAATACGTTGGCACTGTACTAGTCACGTGACATGATGGTTGACACGATTTGGTGAGTTTGTAACTTCCGGTTCCGGCTCGTAGGAAACAATAGCTGTGTAACTGACACGCAACATTCAATGCTGAACCTTATACATACACGACACAAGTGTCACAATTGAATGGGAGCTGAATAACAATAACATATAAGTTACTTAAATGATGGAATTGTATTTGAATAATATCTCTCTGTAATATTGATTATGCGGCACTATATATTATATTGTTTGTAATTTTTGGAAATAATGACTAATGACAGTCAACGTTCAATTTGGTGACTACATATCCGATTATAATATATTTCATACACGACCAATAATACAAAGAGACCATTAAAGTATATAACCCTAAAAATAACTAAAATATTAAGTAATCAATAACGAACTATAAAATAAATACATACAGGGTGTAAACAATTGCTTTTTTACAATCTCAAGGTAAATGTTCGAGTACCCTCCATTTGATGGAAACGCAACAGCAACCCTTTACACCTCATACCAACTATCTACAATGTGTGCTGAATATCAAAATATATTTTATATTACTATCTAAGCGAGAAGCAATTTCATATGATTTATCTAAAGGACGCAAAATTAATTAAGTTACATGACGATATCTTACGGGCATCGCGGTCCAGTGTCGCCATAGTAACTCCGTTACGCGCCAGCCACGGTGACAGCTGTCAAAATAATATGTCGACAAAGGACAGGCTGATGCTTGGCCGCTTCTAGTCTACGACAACTAAACGTGACGGAAAATGGAATAGCGAATAATTAAATTTAACATTTCATTTCATATTTCATTTTTCGCCGCGTTCATTACAACGGCTCTGCGATCGCACTCCTAAATATAATATGTACCCTCTCAATAATACAGCATTGAAGACAAGTGTAAGCCTGCAGTAGATGTGACGCTAAACTTGACCGCAAGGCCTGTACGGTGTAAATGAGGCTTTACACTCTGATTCAATGTCTATCAGGGTTAGCACATTAACAAAATAATACATGGAATAAGTATACAGTATATGACAGCTTGAATGTGTTATTTTATGACACATGTCTTAAATGTCACCAAGAGCTACAGTTCCTGGGTAACGTTTAAAGAATAAAGGTAGAACATAGCCCCTATCACCCTGGAATAAACTCGAACGTTTGAAAATTGTAGCATTTGTAGGCTACGAAAGATTACAAAGAGCCCCTGATTCACAACGCCCAAATAAAGTTTCGACTCGATTGAGCTAATCCACTTGTTATGTGACATATAAATTGTCATACCTTGAGAATTATTCACTATGAAAGAAGACTTTATTGATTCAAATGTTGCCAGTTATTTCACTTGGACATTGCGAAACTAGCCGTAGGTGCCGAAGTAAAGTAATACAGTAATAAATCCACGTACGTTATTTATAACTAACATGACAAAGGCGATTGTAATTGCTTATTGACATTGACCGAATTGACTTTAATATTAATTTATGAACTATCATTAACAAAGTAATCGTATCTCATTGAAAATCCCCTCATTGTTCAGTTTGCCTCAATAAGTGGCACCACAAAAGCAAAGTATTTATAAATACGAATATATGTACATAGGTTGTAACATTTTGAATTATATGTGACTTAGTCAGTTGAGTTACGTATAGTCCGTTTATAACAGTCCTAATGTAACCTCACTGTTTCGGCAAGTAATTAATTGTATTTTTTTGAATATTCGGTCAGCAAGAAAATCTGCTAAATCGCAAATTCTAAATTTCGAAAATTTCGAGTTGTTGGGATTTTTTTCATCTGGAAACACTTATTGTTTGCTGGCAATATACAATAAGGAAGCTGACCAAAACTTCATAAATTAGCTGACCATAAATGAGAACCACTGTTTTTAATATTTACTATTGCTTATCTCGTGAATTAATATCACATTGTCTGTTATATAAATATTTGTGGTTTATGAATAAATTATAGACAAATTCAAAGTATATTTTTTTAGAATTGAACAAAAATATCTAGCGCATAATCTCTCATAGAATTCTAGAAACTACGTTTACTTATATTTACAGATTTAGAGGCACTCGAATTTAGAATAAAACACGCAGCACATGGCAAGTACACTTTGGAGGCGTATAAATAGTAAAGCATTCCTCGCAAGTCGTATTGCTACAAATTATCTGACTTTTTTTTATTATAGTACGGGTGCTTGCTTGGCCTGTATCTCACCAAATTTAAGGTATGATAAGAAGGTGGAAGCGCACTTCACCCGGATTCCTCAACAAACTGAGGAACTGGCTATCTTACCTCTAAATGCTGGAACACAACAATTTAAGAACTGTTATTATGGCGACAGAATTAGGTAAGAAGGTGGTAGCTAGCCAGACGGACTTAAACAAAGTCCAACCACCAACCAAACCAAGCACAATATTGTACTCCCCCTGGGATCGAACCACTACACCACAGAGGCGATGAAGTTGTCCCCCATATTCGGGGTTGTTGGACCGTTTCAGTGATATCTCCCGAAACGGATGAGACGAGAATTATCCACGCATTTTATATTATACAATCACGCAACTAGTCAATAAACACATTTTAATTTTTCATTTTCATCATTTTTTAAGAAAACTTGTGTTCAAAGATTTTTTTTTTCAGCACTTATCAGTATTCTGCTATAGACTGTGGCACTAGTCTAGTTTAGATCAAAGAACATTATCTGTTAGGAAATATAAAAAAACATTAGCGTCTTCGACGGTGGTGGGTTGAGATCAAGCTGAGTTTAGAAAAATCTATTTTCATTTATTTCAATAGAGACCGGAGTAAAGCCTCAGCTTATTTATCGTTTATTCTAAATATAGCTTTATAAACTTGCAGATACGACTGTAATTAGTATGGCAAAGAAAATGCAAGGAGAGCGATGCGTGACGCGCGATCGAATCTACCAATAACAATCGTATTACGAAGGTGATAAAGTTGAATTTGGATTGTAAATACAAACGTCGCGACTTAAGCGTGTATTAATTTGTGTATATATAGATATAGATGATATAGACAGTGCATTTATATTGTTTCACCATTTCTATACACTCTCAGGCCTTTTATAATACATTTAAAATCGCTAGATACAATTAATTTACTTTTCATAATTGGGGAACCATACCGCTATGGTATATAGAATCCGTCATATTTCAATTTGCAGCATTGAAATCGACTCAACTAATTTCTATTCCGACAAAATCGCTGAGCAAGCTCGTTACAATGGAATTGGAGTAAAATTTAGTGAAATTTTAGATAAATGAGTCGCATTACGCTAAGCACCCTTAAGTCTAGAATCTAAAACTTCAAGACTCAAGCATAATCTGTTGACAGATTGAAAAAAGACTACAATTTAGACTCACGTTGACTACTAAAGCTTGAGCATTGCTAGCTTGCACTGACCTATCGTAAAAAACTTTTATTATAAGCGAATAGAAGTTTTTCGCGATAAGTCAGTTCGTGTCTTGCCTGGGCAAGGACTACGATGCAGCGAGCCGTCACAAAAATGGCTGATAACTCTGTTTTTGAAGGTGAAGGCAGGCTCTCTAAAATGATCGCGATATTACATTTTGTATTTAATGCGATATTGTACCTTGTTTCATTATTGTTCTCTGCTTGTTTGTAAGGGTTCATATATACCTTGCTCAAAAGAAAAAATAATGTGTGTATATGTTATAAATTATGTGAATGTTCTGTATGGACGCCAAAACGGCTGGATCGATTTTAATAAAATTTTCAGCCAATTGTCAAATTAGGCCAGCGTGTGTTTTTTTTTTGCTACTTTGCTCAAGTGCAAACGCGCGGAGTCAGCTAGTGGTCGATGAAAAACGATGTACATGTGAAACGGTCGCTCCACCCAGGCGTGTAGGGGCAGTCGGCACGGGGCAGACGGCACGGGTGGCTCGGTTCAGTCGACGCCGGCGAACCCCTGCGAGCCCTCGATGGCTTTGATGAGTTTCTCCCGCAGCTGCTGGTAGCTCTCGTACGGAGGCAGGTCGATGCGGTTGAAGCTGGAGACAAAACTAACCTTCCAATGGCTGATTTTCCTAGACTTAGTTACCATTAAAATACCTACGTAGGCAGATTGTTTTGTAATTTTATGGCGTATTTTTTTTTTGTAAAATTTTGACGAGGAAGCGCTTGGCCTTCATCTCACCTGGTTACAAGTTGAGATAAGGCCGAAGGTGGAGGCGCACTTCACCCGGAATCCTCAACTGACTGAGGAACTGGCGGCCGATTTCGATTCACACATCTCAGATCAACGGCCCATTACTGTCCACTGCTGGACAGGGTTTCCTCCAAAGATGGAGGGTTTTGCTATAATCACCACGCTTGGCAGACAGATTGGTGACGCAGTAAAGGTATACTATACTGTAGTACTCTGAGAACACGTATAGAGATGCACCGACCAGGTGTGGGCCCGAGGGTAGTTGTCGGGCGCCCCCCACTTCTCCACGGTGAAGAGCTGCGGCCCGTTGGACCCGTACAGCTCCTTGAACCCGTTCATCGGCACGCGCGAGGTGCCCGTCACGAACTGCAGCAGGCGGGATCTCATCTCGTTCGAGAACGACAACACCACCTGGGGAGCAAACATTTTAACAAACCTCTGTGGTATTTCAGATCCAGAGCTTCCGGGCTCGATCCCAGGGGGAGTACAATATTGTGCTTAGTCTGGTTGGTGGTAGGACTTTGTTTGGGTCCGCCTGGCTAGCTACCACCATCTTACCTAATTCTGACGCCATAATAACAATTCTTAAATAGTTGTGTTCCGGCATTCAAAGGTAAGATAGCCAGTTCCTCAGTCAGTTGAGGATTCCGGGTGAAGTGCGCCTCCACCTTCGGCCTTATCTCAACCTGTAACCAGGTGAGATGAAGGCCAAGTGCTTCACCGTCGCACAAAAAAAAAAATGTTTAACTTTTTTGTTTTTCAAGTGTTTGCAATTGGTCACAACATTTACAAATGGCCGATCGATTCGGACGTTGATTCACGGCGATCCAGAAAAATAAAATTTCAGGTTAATATTGTTTATATTATGTTTATACATGTCAATGTAAACCTGAAAAAAGAAAAATATCAATTAGATTTTTTTTTATGAAATTAGCGGATATGTTATTAATATTTTTTCTGGATCTCCGAGAATTAACGCCATTTGTAAATGTCAATGTTATAGTAACACAGAAATTCCCAACCCGCGGCGGGACTCAAACCCGCATGTTTTTCTCATCACACCTGGTTAACATGCTATGATAGGTGGATGCGCACTTCATCCGGAATCCTCAACGGTCTGAGGAATCTAGGAATCTATGAGGCTATCATACACCCTAATTAAAAAAAACTTGCGGGGCTTTAAATTGAGGCGACCCAAGGGCTGGCTCTTATTTAATCCAGCGAATTAGCATAGCTATTCAGCGTGGCAATGCAGGCAGTGTCTTGGGCACGCTTCCGTCTGGTACTGGTCTGGAACACATGAGTTACTTGTAGGCCGTTTGTAACGGTCCTTAGGTAATCTGACTTATTCCTTTGTACATAGTTAGTTTAATAGAACATTTTATTTATTTTTATTAATATACGTAATATTTACCTGTAACTGCCGAAACACAACAATTGATTGTAGTTATGGCGACAGACTCGGGTAAGACGGTGGCAGTACTCCCCGGGAGCTCTGCATCCGACCCACTAGAGGACGATGAAGGAATAAGACACAAGGCAGCAGGTACACTCACCCTCCAGAACCACTGGATGACGAGATGGTTGGAGTGGTAGTCCCCCTTGTAGAGCGTGTTGGCGCGCCAGTCCCTCACGTCGATGTGCTGGATGCCGCACAGCAGCAGCTCCAGCTCGTGCTCGTCGAATATCTTGAGCAGCGGCAGCGGCACCAGCGCGCCGAGTCCCTCCAGGAACGACACCATCTGCTCCTGCACGCGACTCACGAACCGCCACTCTATCACCAGTCTGAGGGCACACGACCTCATCTTACATCTGTGTAACCCAACACACTTGCAAGCATGTACACGTCGTAATATATTGTCATACCATGTATTCGGAACGGACGACTTGGTTCGCCTTTATGTGCACCCAAACATGGTGTTTTCCATAGGAAACTTTTAGCGGGCAGTAATGAGTTTTTTATCCTCTTTACAAGTGCGCCGCGGTTATCTTTGCCGCGCACTTTTTGAATTTGGAACATTTTAGTGTTCAGCGCCAAAGAAATCGAACGCAAATATTGTTTGAATAAATACTGGCTGGTACGACGGCTAGTAGTCGCGCCGCCGCGGGCTGAATAAAAAAAAACAAATAAAAAACGCGCGATCTATGTACAGCCCGTGTTTTTGACCATTTTCACGGTTTTTCATGAATTTCAAAATTCATGGTTTGTTTTGAAAAATGAGTTATCAAGTGACAGTGAAAGTAATATAATTAACTCCTGAAAGTATTAGAACTGACGCAAAAATGTCTGAAATGTAAGTATTTAGTTGTTTTATTATTAGATACCTACTATTTAATTTCAATTGAAATGTTACTCTGCGTTTTATTAAATAATAATATTACAATAAAATATGAGGCGCCTTTTATTTTCTCATAGTGGGTGAAAAAGTAGAGTGTATCACTCGGGCGCAAAATATATTTGGCTCGGGCGACGTACTTTAAATCCTCAACTGCAAAACACGGCTTTGATAAAACGCACGCTCGCCGAGGGTTCAACCAGATTTCTTGATTCTCCCAGATTTCAAGGCAAAAAAAAAACACTTTTCTTGTATGGCCCCGATATTTTATTTTTATATTAATTAGTTGTTGTTATAATGGTAATAGAATAATAGAATTTTAAGAGGATCAAATACCGCGTACCTGTTCATACAAAAACAAATACTCTTTTCTACCCCTTAACATTGTCTGATTTCAGTGATTTTTAATTTAATGTAGCCCCAAACTAAGCATAGCTTGTTAGATGGGAACTAGATTACGGATAGAATACTTTATTTTTTGTAAATACACACCTACATATCATACAATACGACACACAAAATCATAAAAAAATGTCGCCTAAAATGTATTTGTGTTTTGGTACCTTGTGTCGAAACCCGTAAGAATCTGAGAGTGAGAGAGACAGACACAGCGCAGTAAGAATATGTGAGTAGTAAGAGTGAGAGAGACAGACACAGCGCAGTTCACTCACTTGATATACTCGTCCTTGTTGGTCTCGTCCACGGAGATGTTGGCGCCGCCCGGCTTCAGGTCGCGCTGTATCGTCTTACCGAACTGCTCTTCGTCCACCGAGAACGTGAGGTACAGGTCCGAAGGGTCATTCTCCTGTGAACACAACGTTCATTTACCGTTAAATAACCAAATCTCATAAACCAAACGACTCGTTAATACCACTTACAAAGTTTGTTTTTTATTTGAAGCTATTTTGGCACGTGACACCACGTGATACCTACCCTGGTAAAGAGTAGTCAATCTGTTCTTTGTCAATGTGTTCAAATTTAATTACGATCCGTTCAGCTATCTAGTTATGAACACGTATTAAAAAAAACAATCAGATATACTCTTAAATTTTGTATTTGTAGTACCTAAAAGTGGAAACTTTGTCGGATCAGGAATTATTTTTAATGTATTACCTTTTTACATAATTGCATCTGTATGTTTCCCGAATATAATAAAATTAAATAAATTGATAATAATGAATGGATGTATGAATTGTTTTGTATAAGACAGGGAGAGAGAGAGAGAGAGAGAGAGTCACCTTAATCCACATGAGTGAGTTGTAATACTCGAGGTCCACCGATTCCATATCGAGCAGTTCTATCTGTTTGCCCAACATCATCTTGTAGAACGGGCGGATGAAGAATGCTGTAACAGAGGAAATTACTTAGCACCATTACCTTCACTAAAATAAATACTTACGACTTTTTCCCCTGTGAGGATTCACCTCTGATAACCAAGGGGATACCTCAAAATGGGAATTCACCACAAAATCCTCTACATTCAAAAGTTGTCTGAAAAAATAGCTTCTAAGCGATAAGAACGCCCATTGTTTATTCATTTTTAAGTAATCTGGTTTCATTTTTAAGGTGTGCAATAAAGTATTTTCATGAATGAATGAATGAATGAATCCACCCACCATCTCACAGGCCACTCACCGTCCAACAGTTTCCCGTGGTAGACCGCCATGCCCGCCACTCTCCCGATAAACTTGAAGTAGTTGAGATGCTCCTCGTTGCACACCCCACTGTTGGGGTTTATCTGCAGCGTGTAGTTGTCCATGGCCGAGTACTCGAACAGGCCGTAGTACGGGTTGAACATCTCTTTCGACAGCAGGAAGAACCACTCGCGAGCCAGCCCACCGTAGTCTGCACACACAACGCATTCATGTAATGATGCGATGGTACAACCTGGACCTTATTATTATATGTAAGCCAACTGGTAATGACATCGACTTAATAAGCCAACTGGTAATGACATCGACTTAATAAGCCAACTGGTAATGACATCGACTTCATGAGCCAACTGGTAATGACATCCACTTCATGAGCCAACTGGTAATGACATCCACTTCATGAGCCAACTGGTAATGACATCGACTTCTTTAGCCAACTGGTAATGACATCGACTTCATGAGCCAACTGGTAATGACATCGACTTCATTATTGACAGTTGAGACCTAGCCTAGACTGTCTGTCTGTGACTAGCTGTCTCTTTCTTCGTTATTTTTAATAAATTCTGACTGAGACGCGGACTAGGAGATGGAACAAGCAAGTAGCCCACCTGATGTTAAGTGCAATTCTTGCCTATAACAAAGCCTTACTGCGTACACGCCTACACGGCACTGCATTGCGACCGTCAACTTGAGGCATCAAGGCATTAAGCCTCGCGTGCACGTAATTTCACCGGTAACCCTTAAAACCGAAACACAGAAATGCTGCTTGGCGGCTGGAATAGTTATGATGGTAGTACTTCCCCGGACGAGCCCTTTCACAATGGGCTCTACTACTCTTAAATAGTTATGCAATTAGGTTTCTGGTAGGGATACGATTGGAACTGTATGTTGGAATCTCTTGAATGGTGACCATGATAAAGGCACTGAAAAGGATGACATAGACAAGACCACCAGAGCACTCTATTTTGAGTGGGGGTGACCAAGGTCACTGACGATCTGCTATAGGGTGTATTGTACATTGTCTCCCAAGGTTTAAACTAGCCCTACCCCGGCCAGCGCATCCCTTGAAATACCGGAGCAGAAGTGGATTGTTGGTGACACGTATTGATCGCCTGAATTAGCGACAACGATGATGTGGCGGGCGTCAACTTGCTCCTCGCTTGGATCAAGTATTCCCCTAAGGCCCGTCTTCTCCCTTGCCGACTCTGTAGCCGAGCAGTGAAGGATCACGTGATCTATTGTTTCCTCCTGCTGTAAGCAGCCCCGGCTCAGAGCGCTCCGTCAGTTACTCTAGTTTTGAACAGATGGTAGTTCAGGTGGCCTATTATTACCTATTATTATTAAGTCCGTTTCATTTTGGTTTCAATTAAAATGGCGGTTTTTCTTCGGACAAATTTTCAGGTTTCTTTGATAAGTGAAAGAAAAGTGGCCTTTATTTTGAAACCCAAATGAACCAGAGTTAGATAATAGGCCAGCAGCTCGCAGTGTCCAGTGATGATGCCCACCATCAGTCGAAGATCGCTGCGTTTCATTTAGAGTAAAGTATTCGAGGCAACCAACCCCCGCCGCACCCGCGAGGATTTTTTTTAAATGGGTCGGCTTTTGATCATGACACTTGCACAGGCAAGAATGAGATCTACGATGGAGCGAGTCAGAAGGTGCCTATTAACTCTCTTCTTGAAGACATTGGGGTCGTCACACAGCAATATTCAGATAGTTCGGCTTAAAATGGTGATAAATAACCATAATTGAGCATATACCTCTACTGACCTTTAAAGCTGGCGCCCCTCGGCGACGGAGGTTTAAAAACAAGCCTCAAAGGTGCAATGCAACTCACCCAGGCCAACTTCCGACTCGAACTCGACCCACAGCTTGGTCTTCAGCAGGTCGAGTCTGCTGACGGAGCTGATGATGCGGTACGAATCCTCCAGGATGCTGTTCCGGCGGACTTTGATCTCGAACTTGTTTGGCACGTTGCTCTGAAATCACGTATCACTTTAAAATTGTACCTAAAAGAAAGGCATTATCGTGAAAGGCTCGAAAGGATGAATAACATTGATCCGCGCTTTGGAGGGGACAGTTGAAAGTAATTGGGTTAAGTTATATGTGGTAGCGGCCGCTTTGACCAAGATCTCTAGACAAAACTAATTTTTAGTTAGTTAAGACTGTGTTATACAAACTAATTTTAACGGCGCGCATACATGTCAATAGCAAAAGCTTGTGTTAATAATGTACACAGGGCTAAATGCTTAAACACTTTTTTTGTCATTTAAGCATGACACTGAAATCGACTGCACTGTCCCACAGCACAATGCAATATCTAAGCAGAGACGCCACAAAGCCGTGGTAAGCTAAAAGTGGTATTTAGAGATCGGTTATGTTTTCATTTGTTCGTTTCTCTTCCAGCTAGAGAGTGAGATATAGAGTAAGGTATGTGTGTCGCGTCACTCACAGGTTTGCGCAACTGACTCTTGAGGTACTCGTACTTCCTCTTGTAGTCCCGCGAGTAAGGCACGGCGGGACCCGCGATCTGCGGATTCGACAGTCGCGGGTCTTCCCATTGCGTCGTGCGCGTGTCTGCAACAAGTCGCACTCCACTGTAGCTGTCTGACCACGCATGAAACCTTCACTCCACAACAGGACCAGTAGATGTACATCACTACCAGCGTACCTGGTTGTAGTAGTGTATAAGTGTACCACCCTTTCGGATTGAGCGGTTTGAATCCACCTTCATTATAAGAACAGCCAAGGTGTGGAACTCTTTGTCGTCCTCAGTCTCTCGTGCTACTTATAACTTGGGTATAAAACAGGAAGTCAGTTTTAACCGCCTCTGTGGTCTAGTGGTTCAACCCACCGATTTCAGATCCAGAGGTGCCGGGTTCGATCTTCATGGGGAGTACAATATATTGTGCTTGGTCTGGTTGGTGGTAGGACTTTGTTTGGGTCCGCCTGTCTAGCTACCACCATTTTACCAAATTCTGTCTGCGGAAACGGGACTCATACATTAACATCACGCCCAACTTGTTCAAAGCTTAGACAACTTTGGGCGATTAGACCAGACCAGAGACACAGATTACAGCCATGACAGATCAGATACTTTCAGATACTTTTGCTACTAATACAAATAAATATAAAAGCCATTTAGTCCCAAACTAAACAACGCTTGTAATATGGAACTTTACGGATATTATACTTATATTATTTTTGTTTGTAAATACATACATATCTACTTATCATACAATACAACACCCCAATATTCATCAAACAGATGTATGTCCTGGATGGAAATCAAACCCACAACCCACAGCGCAGAAGGCAGAGCTACCAACTGAGCTATGAGTGAGGCTTGTTAAATTACAATTAGTAACTTACCCACCATCCACCTCCCACCAACTGTCACCACCAGAGTAATCAAACAAGCATACGTGTCGCTTGCTGGTGCGGCTCCGACGGGGAAGCACTTGGCCTTCATCTCACCTGGTTACAGGTTGAGATAAGGCCGAAGGTGGAGGCGCACTTCACCCGGAATCCTCAACTGACTGAGGAACTGGCTATCTTACCTCTAAATGCCGGAACACAACATTTTTTTAGAATTGTTATTATGGCGACAGAATTAGGTAAGATGGTGGTAGTAGCCAGGCGGTTTAACAAAGTCCTACCACCAACCAAACCATGCACTATACATTGTACTCCCGGGAGCTCTGGATCTGAAAGCGGTGTGTTGAACCACCAGACCACAGAGGCGTTAAGCCCAGGGTGTAAAGAGCCCGTCGGTAACAGACGCGTCGTACAGTTCGCCGACACTCACTGTGGTCTATGAAGAATATCCTCCCGTCGGTGTGCACGCGCTCCTCCCACCCCTCCGGTAGCGCACCGAGCTCGTCTGCCGCCTCCGCCGCCACGGACCCCCCGGTCGACGGCAGGCTGGACGCACAACCTGACAGTACAACCTTTTATTTATGTTTACAAAAAGTATTTAACTATTCTATCCGTAATCTAGTTCCCATATTACAAGCTATGCATAGTTTGGGGCTAGATGGCGCTGTGTAAAATAAATATATATATATTTTTTTAATCACTATTACATTCAATACATTAATATTACAGGACATTCATTTTACACAGCGCGATCTAGCCCCGAACTAAGCATAGCTTGTAATATGGAAACTAGATTACGGATAGAATACTTTTTTTTTAAATACATACCTACGTACTATATGATACAACACTCAAACACAAACATCTATATTCATCACACAAATGTTTGTCCTGGGTGGGAATCGAACCCACAGCCTACAGCGCAGAAGGCAGAGCTACTACCAACTGAGCTATGAGGCTTGTATCACGCCGTCAGCGTCCCACTGCTGGGCAAAAGCCTCCCACTGACATTGGAGGAATGATGCCCAAGATCTGGAAGTCTGGAGGGTACAACGTTATCCATGTATTATATCTAATATATTATACGCCGTGGTGGTCGGATAAATAATCTTAAAAACGAGACTTAGATTAGTACCTACTCAAAATGTCAAATTTTATTAGTAGACGGGGACGCGCCTTCAACACCTGGTTTCCAGTTATGAAAAGGCCGAACGAAGGTGGAGGCGCACTTAATCCGGAATCCTCAATAGTCTGAGGAAATGGTTATCTTACCTCCAAATGCTGGAACACAACAATTTAGAATTGTTGTTATGACGACCGACTTAGATAAGATGTTGGTACCTAGCCAGGCGGACTTAATCAAAGTCCTACCGCCTACCAAACCAACTATCTAGGCTACTTGCAAGCCACGGGCATGTGCCGAAGGTAAGTATGGACGTGCCTCTTACTACCCCCTAGTAGGTAGCCTTATTCGCAATTGAAAACTTGGATCACAAAAACTAACTATCGAGGTTCTTGCGGTACTCCTTGTGTGCTGGTCTCGATTCCGAGCAAGCGATACATTTGATGTATCAAAATTGAAAAGGATTTTATAGCTTCTCGATACTATGATTGCCGAGTCCGCTACAATTCCTTTCGAGTTTGTTTGATAGCTTGCAGTTGAGTTACAAGAATGCGAGTTTATAAAAGTCTGGTTATTCTTGACATATATATCTTATTGTTTAATTCACTTAGCAATGATTAAATGAATGAATGTAAAATGTATGAAACGAGCCGCTACCTGGTTGATGGTTGAACGAAAACTGACAAAGTGAGCGCTTGCAAAGCACTATACGTTTTGCTGCGTGTTCAAAAATCTTGGACAAAAATAATCCCGAAAATGTTACTGAACAAACGGTTATCGACTGTTGACTTGTGACCAACGTCTGACACAACACAATTGACTGACCTGATCGCGGGTCGATCCACGTGGTAGTCTTGGCGTTGTGGTCTATGTAGAAAACTCTCCCGTTGGGGGCGCGTTGCATGCTCCACCCAGTTGGTAACCCTGGAAACGATATCCCATTTCATTTTACTCTTACGATGGCTCAGCTTTCACCTGGAAGCTTGCCTGGGCAACGGCGAGTTGTACGATGGGGCGAGCCTTCCCAGATAATGCAAATTAACTCTCGTTTTGAAGGTTGCATGCCGTGGCGGTCGCGGCTTTAAAAACGCCCTCTCTAACACAGTCCATGGATGCCGTAAAAGCCAACTAAGGGATCTCACCACAAGCAGCGTGGGGGGCAGTAGCTTTCACCTGTGTATTATCTAAACCTTTACTGCGATCACGGATCCACCTGTTGGTGATTATAGCAAAAGGCCCCAGCTTTTGAAAAGGCTCTGTCCCGCAGTGGACTCGAAAGGGCTGTGGATGTCATGTGATCTGAAGAGGTTGGGGTCGTATGTAAGCGGCAAAACAGACACAGGCAGCTAATACCAAATTTTTACTCAGATTTTTTTATTCTAGAACATCCATTGAACGCCTTGGATTTCGTTCCGCAATCCCGTAAGAATTTTCCAAAATTATTTTAGTGCTCTCTTGCGCTCAAACTACTAAAAATACAAAAGGAAGTTACCCTTTAAAACATCCAGGACATCATGTTTGTGCTGTGCGTGGATTGTCATTCAGTCAGACAGCTACACGATTTAACTAGATATATATAATGTGACAGCCAATGCATAGCCCAAGCCAAGATCCTAAAGACTTTCAAAATACCTTCCTTTTGTAGTGTAGTGTATTGGTACGCTAAGAACGAATTCTAGGAATTTCTTACGGGATAACCGAAACGTCAAATTTCTCAAAAACATATTTAGATGGGGACGTTACACAAGAAACGTCAAATTGAATGAATGAAAGAATGATGACAAGTCAATTTTTTTTTAGTTATAACTCACCTTCGCTGTTCGGTAGATTCTGGCTCTGTGTACTGCTGGCTGTACTACTTCGAGTGCTTTCTGTAGACCCTGCGTCCGTGTCGTCCTATACGGGCATGGAACATTCAAATACTGCTTTATTCCATGGGAATACGGTTCAAAGTTCTGTGAAAGTCCGGTTGAATCTGCAGGTTGAATTCAGGCCCGACTGAGAATAGATTACTTTTAGACAAGCGTGCTCCATCTTGGGACTTATCTTTCGCATATCCACTTGTGTTTTAACCCAGCTGGTGGTCAAATGCTCGTAGACTTAATAGCCGGTGACAACCGTCCAACATTGGACTTGAGACTCCTCCAAAATTCGTAGACAAACCAACATTATTATGATGTCAGATTATCTTATTGACAATCATGATAATATAATGCCTTCTTTTCCGCACAAAAGTCTGCAGATAAATATATTTTTAAGCATGGGTGTTTATATATTTAGATTATAACGTTTTTTATATGATATACTCTGTGCTGTATACCTATGTAAGTTTTTGCCCTCGTTTAGTGTCGTCAGCTAGTAAGGTTCAGACTGAAAAACAGCGTCGCTACTGGTTTCCTGACCGGTAGCGGCATTAAGCTGAGGCTGAACCTGACTAACCGCGCATACAGGGAAAGACTAATTTGCTTTCTTAAAGGTTACCTAAGCTAGAATAAGGGCTTGCTCTACTACGTCCAAGTAAGGTTTTTAGATGAACTTGAGACTCTGATTGGACTCGGCTTTATTTTATACAATTTATTTGTATTCTAGCTATTCTATAATTTTTATGTGTGTTTTTGTATTTATTAAGTCTGAATTTTCTTGTAATGCGTGTGCTAAATAAATAAATTCTTATTCTTATTCTTCTTTATTTTTTTATGGTTCCCAGGGACAACCGAAACAAAGTTGGTGTCTTCATCACAATCGTTTTTTTTTTCATGGAATAGGCTTGTGTTTGACTGCTATATCGCCTGATGTTAGGCAATGATGCAGCCTACGATGGAGCAAGCTTGTCCAGAAGTTACCTTCACTGGTGACTTGAAGACTTCCATGTCAATATATAACGTAACGAATATGTGAGTAAAACACAATTGTTTAAAAATAAGAAGTAATCTATTCAAGTTTGCACCAACGCTTTAATGAATACAATTTCGATACTAATCGTAGACATTTTCGATCACCAGCCGGCATAAAGAAAATCAGATATGGCACTGCTTATTTTTGAAGCATCTGTTACCAAATGATTATTTTTTTTAATGATATAGGAATTATTGTTATTATTTTTAAAATCCAAAACACAAAGGACGTGTCCGTACCCAGAGTTGTCTATTAACTTTCATGTAAGTTAATAGACAACTCTGGGTACGGACACAAACGTGGCCGGGTCAACATTTCTTTATCGATTCCTCTATCAGACGTTAACCCAGTGCATTTAAACTCGATATAAAATAACAAACAATTTACATTATTTTAATCAGGGATTAATATAAACCACTCTATCAATTTTAGATCTGTTGGGCTATCGCGTACCTTTGTTGCAGTTGTTGTGACCATGAAACAGATCAAAATGTTCAGAGCCGCCATTTTTATCGGTTAAATTGAAACAACGAATGCAACCAAAGATACACAACCCTGGTACTGATCATAAAAAAATAATTTAAGACAGTATTAGCCAATTGAATTTAAATACCGAATTACATAATCATACTCGAGCGTAAATCGAGATCAGAGGACTAACCCCACAACCTCTACAAGCATTCTTGTTTTGATATTACATTACTTTTGTCTCATTTTTTCTTCACTGGACAGATAGTGACAAAAGTAAGGTAATATCAAAACTAGAATGCTTTTAATAGGTCATGGTTACCCACCCAGGCTGTTCACAGTTTGATAATGAAAACGAACAAACAATCTACGTTTCAGTCTCGCTTTACGCTCGGCCTGTTTTGATAACCATGTGCTGAAGCTTAGTACATTTTCCCCGTGCGAGAAACTTTCCGAAAACTGGCTTTTTTTAACGCTGCAATATTCTACTAACTTATTCTAAAGTATTCAACTCCAAATAGTACAAGAATAAAAAAGCGCTAAATCCAAAACCACTAAATACTAAACACTTTTTCATAAAACAAGCGAGAGGTAGGAAGCAAACAGCACAAGCGTCGATACAACATACAAATGTGGCGTTCTGTGATCTGTCAAATGTGTCAACGTCAAGTGACGAGTTAGTGTTTTAATGTCGCAGAGAGGGGGGGGGAGGGGAGGGAACGGAGAACGTAAGAACTTCATTCTGATGTCCAACCTGATAGATTTTCCAGACAAATACGAGATTCCAGATAAATAGATCATAATTTACTTCAATATTTTTCTGGTGGTTCAGACTTCTAAATCATTGAGTTGAGAATCATTTGTGAGTAAAACAAAGCCGTAATGTTTGTTTATCTCTTCTATTTTTTTAAACATAGAACCCAAATCCTTGTATTCAAATTGGAAGACCTCTAGAAGGTTATTTGATATTCTTACGTTCACAGTTCACCCGTAATCTTACCGTGTACCGTCGTAAGGGCCAAACTAGTTTGGAGTTAAGCATGAGCGATGAACACTAAACACAGGAAATGCGACGCTATTACTTGAACGGTAAGGTCGGGTTAGTGACAGAAGCACGGGCAATAGACATCACACAGCGTGTCCTCATAGACAAAAATCCCCCGAAGCGCGGGATAATCTCAAGCTGAATTCGCCTTTGTTTTATTAGCCCATAAGGTCGGTTCTTATGTACATGGTATATACACTCGTCTTACCTCCGAGTCGTCGATAGAGCTGGTGGTCCGCCGTCGCGGCTGCGGTGACGTCACAGGAGTAGCGCCAATCGGCGTACTGAAGTGATTATCGTCAAACGTCAGTGATTCTGTCAGTTCTGTCACTTCTAGTTCAGTTGTATCTGCTTCGTCGCCCCTTTCTACGTGATCTCCATTGGCTACCTCGTTCTCTTCAGCTGCAGTCGTGTCTTGTGTCTCTCTCTCACTCGTTGCTTCTTCTTCACTTGTGGTGGTATCGTTTGGGCTTTCGCTGTGTTCGTGTCGACTTTCTCCATTGACAAGTTCAGGCTCCGTTAGTTGATTTGGTTCGGTCACGTGGTTTTCTTCAGTACCGTCTGTTGCGTCGATCGTATCGCTGGGTTCGGTAGCAACCCGACCATTGTCATCGAGTTGACTAGTCTCATCACTCTGAGCGTTGTGGTTCTCGTTGGCGCAAACCACGTCGTCGTCTTGGTTCCTTAAATTACTATCACAGTCTGTTTCACTTATACTAGTTGCAGCTACGTCTCGGCTGACGTCGGTTTCGTTAAGTAAGGCACTTTCGGCGTTGAGAGTCCCGCCGCTCTCTGTGTGAGCCCGCTCTAGTTCGGGAGAGGGTACGGGAGTGGTGTAAGGTGTGGGCGCATTGTCTTCCGAGTCCCCGCTTCTATTATCCTGTTAAGCGACACTCTATTACAAACTTGTCCGTGCATTTTGAACTCTACTGGGCTTAGAACATGTGTTATTTTTGCAGGAATGAGTTTGTAGTCATCACCCGATGATGTGCTTTGTCTATGACAGTGAGGACGACACGATGGATGTCTATGGTACACCCGACGACGAATATACGAACATATCGATTGGGTTATATTTATATGGTGGATGATGGATTTCTGGAAGTTTTGCGGCGATATTAATATCGAACTTGTTTACAAAGCCCTAAGTGTATGACAATTATACATTTTCGTCTGTCGGTACGTAGCCTTGTCAAGCAAAAATCGCGTATAAAGCGGCGAAGCGCGTTTTTAGTTTTTCGGGTACGTACATGAATATAAAATGAATGCGATTACATGTATACGTTAGTTAACGATAGTGCCGAAGCCCATGCTGCAAGAGAAATACATGTATAACCAAATTACTTTCAAAATATACCCTATAATAACTATATTTATATTCTAACTATATTTTTATCTCAATCATGCATAACTACAAATAATTCAATTATTGATCGTGTTTACTTAAAAAAACATTTGTTTTGCTCCATTAAATCTTTTTTTGCCTGGAAAATGTTCTAATTTGATGGAACAAATATTATGAAATAAATAGATACCCCAACTACAATATTATATCCATGCGTCGCAAATAATAAAACAAATATTTGATACATAAATACAATGGCATTTGGAGACAAGTGATAATAAAGAGTTAAATTCAAATATATAAATTTCAATATAATTTTTATGAAAAAAACCGTTCATGACCAATTGCCCTATGTGGGCGACGGAAAGCGGTGAAATGCGACGCGCCTTACTGAAATCAATTTTCCTTGATAAAACAGTTATTTTATTTTTCAAAAAACCACTTGCTTCCTGAATTAAGTCGGCTTTAAATATCAACCTCGCTTCAATAGCCCACGTCAAGCAAGGTCCTTCAACCCCAAACAATAATCACCCATTGAATCACACCCAAAATAAAATCAAATAACTTCTAAGACCAAAATGTGTACAAATTCTGATAGATTGAAAATAGTCATGCAAAAACATTAAAGTAAAATCTATATC
This sequence comes from Venusia cambrica, assembly GCA_951394065.1. Classification (NCBI taxonomy): domain Eukaryota; kingdom Metazoa; phylum Arthropoda; class Insecta; order Lepidoptera; family Geometridae; genus Venusia; species Venusia cambrica. The sequence continues at coordinate 888,352 of OX596037.1, read as the reverse complement.
CCAAGAACTTAATAACTTAACTTCTCCCAAGATACTATCAACTTAGTCTGTCAAGTCCGCGAATATGGACTTAATTGGTCGTACACGCGAGAATGTACTCTATCCATAACGGCATAAGGTGTACTTACCGTGTGTTGGTTGGCGTGGTCCGTGTCTGCTGAGATGTGGAATCGCCGCTGGAACTCCGTGGCAGCTGTCTCCATTCGCTCGGCTTGTGATTCTGTGCTAGTGGCGCGACTGTAATATATATATATATATATTACCCATGTAGACGGACTAACAAACAGCCCCCCTGAGGTCAAGTGGAACTCTTGCCTATGCAACGCCTTACTGCGGAGGTCATATCCACAAAGACCTACGCAGCAATGCATTGCGCCCGTCAACTTGAGGCATAACGTTTTTGAGTCTCGCGTGCCTGTAGTATAAATTTACCAGGAACCCCTTCAAACCGAAACAGCAACGCTTGGCGGCCGATATATGTTAGTAGTTCCCTGGTTAAGCCATTTCACAAGGAGCTCTATTTCTGTTAAAACTACACTCTTCTGCTTCTTTTTCTACCTTTTCTCTACTACACAGAACTAACATATATATTCATATAGTATAGTAAATCATATATCCCCTTGCATTAATCAGGGCAGCCATGTTACTCGCAATTGTAATTACTCGTAGTATTCGATAATTTTAAGCTATTGTAATGGATCATTAAAAAAAATAACTCGAAATTCTTGCCTTTCTCCTTGTGTGCTGGTCGCGATGCCGGACAGGCGGTACATTTGACGTTTCAAAGTAATCTTACTGAATAAAGATAACTAATTGACTTTGGCGAGCTACGTCGAGTACCCCCTCAGTGGATAAGGTCCACCATCGGCCTTACCTCAGCATGTAACGAGGTGAGATAAAGGCCAAGCGCCCCCCGTCGTACAATAAACAAAAGGTAATCCCAGGAGCAACTCACGTGAAGGTGGGCCGCTCCCACTGCGTGGAACGCTCGATGTGGTTCACGTAGTAGGTCCGCCCGTTGGCGTCCTGGCGCTCCTCCCACCCCGGGGGCAGCGCGTCGCCGCCGACCGTCTGCAACCAACAACCGTACACTCGCACCGTATGCCACCAACACTCGTCTTCCACCACCCACGCTGGATTGCAACATCCTCCGGTTTAGTTCAGGACGGCCAGTCCTGGACATTGAAGTGCGGTGTGCTAAGTGACACCACAACCAAACGCCACCGTCTCTTCGCGAAGCACTAGGCCTTCATCTCACCTGGTTTCAAGTTATGATAAGGCCGGGTGGAAGCGCACTTCACCCGGATTCAAAAGAGGAACTGGCTATTTTACATAGGAATGCCGGAACACAACAATTTAGAATAGTTGTTATGGCGATTAGGCAAGATGGTGAAAGCTGTCAGGTGGACCAAAAAAAGTCCTACCACCAACCAAATCAAGCTCAATATTGTACCGACCTGGGGATCGAACCCCTGGATCTGATACCAGTGGACGAACCAGTAGACCACAGAGGCAGTTAACATTAAAGGTCTTATTCAAAGCGATTGTCCAGCTTGGCACAGCCGCCCCTCAAGCAGAAACATAAAACTACCACTTCCAATTTCAAAATCCTATTCCGTTCCCGAAACCAAAATCAGATTGTCAATTCAATAATTCGTTATTTTGTTAGAAACAGAATAATTTTACCAAATTCTCCAAAATCAATTCGCTTAATATGTAATTTCACAGAAACGAGGTAGGTAAGTGAGATTTGTTACGAAATAATGTCTGTTTCGAAATGTTTTTTTTATCCGCTTTTAGCACATCCCTACACCAAAAAATGTGCTACTCCGAAGCTTAGCTACGAAGATGATGCTACCAAATATCTGTCCGGAATCATTACGAGTACGCAAACCTGGACTACTCTATCTGCTAGAGTCACACTCATCATTCTCCCTCGACATAAGTAGCATCATCCCTCCTTATCCATATCCATATCCCCTCATCCCACATAACTGAGTATATTCCCAAGGAGGGTAGGCGTGAGGCAGGTGGCTGCTCTTAAAATTTAGCCAAGGAGGGTAGACGTGAGGCAGGTCTTAAAATTTCAGCGAAAAACTTTAACAATATCATGATGATGATGATGATGCTGCAGACATAATAATGACAAGGCCAATACCGCGCGTACGTAACTTCCTGCATAGTGATATCTACTGTACTTACAGACAAGGGATGCAGGGTTGCAACAGGTAACAATTTGCTACTTGCATTAGCATAGTACATCAATTTCTTGCTGTAGGTTGTGCGTTCAATTCTCACACAACACAAATATAAGTGTGATGAATATTGATGTTTGTTCTGTGTTTGGGTGTCGTACTCGATAAGTATGTAATTACATTAGTTAGGGCCTAGATATGTGTGAAATGAATGTCCTGTAATATTTATTTGGAAAAATAAATATAATAATAAATATTTATTGTTGTGCTCCGGCATTAAGATCCAGTTCCTCAGTTTGTTGAGGATTCCGGGTGAAGTGCGCCTCCACCTTCGGCCTTATCTCTACTTTTAACCAGGTGAGATGAAGGAAAAGCGCTTCTCCGTCGTACAATAAAAAAAAATACCGTGGGACGTAATTGCCTAAAGAGAAAAGAAAACGACAGATCCCATCAAGAAGCATGCAGAGCGCCTTCTAGTAATAAAAGTGAACGTACTCGCGAGGTACCGGTACCATCGACCAGCTCCCAATCCTCGCCGTCGAATGAATGCAGCGTCTGGACCTGCCGCCAACCAAACCACCACCGTGAGTGGTCGCGCATTACTACACTATGTCAATGTCAAACACTAAGTCAAGGGAAATGTCATAATCACACTTGACTGTGCTGTTTTAACATTTTTTATGATTTTGCCCACGATGTGATGGGAAGCGATGATGTGGTCTACGATGTAGCCTGTTAAGCAACACCCCGTGATCTCGTGGTAGAATCAATCAATCAGTCAATCAGGTCGTCTGCAGCTTTTATTTGTTTAGCTGCGGGTAAGGGCCTCTAGCCGGCGCTATTTACCCTAGCATTAACTCTTGTGGCTACAACCACGAGGTCGCGGGGCATTGCTTTGGTGAATTCCTGTGAAGGTGGTCCATCCGTAGCATTAAGAAGACTTTATTGAGGGGGGATCCTTCCTGGTTGCATCCTTAGTGGTAGAAGCCACGAGGCCAGTAGACGCCAAAGCAAATAGCGGCAACAAGAGGCCCTTACCCGTAGCTAAAACGAACTAAATAGCTGCACACGACCTGATTTATTCATGGAGCTTGTTCCTAATCGTGCTACAACACAAGAATCGAGGAATACACTGACCATCAAAAGCAAAATCATTACATTTTTAGATTGTTTTATAAGATGTCTGTAAAAAAAACCGACGATCGTCTCTTTCGATTATATTTTCGATTAAGCTTTTCATAGTAACTTCTTAAAAGCGTTTTACATACAAACATTTTCTTTGAAGTTTGTCCTCTCAGTCCTCGTTGGAAAGAGTTACCCCACTCCCCACATTCAATAATCAACTCTATACATACACTACTAAGGTTTCTTACAGGCCTCACTATATCCCAGTCTTCACGCGTCAGCTCATCTGCACGTGCTAAGGTAATAAGAACTCTATATCTATGTATGTAAGGTATATTACCGGTTCCACGTGTCCGACCTGCGCCGGCGGCTCCACCAGCTCCCAGTCCTCGTTGGGGGGAGTCTCCTCGGCGCCATGCTCCCCGACCCTTCCGACCAACGCGTGGTAGACCTCTATGTAGCCGCGCACTCGGGAACGCGCGCTGCAAAAACCACCTTATTGTTAGGAAACTAAGACTGCTTTTTATATGTGTAACAATCATAGCTTTGTTTAGATTGATATCATTGTAACAACGAACCAGGTTTTTTTGATGCTGGGGAATAATCGGTTATCTCTCTTATACTTCGTGTCTTCACAAAAAGGAGCTTCCCGAAACAATTTACGTCTCATATTAAGACATTAAATCGATCGGTTTCCTACACAACCTTTTTATCAATTGTATTAATAATAAATGAAAAATGAAAAATATTTTTTAAAACAAGCTTTTATTTAAATGCGCTAGAAAGACTTTCAAACTTTTACTATCAACTTATAACGTAATTACACAATTTTTATATGTTATAAAAACTTGTCGATACGAGTACTTATTCTCGCGACAAGCTTTTATAACATTTACAGAGTTTATGTTCAGCATCTTATTTAAAACTCGCATTCGTATCCTCTGTAAGTCATTACATTTGATACCCTTATTGTAGGCAAGCATTAAAATTCGTTAGTCCGCCATCTTGGGCGTTCCACCATGTTGGATTTAGAATAAAGTTACACAGCTAACCATGTATTGTCTCATCCAAACCACATTCGGTTAACAACATTTTAGCGCAATCTGTTGAATATCTGCTTCAAAATATAGTTTCAAGCTTTAGAAGTCCGCCATGTTGGATTTAGAGTGACGTCACTTTTTTCGAGTTACTCTTAGCAAGCCCTTTCATTTGATACCCATATTGTAGGAGTGCATTAAATATAATTAGTCCGCCATCTTGTATGTGCCGCCATTTTGGATTTAGAATGACGTCACACAATAAACCATGTATTGTCATCCAAACTAACTGTGTATACAAAGTTTCAGCTCAATTGGTTGAGGAAATCTGCTCCAAAATTGAGTTGATTTCAAGATTCAAGATTCCAACCGAACAATTGTAAATTATACATCGAGGGGAAAAAGCACTGTTTTATGTCACTGGCGGGGTTGCAGTGAGGGGTTCAAGCGCGCCCAAGACAAAAACAGCTTTATCCCCGAGGAGAGTGTACTCTACTTTTCTCACCTTTTGTGAGACAGTAAAAAAGCAAGGCTACTAAAAACAGCGTTTTATTATATTAAATTAAAAATAAAAGTGAAAATTTATGTTTGAGACATTAGTTAAGTTGTGGAAAGACAAACTTATATTTTTATTTGGTACGTTTATCGAAGTTGAGGTAGAGTTTATTTGAGTATTGTTCACAGCTTCAGAAATGCCTAAGGCATCCAATTTAATGGACTCAGGAGTTAAATCACTTTCATCACTCGACATTTTAACAGAACTTTTCTTCTATGTTGGTATATTTTTATAAAATCTTTGCAGTTATTACGTATATTATTGCAGCGTCTTACAATACTCACTGCTTTTGTTTATTTTCAAATGTGTTCCATTCAGCTTGCCGTGGCCAGCTCGATTTTAGAAAAAGTTCGATTTTCAAATAAGTTCGACGCGGCGCCGGCCCCGGCCTTCGAGTATTAGTCTGTTGATCTATTATTACGAAATTAGACTTTAAGGTCATTGCAATAAGAACTATGAAAAGTAAAAATATTAAAAAATTATAATGAGATTCAGTCCAACATTACACCCCGGCTAAAGCCAAGGGCTTTAATGATTTGCTTTACGTAAGGTTGGCATGATATGTAATTTGGTATTGTCGAGCAGGTGGTGTGAAAACATTATTACATACATACATTGCAAGTTAAATAAAAGCTTGTAAAATACGTGTACGTTCAATTTATAACATCGCACAATAATTAAAAAAAAATACAACATCAAAATACAAAAACTCACTTTGACACACATAATTCAAGCAGATAATACAAGTTAACGAATCAGGGCAGATGTGAAGTAAGCTGTTTCACTGCGCAGTTAAAAGATTTCTACAATTTTTTTTTATTGGTTGTTGGCAAGCGTTTGACCACCAACCAAGCGTGAGTCGGGCACGCACACCGAGAGTTCCAACCCACATTTCAAGGCAAAAATGCGTGTTTATTTTTCACTTCTTTTCGATGCCTAACGCAATTTAACCACTTTAGTTTGACGCCCATAGATATTACTGTTTTCACTAATAGAGCTCAGAGAATAAACATTTGAAAAGTGTGTTTCTTTTTTTTATAATTTGTCAAAAAAAATCCACCCTCATAACACAAATTCTCTGAAGTTTTTAAAAATGCTACCATTACGAATCAAACGATACAGCCCTCTAAAAGTAGGACAGACAGAAAGTACGAATATAGGCTTAACGGTAGGGTCAGAGCTAAACGGCCAACTTCACATTATCTTAGCCTTTTGTCCGTAGACATTACATATCAAATCATGCTCTACGCCTAAGCTCTACATACTGTTTCTCAATTTATAACTCACACAAAGCCAAATAAACCACAAAACTGACACACGTCACACATTTATGATTATGACTAAGAAATAGATATTTAATGTCGACGTACAGCTACCCACACCTGTTCATTCCATTCATTAGGATAAAGCGCTTTCATTATATTTTATGCGAACTGTAAAAACTTGGAACCAGCGTCCGGTGTCTGTGTTTTCCCTGTGTACCCTAATGAGGTTAGGTTAAGAAGCGAGTGAATAGGCACCGTCTAGGTAGGCAGTGCCTACTAGGCACTACATCGTAGATTTCATCCGTGCAGAAGCTGACCCACAATTCATTTAAAAAATGTGGCCCTCACCAATGAAAGCCTCAACTACATTTCACATTGTAACTTGCGCATCAGTTTTCTATCGGAATCGCCTCTGTGGTCTAGTGGTTCGCCCACCATTATCAAACCCAGAGGTCCCGGGATCAATCCCAGCGGGATACAAATTAATGCTTGGTTTGGTTGATGGGTTTGTATAAAGTCTGCCTTGCAAGCTACCACCTTTTACCCGAGTATAACGCCATAGCAACATTATTTTAAATTATGGCGATTATTATACATAATTAATAACAAAAACGGGTCTTCCTTGCGTACCTTTTTACATTCCCAAGGTACGCGATAAAGTACCCGTTTTTGTTATTAGCTAGCCATGACAACAATTTAAATTTTGGCGTAGGTAAGATAGTCCTCAGACTGTTGAGGATTCCGGGTAAAGTGCGCTTCCACCTCCGGCCTTATCATAGCTTGACTTGACACCAGGAGAGATGTGACGCTTCCGAATAAATTAAATCTAGTAGGATACGATACAAAAAAAACACATCACACAATCACAAAATCCAAAATAAATCAACACTTATTAAATAGCAGGCAATTGAAGATTCGAAAATATTTGTAATAGAAAATAGTCTGAAAAATATTACAATTAAAACATCCAAGTCTCACAGCTCAGTTGGTAGTAGCTGGGTTTTGTGTTGCCTTCTGCGTTATAGATAGTGGGTTCGATTCCCACTCATTACAGATATTTGTGATGAATACAGATGTTTGTTCTGAATTTGGGTGTTATTTATGATAAGCATGTATTTAACCTAACAAAATCTCTTTCCCATATTAAAAGCTTGGCTTTGTTAAGGGCTATAAATTAAGGTTCAGTATTATTCACAACAGTTTCCACTAGACTTCAAAGCAAGATCACTTTTTCTTCTACACAGAGAGAAAGGTAAGAACCGCGTTGTTATGGGAATCGCATTTAAAATCACTGCATACAGGCGTGTTCCGTCTCAAAGAAGAATACATAAATTATACCGTGACAAGCACCGAAAGTAATTATACAAAGGTGCCGATTAACCTGTCAAGAGGTCCGGAATTCTAAAAACGGGCAACGGACAGGCAAACTTGCCTAATTATCCTACCAGGTCGAACTGTGGGACTATAGGGTATGGGGTGGGGTCAGCTAGCCTAAAACATTGTTCAGACTATAGAAAAAGCTAGCAAATTAAGAGAACAGCAAACAATCATGCACTTACACGGACCTGCGCGGGCGCAACGGGTACTTAACGAAGACAGGGCGCGGCGCGGCGGCGGACTCGGCAGGCAGCGCTGCCAGCGCCACCTCCGCCATGCCGAGGAAGTCGTCGCGGGTCAGCCGGTTCTCGTCAAACACCTGGATCAGCAGCTTGTGCTCCTGCGGCTTCACCTGGAGACCACGCCGCTTGTGAACCTCGTTTTTATTGATCACTCATGGAACGGAACGAGCCGTTTGGGTGTGGCCATGTGAGTATTGGCTAGGGCTTCCAATCGAACATTCGAATATTCAATTCTGATAACTTTTTTTCTGTACGATGGGTAAGCGCTCGGTCTTCATGTCAACCAGGTAGGTTTACAAGATATGATAAGGCCAAAGGTGGAGGCACACTGCACCAGTAATCCTAAACAGTCTGAGGAACTGGCTATTTTACCTGTAAACGCGGGAACGAAATAGCGACTATGTACTCCTGGGGATCGACCCGGGAAAAAATGCTACAGAAGAATGGCTTACAATTATGATTGTCGAGCGTTTGTCCACGATAGCAAGTTGAGACGTGCACGCGTGTCTTTAACTAACTCTCTGAACAGTCTGAACTTAAGACTCCTAGATTGATTACTGGGCATACCAACGATGGGCAATAAACATAGCCTGGTTCTTCATGACCAGGCTAGGTTCTAGACACCTTACACAATAATCAACATTAAACTCACCCTGAATACAAACTCCTGATTCCATACTGGATTCAATGTCTGGAACAAGATATAAATAAATCAGAAACTAACTACATACAGTCAGTTACAAAGATAGTAAGTAAAATTTATGAAAACCTGGTACAGCGGCTCTAGCGAATATTCAAAAATGAAAATTTACAGATGGATGGACTTCTGTTTTTAATATGAGTATGCAGTTGTCAGTCACAAAATATAAACCACAAACTCATAATGGTACAGACGTACAGCGTAACTCGTGTAACTTAACCCCATTGATAAACTACAGCAGTCATGTCGACTTTACTACAAAATCATATGGTAGACCTACGCGAGTAAATTAAATTACAGACACATGAGACATAACACATTAACGTAACGCCTCACTGTGAGCTATTTTCCCGCAGGTAGACCACCCACTTTCATTAATTGATTTATGACTTCTCGCGGTTTTGATCCCGTTACTTGGATAAAAAGTACCTAGAATACAATTTATTCCTGGTGAAGAACAATATATGTATATGTGTAAAATTTCAGATCTATCTTCAGGGCTCGGCTAGGGATAGTCTGCCTCGACATCAGTCGATATCAATAACACCGCGAGTGGAAAGGGTCGGTACTATTCTACACTACCGTGTGAAAAAATCTGTGATAGATAGATGTATTGATATAATATGTACGTATTTACGTAATACAGAAACACACATAGTCTAATGTATAACCAGTAGTACAAATTACAGATCATTAAGTTGTGACATTTGATTTATCCACCTCTTTTGCACTATACGACCTCTCAGGTGGAGCCAGAACTAGCCCGAGGGCCAGTTGTTATGTCAACGTCAGATGTCATTCCTATCTGTCATTTTGAGCTTGACACTAACAATGGAGAGTAGATTACTCTGAACTGAGTAGTTTGAAGCGAGTTACGTATGTGTAAATTCTTGCAATAAAAATAAATCTACTATCATTAAATCTTTGTTTATTTCCCTAATCTAACAAATGATTATGGTTGTTTAGTTTCACACTAATATTATGAAAGCGAAAGCGAAAGTTTGTTTGGTTAGTTTGATTGAGCTTAAGGCGCTCTATGCAGCTAAAATCGCGGCAGAAACGATTATAAGAGTTGACAGAATATAAGAGTTTTTTTTTTATTGTACGACGGGGAAGCGCTTGGCTTTCATCTCACCTGGTAACAAGTTGAGAAAGCCGAAGGTGGAGGCGCACTTCACCCGGAATCCTCAACAAACCGAGGAACTGGCTATCTTACCTCTGAATGCCAGAACACAACAATTTTAGAATTGTTGTTATGGCGACAGAATTAGGTAAGATGAATGCCGGAACACAACAATTTTAGAATTGTTGTTATGGCGACAGAATTAGGTAAGTTAGCCAGTTCCTCGGTTTGTTGAGGATTCCGGGTGAAGTGCGCCTCCACCTTCGGCTTTATCTCAACTTGTTACCAGGTGAGATTAAAGCCAAACGCTTCCACGTCGTACAATAAAATAAAAATAAAAAACACAACGGCAAGCTGTAGGTTCTTATTCTGAGATCGCGTTGCTGGTACGTAGGTAGGTAGTGTGACCATATGATGATATCTTTACTGGCACAGAACAAATAACTTATTTAAATTCGTCCTAATATTTATTTTGAGTCTAGGTGTTGTCTGACCGCTGCGAGGACGACAAGCACACGTCCGACGTCGACAGTGATCACACAGGTACTGATTGAAAGGCGGGCGCGCGGTGCGCCGGAGGTTTTTCAAATAATTCATGACTAAAATTAAATTTGAATAGGTATCAAAAAACTAGCTTACCTATCAACATGTAACCTATCATTTAAAATAAATCGTTAGTCAATATTCATTGTAGGTATCACAATATTTCTCTTGTAAATTTTGAAACGTACCATTTTCAATAAATATTTTTATCGAGTAATTTTTCAGCTATTATGTTTTCAGCTTACCTTTAATGTATATAGGTACCTGAAGTAATACATATATAAAAACAAGACTCGTGACTTGTTTAGAAGTACTATAATTTTCCATTGGAAAAAGAGAAAACGTCTAATGACAACTTTGCACATGTTGCTATAGACCGGGAGTGAATCGTAGGAAACTTTCATCCCATTACATTTCTAGTGGGATGGGAATGGGATGTCAACCATCGCCATACAAATCTACTTCATTATCTAACGCTCCTTTAAGCAAAATCGACAACAGATTGCGATGAAATATTGCACAGATATCATTCCGGAGCAGGAAAAAAATATTGGCTACTCTGCTTCCGAGTACCACGCGGGTGAAGCCGCGAGCAGAAGCTATTTATTTATATTAGCATACGTTTCCTTCCTTATAACAACCTTCAGACCAATAATAATAATATAATGTACATATAATATGAATCTACATTTCCTCATTACACCCCAAAAATAATCACTGTACTAAAGTTATCCTCCAAAGAGAGCAGTTGGGAGATTTTAAAAAATCATCTCGCTTGGCACGAGCACTCACCTTTTTCCTCGTTTTGGTAAGAAACGTCTCGATGTTGACCTAGTAGTAACGCGCACTCACCTTTTTCCTGGTTTTGGTAAGAAACGTCTCGATGGTGACCTAGTAGTAACGCGCACTCACCTTTTTCCTCGTTTTGGTAAGAAACGTCTCGATGGTGACGTCGCCGTCCACTTTTTGCAACTCAACCCGGACATAAGGGTCGCTGAAACATTATTTATTAGCTTAAAATCACTATAGCAAATACGACAGTATGACACCCTGGTGGTTCTGGGTTCAAATCCCGGGTGGGGCACATCTTTGTGAATGTCATTCCCAGTTTTGTTAGAACGATTCAGTCGATTGGGCAGATTGTATTTATCATTAGGTTCTATATAATAATATTACAATTATAATAGCAGAGTCAATCAGGGAGATAGACTCGCACATTACATTCGAATCAATAGATGAAACTACCTAGCGAGGTAGGCTAGACAACCTTGAGGAACACTAATGCTAATCACACTCCTGGGACACCAGTAGAGAGCGCAGAGACACACTGTGTGTTTCTAAATTAATTGTATAGTAAGTTGTACTTTTTTTAAATGAATAGATTAGCTCTTGACCTCTAGACTTGTCTAGCTCTAGGCCAGAGCAGGGATGAGGTCTACGATGGAGTGAGCTTTCCCAGAAGGTACCGGCTCTCCCTTGCACCGACGGAACACGGCATGGTTTGGTGCCGGACTTCGGCAAGAGGGTGATCGCTAGCCAGGAGCCTACCATACCACCAGTGTTGTGATCATTCAGTGGTAACGGAAACAAAAACCAGCGTGAGCGTACCTACACCCACTATTAGCAAAACAATATTTTATATAAAACAAAATAGTGTTACGCCAATCAGAAAGGTAGAATCATCTCGGGCTTCCACATAGTTCCGCAAAAATAAGATAAAAACAACTTGTTTACAAATAACACAAAAGGATTATTTTTGACCGTCGAGAAGAATAGAGTCCCAGATTACGCAACAGTTAGTTCCGCGATCAATCCCGCGCTTACAAGAACGGTCTATAGAAATGTATATAAATATTGCCGCGCGATTCGGAAACAGGACATTATTTAATTACGATACAGAGTGATAACATCGAGTGTATTGTATTGTGTATTATTGTATGATGAGTATGTATTTACAAAAAAAAAGTATTTTAAGTATTCAGTAAGTTGAGGATTCCGGTTGAAGTGCGTCTCCACCTTCGGCCTTATCCCAACTTGTGACCAGGTGAGATGCAGGCCAAGCGCTTCCCTGTCGTAGAAAAAAAACAATCCGTAATCTACATAGTTCCCATATTACAAGCTATGCTTAGTTTGGGGCTAGATGGCGCTGTGTGAAATTAATGTCCTGTAATATTTGAGTGCCATAGCAGTGTTTAGTGAAGTATAACTTAGTAGTGTTTAACTGTGTTTGAGAGTAATTAGTTTGGTGCTGAATAAACTTGTCTAATTTAGAGTAATAACCGGTTACTTTTAATTTTACGAACCCCAGCTCGTAACAATATTTATTACTCTCGATTGGGTGGTATCGTAATCATAATCTACCACGCTGCCCATTGCACATTGATGGATCGTACAACACCGACTACCATGGACCAATGAATACAAAAAAACAGCTTATAACGAGTAGGGAACGCATATTGCAGGTTTCGAACCACATATCAAGACAAAAAAATATGTTTTTTTGCATGGAACATTTGTGAGAGTCACGCTTGGCCGATTTTGAGTATTTTTGATATTTATTAAAGTGAGCATATACTATCACACCAAGTTTCAACTATTTAGGCACCAATGCTATTAATAAAGATAAAAAATACGTTAAAATTGCGATTCTTGTATTATTTTATTGTCACTTAAATTTCTTATTATGTTTTGATTGGCCTCTGCTTTGGTATGTGCGTTGATTGTCAGTCAGTCAGTTAGACAGCTACAAGACTCTTTTTGCTCCAAAAAACCGGCAGTGTATGTATGTGGCAATGTTTGTGACGGCATAACTCTGAAGTTTTAACTAGAAAGAGATAAACTAAATAGAAATGATTATCGCGTATAAGTAGGTTATTTTTTGAGACCTTGGGTGAAAAGAAATACAATATTTCGACCATATCATTTGACGGGTTGATCCAATCAATTCAATTTTTAAACATGCAGAGATTACACGTCATCATTAATCAGAGGACCTATTTTTACACTAGGGTAGTTTTGAGAAAGAGGGGTCTTAGGTGAGACAATTAGATTAATGTCTTGTGTATGGCATTTGAAATAGTAACGACTGCACATTTCAAAATTAGTTATTTAACTTAACTTTTGAACAAGGGTTGTTTTGTAACACAGGGACGAGTTATGAGGGTAAAATGCTTGTATGTTAAAGGGCGTTGACTTCAATTTACAATATTTTTTTAACACGGTGATAAAATCGTTACCATACATTTTATTATTGTTTGGTTGTGCTATTGATAACGGATTACTTTTAGCTTTTGACCGGAAGGTGTTACGATGACAGAGTATTACGAAATATATTAACTAAACATACTAGTCGTTCACACCGAACTGAGATCTCATGGCGTCTGGTTTATGTTAGCTATTTTTTCCAACAAGCCTCACAGCTCAGTTGGTAGTAGCTCTGCCTTCTGCGCTGTAGGTTGTGGGTTCTATTCCCACCCAGGACAAACATTTATGTGATGAATATAGATGTTTGTTCTGTGTTTGGGTGTTGTATTGTATGATAAGTATGTATTTACAAAAAAAAAGTATTTATGTATTCTATCCGTAATCTGGTTCCCATATTACAAGCTATGCTTAGTTTGGGACTAGATGGCGCTGTGTGAAATTAGTGTCCTGTAATATTAGCGTCCTGTAATATTTTATTTAACCACGGAGATTATTTCTCAGTAAGAAAATTATTACACTACGGTAAAAGTGTTTTTTCATTACACCTTACTCTGTGAACAATTTTAAGTGTGTTTCGAGGCTCTCTCTCGCTGCTAACTCTCATACTTTGTAAATCCAGAACTATAGCAAAGCACTATAACACCGACCGTAAGATGTCGGTGGGTGCGCAGAATATAATAAGTGAATAAGTAACCCCTACTAATATAAAAAAACAATTACTTGTTTTAAGTGCTCTCAAAACCGTTTCTTTAGATTAGTCGTGGATCAAAATCAGCCCCTCCAGCCCACGGACGTCGTAAAAGTCAACCAAGGGATATTCATAAAAAGACTTCTTCCTTCTAAAGCTTTAACTGTGAACACCGATCTGTCTGCCAAGCGTGGTGAGTATGGCGAAGCCTTACTTAGCTTTGGAGGAAGTTAAAAAGTGCTTTTTACACTGTGGTGAAATTATAGGCTATTTTATGATTTATGACATGCACAGTGAAACCCTTTGCACAACCAAAGTTGTGAGTTGTGCTTTGATGTATTGAAATATTGGCTTAGCAACCACTAAAAAGACTTCAATCATATTTACCCCCTTTGCAACCCAATCAATACAGGAGTGGTTTCAGTAAATTTGATATGTGCAGTTGATACTCTGGGGGTCGTTCGTAGGGGCAGACGGTAACAATTCTTTTAAATGACACCCACCCAAGACATAATATTTATGTCTCACTTAACGAACCTGTTCCTCAAAAACCACCTTAGTTAAAAAAAAAAAATATTACCGGTTATAATCTCTGCAATTTCAAACTTTTAGATTGATCGGATCTACTATTCAAGAGTTATGCCGAATCACATACATACAAGGAGAGAGATATGGATATCTATCGGAGATTTCGTTCGTTTCGCTCTCGCGATCAAACATAGACTATTATTCATTTTGAATGATATTTCTTCTTACGACATCCACAAGTCGATGAAGGGGTACTTTTCGAAAGCGGAACCACCACGGGACTTTACATAAGCGGGTGAAACTAATTCTACAATCATTGTCAGGGAAATCATGCATAGTCAGAATGAAGTACAGTCTTACACAGTGCAATCTGGTTTATATCTAGATAAGATAGCTTATGATTTTGTATGGCGTAGATCAGCATTAATAATTTAATAAATACTACTAGACATTTTACATAACCATCTTGTCCCAAAGTACACTAGTGATGGTGTAGTTCTAGGAATTCACCTAGCTAGACTGTAGAATATCCTTTCGAACCAGAATCTCATTTTATTTTTAATATGACAATGGAAACTGCATTTTTAGAGCGAACTATGGAGAGAGCTATGCTATGAATGTCACTACATGATAAAATCCGGAATATAAATATCCGTCCATCAAGCTGATGTGGCTGTGGGCAGGCCGTAGCTTGCAGAACCGATAACTGCTGAGGAGCAAAGGTTCTCGCATGGGGGACCCGATTAAACGCGAAACGGAGTGTTGGAAGAAGCACACTCGATGGACCGACGACATTGTGGCGGTTGCGGGGAGTTGACGGATGGAGGCGGCTCAAGTAGTGGCGTCGATTGGTGGAGGAAATGATGATGATGCTGAGGGCCAATGATTAACACAGCTTGTCTCTGATCTGCACAGCTTGTGCCGTGGTCTGTCTTTGTATTCAATTAAGGTTGTTAGTTGGTTAGAGCGTTTCCGGGTTTAGGAAAAGATGCGGGTTCGAGTCCCGTCGTGGGTTGTGAATTTTGTGTCATAATAACATTTGTAGAGGTAAATTATGTTCCGCAGTAGACTTAAGTGAGCAAAAATGATGTACTCTGTTTTGTTATTATTTGTAGCTTGTTTTACTTACGTAATGACAAGCTTGAAGTACTCTATTTTAAAATGGCCAGTAACACTACTCCCACAACAAAAACAGCACAACACAATTTGTAGTTTATTTCAAAACTTTATAACTCCGAGTATATGTTGGTGCCTACATCAACATAAGCGTATATGTGTGTAAAACCCATGTTTTAAAATGTATAAGTACTAGTTAGTAGTTTGCCCTGATCTGAGATCTAGTGATGTCTGGTTTGTATTAGGTATTTAACCTCATAGGTATATAATCTCACAAAAAAAGTTATCAATACTTCGAGTACAATATAAGTGTGCATTTGTTGTACTTTGTTTGTCCAAAACTTCCACAACTTTCTGTTTTCCAACAATGATTTCTTAGAAGAAATTTCGGTTTTAGCGATAAGTTCGCTCATTGTACTGCACACCGTGTTATCTTATGTTCAATGTAATTTTTTGTAGAATAAAGCGTTATTCAATTCAATTTTAACCGCCTCTGTGCACCATCTTAGGCCACATCTTTACTTGTTTTACATGTAAGCTGGTTGTCAAACGCTTGACTATCACCAATATAAAAAAAAAATAACAGATGGACAACAAAGTGATCCTAATAAGGGTTGGTCCGTTTTTTCCTTTTGAGGTACAGAACCCTAAAAGTTATTAAAAGACCAGTTTTATTTCAAATAAGAAGCTAAAAACCCTCATCACATCTACCCTACTTATCAAAAAAGTTTTTATTTTTGTTAAATTATAGGTACCTATATATATATCTATATATATTGTTATGTTCAATTTCTTTTAGAAGTTGATACATTTAGGGACAAATGCAATGAATCAGAAAAGTCAATGGTGATGATGAAGAATGTTATTAACAATTTAAACAAATATATGATTCATCCAAAATTACTATTAATTTATTTTTACTCTCAGACATGGTTTGGTATCAGTGTTCCATACACCATGATCCACACTAAACTTTATAATGATAATCCCATGAATAACTTGAAAACCAGGTGAAATGAAGGTCAAGCATCATATTAAAAAAAAAAAACAATTGGTTTGGTACAAAACACACCCAGTACCTACAATGCAATCATAGTAAAATATGTTTCTTTGTATTTCAAGAGATCGCACTTGGTCACAACATTTACAAATGTTATAATGGTATAGGTTATAATGTTATAAATCAGGAGCTAAATATGAAGTATTTATGACAGAAGATTAATTTTGTATGCTTTTGATAACTTAAAACTACAAACTTAGAAGGCTGTGACAGAGGGCCAGCAGCTCTAGTGCTGATTCAAATACCTTGGTTTTCTTACAATCTGCAATACAATTATTATTTAATAATTAACCAAAGCTTAGGGATATAATGTACCTGGTTCAAAGCTGAGTTATAATCTATTATGGCTAACAAACAAGGGTAAAAGCTAGTCAGATATAAAATACAAACCTTGCACCAAATATATCTTTCTTAGCCAAAGAGTAAGCTCCTACAATCTTCAATCGAAGTAGAAAGCTGTTCTCATCAGTCTGGAATTAGAAAAAATAAGCTTTAAGCATTGATAGAGATGCTCTTTTCATTTTTATATGACTTATATGGTAACTAATAATTAGGTATTTCTAGCAAGTAATATGTTTAGTCATTACTAATATAGGTAGGGTGTAGGACTATATAAACGCTTTACTTTATACATTAGTCATAGACTGCTTAGCCCAAACTCTGAACTTGGAAAGTAAATCTCATTAGAGATTAACCTTTTAGAGTAACACCTACACAATTCAGTACCTAGGTACTTGTTTGTCAAATACGCGATTCTAAAAGTTTAGCGCATATATTATGATACTTGTTCCGCAATATATAGCGCATTTAAATGTTAATCGCTCACAAGGACGAGGCATTGTTGTGGGCCTTGCGGACTTGTAAGATGTGCAGACTTTAGCGGAAATGCGAGTTTATAATACTTACACGAGTATCCGTCTGCCAAGCCATCACCCATGTGAAAATATACTAAATGATAAAACAACAAGAAACAATCCACATTCCTTCTGGCGTCGTACTACACGAAAACAACTGTTTCTAAAAACTTATGACACGTTTTCCAACTGTTGTACACAGCAACTCCACAACTTGTTAGGCAATTTGTTGGCATTAGCAACAACTTTAGAACAGGCACTAAAAATCTAAACACGTAAAACTACACCAAATGCTTAAAAATACATGAAAGAAATATAAAACTAAAATGCAGGGACCACTGTAACAAAATGACAGCAGAATGGATGATTAATGAAATGAATGACTGATTCGTCTGTGACAGTGACAGTAGAGTCAAAGAAGTGTTTACAAATTCAAATCTTTGGCATTATTTTTATTTTTCTGTTGTCGTGTACGAAACAAAGCAAGACAATAATAATATTGTGTTCTATATTCCAATGTAATGTAACTCATGCTAGAAAAATAGCAAAAAGTCAAGAATTTTAATAACGCTTTACGGTTCATTTAACGCAAAATGTTTTAGTTTTTTGTATAACATGTTACCTCAACGGGCGGACTGTTGATGGGCTGAAGTTTTTGTAGGTGAAAGTACATATTAGGCACGGTGGTGTTGAGAACAACACGGAAAAAAAATATAATATATATTTTTTTAACTAAAGCAACAAAAGGATGGGCTTTGTCGCTATGCGACCAGATCGCTCAATCATACATTAAATTATAATTGTATACACATATTTATTTACAAAAGAGTAATAAATCCATGACTGCTATTATGAACGTTTCATCCATGGCTATGTTTTATTGATCTAGATAGTAGATAGATTAATAGTTCAATAAAACTCGATAGATGTCGTTGAGTCACCTTATGCACAGACTACAACTGGTTTTTTCTGTTCCGTGGGCTACATAAACTTAAGTTTTATGTGTAGGTATTTAGCCCACTTAGTGTACAATATATGTATATAGCCTACTTAAAAGGGCTGTTTTACTTACATGATGCCATAGAACTATAAAACTTTTTTTAGTTTAGTCTCGATGCTGTATGGTGTGTATGATATGGTATAGGTAAAGTATGAGACAGCGTTAGATTATGTTCACCGGAGGTACCTACCTCATACTGAAGAGAAAATCGAGGCTCATGTCTCGTTGTCCTAATATCCCTGTGCTGAGCGGTCCAGGACGAGGAACGATTCCTGCCAGAAGCAGTATTCGCTTCCTCGTAGTCAATGGGCCTGACTTGGTGCATCATAAAAAGCGTAGGTACGAATATCTAGCATTTCTCACTTCCTCGTAGCACATTTCACCATTTAGGTTTTCAATCGCATTTAAATTCACTGGATGGAAAAAAAGTGTTCACAAACAAAATCTAGCGCAAAAATCTGACTAGATTTCGCCGAAGCGAGAAATAAATGACGCTGTTATCTTATCTACACGAAATGAGCACGATAAATGGAGCGTTTATACCTATAGCTACTTAGCCAGCACAGATATCAGAATAGGTGGGTATACCTACTGCTATCTGTGTTTTATGCAGTGCCTACCCTGTTCCTACAGCTATTAGGTAAAATGTATAGCTGCATCTCCCTCTCTACCTATTCATTTTAGTTAGGTACTTACCTATTTTAGCTGTAATATTATAGGTACCTACTTAGTGTTAATGAACTTACCTGCCTACCTAATACATGCAAGTGGTGATGAAGGTAGGAAGTTCTACTAGGCATAAGACCTACCTTCCTTTATCACACCCACCTTCCACAAGAATCACCTAGCTTCCTTAGTAAGGGTAGTAGGTACCAACATTCATGTGTCAAAATCTAAGCACTGCAAGCTTAGAGATTAGACTTAAAATTAATGTATCAAAGATCAAGGTCATGTCAAACCGCGCCAAGACTAGGAAACGGTGAATGGAGAAGATATAGATCTATAGAAACTTTGAAAAAAAAACGGCTACCATTTTGTTTTTTTTTTTCAAATTTTCCATACAAAAATGTTTGTTCTGCGATTTCGTCTACCCACTAAATCACAGAACAAACATTTTTCTACTACAAAACAAAGGTAGTTGACTCGACTCGTATCATAACCCGGGTATCTTCGAGAACAACCTTACAGCGCATGACTCGTCCGGGAAAGGAACCAGTAGGTATAGGTACCTCCAGATCGTGAGAGATTAAACTACACAACAGAGTATACCTAGGTACCTACCTACTTACCAATAAAAGTAAAACAAGTTCTTGATTTATTCATTGGATTTATAATGATGAAAATCGAAAATACAATGTTCTGGCTGTTCACAATTTAATTTACCCAAATAGGTAGGTTGTAGGTATAGGTAGGGACGAAGGATGTACCAGCTTATAAATAAACAAAAAGTAACGCTACATGCAAAGATGTATATACCTACGCAATATAGGTACCAACATTTTTATCCTTGTCATTGGATGTTGTCACTGGCCTAACCATCGATATAACAGTTTTATTATTATTCTAAAGGCCTAATTGACATGCCGCCGGATCTTCTATGTAATAGCAGGGGGGGTGACACTCAAAAGTTTAGGTACGTTTGGCCGGAGCTCCTCCCGGGGAGGATGACGGCGACAGGTTGCCACTCGGTTCTCGTCTCGAGTCGCGCGCTAACCGCGTGCGTCATCGTCACCGTGCGTTATTTATTTGATTTTTGGATCGAACAATTATTGACTTCGAAACACAATCGTTCGTATAAAAGATACTGTTATTTATTGTATACGGGTGACAAAATAAACAAAAACTAAACTATGAGTAGCTACAGTAGTAAGCAGATATTTTCTTTTAAAATTCTTCAATGTTAACACACTAGGTATTGATACCATGACCATTTTGAAATAATATTACTTGCTTGTTAACAAATTTGAATCTGAAGTTTAAAGAGTAGGTACTTATAGCCTTTAGTTTCATTGCAATAATACCAACAAAGGAAATCGTCTATGATAATAGATACCTTAAGCATAGAATAAAAAAATCTGATGAAAATAAACATCATTGTACCTACCGACCTAGAAATCAACCGTTTGTTTCTCTTGACGGCACTACTAATAGGGCCTTGGGAGATTTTTCTTTCCCGTGACTCTACTATTCTCATTGGCTGATTGACTCATACCTATATTAAATATCCCCGTGGATTAACCGATTACCAATGACACTACTCAAGTAGACCGCAAAACCATCGTCCGTCTTGAGGACTAAGGCCTTGACCCCATTAGGCTTACTGTTTGCCTCTAGTTAGGTCCGCCTGGCTGGCTACCACCATCTTTCCTTAATTCTGAAGCCATAACAACAATTCTTAAATTGTTGTGTTCCGGCATTTAGAGGTAAAATAGCCAGTTCCTCAGTTTATTGAGGATTCCGGGTGAAGTGCGCTTCCACCTTCGGTCTTATCATAACTTGAAAATCAGGTGAGATGAAGCCCAAGCACATTGTTCTGCAGTTATAATTTTCAAACAATTACGTTATATAATAGTTTACAATTTGAAGTTAAGTTCATATATCTAACTAGGATGAAATAGGTAAGATAACAGAGTTCATATATCTAACTAGGATGAAATAGGTAAGATAAACGGTCGTGCCATGTAAAATCAAATTTACTATGACACTACTTCAAAGGACTAGTGTCATGGGAAATGCTGTTTTACCCATGGCATTACTCGTAGTGTCACGGGAAAGAAAAATCACCCACGGCACTACTAGTAGTGCCTTGTAGTAGTGTCAAGGGAAACAAACGAAATCAACAATAATATTATAAAAAACAAAATGAAACAGGGAAGTATGAGTACCTAGGTAGGTAGTACCTACATTAGTTATACTTAGGCCTTAGGTAGACAAAAACAGCACATCTGCCATGCTTGTAGGGCTCAAAACTTTTAATTTCAAATTAATCATTTATCATGGTAGGTATATCATATATCACACCTAGTACCAACCTTGAAAAACTTTTAGTTGAAAAAAAATATTGATGATAATATTTTACATTCAAACAACAAATACTCATTCATAGGACAATGTCCTCGCCCAACTTATAGACTGCCCTTGGGTAGATAAACACAGACTAGACAGATAAGTAAGGAAAATAGTAAACTGGTAGGACTGTTCCTAACAGACTGTAATAAACAGTAACTAGTTACTTGCAATTGGACCATGTTAGATAGGTACAAGGTGGTTGGTCTAGGAATCTAGAAATAATAAAATAATATAGGTACCTAATAGTAGGTAAATGGCCTGCTGTACCATTAACCACCTACATCAGTCAGAAAATCTCAACTGAATGAAGCTATGCTTACCTTGTCTCTACTCAAACAAAACATTTTGTGAGTGTATTCCTTAACAGAAGTTATACAAGTACCTATTGTCTAATTAGAAATACTTTCTGAAAAAGACACCAGATACGGTGCACCATAAACATCAAACAGGCACAAAGCCTGGAACAAGTGAAATTGCACTTTAGACTCACAAATTCTACGATATAACTAAACTACACTAGACAATCAAGTTTGAAAGTTAATTATGAACAGAAAGTAAATGGCTGTATCACTGCTAGTATTGTCATTGAGCGTACATATTTGAGTTGAATTGAGATTCTTGGAATATAACAAATCATACACAGAAACAAAGGTATGATTGTTAGTTTAGATACCTTACATTTGTATTAGTTTAGATATTATAATATAATTAGAAATTAAATTGGTATAACTGGAGTATCATTTGATCCACAAAAAGCACGAATTCACCTTTAATATTATGAAAATTAATATTCAAAAGTACCATAAAATCAGTCTCAAAAACAAAATTAAGTACAAATGTGATTAATAAATATTCCTACATTAATATGTATTAGTACAATTAACTACTCTCCGTTAACATCAAAATGTTATAAACATCAGAGAATTATTCAGTAAACTTGTAAATAATCACAAATATGGAATGTTACTAACAAATATTGACTTAAATGCTAAGTAAAGGCACACATGTGAAGTTGAATATTCTAAATTGTTATCAAAATACTTAAGGATAAGTAATACCTACTTTATAGGCATTCAATTAGCAGCTAGCTTATGAACTTTCAGCCAAAGACAATATTGTAGTTAAATTTGAAATAATCAAGTTATTGACATTCTTATCAAAAGAATCACAAACAGCACACACAAAGTTATTTGTTCTTAATTCTTACAAATATTAATAATCAACCTTAAAACTAATCAGATACAATAAAATCAGATATAATCTGGTCCCACTCTTTGGAATCCAAGGTATACATTTACCTTATAATTATGAATAATTCAACAAACTGAGCAATTGTTACTGGATCTTGCATCCTTTACGTTTCTTCATCTCTGCCTTATTTTTTTTCTTAGCCAACCCCTCTGCTGTTATATCAGATATAACTGAAAGTCGCTTCGAAGGGTCACTTCTACCATCCCTTCCATCTGCAGGATTTGATTCCTGCGGGAATGTTGAGCTGTACAGATTGTTGTTCTCGCTATAGCTATGAGGTAGCACATGAGATTCAGGCTCATCAGTGGGATAATGTGATGCTGGTCTGATGCTCACTGGGTCAGGAAACCTTGGCTTCTTGGATGTTGCAGGAGGGGGAGGAGGTTCTCTGTGCATTGGCTTAACTCTCTTGTCTGACTCAAATGACCGAGAGTGAGAGTGAGATACAGAACTTGACATACCAGGTTCCGAATGCTGGGAATAATACTCCCTCGAGGCTTCCAATGACTGTAAGGCACTAGATTTAGACTGGATAGTTTCTTTCTCAAATGGTTCTACATAGTTCAAGTCTGAGTCCACAGATTTGCACAGTCTTAAGCGGTTTTCATTTATTAAGTCTTTGGGATTGCTGTATGCATCACACAGGGTTGTTTGCTGCTCATCCTCCTGCTCTAACTGCTGGACTGCCATTTTTTGCTGCTTTTTCAGTAAAGCTTTTTGTCTTGCCTTTTCTTTGGCTCTTTGCAGCTTCTTATACTCCCGTTCCTGAAGCAATCGAGCCAGTTCCCCATCCTGAGCTTCAACTGCAAATCTCATGTCAGCAAGAAGAATGTCTCTGTCTTGGACTTCCGAGCTCAGTTCGCGCGCAAGTCTAGCATCTCGTTCTTCTTGCTCCAAGCGTCGTCTCATCTCGGCTAATTCGGTCGGGGAGAGGCCCAATTCGTCAGGGTCAAGGTCATTAGGCGCAGGTGTCGGGAGCGGAGGGAGAGGCACAGGGGCGGGCGCTGCGCGCGACGAGCTCGGCTGCTGCAGCATGTCCGAGTGTAGCCGCCGCTGCCTGCGGAGGTTAATTTCCGCCATCTCTCGCGCGATTTCCGCGTCAATATCAGCCTGGCGCCGCCGCGCGAGCTCTTTGATATGCGCTTCATGCTCGATGCCTTGCTGCTCACTCAGCGCGACCGGAAAGTCCTCCCTGATCTGTTGGTTGCGATACCTGTTCTCGGTGAGATGGGAAGAGATCTCACGATCCTGCAGCCTGTGCGCGAGAGCACCGTCCGTCCGCACTAGCCACTGCTCGCGTAGATCCGTCACATGCCCGAACTTTGGCATTGTATCACTCGCATGAAAACGAGCCATATCGGAGACAGTCCTCACTTCGTCACTTCACATCTAACTCAAAGAATCAAACCGCGACGTTTACTATATTACATTATTTTCTTCCCCAAGACAAGCACGTAGAATCGCGATTTCGTTTCATTCACAAGTTCTCAACACAAAAGAAGACTTTTCTCGCGTTCCGTGAGAGGATCGAATGACTTTTTACGTTTCCCCTGTGAACTTGCGCGAACAATAGAGACGATTATGTAGTAAAGTAGGTAGGTACTTTTAATAAATTGCGATGCTCATTCATTAAATATGTGATTATGTCGTCATTGTAGACTGTTTCCTTCCAATTCCAAATCCAAAACATACACTGCCTGCAGCTGCATTTTATGCCTGCTGCCACACAGGCAGACAGACAGATTGATAGGAAAGCGAAAGCTGCTGCCTATAAAATTTACAGATTGGAGATCTGTCGGAGGAATTTATTTATTACACGTACACACTGGATGGTTGTGTGGTGTGTGTGTTGTGATGTGCAAAGAGAAGAGAATACATACAATACTAACAATGTAAGAAGAGCCGGGACGGGACCCCATAATCAACAAAAAGGTAACCTAATGTCAGAGCTGAGCAATCAAGTATTTAGAACGTTGAACGTTGAACGTGTCATGTAAGTTGACATGACAGCGAAATTGACGACAGTTAATTATACATTAAGAAGCGGTAGGCGTTATAATTATTGTTTAATTTTGGCAACCAACTGCTCTTAAAGTATATTTTATTCCCAACAACTTCAATACACTACAAAAACTAAATTGGAAAAAACATATTGAGGAACTTAGTAAACTAGTAAGCAGTTCTGCGTATGTGCTTTACAAGCTATCGTGGATGGTCAATACTGAGTCACTTATCACTGCTTATTATGGCATTGTAGAGTCCCTGCTTAGATACGGTATAATGTTCTGGGGTAACTCAACCGATAAATATATCATATTTAAAAGGCAAAAGAGATGCATTAGAGCCATGTTTAAGAAACAAGTGACTGATAGCTGCCAGCCACTTTTCAGAAAGCACAAGATACTTGCACTTCCATCACTTTATATACTTGAAGTTTCACTATTAGTAAGATATAATCCTGTATATTTTTCACGTATGATAGATCTTGGCAAAATAAATAGACGGGATGCACATAAAATTCACACTCATAAGAGCAACACAACACTACTGCAGTAAAGTATAGTCTGTATGGCATCTACTTCATCATCATCACATCACGTGCAGCCTGTCTCATCCCACTGCTGGGCATAGGCCTCTCTTCTCTTGTACCAACCTTCTCGATCCTGCGGCATCTACTTAATACAATAAAATCCCACTCCCAATAAAAGAGCTCAATGACTCCCAATTTAGGTCAAATCTTAAAAAGTTTCTATTAGCACAAATGTTACTATAGTATTGATGATTTTTAGATGACAAACTGTGATTATTATAAATTTGACATTAGACACTCAATTTAATATGATTTTATTTTGATTGCTGTATTTGATGACATATTTGATGAACATTTAAACTACCTTATTTTTAATTCTCTTGTAGATGCAATTATGTTTAATTTACATTCTTATAAAATTTGCATGCTCTTTAAGGCTGAGCATAATTGATACTTATTGATAACAACTGTAATAAAGATCTATGTGACATTATGTTCGAGCAAATAAAAATATCTTTATCTTATCTTTATCCAAAATAATGGATATTACAACAATAGAAACACCCGGACCGGACGTTTTATTTTCAAAAGTTGTTTTTGTTTGTAAGCGTTCTTTTATCGCTCAGAACTTGAGTAATGAAGTTTATGCAACCTGAAATTCAATAAGAAACATGTACGTACATTATCATTAGTTAAAAAACAAACATATAATTGTATGCATTGCGCGTTGGCCCAGACTAGAAAATATAAACCATTTTCACACTTGAAATTGTCTATAGTATTAAACCATTGCAACTGTAAACTGGCGAACACGAACCTATGGAACGTATCAGAAGTAATCAGAAATAAATAGTTCAGCAACAATCAGGTTTGTTTATTTGCAGAACCTGAGATGGATTCCGGATAATCGGTAACGGAACAAGAAATAAAAAGTTGTAACTAACAAAATTAAAAAAACTAAACTTTTGAACCGGTGGCGTGCGGCCCCTTCTTCATTATGCTCACAGGCTCCAAATAGGTAGGTATTACCTGGATTCCGGATATCGTTGGTAATGTAATAGGTAAGTTTTATTGTTAGTTAAAACTCTACATTTTGACATTTCGATTACGGACTTTCGCTTTTTGTAATCTCCTTCCGGCGTGGTTGAACAAGTGTTGAATGCCATCTTGGTACGTGCTGTTTGACCAAGAACTGCGAGAAGCTTCAATCAAAGCAAAACACCTCCCTTATACTGTGCACAGGTGTGGAGCGTTATTTAATTGATGGTACTGCTGGCGCGTCAAATGTTTGATCATGCTGACAAATGCCACCACATCCATCGGAGACACCTTTATGGCCTTTTCTGTTTCTAGTCTATGTCAATGATCTACAATCCTGTGTAGGGTACCTGTGTGACATTGTATTGTTTGCTGACGATACTTAATTAATATTTAGAGTCGATAGGGCTAAAGATAACTATGATTGTGTAAATGCTTCTCTAGCTAAAGTTCTTGATTGGTTTACAGTAAATAACCTCCTACTAAATGAGAAAAAAACAAAATGCATCCGATTCACCTTGCCTAATGTTCAAGTCAGCAATGCTAACATTATCTTAAATGGGGAAACACTTAACTTTATTAAAGCAACTACTTTCTTAGGTTTAAATATTGATGCAAAGTTGCAATGGGGTATTCATATTGAGTCATTAGCTAGCAGATTAAGCTCGGCTGCATACGTTGTACGTACAATAAGGCATCTTACTGATGAAGCTACGGCGAGGTTCGTTTACTTTAGTTACTTTCACAGTATTATTTCTGATATTTTTATGTGGAAGTGCAGCTGATATGAAAGCATTTTTAGTCTACAGAAGAGAGCTGAACGGGCAATTTATAAAATAAAACTCGTGACTCTCTCAGGGAACGTTTTAAAGAGATTGGTATTGTTACAGTCAGCTCCCAATACATTTATGAAAATCGAATGCACGCTGTAACATAGCGTTACAATTTAATAATTAAAAACAATAGTTATGTGCCGAGCGCTGACGGGAGACCGGTTTTGAACTGGGCGCTTGTAGCTGAGCGAGTGGTGAATGGTAAACGGCGCTGGTGTTAGTCGCTTCTAGATCATACTCCAGGCAAATTCACGCCAGTTATCATTAGTTCGTGCGTTCTAGCCGGCTACTGACAAATACAGTACTATTATTTAGTAAATTGCCTCAACAAATTGTTTTATCATTCACTGTGAAAGTGTATTCCCGCTATAGGGTAAGTTTTCAATGGAACACAATTCAACACTATCATTGTAATTGCTAATTTTCATACTGTGTAATGTAGATAATATGTTAGTTATAGTAAAAAATCATTTCTGCTTTCTTGTTATTCATTTCTGTTGTTTAACATGTACATTATGTGTACATGTTAAATATAGTCTATAGTAGTATAATTAGTCAAATATAACGTTAGCTTCTTATTCTAAAAGCCGTTAGATGACGCTTCGTCTTCATATCTATCTACCTTATTTTTTAATTTTTGAAATCTAATTTCTAATTCTTCTAAATTGTTTAATCTTGAACTCAAATATAATTTGCATTACTGCATTCATTTAATTCTAAGCCTTCTGCTTCTTCAGCTTACATGTATAAACTACTAAACCGTTCTGGTTGTACCACCATGGCAAAACTATACTACAAGTAAGTACCTCCTTCTTCGTGAAGCCATTGGTGGGCCCCCAGATCGGAAGTAAGATAAACCAAATGTTAATCATTTGGTTTACCACATTGCCACAAATTGAGCAAATGTTCAGTGTGATGAATATAGTAAAAAAACAAACTAAGAAACTGATTGGCACCTGATACTTTGAATTCAATTATTCTCATAGGAAACCAGCTAAAAAATTCAGAACCACAGCTTCGTTTTGCCTGAAGACGTCCTGTTAAAAAACATTAGAAAAACAAACGAAACATCAACAGAAACATAACCAGGACCATCAACTTCCATCGCCAATGTTCGTGATGAGAATTATGTTTTAGATTACGAAATGTTGCAGTTCATTCAATTTTGAATATTGTTTGTACCTAACGGTTACGTGCACCTGTATTTAGAAATATCATCATTCTCCTGCCCTTATCCCACGCTAGGTGGGGTCGGCACAACATGTTCTCTTCTTCCACTCACTCCTATCAACCGTCAACTCTGCATCTACACCTTTCATACCCATGTCCTCTTTCACACAATCCATCCATCTCTTTTTCGGCCTTCCCTTGCTCACATGTCCATCCACGCTCAAATTCATAACCCTTTTGGTCAAATGACTATTATCCCTCCTCATTACATGCCCATACCATGCCAACCTAGCACTCCTCAACTTTTCTACAACTGGTGCCACTTTCAAACTTCCATTTTACTTTTATTATTATTTACATATCTGGCGACTTTTTGACGCTGGTCAAGCGATTTAATTTTTGCCATAGCGGCAACCCTGGCGGCGAGACACGGCAGCTCTTATTTGAATATGTTATCTTTTATGTTTTACATGTGTTTCAAGCAAATAAAGTAACTGTGTTGTATAATAATTATCTATTTTAGTAAATAATATTTGTAAAATGCAAGTGTTATTTTTAATTTTAAAGCTTTTCCATAATGTTGTTTGTGGAAAAAAAATATATTTGCTGGTATTAATTAAATAAGCATTGGGTTGCCAAGTTAATGTCTTAAAATGTGACCGTCAAGTGTCAATGTGTCATGTCATGACATTCCAGAAAACATTCGAAACATTTGGATCACTGTAACTAGTAACTACTAACTAGCGTTTGCTGCTGCTGCGGAGTCTCGCTGTACATATTGAGCCTCGTCCCGAGCAATTAATTCGGGTTCCGCAGCCAGCACTCCAATACGCTCCAACTTGTTAGAGTATTCCATCACTGGACCCTCGAACTTAACAGTGGTCGTTCTAGTTCAGTGGTCTTCCTTGACGTGGAAAAGGCTTTTGATCATGTTTGGCACGCGGGCGCGGGCCTTATCCTAAAACTGATCGGATCCAGTGTGCGACCAATGCTTATACAAATCATAGCATCGTTACTACGAGGTCACCAATTCTATGTATAGGTCCTGCGCCTATATATACATAACAACGCGCTACCTCGCCATATCACCGCCGGCGTACCGCAAGGGAGTTGATTTTATGCATTATTTATTTATTGTATGCATTGTATGCACTCTATACAGATGACAGTGGCTTCTTCTCGTCCTCGATTAACCCAATTCTAGCACGGAGACAGATGAAACGTTTACTTGTCGCTCTTACAGAATTGTTGGACAAGTGGCGGATAGCTTTAACGTAGAAAAAACTGCTGCCCTTCTTGTTACGCGCAAACGCACTGTCCTCACGCCACTCGGACTGCAAGGTCAAGATATCGAATGGCAACCTTCTGTCCGATATCTTGGTATAGATATAGACAAGTCCTTGACGATGAACGCACAGGTCGAACGCGTCATTCGCCAAACCCGTGCTAGCTCCAGGGCTATGCTGCGACCAGTCCATACATCAAAACTTTCGTTACGGGCCAAGGTTGGAGTATACAAAACATATTTACGGTCAAGAGACACCTACGCGCTGCCAGCATAGTATGTGCTGTGTTACAAACCGCAACAAAATTTAGTCCCAGCCAAGTACCGCCTTGCGAGTGTGCTCAGGTGCAGGGTGGTATGTGAGGAACAAAACCATTGCCCGTGATTTGCAAATGCCCAGTGTTGAGGAGTTCGTGGTGACGTTGGCGCGACGCTAGTACGACCTCTTCCTTGTGAAATATTGGCACTCCTGTCATATCTGACGGATTACAGTCGGCCGGTTAGGCCCTTACCAGCAGGTTAAAAAAAATTGACGGTGACCCGATTTATTGATGACATTGTTTACACTCGCGACTTACCTACCTTGGGTTGCACGCCATACCAAAGAAGTTGAAGTTACCTACCTTGGCATGTCAAAGACAGTAATAGGTTCCTCTAGTCAGCCATTATAAGGAAAAAAGAATCTCGGCATATGATATGAATGATATTTTTTACATTACGCGATTGCATATTTGCATTAATAAAACTTAACTACATAGGTACGTATAAAAAAGCTGTAGGTAATTGATTTTTAAAGTCGTATTTTTAGACAATCACGTATTACGCAATAATTAAACATAAATTTACACGATTTATCAACGTTCATTATGAGGTAATCATAGATTAAATTTCATGTTGTTTTTGTTTTACAAAGCATACAAATTTATCCGGGGAAAAAACTACTGAATATGGTGCACAAACGCAATGTAGGTAGGTACACTGCCAGTTGTAAGCCCTAGAATAACTGTCCTTTTTCAAGGCGCAGGAGCTAGACATGCTCAAAGTATTAGGTACGTGTTTTATGGATAATGTTAATTTCCCATACAAACGTAAAAAACGTTCGAAATATCAAGTCGATATAGGGATAATCTTAGTCGGTTACTTTTTGTAAAACACTCTTCTTTCTTCTTCGTATTCGGTACTTCATAACTGAAGATCGTGATAACCCGGGACTAGTTTTATAGGCACGGGTGACCTGTCTCCAGCGACTACGATTCGTTGCCATTTGCACCACGTCGTAAAATGTCGTATCCTTATCTTTTAGCTAGTCAGACCATCTGATTGGATATCTGCCGCGTGACCGCTTCCCTTCGACTTGTCCGACGATGCCCAGCTTTTCTAGATTTTCGGCGATACGTCTCGCAATGTGTCCGAAGTAAGATAGGATACGACGGTGGCAAATTGTAGACTGGCGTTCTTCGATCTTCAGCTGCATGATGATCGACACATTTGTGCGCTTCGCAGTCCACGGTACCTATACGCAATCCTTTTCATCTCTCTTGATAATATGGCCCAAGTCACCACCTTATATTGGCTTTGGCGAGTCTAAAAAACGAATACAAACCAAAATATATGGAAAAGAGTTTTTCCATGCAAACACTAAATTCCATATATTTTCATTGTTATTGCGTTTTAAGAAAAAGTAGCGCACCATAGACATAGATTATCTTTTTCAGTTATAAGTACCTTATGTGAATCCCCGTCACAAAAAATAGAATACCTACCTAGGTATATCTTGAATTGAAACACGAGTTTTCAGATTAGCAGATTCAGTATTCTTGTTAATTGACCATGATTTTTCACAATTTTTTTATCTTCACCACCTAAATTCTTCCTTGATTTTAATATAAATATAAATAAAATATAAGTAACTTTAAAAAAGGAGCACTCAATGTTCACGCACATTAATAGGTAAATAGTGTCAATTTAAGTTTAATTATTGAATAATACGCGATTGACTGAAAATAGGGGTGTTGTGGACGAGACAAAGAACTCAGCTTTTACTAGATAAGAACTTAAAAATATAATTACAGCTTTTCTACGTAGGTAGGTATAACTAAAAAGATCCAGGTAATAATGCAATAATAGCATATCTACTCGTATACTATTTCCAAATAAAAATACAGCAATTAGGTACGGACCCTGGATCCGTACTACAGCAGTTCTGTAATTTTTAGGGTTTCGTACCTCAAAAGGAAAAAAACGGAACCCTTTGTTGTCCGTCTGACTGTCAAGACCAAGGAACGCGTTCCTGAGACAAATGGTCTTGACAGTATTAAGAGGTATCAAGCTGAAATTCATACAGCCGTCTGCCGCTAAATGTTGAAACTCGCTACTACTCGCCTAGAATCTTGAAATAGCGTGAAGCAAAGTTTTATAGCACACATAATGAACAAAATCCGAAATCCTTAAATTTTTGGTTACGTCACAATATATATGGTATATTTATTTTATTGTACGTTGGGGATGCGCTTGGCTTCATCTCACCTGGTTACAAGTTGAGATAAGGCCGAAGGTGGAGGCTTCCACACTTCACCATCTTCGCATGTTAAGTTATTATCCGCGGGTAACAGCGCGGGGCGCAGATAGTGATTGTATACTTACGCAGATGTACCTATACCTACTATTTCTACCGTGTCGTCGTATGGCCCAGCAGTGACGTGCAAGCAGCGGTGGGTGGTGCTTAGCTATGAAAAAAACGCAAGGATAGGCACTTTTTGTGTTCAGTAGGTAAGTACTACTAAATTTAATAATTTTAAAAAGAAGCAACTATCAAAAATAATAACATTTCGTGTGAGTTTAGATTTAGCATACAATAGTAGGCAACACTTTTAGCCTTGAATGTGTCCAACGCACATGTTAGTCCTCTACTTAAAATAAATAGACAATCTTTATTCTGTGTCCTCTTTAGTTCCAGCGATTAATCTTCTCCTCTCGGATGATCGCGGACATGATAACAACTTCTCGTCAAGAATGCCGCCATCTAACCCAAAAATAGTCACCAGTTGTATAAATAGTATTCATCGTGGTGGTTATGTACCTACGTATCCAAGTGAACAATCCAAGTGCAAACCGACAGTAATTATAGTTACGCTAACTTGTGCTTTCTGAGTTTCATTTCTGCAACTTATGTGGTAGGTACTAAAGTAACATATTACTTACATTTTCCTACTTGTTTTTAAGTTGTA
Source organism: Venusia cambrica (assembly GCA_951394065.1). Lineage (NCBI taxonomy): Eukaryota > Metazoa > Arthropoda > Insecta > Lepidoptera > Geometridae > Venusia > Venusia cambrica. Next base: position 855,336 of record OX596037.1, on the reverse strand, counting down.
CACTTGAATACGCTAGCACCCACTTTGTACATAATTAATTAAGATTTTTCGATTATTGATAACTCGCCTATTCTTTGCACGAACTCGGAGAGTCCTTTTTTGTTGCCTGTTACATAAAACGGTTGTTCAGACATACGGAAGATCCAACTAGACAGACGTGGGTATCTGAAAAAGAAAAAGAAATTACCTACAAAATAATGGCTTAGTGATCCTATGTAACTGTATAATGTAGGTTGCTAAACCGTCCAAATTGTTAGATAGGTAAGTCAGTCTAACCATTTGGAATAAATTTGTCCAAACAATTAGATCATCGAACTACTAGGACTAGATGGTATATACCAAAAAAGATGGCGCAATGAAGTTGTCATTTTTGACAACGCGTTAGACGTAATCGTAAAGCTTTATAACTTAATTATATTATGCTGATAATAACATAGTACTGTGTTCATATCGCACCTTAAACTATCAACGGGCACTAGGCAATGCAGTGTGCTGATAGTAGCCGCTAAGCAGATATCGGCCAGCGTGATCCAGCTGCCGCCAAACCACTGCCTGCCGTCCAGCATGCGATCCATGTCTGCGTATGCACATTCAATGTCGCACACCTGCTGCGGCATTACGAAATTGCAGCTTTCGTATAGTATTGCATCCTGGAACAATATAATTTAATATCTAATCAATCAAAACTAGGGAACGCGATAAATAAAATAAAGAAAAGATCGTTGTCGCCGGTAACGTGAAAAATCAAGCAAGCGCCTTGTGATGGCAATATGTTGTTTTTCGTATTTCTCAGTAGGTTTCTTCCGTAGGCGAGAGACGTCATGAGTCACTCAGAAGGTGTGGAATTGTCTGTTTGTAAATTAAAAACTTAATATTGTAATTTATCGTAATGTCGTGACGGATTTGTCTCGAGTCATCATCACCAGTAGGTAATAATGAATTTCGGTTAACCCCAAGGCAGCATCTGGGCTAGGGGGCTAAAAATCTCTGATTAAAAAACAAAATAATACTTACAGCTGCGGCACGATACCGCGGGTATAACACGCTAGCGTTGTAGAACATTTGCTGCTCTACGACAGACCTGCCGCCAGCGTCGACAGGTAGCATGTAGCGGCAGGAACTATATCGGGAGGCAAGGTAGTTGCAAATCGCGTGGCTGGAAATCGATCAAATAAGTTGTGTATGTTTATTAGGCTTTAATATGTTACTCTATAGTGAAGAATTAGAATATCATTTTTCTGATCATTGATCGTAACACAAACCTGTCACGGAGTATGAGCTCTCTGTCCTGAAGAACCGGTAAAGTTTGAAACGGATTTTTCTGAAAATGTAGAAGGGACGTTTAACTGCTGAGCTGAGGTTTTCACCGCATTATAGAGAGAAGAACAATACAGTTTATTTTTGCTTACCCCCAGCATTTCCGCGGTTCTATGTTCGCCTCGATCCATGTTCACGTCCACCTCATTAACACTGAGGTTCATGGCGTCCAGAGCCATCATGACAGCTCGGCAGGATGGACTGCGATCTGTTTTCCAGAGAGTGACATTTCTGAAATCACACGTATCTATCTTCATAATCTTATTCTTATTCTGAGTGGGGGTGACCAAGGCCTGCACTGACGTCCCCCTGTGGGGTGTATTGGGCAATGTTCCTAATGGTTTAACTTACCCTACCCCAGCCAGCTCTTTAAAATACCGCAGGACTTTGGGTTGTTGGTAACACTTATTGAGCGCCTGAGTTCGCGAAGGTAACAATGAAAATTACACTGATGTTGTGAGCGATGATGATTGCTCTAAGCCCGGGGCCAAGCATTTCCCTAAGTCTTCTCCTTTGCCGATTCTGTAACCGAGCAGTGAAGTGTTTTCCTCCTCCTATAAGCAGCGCCGGCATAGAGCACTGTCCGTGACTCCATTTTGAACAGGTGGTAGTTCAGGTCGCAGTGTCCTGTGATGATGCCTACCATCCATCGAAGATCACCGCGTTTCATTTTGATAAGAATATTTGATATATTCTTGTTCGGACTTGGGAACATCTTCTTTAATATCATACAGTCCTTCCTTTGGTCCCAAAACTTTTTTGCTCCATAACAGAGTGTTGTTTTAGTCTTTTCTTTATTTCCATCGTTGATGGTCTTGTTAGGCTGAGGTTGCGATCGCTTGGTGCAATATTTTCTCCAACTCTAGGTAACTTGTAAGCTTTGTTTCCTGGGCACGTGCCGTGGCTCTTAGTCCAATGGATGGTGACCTTATGCTATACATCGAGTTTTGCAGCGCGGCTTGACACTCTACAACAGTTGCCGACCTTGTATCCGGTCCGCGAAGTGCGTTCATGACTGTTGCACTGTCGGTTGTAAATGTAAATTATTTTCTTAAGTTTGAAGAAAGAGTTTGAAGCAATCGGTGCAGATCAATTAATTACTGTCTGTCATTTGCTGCTAATTTGTGCTTGAAGAGCCGTAGTCGTGTCGTTAAAATGCTGATACTTTTAGAGTCCTGCTTCAGGGCAGTGGTAACCACAGCCTGCTCCATTTGAGTTTCTCGCCCCATCTGTGTAACTGTTATAGGTTGTCACATATCAATGGCTTTGGAGTGTCCATTCTTGTGCTGCGGCTGTGTAGCTTTTATTTGTTACATAAGCTGTAGCCACCCTGTCCGTCATACTTGGCTTCAAGGAATAATATTGGTGGCCCTGTCTAGTATTGTGCAATGAGTCGTTGTCCTGTTATGACTTTCTTGGCCACCAGACTACTGCACCGTATGTCAGTACAGGGCGTACCATGATTTTGTACAACTAGAGACATACGGCCTGAATTATTTAGGCTGGGAATAATTCGTTTTGCCTGAGTTTGGAAGAAATTTAACTTTAGAGTGTGGAAAGTATTTTCGGGCTATACAGCCTCTGCAGATGGCAGTTACCATATCTTTTATTTTAGAAAGTTCGCATTGCAGGAACGAACAAAGGTTCTAAAAGCTCATGTGAGTGTATCATGAGATACTATTGATTCTGCTAGCTCCCAGTCTGTGTCGCCTGGCATTTGACTATGGTCCGTTGGCCAGTTGCTTTATTTTCTTCTTGAGAAATCCGGTAAGTGCGTTTTCAGCAGAAGTTCGAATTGTTCTTCTTCTGTGGTAGTATACGAGCCATCAGCTTGCTTAAGAGTACCTAGCTTATTCTGGGTATCTTTGGAAAGTATTTTTCTCAACCTCGCAGTTTCACTTTGCGATGCTATGGAGCTACTGTATTTGCGCCAAGATTTGTTGCGGCTGTGTATGATCTATTTTTTGATGTCGTGTCTCGCTACCTTGTATTCTGACCAATCTTTAGCAAGGTTTGTGTTTTATTTATTAATTTTATTTTATTTTAGAATTTTTGGTAAATATTTATAATTTTAGGCTAATAAAACTACAGAAATAAATACAAGTTAACTGAGGGCTAATTATAAGTTTCCTCAAAAAAAAAGGTATATGAAGTTATCATAATAAAGTAAACAGTCCTGTGTGGTGATGTAGACGTTAATAAAAAACCATGAGAAATAATTATATACGTAAGTCCTATACAGGCAAGTCAACATTAGTTACAAAATAAAAGAAAGACATTATTACTAAACTAATCTACCAAAGAATGAGAGTTGCTCATCAACCGTTTCATACGCATGGTAGTTGTATCAAATAAATCTAATTCAACATTGCCAAAATTTGCTACAATACTGAAACATCTTGCCCTCGATATAAGCGAATTTTGCCTGTAGTTCGTGTTTACCCTAGGAACATGGAGGAGATTAGGCCTACGTAATGCTGCTGTATTTGTGCCTAAGCTTATCAGTTCTAGAAGCTCTGGACCGGTTCTTCGGCTGAAGTGATGTCGTGTCTTTTTTCGTAGTTTGTCTAATGTTTTGTTCCACCATCTGTATTTGCGGTGGGCGATCCTTGCGCTTGCTTTCCCGAGTGGACACTTATCTACCTATTAAGATCTATAATCAACTGATAATTGTACGTGCCTAACTTTTTTACTTATAAAGAAATATATACAAGTAGGTACCTACGTCCCAGCTATTATTTTTAGCAAATTTTCATGAGTAATGGCCAAGATTTATAACTGTAGATAGTATTACCTACACTGAGTAGTGATTGGTGATCGCAGTTGAGGTGTGAGAGAATTTAATGAAAATATAAGCTGCTGCCGTCTTCTGGTGAGATATTAAATAGTACTAGCAAACGCGCGGGACTTTGTTTTCGTCATCCCGTGGGAATTTCCCAAAATAATTTCTTATTAGACCCCTATACCACTAAAGGAAGGAAACTTTTTTTGTATGACGGGGAAGCGCTTGAATTTCATTTCACCTGGTTACAAGTTGAGATAAGGCCGAAGGTGGAAGCGCACCTCACCCGGAATTCTCAACAAACTGCGGAACTCTAAATGCCCGAACACAGATATTTTTTAGAATTGGTGTTATGGCGACAGATTTCGGTAAGATGTTCGTGGCCAGGCGGACTTGAACAAAGTACCAACGAACAAGCTATTCATAAATATATGTTATATAGGATTACATGGGTTTGAAGTCACTGAGTGGTGGCCCAGAGGATTCAGTAGATACCGTGGCACAACACCAGCCAGGTGTTCCTCATGAAATTGTTACTGTACAGGGTAAAACCTGAAGTCAAAGTCTGCTTCATGCTGAGTATGGTCCTTGCTGTTGATGTTGATTAACTAATAGCTGTTGTTGATGATGATGATAATGGATTTAATTTCTTTTGCACGGAACCCAAATTATTTTTCTTAAATAGAAGTAGCTTATATAGGCTTCTAATAACATCAGCTATCTGGCAGTAAAAGTCTAGTCATAATAGCTGGACCTATCGGTTTCCGAGAGTAGCCGGAAAAAACAGTCAGGCAGACATGTTTTTTTGTTTGTACCGAAGGTATCGTTTATCACTTTTAGGCATTTTGTAAAATGCTGTTACTTTGACATTACAAACAACTTTAATTTTATTTATTTGTATGGTATAGATGGTAGATAGGTACATAATAATATATTATGTACCTTACATACTACGACCTACAGCTTGTGGGATAATTCAATGTGGTCTAGGCCGTACCGTAGCAGCTAGGTCCAAGGCATATTTATTCTGATAAGTGCTAAGTAGGTAGGTACAATTAAATCACCGGATGTGATCTTGGGTTGGGTTTTAGTACAGGACATACAATGTGAGAAACGAAGCAGGTTTAGTTATTTCTAAAAATAGGTAGGTAATTAGGTACTAACTAGTTACTTACTTTAGAGCAGCAGACGCTTTGCTACCACTACCTCCCATGTTAAATATTTTGGACCTTAAATCATATTTTTTATATTTTGTTATTTATTTTTATATAAAAACGACAAATTACATACTTTGAATTTAGCGCAGATTTTTTGTAAAACAAAAAAGATTGTCAGTGTCACGTCACGTTCGACATCAAAGAGTATAACGGTAGATATCATACACTAATGTAACCATTGACAATCACATTATTCTATTAATTCACGACCAACCATTCCATGCTAAGTCGAACCACTAATACTATTGTAAATGTCAAACTATTGACTATTTATCGATGTGATTTTTTCTCTTTGTGTCAAACACACAACTCTACCTACGGGTACTCATCTGTGGCACGGACGGAAATTAAGTCATTTAAATATTCCATTATTATTATTATTAGTCTATGATTTGATTAACATTGGCCCTCAAAATTCAACAGTGTCAGCTAGACTTTGGGTGTTGGTAGTCGTTTCGAGAGATGATTACAAAGATATTCCATACATTTAATTTTAACAAAATATTTCACCAATGCCGGTAAGTCTTTAATTTTAAGTAGCTAGATACCTGTATAGGTAGGTGCCTACCACTAACACTTACTTAAATAAAGTACCTAGGTACATATTTGTTACAGGACCGTTACAAATCTGACAATGCCGACTGAGCACACATTGTATGGGGATTTGGTGTCACCTCCAGTGCGATTTGTGTTGATAACGGCATCTCTGCTGGGTTCAAAATTAAAATTTCAAAACATCGATCTATTTAATTCAGAAAACAAAAGTGACTTTTTTAAGAAGGTGAGCGTCTTAAAATATTCGAACCGTTTAGGTATTCATCTTGAATAAAAGATGATAGACGAAAGTCACCAATTAGACATGGAGTTATCCATCTTTATAGGTATACAAAATAATGTACCTACCTAATATACCATACCTAGGTATAAATCTGTGGAACAACTTGTTTGTACCTATGTATACTATTATTGTTTGTATAATATGTATGAAATTTTAGCTGGCAAGATGAAGGTACCTACCGATTGTCAAACTTTCCATCACTTTACTTAGCCTACCTAAAACTACTTTAAAATAACATTTAGTTTTGTTTCAGCTAAATCCTCTTCAAAAAGTACCAGTGCTGACCGCTGGCGACGAAGTTATATGTGATAGCCATGCTATTGCTCAGTATTTATGTCATCAAACTGAAAATCAAGATTTATATCCCACAAAACATTTTCTTTCTAAAGCTAAGGTGGATGAAATGCTTTTCTTTAATGCAACCATGCTCTTCCCAATAGATTCAGCTATCTACGTAAGTTGCGTATTCAGATTTCTGCATGCATAAGAAATAGGTAGGTACCAATCTACTAGTTTTATTCAATGTTACATATTACTGTTAATGCTGGGTAAAGGCCACCCCCACTCCCCTTACTGACGACTTAATCTCTAATATCTAGTAGGTAGTTCGCCCCGAAAAGAGATCTCGTGTTGTTTGGTTTGTAGGTATTTAAGCACTTTCTCAATAAAATATTTTTAAATAAAAAATGGAACCGACTTCACTACTAAAAACTTAAAATAACTCTAAGGGTAAGTTCGTAAAGAACTTATTTTTGGCAATTTTCGTTGTAAACCCTACGAAACCACTACGTCTACGACACTCTATTTAAGAGTCGTGTAAGGGTGTACAAACCTCAGTGTTTTGGAGTAAGTAAGTACATACGTATTATATGATACAACTCCCAAACACAGAAGAAACATCTGAATTCATCACACAAATATTTGTCCTGGGTGGGAATCGAACCCACATCCTACAGCGCAAAAGGCAGAGTTACTACCAACTGAGCTATGAGGCTTGTTAAAGATGTATGTTTATAATAATTACCTAATACCTAAGAGTGGATCTGATACCTAAGAAAAACCTAACTAAAATGGATAGAGGTCATGTATAATTACTTACTTGTTTCAGAGTGAATATTTTGCGCTGAAGTGGCCAGCAAGTGAATCGAAATTAAACAAATGGCATGAATGTTTAGATTACCTGGAGCATCGTCTTACTCAATTTGAATGGTTATCTGGAGATAAGGTAGGAAAGGAACTTATCATAAAATTAACTGTACTTCACTACTCACTACTGACTCTCTAATATATTGCAAGTTTGTAGTGAAGTAACGTATGAAGTTTATATTAAGTTATAGTGTAGGTGTATATAGCAATAAGTATTTTTACCAAAAATATTAACTACCTCCCTCCTCCGTTACATAATTTTATATCCATACTGTGAAAGCAGTGCCCTTCACTAATTCACTATAGTAATGATAGTGACATGGCCTCCTCCTCTTTTTGGAAAGAGTAGTATAAAAATGGTTTGCAAGGTTTCTCTCCGCTCTGTCAACTCCTTTTGGGAAACAGATGTAGGTACGTGTGAGCCAGGCCAGTGTACAATATTATTATGCATTCACATTGGAGATGTTCATTTTGGAAAACTAGAACTGGTACCTGGCTTACTTTTTTGTTTTAATATTTTTTTAATTGGTTTGCTACCGAGCTACCTATATCAAATTCACGACATGCTACAAATATATAAATATTTGTATATAAAATATGGCATGTTTATACATGTTTTTTTACAAAATTATTGTCGTTTGAAGACTTCTGATTTCCAAAAAACGAGTACGTTCATACATACCGAACCACTAGAGAAAATAACAAAGCTTTTAGAGATTATATAATTTTGTATTAAATAACATTAAACATTCAACTTGATTATTCAAGAGATATACTCTTGAATAATCAAGGAACATAAAAACAAAATATTGTTCTTAAAATAGTTGAAATGGGATCACTTTCAAGATTGGTAGACTACACAGTTTGACCACAGTCTCACTTGATGTTACTTGAGTGACAATGTGACCGACTAGGTATGAAATGTAGCAATTAAGGGACTACGTACATTACATCAGCTCAAACTCGAGTTTTACCCCTTCTCCGTGTATTGCACGCCACGGCCACGCCCACGCCTGATCAAATTGTCTCGCTCGCACAAAGTAGGTCACGCGATTAACGTATTTGAGTACTATACTTTTTTTGATTTTGGACTCCGGCTAACAAACCATATCTAGGTATAATCATAATGTAGGTACCCTCCTAATTTTAAAAAGCGCCATCTAGTCCCATACTAAGCAAAGCTTGTAATATGGGAACTGGATTACGAATGTAGTAGGTACTCACCTACTTTTTATTTTTTGCAAAGACACACTTTTCATACAATAAAACACCCAAACACGGATCAAACATCAATATTTATCACACAAATGTTTTTCCTGGGTGGGAATTGAACCCACAACCTACAGCGCAGAAGGCAGAGCTGGTACTATCTACTGAGCTGTGAGGCTTGTTCATGTTATACCTATATATACCATATAGGTAGGTAGGTTTAAACCTACCTATTCAATTTTACTTATTATAATCAAAATGTTTGTTTCAGATGCTTCTCAGTGACATTTGTTGCGCGATGACTGTCAGCTCGATGTCTATTATAATACCTATCCCCGATAAAAATAAAAAAGTAATCAATTGGATGCATAATTTGGAACAATTGCCTTCTTTTGATATAAATAAAAAAGGAATAGAAAAACTACGTTATTACGTACAAAAAATTGATACAAAAATTTCTGAATAATATATGTTCTAAGTAGGTAGGTACCGAGGTACCTACACTGTTTGTGTACCTCCACGTTACAATAAATTATAATGTACCTATATTATAAAAGTTTGTTGGTTTACCTTATTTATGTACCTACTGGATATAGTAGCGTCTTAATAATAAAGAATAGACACGAGACCTATACTATCTACTACCCCAATAGGAGCAAACATGCTATCACGGTGATAAAGTTTAATATGACACCTCAAATATTTTTACTAGTAGTTCGCCCCGAACTGAGATCTCGTGATGTCTGGTTTGAGTTAGGTATTTAATCACGGAGATCAATTCTCAAATAGAACATAATTAATATTTATTAACGATCACAATGTGCTTTCATTACACATTACTTACATTTTTGCACTCTTTTTCTCAATCTCTCTTTATTGATTTTTTTTTATACGACGGTGAAGCGCTTGGCCTTCATCTCACCTGGTAACAAGTTAAGATAAGGCCGAAGGTGGAGACGCACTTCACCCGGAATCCTCAACAAACTGAGGAACTGGCTATCTTATCTCAGAATGCCGGATTTTAGAATTGTTATTATGGCGACAGAATTAGGTAAGATGGTAGTAGCTAGCCAGGCGGACTTCAACAAAGTCCTGCCACCAACCAGAAATTTACCTGAGTATCCGAGGCACTCTCTTGTTTCTAACTCTTACTGAGAACAAAGCACCAAACCACCGACTGTACGTCATAGTAGGTGGGTATGAAACAGTAAGTGAATAAGTCACCCCTTACTAAAATGAAACATAGGTTAGTGTCGTTTTGAAAAGTGCTCTCAAAACCGTTGCCTTAGTAGTCGTGACTTTAAAATCTACCATTAATAATCTAATTGACTTTACGACATCCGTGGGCTAGAACCTACGGATGTCGTTAAGTCAGCCAAAAAGGCAACAGCTTTTTTCTAATATATAAACAAAAGTTTAACTGTTCGCACCAATCTGTCTGCCAAGCGTGTTTATGACCAAACCTTACGAGGTTTTTTTCACATTGTGGTGGACAATAATTTACATTGCATGACATCCTAAAAGTAATTCTGGGATTTTATTTACCTTGGTTTGACAACCCTATTGAATGTATTACAAAAAATAAATTAACCAGTTTTCATGAGATTTCGAATACCCTCTCTTATCTTACAATACCTGATGATAATCTTTTGCCCCTTCATCTTTAAAAACCACCCCTATTATTTACTATTAAGGGCATAAATACATGAATTTTGAAATCTGTAGTCTCAACCCCCATTTCAAATGATATTTCAAGTTTTCGCACAAATTCAAGATTTAAATCTTATTCACCCCTTTTGCAACGCTTATTGTTAATACAGGGGTGGTTTCAGCTAATAAGTAAAAAAACAAGTTAATTGTGAAGTCAACCTCTTTTTACATTATATAACATATAATACCAGACATTGTTAAGCGTTTTACCTTCATAACTCGCCTCTTTCTTACATAAACAACCCCTATTAAAAAGTTAAACATATATTTTATTAGCGTGCAGCCGATACTCTTTTAAATGATACCCCACACGCCAAAAAAATATTGTCTTAACACCCCTATTTCTCAAAAACTACCCTAGAGTCAAAAATATCCTTATACCAATTGATGAGTATTAATATAATCTATGCACTTTCAAAATGTAGAATTGATCGGATTAACCATTCAAAAGATATGGGTGAAAAATTGTATTTCTTTTCACCCCAATATCTCTAAAACTACCCCATTTATCAAAAATCCCCCGCAGTTATCAAAATTTTAAAGTTCACGAATTGGCCTCGACCTCACCGGGCGGGGGCTGTGTTGTGAACAGCGCGGCGGCGGCGGCGCGGAGTTGGTCAGCCCTGGATCTTGAGGCTTTCCTGGGCAAGATTGAGGTCTACAGTGAAGCGAGCCGTCCGAGAAAATGCTTAGTTAAGCTGTGGGCTTATATGGCCCGAAGTGATAATGATGAACTTAGAACCTTGGTGCAAGTGTATCTGCACGGGGTCGTAGTACAAATTTCACCGAATATATATGTGCGAATGTGAACATGGACCCATATAGACCCATATATTCATGCCTTATAATCACTGTCAGTCAATCGATTCCTTCCGATTCTAGGCTAAATGAAAATGTCAAACCTCTACTCTATGTAGTCTATGACTGCATATTGATTGGTCCGTTGGTCGACTGACTGAGGAGATGTAAAAAATGGCTGCCTTGCCTTCTCCTGCTCAGGTAGAAATAATTGCGAATTATGTGATAATTGCGGTGTAAATCAAGCTTTTGTTGAATTTAAACTGAAGTTGGTTTAGTAGGCTAATGGTTAAAGGAGTGCAATGATTTTAATTAATCCAGTTTGTTGAAATTTATCTGTGTCAAAGTTCGGTGTTCGTAGATGAAACTATACTCATTAAAAATTAGATTTTATCGCTGATAACGCGTATCAAGTGTTCTTGTGTGGTTGAAATGATAGTGTAAAGATCAATAGTGGTTTTAGCGGTATTTTTTCAGTTATAAACGTTGTGCTGACCTTGTACTTCTGCGTGAGCGATTTACGTAGTGTAAAGTGTTCTAATGTCACACCCATCGAGATTCAAAATACGTCTATAAATTATTGTTTATCGACTGTAAAGTTTTGAAAATGTGGCTTGAACCGTTGCAGGTGGCAGGGACCCACTGTGCTATATACGAAGCTTATTATCATCAGGTAAGTATCTACTAAATAACTGCAACATGCTATCTTGCCTAGGTATTCAAAAACCTGATCAGGGACAAGGAAATAGATACACTCACTACAAGCCTTTACTATGCTATAAGCTAAATATACCTACATCTTGCCTCTAATAAGATGGTAGGTATCCAAGTCTAATAAAGTCAGTAAATTAAATTATTTTAGGACTACAAAAGTTACTAAAACAAGGATTGCTGTGGCACTTAGGCACACTTGGGCTAGCCTGTGCTGCAGGTGTCCCATTAGAACGCTCACTACTATTATTTATGAAATTACACATACACAGGCCAAGAAAGACTAGTAATAGTATAATTTATTATAAGACCATACAAGTAATATGAGGTCAGCGTGTGAGGGATTGAGTTTGATGGTGTTTGTAGAAGTACAGATTACTTCTTACAGCAAGCAATGTGTAAAAAGGGAGTGTAGGCTTTTATAGAATGTGCCAGATATTGCCAGTTGGATATTCCAATAAAACTGATACATGGTTTATGAGATATATGAGTGTTTCTCTAATTGGAAAATGGCCCATACAACATCATCCCAAGCATATTTTTATTAATATTGCCACAATTTAATAATCTTGAATTTCAGGTGGATCCAAATGGGTCAGGAGCAGTGCAAGCCCTGGATGCTGCGAGGTTCCTAAAAAAATCCCGCCTCAGTGATGTTGTTCTCAGTAAAATTTGGGACCTCTCTGACCCCTCCGGAAAGGGGTATCTGGATAAAGTAAGTACTATCACTATGAATGCCAGCTACTTGCAAACTAAACAGGTGCTGAGTTTTTTTTTTTATTTTTTATTCTTCATCTCATCTGGTAACAAGTTGAGATAAGGCTGAAGTTGGAGGCGGACTTCACCCGGAATCCTCAACAAACTGAGGAACTGGCTATCTTACCTCTGAATGCCGGAACACAACAATTTTAGAATTTCTGTCACCATAATAGTGACAGAATTAGGTAAGATGGTGGTAGCTAGCCAGGCCGACTTGAACAAAGTCCTACCACCAACCAAACCAAGCACAATATTGTACTCCCCATGGGGATCGAACCCGGGACCTCTGGATCTGAAATCTGATGCTTGAACCACTAGACCACAGAGGCGGTTAATAGGCGAGTTATAGTTGCTTGGATCAACAAATCAACTAAACAAATTTGTGTATATACAATGTTGATAATGATTTTCCCCTGTGAAAGAATACTTTGGATCAACAACTACCCATTTTGTATTTGGAGGAAGTTGGGAAGTATTTTGCACAGATTTGCATTGTAACAAAAGTAAAAAAATAGTAGCGGAGTAGCACCTTGGGTTGATCGCAGTATTGCTCAAGAGTCGCATATAGATGAGCTATAAGACTGCAAGCTTTGCTAAATGAGCTCATGTAGCCCACATTTTGTCTAGCTTAGCTTGTGGCTGACCAGTTTAAAGTGATGTGCTCCACTGTTTTTTCCTCCTGAATGTACGCCTTATACAACACTGACCATCTGTGACTTTACAAAGTAATGGATTGATAACATTGGCCTGTGATATTACTAGTATAGTAGGTCATCATATTTCATGTAAAGCAAGGTGTTAGTTGTTATATTTTGGAAGCATTGTTACACATGCCATCGGGAATGTTTTTGAATTGATTTACAAGCTTGCTAATGATAGCACCTTATGCAAAGGTTTATTGTGCAGTGAACAGCTGGTTAGCATTGTTACGAACTCTTAATTGGAAGGCGGTTCTTTACCACTAAGCCAACACACCAGTATGCAACTATGCACCCAATAATCCATCAAAATACTCAGTTTGGTTAGACCTTCTATTTTGAAAACATTTATCATATCAAGACACAAACATGTCAATCAAAATGATAAATTCATATTATCTCCTACTGCTGCTGTTTTATGGGAAGAAATGAATCAATCATCAAAATAACCATTCAATTTGAATGATTTTTATTATTACAAAGGCCTAACCTAACTAAACCACTGATTGAGAATTTTTCTCATGTAGGTATCTCCCCATATTGTATCCTTTTCCTATTCTCATTTGAACCTAGTTACAGAAGCCGGGTCCCACCGCCACCATTGCTGGAATAACCTATATCTCTCGACGTTATTACTTGGCATTTGGCAAGGATAACGATTTATGTAACTGCTGTCTAGTTTCTTTATACATAAATACTATCTCAGCCTAAAAGTGACAAATTGTACTACTTACTGTTTATGTTGTGTACTATTATTTATTCTGGGGCTAAAACAAGAGATACTAGATGCGAGATACTATTTGGCAATCAGTTTTTGTAAACTATTAAGTAGGTAAGTACCAGTAGAATGTTGAAAAAGTAAACTATTGAGTTTCTGTTCATAAAAAAAAAATCTGCTGAATCTTTCCGCTAGGTTGGATACACTTTTTACTTTTCATGAAACCATTTTAGTACATAATATGTGACTTCGTACTTTAGGCATGCAAACTTTTTCATATTAGGTACCTGCCTAGATAAAACACAATTTAATTGCCTGATTTAAAATGTTAAACAAATGGCACACAAGAAGAATCCTTGACCAAAAGACAATGCCTCTACATTTCCTTCATCATTATCATCAACATCATCAACCTATTGCAGTCCATTGCTAGACTTACGCTGCTTAGACAATGGGGTAGGTCTCTCCCAAGGTGCTTCACCGAGCCCAAATTTTGGCCTTTCGTATCCACACTCTGCCCACCACTGTATGGAGGTCGTCCTACACTATCCTTGCCTAGATGTGGCCTCCATTGGATGGCTTGTTGACACTGGGAACAAATGGCCAGCCCACCACCACTTCAGCTAACTATGAGCTACCTATATCTGGCTTTTTTTTTCATATTTGATTATAGGGAATTTAAATTGATATTAACTATGTCAGTACCATAAGTCTCATATACAATCACTCATTCACCCTTGAGCACCATGAATGCCGACTTGTAGTTTGCAATAGCGGCGGCAGAGGTCTGCTGCGATAATACACTCTGCAACAAGCCTACATCCAACGCGCTCACAGTCATCAATGAGCACAGCTCCTCTCTTATCGGCACTCTGGGAATACTCCGCAAAAAAATATTTATTTAATTAGAAACACATCATTACAGGTTTTTTTATTTAACCCTAAGGCGATGCTAAATCTAGGTAGGTAACTTATGTAAATTAATCTAAGGTACAAATACTATAGTTACTATACATTATAAACATTTAGTTTCAATGACAACATGTCCCGTTTCCATGAGTTTCAGCCGGTTTTGGTAAAACATGTCCATGTTGTTTTCGGACTGAATATTGAGCAAGTATATAGCGAGTGACATGGGGGCAAACTTAAGTAGGTTGGTAATAATAATGGTATAATAGTTATCTTCATAAAATAAAATGAAATAAATATATTACAGAACATTAATTTTACACAGCGCCATCTAGCCCCAAACTAAGCCTAGCTTGTAATATGGGTGTACTAGATTACATACATACTACACCCAAACACAGAACAAACATCTATATTCATCACACAAATGTTTGTCCTGTGTGGGAATCGAACCCACTGACTACAGCACAGAAGGCAGAGTAACTACCAACTGAGCCATGAAGCTTGTTAAATAAGTACCACATGTGTCACATAGTTGACTATTTATCAACTGTCTTGGTTCTCTGTCAGATTTTATCCTTTAATGAAACATTTTAAAATTTATTTTAATTTTAATTTCTTAATACATTTTCGAATCAATAATGTGGTGAATGTCTGATCATGGCTACTATTCCGATTAAATAAGAAGGTAATTCCGAATGTTAAAGTGAGTCACCTTAACAGGTATGATTATCACATAGTAGTTTAGGGACCAACTTACTCTTGGATTTTAAAATCTGGGTCCAACTAGGTTAGGCACCTATTAATATATAAAAATATCACTAGATATTTAATTCAACGCCATCTGTCCCCAAGTAAGCATAGCTTGTAAACTTGGAACTATTTCGATTATGGATATACAGAGGTTATTAAATGCATTTTTACTGACACTGAGTAGGGATCAGGGCTGGGTTCAGTTTGATCGTCCGACGTCATATCTGGGTTTTTTATCTATGCCAAATCTCAAACACCTAAATGCGCAATATTCATACAAAGAAGTCCAGAGTTTCCATATTAATATGTAGAGAATGCTGTGGTGCTTTGTAGCTCAGCAGCAGCCAAAAACAGATGTCGTACAAGGCGAGATGCCATTTTTTTTCAAATCAATGGGGAATGCAAGTAAATATTATCGTTTATTTATTATGAAACACAATGTGCAATGTATATTACCACTTCTACTTTCTATTGGGTGTACAATATTCAAATGTTTTTAAAAAGTACCAATAAACATTGAATATGAATAAAATTTAAATCAAATTAATTATACGAGCATTCAATTATCAATAGAAATATTATAGAATAGAAATTATACATCAAAGATTCACGCCCGTTTCCCAGTGGGGTAGGCAGAGACGGATATCTACTTCGCTCCCTGCCCAAATCTTGCCTCATTCAGTCTCATCACGTTCTTCATACATGCTCGTCTGTTTAGTCTGTGGGCCTAACCACAACGTCTAATAGCATTCTCGTTTTGATCTTACAATACTTTTATCTCGTTTTTTCTACACTTGACAGATAATGACAAAAGTAGAGTACCTAATATTAAAACAAGAATGCTATAAGAGATTGTGGTACCCCCCTGGCCTCTCGAGAACATCTTCGACTTGGAGATCGTCCGACGAGGTCTTCCCCTCACAACTGCACCATTCACATGTACTTTCTTCGTCAACCAGCTATCATCCATCCAAATTAATGACTTAGCATTAATTTATCAATCTTTGTCACTACATTGTCTTTCACACCACAGGAAGTATATTCCGAGAAATACGAATCGATACATAAATGTGGCGCTCAACGTGGGAGCTGCTTAGCGGTTTGCGCTCCAAAATATAGTGCGCAAGTGGAAAGCCTTCAAACTTTGCAGCATAGTGTTCGTTCGTGTTTCATGAACATTCATTAAGCACCACAGCTTATACAACATTGGTCAATTACAAGGGCAACACTGTAAAGTAACGACAACTTGGTATTAACCAATAAAAAAAAATGCGCTAATACTTTGAAGATCTTAGAAAAACTAACAACTAAAAGCACCAGACTTAATTGAGTGATATCAGTTATCAATCACCATGACCGTCATAAGTAAAAAGTATTTTGTACTAAAATATTGACACAGTATTCGGTGATCCTACCACGGGTTACTGAACTGAAATAGTCTGACGTGACTACGTATAGTTGCCGAAGTCTGGTGACGTCGGCCTCATTCTGTCAACTCGATGGGTGCTGTAAAACACTCGCTCGGTGTGTTTTACATAAAGAGCGGGACGCGCAGCACCCAACGAGTAGGGATTCCGGGTAACCTTAGGCCTTATCATAACTTGACACCAGATGAGATGAAGGCCAAGCGCTTTCCCGTCTTAGAATAAAAAAAAAGAAGATTCCGAGCCCGTCCCGCGACTTTAGGATATCTTTTACGTTTGCGTAGTGAGCTGATTGTGTAATTCTATTCTCGATTCCGTGCTTTTTAGTTCCTAACTATCCATTAGAGGCGCTGTACAAGTTGCAGAAATATATTTACCGTAGTCGCTAGCGAATACAGTTTTTTAAAACTCTTGATAGGCCCACAGAGGATGTGTTTAATTACGAATACAAGATAAACACGTTATCTCGTAGTTTGCCTACGTATTGAAATGTGGGAGGCAGTGACAGGTCTCTTGCTCAGTAAACCAATATCAGTGCTTTTAAGTGAAACTTGTGAGTATTTGACGCAAAAGAGGTGTGCAAAGATCCTGTGAAATCCGTTGTATCTGCCAACTCCCTCTGTGACACAAGCGTGAAGCTGCCGTCGCGAGGTTGCGTGTTTAAAGGGTGTACTTTTACGAGTGTGTACAGGAGTTTCATGCCCTAACCGCATCTCGTTGATATCACATTTGTTAGGAGGCGCTACCCCTTTACTTGATTTCTTTGGTGCTAGGTACTAACCTTTGTGAGTGTTAGCAATTTCTACAATGACCTTCCACTCGCGTCGATCCCTTTTCCTTCTCCAGGTGGTAAACTTATTTAGAGCCTCGAGATCTTCTCATTTTCGATACCATCTCATTTTCGGATTTCCTCTAGGCCTCTGCTGCTGCGGCTTCCAATCGGTCATTATTTTGGGTGTTCATGCCAATTCTCTCAACGTACCCGGCCCATCTCGGACTATAATGAATTTGACGATCGTTCTTGGAGAGCTCCCAAACACCATTTTATAATGAACTCTGCGAAAACATAGCCAGCATGCGTTTTTCTTTTTGTGGTTTTCTTTGTGGATGGTCGGGGTCACGAGCCGACCCGTCGTACAATTTTATTATATATATTCAAAGTTATTGTATACTATACCTGCTCGGAAAGTGACTTACTCTTTTTTTTAAATGAGGCAGAATGTACGTCATTACTGTTATACTAATATGCTAGCGGGATAAGTGTATGGAAATCCATTGGTAACGTCCTTTTTTTATGGGTCATATCGGTATGTAACCTAATGACAAAAAACAAATAGTTTATATCACCAAGCCAAACTTTTTATTGATACCCATATCTAGTAATAAAGCATTTTTTATCCTTGCCTTTGTTAATGTTCCATTCGCGACTATGTTCATTTAATAGAGCCCCTATTTAAAAAGTTTCGTAGCGAATTGGCTTTGTATTTATTACATTTAAAGGGTCGAGCATTATTTGGTGCATTATGGTCTCCCCACGATTACTGTGATGAATGTATTCGTAATTCGTAACTCACCGTGAATGGTGTATAGGTATTATTTTTTATAGATATCGTGGTACAACACGTTCGAATAGGTATGGAGAAAGTATAGACAAACTACTTGTATCTTTACCAGTGTCAATGTTCCAGCCGTTCTTAAACCAAATGGTCTGATATGTGATGATGGTAAGAGGGCCGACGGTATGACTCTTGTCCCTTGGGAAATGGGTAGGCCTTTGGTGTGGGACGTTACATGCATCGACACCCATCTCATCTACCTGGGTCATCAGTTAGGGCTGGTGCGGCGGCTGATTCGGCCGAGGATCACAAAAGGCGCAACTGGTCTGGAACAGTTGAGTTACCTATAGGCCGTTTGTAACTGACCTTAGGTAATCTGACTGATTCCTTTGTACATAGTTAAATTGTACATTTTCTTGTATCGTATGTAATATTGTATGAGGTGTTATTATTTCCAGGCGGGGCTGTTCGTGGCGCTGAAGCTCGTGGCGCTCGCGCAGGCCGGGAAAGACATAAACATGAGCAACATACACTCAGAAGCGCCGCCGCCCAAAGTCGTGAGTCTCTTACTCTCTCCTAGAGAGTCGACGGAACAGTTAGGAGGGGAAGATACAGATGAAAAATATTATCAAACTTAGAACATCCTAGTTCTACCTAGTAGTTAATTATGTACACAGATTTGGTCCTTTGTACTGTATGGGTTGTTCACCAGAGGACAATCATTTTTTTTTTATTGTTTGCCGGGATAGTGCTTGGCCTACATCTCACCTGTTTTAAAGTTATGATAAGGCCGAAGGTGGAAGCGCACTTCACTCGGAATCTTCGACAGTCTGAGAAACTGCCGATCTTACCTCTAGATGCTGGAACACAACAATTTAGAATTGTTATTATGGCGACAGATTTAAACAAAGCACAATATTGTACTCCCCTGGAGATCCAGCCCGGGACCTCTGGACCACAGAAGTGGTTATTTGTATTTCATGGCAATACCATTGAGAATGCTGTGACTGCCGACATGTTATCTGCTGAGACGGAAAGACAGATAAAGATCGTTTATTTGTTTAAACATGTGTACATAGAGGTGACACGTAGTTGGCTTGGTTGGTATAAGGCTTGTGCAGGACAAAACATATTTCACCTTACCAACAACACTGAGCAAGTCGGAGACGTTCTTGAGAAAGGCTAGGTCATAAGTACCTCCGATAATGATGTAAAGATTGAAATGGCTTCACAGCTCATTTGATAGTAGCTCTGCCTTCTTCGCTGTAGGTTATTTTATCGATTCCCACCCATTTCCCACATTACCATGTTATTGGGTGTTAAATTGTATCATGAGTATGTATGTATTAAAAAAATAAGCAAAAATATTCGATTTCTTCGTAATGTAGGTCCCACAAGCATGGCTTGTATACATTTAGTTATTATTATTGCCTTGTGTGAAAATGTCTAGTAATATTGGATATATAATTTATTATCTTGCGGTCATATTTGCGCAACATCACAGATATTGTTTATAATATAATATATAGGTATTGTTTTAACCGCCTCTGTGGTCTAGTGGTTCATCCCACCGATTTCAGATCCAGAGGTCACGGGTTCGATCCCCAGTGGGATTACACAATATTGTGCATGGTTTGGTTGGTGGTAGGACTTTGTTTAAGTCCGCCTGGCTAGCTACCACCATCTTACCTAATTCTGTCACCATAACAACAATTCTCAAATTGTTGTGTTCCAGCATTTAGAGTTAGGATAGCCAGTTCCTCAGATTGTTGAGGATTCCGGGTGAAGTGTGCATCCACCTTCGTCCTTATCTTAACTTGTAACCAGGTGAGATGAAGGCCTAGCGCTTCCCCGTCGTACAATAAAAAAAAATGTGTCACCATTGCAGGGCGAGCTACCGAAGGTGCCACCGAGCGCACCACCCGCGCGTCCCGCGGCCCCCTCCCCCTCCCCCGCGGCCGCGCCGCTCGGCGACTGGACCATGAAGCCGGGGGAGCGAGACAAGTATAGTCAACTGTTCGACTCGCTCCAACCCAACAACGGCCTCATCGCAGGGAACAAGGTAACAGTTGTCAAGAAGTGAGTGAGACCTGAGCCGGCCAAAAAAAACGTGTGTGATATACGCACGTACAGTTATATAAAGGAAACATAAATTTATTCAATAAAATGTAGGTACAATTAAACTATGTACAAAGGAATCAGTCAGATTACCTAAGGACCGTTACAAATGGCCTCTAAGTAACTCCAGTTGAATTACCTATTGGTCAGCTTCCAGACCAGTACCAGTTGTATTAAGTTGATTTCAATATTTGGGCCGAGCTTTATCAGGTTGTATAATATAGGGATGCTTAAGCGGAACTGCAATCTGAAGATGACAATATTATAACCGAATGGTGACGTTTTGCAGGTGAAAGGCGTGCTGATGGAGTCGAAACTGCCGCTGGACAGTCTCGGCAAGATCTGGGACCTCGCGGACCAGGATAAAGATGGCATGCTGGACCGGCATGAGTTCATGGTGGTCAGTCAAATATCATTACACTAGTCCTTACCCGGATAAATATGTACAAATGGGAATCTGTAGTATTGACAATTTGTAGACAAGGGAATCTGAAATATTTGAAATCCAGTATTGGGATTCATTCCTTTCATTATCACAGATTTCATTATTCCTTTGTTTATATCCATTATATCCATCCAAGGTACATACACACAAACAAAACAACAAACATAGGATTCTTAAATTGTATTTATTGGTATGGTGGATGGTACTAGGTTTATGGATGATTTTTCTTTTATTAGCTATAATCATGCATTTTACCACCAGCTTACTTGAAAAACAGATGATGTGATATAGATGTGGCCTATGATGGAGCACAAAAGGAACCTGTTTACTCTTATATTATGACTAGCTTTTGCCCGCGGCTTCGCTCGCGTTAAGAATTATTATTATTAATTAGGTATAGTTTTTGCGGCTTTACTTTTGTTTAGCGTGTGTAAAAAATTAGGGCCTACAAAACTTAAAAACGACAGTACATTCTTCAACTTCTCCATTAACGTTCAGATTTTCTTTGGCCATTTTAAAAAAGTCTAACCGACAAACCTATACTTAAACCAATCGAAAACAAAACAAATGCCAAATATACAAAGCAGAGTCTATAACCAAAACTACTAAACCGAAACAAAACAAATGCAAAATCTCAAAATCCTTTCTTAGGGGATGCTACGTCATAGTAGCTTTATGCATGCAAAGTCTCAGCCCGATTGGTTTAAAATTGACAAAGTTTAATACAAACTTTCATCCCCTATTTTATCCCCTTGGGGTAGAATTAATCAAAATCCTTTCTTAGCGGATGCCTACGTCATAACATCTACCTGCATGCCAAATTTCAAACCGATCCGTCCAGTGATTTGGGCTGTGCGTTGATAGATCACTATGTCAGTCAGTCAGTCACCTTTGAGTTATATATATTATGATTCAAGTTAAAAAAAATGTTTCCTACATTTAATCAAACCATTGTTGGTTCCAGGCGATGCACCTTGTCTACAAAGCGCTAGAGAAGCACGCAGTCCCGACGACACTGCCCCCCGAGCTGGCTCGCATGCGGCCCACGCGACCTCCCTCACGACCCCCCTCGCGACCCCCGTCTCGACCCCCCTCTCCGCATCGACCCCCCTCGCGACCTACTCCGCCGCCGCAGTCCAACGCGTCGCTACTGGAAGGACTCCTGGACCTGTCTAGTGTGAGTATGCAACACACGGTCTCACTGGGTGGCTCCATGTATTGTGCATTACTCGCCGTGCCGCCGTGGTGTTACCTAACCCTACCCCATCAGCCCATCTCCTTAGGGGTTGGCAGCTTCGGGTTGTTGGTGATATTTATTAAGCGGCTGAATTCGCAACAACGATGATTACTATCCAAGTATTTCCAGCAAGCCTGACCCAAGTATTTCCAAAACTGAGTCATACTTGTTCCAAGAAAATCCAAAAACATCAAAGTTAAATAACCAAAATAATTTACTATAAGTTTCATATAAGTTAAGAAAAAGTTGCAAAAATCATCTTTAGCGATATTTTACCTGATTTACATTTTCGTTTCCACTCGGTTGGTGGTTCACTAAAAAAAACTGCTACTAGTTTTGTAAAGAAGGTTATCTTTAGTAACACAAATTAGTTAATATGTCTTGGTTACCCGGGGGAGTGCTTGTGCGGGTGTAGTAAACAGGATGTGTTTCCAGCCACCTAGCAGCACCCCAGTGATGTCGAGCTCCCCGGCGCCGGGCGGTGGGGGCGGCGGGGGGTGGGTGGTGTCGGCGACGGAGGCTGCTCAGTTCGCGGCGCAGTTCGCGGCCGCGGACCAGGACCGGGACGGCTACGTATCCGGGGCGGAGATCAAACACACCTTCCTCGAGACCGGCCTGTCGCAACACACCCTCGCACATATCTGGTGAGAACACTCGTCACACGGTTGTTACATCTTTTAAATAGTTCTCTACGAAAATAAGACAGTAATTCATTCAGGTATTGTTTTTTTTATTGCCAAGCGTTTGACCGCCAGCTTACGTCAAAAACGTTATAATGATACAGATTCGCAACCCGCATCTTTGCCTAAAACCGGAAACGCTTTTTCGTTTGATCGAGTTTAAAATGAAAACGATGCTGAAGCTACTAAATAGCTACTAGGTCACGTAAAAAGTCCCAAGAGGGTCGTCGGTGGATGTGGTAATGAGCGAGGTCGTTCGCTGGCAGGGCGCTGTGCGACACGAACAGCGTGGGCAAGCTGTCTCGCAACCAGTTCGCGCTGGCGATGTGGCTCGTCCAACGCACGCTGCGGGGCACGCCGCTGCCGACCGCGCTCGCCCCCAACATGGTGCCGCCGCCGGACCTGCAGGTACCTACCTATATACACATGTACCACACTGTATCACATCATGTTCCTGCCCATGTTCTCATACCAAGTGGGGGGACGGCACATCATTTCTTAGTGCACGACTATGACGAGCCTTGTTCTCCTGGCTTCAAGTTATGATAAGACCGAAGGTGGAAAATTTTGATGTCCACATGTTGTTGAGAGTTTCGGCTGAAAAAGTGTCATGTTTTCTATAGTTTTAAACAATTCAACGCTGACTGCATTGTAAAAGCATTTAAGTAAATTAATAAAGAGATTGGTATTCTTACAGTCAGCTCCCAATACATTTATGGAAATCTAATGCACGCTCACAGGAACATTGATGAGTTTAGTAAAAGAAGTGATGTACATATACCTAGATATCGCTTAGGAAAAGTAAATAATTAATTCTTAGGAAACTGTGTGAGATTAGCTAGCAGATTACTAGCTAATGACTCCATATGAATACCCCATTGCAACTTTGCATCAATATTTAAACCTAAGAAAGTAGTTGCTTTAATAAAGTTAAGTGTTTCCCCATTTAAGATAATGTTAGCATTGCTGACTTGAACATTGGGCAAGGTGAATCGGATGCATTTTGTTATTTTCTCATTTAGTAGGAGGTTATTTACTGTAAACCAATCAAGAACTTTAGCTAGAGAAGCATTTACACAATCATAGTTATCTTTAATAATTATGTTTGTAAGCCTGACACGGCAGACTAGAGGGCCAAGATAATTGTTAAGACCAACTGATGTTATTTACCTAGATCTACAAACAATAAATTCATTTCATTTCATTTCATTATTTAGCCCTATCGACTCTAAATATTTATGAAGTATCGTCAGCAAACAATACAATGTCACATAGGTCCCCTACACAGGATGGTAGATCATTGACGTAGACAAGAAACAGAGCTAAAAAAGCAAGACTTTCTGTGTGCAAAAAAAAAACACCAACCTACTAATATACTCTGCAATTAGATTCGTATTATGCGAAGCCATTGGCTGTACATTTGTGGCTCGATCGTTATCAGGCCGTGCATTATCTGGCTGTATATTATCGTCCACTTATTAATATTTTTTAAGATATCTGTTGTTGACATGAAACGTAATAAAGCGTAATAAAACGGCAAGTAATCAAATATTTTCTAATTCTTCGGTCGGTAAAAATATAAAGCATCTGTTACAAATGAATCAAAACACTATAGTAAGTATGAATGTATCAAAATACCATAGATAAAGATCGCAGAATGAACCCGAAGATGGCTACCAACGCAATCAGCAGGTAGTGATGGTTCCACCGCAGCCTCTCTCCTTCCCACACCAACAACTTCACGGTCCCGGACAAGTCATCTCGCTCCCAACAACTGGAATACATAACACTAGCCTGTTGTGCCCACTGTTGGACGTGTCTGACGCCTTTTACTGTAGAAATACACAACAAAAAAAACTTTAATTTCTCGTTTGTCAACAGAACTTGTGAGAATTGAATTTCCTTAAAACAACACCATTTTACTGATGTCCTGGCTTACGGTACAGGTACTAGTGTAATATGCAAGGTTTTTAAAATAAATAAATATATTGTATGACGAAACCAACCAACTCGCTGCTAATTTCAGCTCGATGAGTCCACCACAGATACCGAATATATATTTGTTTTCAAATTCATTTATTGCGATAAATGGGTAGGTACATTTTGTAGGTCTTAAGCTAATTGTAATATTGTGTCACCATTTTCAGCATTACAAGCTTGCAATCATTCAAAATGTTAACTTAAAACAATGTACATCACTTATAATTCAAAATTTGCAGCATATATTAAAATGTCAGGGTTTTATATAGAATTATTTATGTACCTATTACAATTAATAATATAGTATCATAATATAGAGTGATGTTACATGAATTACAAATTATCATTTAAATAGTCATATTATAAACATAAAAAATACAATCACAAAACACTTAATCCACTAACTACGTTTGTATTGAAGAGTGATACTACCGGGCCCCGATTCTAATAAACCTGCCCATACAAAAAGTAATAGCTCTTTTCTACTTAATATTGTCCGATTTCGGTGATTTTTATGCAATCAATACATTACTAGCTAGGTTTAATAGTCTTATTTTTTTTCCAGTTTTTTAAAACACTATAGGTACAAGCATCTTAACCAGTAATGTTTTTGCACTGAGACTATGACTATTAAAACTCAATATTTTTTCAAAACTAAAATATAATTACAAAATAATGTAACATTTAAACGTATAATACATTCTACTCAAGCGTTCGACACCAATAACAAAACATGTTATTACTATTTAGAGGGTGAAAGAGCTATGCCGCTAAACGTTAATTTTATCAAACTATGTTCATATTAATGTTTTTTCAAACTGATTTGCTACTAAACGTTTTTCTCTTTTCAAGTTAATATTTTAATAGGAGCAGATTTTGGTTCCCAGTTCCCTTTTTGTTTTGTTGTTGGGTAACTTTACTTTCCATTTTTCATTAAAATATACAGAATTCAAGTGATAGACGTGTCATGACGACGGCAGGTTCATACGAGATTACGCAACTGTCTCTGTCGAATAGGGTGGCTGCAGGGAACGCTGAGATAGCAATACGTTTGTTAATTTCCTACAACGCAAACACAGTTTCGGTATGTGATCCTCGATCGGTATTTTGTTCTCATTAACCTTTTTTTATGTATGTTCCCCGATTACTCGAAGACGCCAAGACCGATTTGGAATTATTATTTTTTGTTTGAAAGGGTACTTTATATTTCACACGTGGTCCCATTGACATCAGGTTAGGATCTTATAATTGGATCCTGGAGATATCGAAGGAACTCTTCAAATATTATGGCCACACTTGAAGCGATTTGGGTTTTTTTAGGGTGTATAAAAGCGTCTGTCGTCAATCTGTCATCAATCTGTCATCAAAATAACTAAAAAAATACGTCATTTAGGTCAACGAAATTGTATTTTATTCTTCATTGAAGTCGGTTTTCTTTTTAGTTTAAAAACGTAATAATTAACCTGTAAATGTTGTCGTCTTGATTCACCACGCTGGTTATAACGAGCCTGTCTCGAGCGTCCACGTGAACCCTGGCGCCTGCTGCCGAGGCCAGTAGCTTGGTGCCCACTCTCCAGGTCAATGGAACAACTTTGAGAGCCGTCCTGAACATATAAACATCATTAACACCTGTGCCACCTGTCACGTATTGAATGCTAGCGAATGTAGGTGATCCTCAAGTGATCCACGCTCTGAGTAGTGATCAGAGGTGAAGCCTCAAAGGAGAAAAGTCGTGTGTCCAATATAGACTTTCAATCCTTTTAAGCACACTTATTCATATCGATATGCATGGTCAAAACATATATTTTTTATTATTGAACTACGGTGAAACTCTTGGCGTTCATCTCATCCGGTTTACAAGATATGATAATGCCGAAGGTGGAAGCGCACTTCACCCGGAATCCTCAACAATCTGAGAAACTAGCTAAGCTATCTCACCTCTAAATGCAAACACAACCATTTAAGAATAGTTGTTATGGCGACAGAATAAGGTAAGATGGTGGTAGCCTGGCGGACTTAAACAAAGTCCTACCACCAGCCAAACCAAGCACAATATTGTACCACTAACTACTAGACCACAGAGGCGGCTTTGTTTCCTTCTGTTAGTACAATGTAACGTTACCCGGGACATGGCACCAGTGTCCGCTGACCTCTGGTCGCGAACACGATGCTCGTGGCCGGGGGCGGCGCTCGCGGTGGCGACGTCTGCCTCGTGGAGTACACTCCCGCCGAGTTGTTCGCTCGCTCGACTACCGCCCCGTCTGAACGCACCGCGAACATTACGTGCTTGCATGGCTCCTTTACGTAAACAACACATACAACTGGATTATACAATTCCCACCCACACCGGTGTCCAGAGATCCAGAGGTCCCGGGTTCGATCCCAGGGGGAGTACAATATTGTGCTTGGTTTGGTTGGTAGTAGGTCATTGCTTAAGTCCGCGTGCCTGTCGCCATAACGACCATTCTACATTTTTTGTGTTCCGGCATTTAGAAGTTAGATAGCCAGTTCCTCAGAGTGTTGAGGACTTCCACCTTTGGCCTTATCATAACATGAAAATCAGGTGAGTTGAACGCCAAGAACTTCCACGTCATTCAAAAAAAATATGTAAAGGTTGTTCGGGCGCCGTAATTTTGAATTTTGCAAAGGCTTGCTTTCTTCTGTCGGTGGAGACTTGTGTAGTCAAGATCTAATGGCGCTGCGCATCATTGCTAGATAATTAGATTGTATTTTGGCTAAAAATTCGCGCTGTGAATTATAATACGGAAGTATACCAAATTTGGGGTTTTTCCCGAGCCCGATGAAGGTGATATGTGACAACTACTGATAAGACGCTTTCCACGAGAAGAAGTCGAAGATCGCTGAATCCCGAGCAGTGTTTGATTTATGGTGCCCCGTTAATTTTCCATTATTTTCTTGTCTTCACAAAGTGGCGATAGACATTCACACTTTATAAAGACTTTCTTTCGATATTCATTTTTAGGGTCCCGTTTCAATAATAATCAAATAAAGCTTTATGAAAAGGAGAGGCGTATAAATAATATAATAATATGAGGCCAAGCGCTTCCCCGTCGTACAATAAAAATCACTACGGTTATGTTACTCCTCCGGTAAAACCTCACCTCGCAGGGGACTATCATTATTTCGTTCGTGTGCGAAGCAGCCGTACAAGATATCACATACGGAAGGTATATGGAGCGACATGGAATTCCCTCTGCAAAATATGTCATTAAATATTATTATTTAACACCAAAGAAATATATAATGCACAATGGGCGGTGTTATCGCTAAAAGCAATCTTTTGGTGCTGTCCATACGTCAATATTTGTATGGGCAGATCAACGAGGATTTAAATACGGACATACAGACGCACAACAATATATGTTATATACTTATAATTACAATGCTACGATACATATTTCTAGTGAGCTGGTAGTCAAACGCTTGGCTATCACCAGTAAAAAAATAACTAATTTACAAAAGTAGTAAAGCCACATGTGAAATGGCTCGTCCCGGTTACTTCACAGCTACTACCATACCTATTTCAGTCACCAAACATCATTGCTGCAACATCAGGTGGGCTACTTGCTAGTTCCGTCTCCTAGATGTATAAAAAAAAACCATCAGCCTCAGCCAATATCCACTCACTGCTGGAAGCCCCCACTAATGAATGCCAAACATTCCTGCACTGTGCAGAATCTCTTTCTTCATCTTCACCGTTCCTTAATAGGTTTTTTGCACATCTAATTATCATCTCCACCTGGTTGATGATCCACTTATTAGATCTAAGCGCTTTCAAAAATATTTGATATTGCTCACGGCAAAAACTGGGAATCGGCTTCCAGCGTCTGTATTCCAGCTGTCTCTTCAAAAAGAGAGTTAATAGGCACCTGAGTAGGCTCGCTCCATCGCAGGTCGCCATCCTTGTCCGTGCAAGCTTTGAGGACAGGAGTTGACCCATTCCAAATATTATTATTTTATATGGAGCTATTGCTACTCTACAGGATATAAAACCTGGATACTAAGGGTACGCTCAACGGGTTAGAGCGGCGTTGGAGGAGGCTTATGCAGGGTTACCTAATAGCTGTCAAAGTCAAAGTCAAAGTCAAATATTTTTATTCATTAAGATTTTTAGGTTCATTCATTTTGAAACGTCAAATCTACCGCCTGTTCGGAATCGCGACCAGCACACAAGGAGAAAGGCAAGAACCTCGGGCTGATTATTTTTTTATTAATCACTACATAACTATCTAATGGGCAGTTTCTTGACATTGAGAAATCACCATTTAACTGTCAACTGGTATAGCAACATCGGGCCACGCGTTCTTATCGTCGATATAGTCACTTATTTTGTAGTAGGCTCTTTTAATTAAATTATTCTTTATATACAATTTGAATTTACGAGCAGAGAGTTTGGTGGCGCTTTGAGGAAGCTTATTATAGAATCGTACACAGTTTCCTAAGAATGAATTATTTACTTTTCCTAAGCGATACCTAGGTATGTCAAGTTTATTTTTATTTCTAGTATTAACACTGTGTACATCACTTCTTTTAACAAACTCATCAATGTTCCTGTGTGCGTGCATTAGGTTTTCATAAATATATTGGGAGCTGACTGTCATAATACCAATCTCTTTAAAACGTTCCCTGAGAGAGTCACGAGTTTTCAATTTATAAATTGCCCGTACAGCTCTCTTTTGCAGGATAAAAATGCTTTCAATATCTGCTGCATTTCCCCATAAAAATATGCCATAGGACATAACGCTGTGAAAGTAACTAAAATAAACTAACCTCGCCGTGGTTTCATCAGTAAGATGCCTTATGGTACGTACTGCGTAAGCTGCCGAGCTTAGCCGGCTAGCTAATGTATTAATATGAATACCCCATTGCAACTTTGCATCGATATTTAAACCCAAGAAAGTAGTTGCTTCCATAAAGTTAAGTATTTCCCCATTTAAGATAATGTTGGCATTGCTGACTTGAACGTTAGGCAAGGTGAATCTAATGCATTTCGTTTTTTTCTCATTTAATAAGAGGTTATTTACCGTAAACCAATCAAGAACTCTAGCTAGAGAAGCATTTACACAATCATAATTATCTTTAGCCCTATCAACTCTAAATATTAATGAAGTATCGTCTGCAAACAATACAATATCACATAAATCCCCTACACAGGAAGGCAGATCATTGACATAGACTAGAAACAAAAAAGGCCCCAAGATTGACCCTTGTGGTACACCGATGTTAGTGGATGTTCCCGAAGATTTGCTACCGTTAATGTCTACTTTTTGAATGCGATTCGATAGGTAGCTACGCATGAGGCTTATTGCCTGATTCTGAATGCCATAGTGTTTTAGCTTTGAGATTAAGGTGTCATGATCTACGCAATCGAAAGCCTTAGATAAATCACAGAATACTCCTATGGCATCCTGTTTTCCTTCCCAGGCTTTAAAAACGTACTTCAACAGCATGGCACCAGCGTCAGTGGTTGAACGACCTTTAGTAAACCCAAATTGTTTTTCATGAAGTAGCCTGTTACAGTTAAAATGTGACAACAACTGGTTAAGAATAAGTTTTTCAAATATTTTACTACATGCTGGCAGAATTGAGATTGGTCGATAATTTCCTGGATCCTTTTCATTTCCAGATTTGAATAAAGGAATCAACTTGCTATATTTCATAAGATCTGGAAAGATTCCTTCGTCGATGCTTCTATTAAATATATATGCTAGACATGGTGCTATTTCAAAAACAATCGTGCTTAAGATCTTTACGGACATCCCCCAGAGATCTTCAGTATTTTTAATATTTATTGACTTAAAAGTTTTTAGAATACAATCAGCATTGACGTGTCTGAAGCTAAAAGAAGCATTACACCTTTCAACACTTGTTTCAAGAAAGACTAAAGCACAATCAACAGAGGAGTTTAATGGTCGAGTAACAATTTTTGGTACACAAGAGAAGAAACGGTTAAATTCATTAGCAACTTCATAGTTATCAGTCAAAATTCTATCGTCAACTTTTAAGTTTATCTGCTTTTTCAAATGTTTTGCTTTACCTGTTTGATTATTTATCATTTTCCAGGTAGCCTTTATTTTATTTGATGACTGCTCAATTTTCCTTTTTATTTGCAATGATTTCGCAGCATGACATACTTTTTTAAAGACTTTTGAGTAGTTTTTGACAAAAGAAACAAATGATAAATCGTGTAGCCTTGACTCTCTTTCTGCATAAAGTTCATACAATCTACTCCTACTTTTATAGATACCGGCTGTTGCCCAATCTGCAAACATGGAACCAGATTTAGCTTTGCACGTTTTTTGTGGAAACGTATACTCGTGTTCTTTATGTATTAGATTAGACAATATATTATAAAGCTCATTTGGATCATTCAAGCATGGGATCAGGGAAATCTTTTGACTTATGTTATTTTGGAATTTTATGAGCTTCGGTAATTGGTCTGCATGTGATTTCCGGTAGCTCTTGTTGTAAGTTACAATCAAATAAAACATATTGACCATAATGGTCTGAATCAAATTTTTTAAACACGTCTTTTTCAAGGGGAATATCACTACAATATACATTATCTATGCAAGTGGCAGTTGTTAGAGTTACCCTAGTTGGTTTACGTACCTAGCTGCTGATGATGATGATGATATGAAACAAGATAATATTAAATACCTTGAAAATGTGAAAAACCACCATGAGAGTAATTCTGGTAGTTATTTGCTTCCTAAAAAGAGGTTTTATGAGTTCAACACTTGAGAATAGATGTCAAACTGGAAACAAGCTAAAAAAACTGAGTATTGGAAAGTTATTTTATAAAAAGCAGAGTTTGTATATCTTCTACCGATCTTCAACTTTCTGTATCACACACTCACATTCTAAGAAAAGTGTAATTTACATAAATTTAAAGACTGAAATAAATTGTAATTTAATTTAACCCCATGAGAAACTGTTCAGTTAAGAGGGAAACTTAGTAAAGGGGCATTACGGGTTAAATATTGATAACTAGCTATCATTTCCCATGTTTCACATAATCCGACTTTCATTATGCGTACGAATAAGGAGAGATACGTTACGTGCGTCTGTTTTTCCTGAAAATTACAACATGGGTTTCTTGAAGGCAACAGTGAATAGGTCCTTACACCGGCGTAAGCCACATAGTCGCTTCCCATTAGTAGTCAAAAATAGACCTATCATACATTTTATTGTATTAAGCCGTCAGTGTCCCACTGCTGGGCAAAGGCCTCCCCAACTCCCTCCAGTCTTCACGCCGTCCAGGCGCAACTCGGTGCTCCCTCGCCATCGTTGAGTTGACATGCGACAGACAGATCCAATTAAACAAATTTATAGTGAATTATTTGTTTTCCACGATTACCTGATTATCTCGACCCACCTTCACATAGCAGATTCCGAATCGCCTTTTCCTCCCAGCCTTACCACAGTCACTGCATTCACTCCACTGTGACCAAACATAGAACACCTCCACATTGCCTCTCATCATCACAGACGAAGGACTTTTGACCACAGTGTAGTAGTCATCATCTATCACCTCCAGAATTATAATTCCTGACGTGACCTTGCCTTGGCATTTGTAAATACCAGCGTCGGAAAAGGTCACGTGGTAAAGAGTGATATTTCCGTCCTTTTCTAACACTGTTCTGTCTCGTTCTTGTATTAGTACGGGCGTGAACGGTTGAAGTGGCGACTGAAAGTACCATATTTATTCACATCAAAATCAAGATCGAAATAAAGACAGAAACAAAAATCACAATTTAGATTCCTGTCTGAGATCTTCTGATATAAAGCCTTAAATCGTGAAAATCAAAGTATTTAAAAAAAATAGTTCTTAATGTCAAATTGTGTCCGTGCTAACCGAGTGGTTTGCGTCAAACCTGTTTGTCTACAGAAGCAAGTTATGCTTTATTTAGGTATCACCGAAGCATATAAAAATAAAAAAAATGAAGCAAACATTGTGCGGCTATAAAGACATGCAAATCGATTGGTATCAAACCTTCGTGTAGATCCAAGATGGCGCCTCGCTTACGTCATTCAGGTTGCCGAGCAGACATGGCAGCCTGGCCACTGAACCTTCGTACACCATCACGATTTCAGATCGAGCACTCCCACCCTTGGCCAGAAACAATTTAGTAACAGCTTCTAGACTCTTATATGGGGCTAACGATATGTCGCAATTCATATTTTTCACAAGCAAAGCTAGAATTAGTACAGCTTTCATTTTCATGTTTTATTGATATAATGACATATTTCTGTCAGAATTTCAAGTAGAACGATGTCATATATGTTCAAGTCTTTCAGATCTAAAAAGTTTCCTATATTCTGATTAATTCAACTGTGACATATAAATGCTACTTTTACATAAACTTACTTGTGCTACGTTATATTCACAAAAAAAAAGACGTTGATAGGTAATTGTGTTAATATTTCATTTTTATGCCCAGTTTTGTTTTTGCCCGTACTTGTTTTTTATTTTTTTTGTATGATTGTATGCTATTGTAACGTATTAGAAGAAATAAGCATAATTATAATGTTTATGTTATTCAGCTTTAAATAGTAAAATAGTTTAATTTTTCATCCTACGTTTATGACTGGAAGATGCTACTACTTCTTCTATAGATCTACATCCGAAACTGTGGCACTAGCCAGGAAACGGCGGAATTTGGCGGTAAACTAGGAATATTATAATATTTGAAATGTATTGTCACAGCAACCGGAGCCAGCTCCCACGTTAGGCCCGCAGCCCACGCCCGAGATGGAAGCTATAGCCCGCGAGATAGACGCGTTAGTCCGCGAGCGAGTGGCGCTCTCGGCAGACATCGCCAACAAGGAGAGAGAGAACCACGCAGGCGCCAGCGAGGCGCACGGGCTGCAGGTACATAGCCCGCGAGATACACCATTTTAAATCTACTATAGATCCGGATAATGATTGTGGCTCATTGCAAATAACTGATTGGAGTGTATTTTTTTTATTGTTCTTAAAAAAGTTTGAAGCTTGGCCTTCATCATACCTGTTTTCAAGTTATCATAAGGTTGTAAGTGGAAGTGCACTTCACCCGGAATCTGGTTTATTACGTCTAAATGCCTAAAATTCAGAATTGATGCTATGGCAGTACCTAGCCAGGCGGACTTAAATATTTTTTTACCGCCAACCAAACCGAGCACAATATATTGTACTCCCCATGGGGATCGAACCTGGGGCCTCTGGATCTGACACCGGTGGACGAACCACTAGACCACAGAGGCTGTTAAAATACAAATATTTTTTGTTTATTGGTGATCAACGTCACCAATAATCGGGCTTGGGGTTGTCGATTCTGAAGCGACGCCACGGCAATGTGTGGTTGTGTGATTTACTGATTGATAAATAATATTTATTTGCAGAGCGAGTTGGACACGCTAACGGCTACATTAAAACAGTTGGAGAACCAGAAAGGCGAAGCTCAGAAAAGGTTAAATGATCTCAAAACACAGGTACGTATTTACCGACGAAA
Organism: Venusia cambrica; assembly: GCA_951394065.1. NCBI lineage: Eukaryota > Metazoa > Arthropoda > Insecta > Lepidoptera > Geometridae > Venusia > Venusia cambrica. Next base: position 820,816 of record OX596037.1, on the reverse strand, counting down.
TTGTTCCATAAATTTTCTTTAAACTTAACGCTCGCACGATAAAAAAAAACATGCTGCCTAGAGTTGGTGGATGCTTTTGGAACATATAATAAGTTACTAAACTTAACACAATAGAAGCGGCTCAGGACAGCATACTAAGCAGCTTAGGGCAATCAATTTTACAGGTAGCAATTTTAAATAAAAAATACTTGGTCAGTAGTTCGCCTATCAACTAGGGGAATCAGATGTTATTTTTTACATAAGTAACGAGGTAACGATGTACAGGTGGAAAAGCTCCGTTCGCAAGTGTCGGCGCAGGAAGCCGCCGCGGCGGAAACGGAAGCGGAAGTGGCCGCGAGGAGAGCCGCGCACTCCTCGCTCAGGGAGAAGGAGCTCGCGCTGCAGAGGGAGGCGGCTCAGGCGGAGGCGGAGGCGGACGCGCTCACACAACAACACAGCAAGATTGTACTCAAACTGAGTCAGGTGAGGCATTACTGAAATTCGCAATGCGCATCGGGTCGTTTCTTGTGGCTAAATTTGGTTAGAGCGTTTCCGGTTTAAGGTATAAATGCGGGTTCGAGTCCTGCTGTGTGTGAACTTTTGTGTCATTATAACATTTTAAGAACAGTGAAGAATTGATTGTGCAATCCTGTGCTAAACACATAATTATTCCTATTTCTCTTCTATAAAAAAATATATTATTGACTGTTCCATCGCAAATTTTTGGAAATCTGCTTTTGTATCGCCTATTCACAAAAAGGGTTCCAAGTCAGAGTAACCAACTATAGACCTATTTCGAAACTTTGTTTAATCGTTAAACTTTTAGAAAGATAACCCTTTCTAGTCAAACAAGTTTATGCTACTCTGCATCAATCGTTCTCCTCTTTTCAACATGGATTTCTTAAAGGGCGGTCAACTGTTTCTAGTCTTATCCTCTTTAACGAGTTATTGACGGATGCTATGGACAATGGCCATAAGGTTGATGTAATCTATACCGATTACAGTAAGGCATTTGACAGGATCAATCACAACCTGCTACTTTTGAAGCTATCCATGATGGTAACCAGAGGTGATTTACTCAGATGGTTTGCCTCAGATGTTTTCTACATCAATAACAGGGCCTAAGCAGTTGTTATCAGCAATTATATATCACGCTGGGTTTCTTTTCCCAGTGGTGTACCTCAAGGACTTTACTTGGACACTGCTTTTTATCATATTTATCAATGTAATTTCAAACTGCTATATTAACAATCAATTGCTTTGCTTCGCTGATGGCATGAAGATATTTAAAATTGTCGACTCACCTCCGGATGTATTTGATTTGCAATAGATACTGGTGTATTCAAAAGCAAGTATTGTTTTCTGAATATGCAACGATATGAGTATGAACGAGCCGTCCCTTCCAGGCCAACATCAAGATCGACCACCTGGAAGAGCAGCTGCGCGTGATGCAGTCGGCCGTGAGTGCGCTGGAGAGCGGCGGCGCTGCGCACTCGCACACGCAGCTGCAGCCGCAGCACTCGCTGGAGCACCTGGAGGCGGCGGTGCGCGGCGCCACGCCCAACGACTATCTGGTACCTCTACTTATCTCTACTAGAACAGCGGCTGCATTTATTTACTGTGTGACCCTGGTTACAGCTTTAGATAAGGCCGAAGGTTGCGCACTTCATCCGGAATCAATAGACTGAGGTTTTGTTTATCTTACCTCTAAATGCCGGAACACAACGATTTAAGAATTGTTGTTATGACGACATAATTAGGTAAGATGGTGGTAGCTAGCCATGCGGACTTAAACAAAGTACTACTCCAACCAAAACATGCACAATATTGTAATCCCACTGGAGATCGAACCCGGGACCTCTGCATCTGACATTGGAAGGCGACCCACTAGACCATAGAGTTAGTTAAAATATTTATTTGATAGTTTAGATAACTTATATATTTTTTCATATTTTGTTTTTGTTTGTTATTTTGCATTTTGTGCACTTCCTTAGTACTTAAAAGTAGAAACTTTGTTGGATCAGGAATTTTTAAATTTCTAACCTTTTTATATATTGTATCTGTATGTTTCCCGAATAAAAAACTGTTTAGATAAGTATGAAGTTGAATCCAAATTAGTGGGATTGATGATTTGTTGACTTCGCTTTGCAAAGGTTTTAACTAAGTAATGTTTGTTCCAGGAGGATGAATCGTTCGGTCAGAGCAACGGGTTCTCGAACGGGACGAGCGGGTTCCACAGCGATCCCTTCAAAGCGACCAAACACGACCCCTTCGCGCCCGCCGCACACAACTCGCAACCTTCCCAGGTAAACCATAACGTTCATTATTGTATAAACTATGTGTTGGAGCTTCCATTGCTTGCGATAGGTGCTGTAAATGCTGTTCAATGTTCGTAAAATAGGCAAATATCTAGCTAAAGGCATTATATTTAAGTAAAATATCATACGTGTGAGTCAGACACGCACACCATTCATGACAAAAAAAAGGTTATTTTTCTTATATTGGATCATTAGTGTGGGTCTGAGTCACGCTTGGCCGGTTCTTTAGTATATGTTATTATACATCAGGATAAGAAAGTCTCGCTCCATCGTAGACTTTATCCTAGATCAGGCAAGCCTCAAAGTCGAGTCAAGAAAAAATGAGTAAAATACCATCAACGACACTCAACACTGGTGGTAGGAATTGTCCACCACTAGTGACCATAGTGTAGCCTAATTCTGTTTCATTTTGGAGTTAGCTCCAGAGGTCCAGAGGAGCCAGTGCTTCTGGAATAGCTAACTCCATCGTAGAGCTCATCGTTAGTCTGCGATAGAGCAAGCGCTGTGCGTGTATCGAGGCTACGCTTGTATTGTGTGATCACGTGACGCGTGCGTACAGCTAGTGGCTATGTAGGTCGGTGCGTTGCAGGTTGGCTTCGGTGCGGATCCGTTCGCGGGCGATCCCTTCGCGGGCGAGGACGCGTTCGCGAACCCCGACGCGAGCCACGCCAACAACGTGAGTACCCCTCGCCTATCTGGGTCGCCGGTACCCTTTGTTTACACATTTGCCCAAAGGTGGCGCGGCTAAAATTGCTTCTTTTTTACGCTATTGTTGAACTGGAATCATTATGGCACTTGACTAGTGCCAACGTTGTGTGTATTCTATTTGTGATTGTGTTGTTTTTATTGAATCACCACTCTAAAATTGAACGCCCCTTCGAAGCCCTTACACTCGCATGCAAAAAAGTGTATATACGCAATACACATACTATGCTTTGACATTGGTTGTTCAGTCACCAATGGTTACTAACAATCAATGACAAAGTGAGATGTACGGGGATTAGTGAAACGACCAGCTAGGACAAGGGCATGTTTACTACTAACTTGACAACAGTGCAGGAGCGGTAAGTAGATTCGCAGTGATCTGTAGGATCTTAGGTACACATACATATCATCAACAATCTTTTGTTTTTGTCATATTTCTAGTCATATATTCTTTGTACTGCATCTATACACCTTCTTTGATAGCGTAACTGCTGTTGTGGAGAATTTATTTTTAGAGTGGTACTCACTCATAAAATGAAGTAAAATCATGATCCAATAAAGAAAGAAACAAAGTATTACAACTCATCGCGAATGATAAGATTAAAATAGATGATATAATTCACAAATAATATTTGCTTGTTTTGTCTAAATCAATATCACATTGGATATTCCAGGGAGCGTGGGAGAACGATCCGTTCGCCGTACTGCATGCGCCGACGCGCGCCGGGGGGGCGGGTGGCGGCGGTGGGGGCAGTGGCGGGGGCGGCGGACCTGCGCTGCCTCCCAAGAGCCACAAGACGCCGCCGCCGCGCCCCGCACCGCCCAGACCCAACCCGCCACACAAGGTACCACATCACTAATGACCACGCTCGTCTATTTCCTCTTTTGTTTCGTGTGAGCTATGTATTATCCCTGGTGTCAAACTTTACGAGCCGCCGCCGTAGGCCTGACATGGCTCCCGGTACTTTAGGCTTAATAAGTCACAGGAGGAAACACGGTCAATTCTGTTCAAAACTTCAAATCATCGAGAGGAAACACCAATTCTGATCAAAAACTTCAAAACATCTAAAGGAAACAGGGTCAATTCTGTTTCAAACATCTAGAGGAAATAGAGTCAATTCTGTTTCAAACATCTAGAGGAAACAAATTCAATTCTGTTCAAAACATCTAAAGGAAACGTAGTAAATTCTGTTTAAAACATCTAGAGGAAACAGGTTCAATTCTGTTCAAAACATCTAAAGGAAACGGGGTCAATTCTGTTTAAAACATCTAGAGGAAACAGGTTCAATTCTGTTCATGATCTGGTCCTAAATCTTTTATCACTATCATTTTGTGTTTCATATTTAAATAATAGATTTTAGTAAATTTCTGTATGGTGACTCATTTACCACTTTTTACTACGAAATTAACAATTTTCACGTAAATCGGCTATTCACGTGAAAATTGCAAATTAGATAAATGAATACCCCTTGTTTTATTATTAGTTTATTTGTTTAGTTGTAAGCTAATAGTTTTATTCCAGGTTGTTTTTATAATTTACCCCCTTGATCCCTTTAGCCGCATGCGATAGTCCGGAGTCAGTAATCCGCTAAATTATACATTTTGTTTGTTTTGAACGCTGCAGAGAAAGTAAAATGTACGTAAAATGCTACAACTGCTATTGCACAACATCGGGCTGCCATTTTTATTTAGGACGCTATAACTTATTTTGGTTCGTAGTATCTTTGACGCACACTTGTTTTTGAATGTTTTTTTTTATTTAATTTAATTTAATATTGTTACAGAGCCAATTACATTCATTGAAAGAAATAGCAGTGAGCTATTAACTTATTAAATAGAGTATCTAAAAGTATTTTGGGCATTGTTTTATGCTTGAGCGTAATAAGAATCCGGTCTAAGCTTCGTATCCCAGAATACTGCTCCAGCAAGCCTCCGCTTCATTCAGTTCAGATGTTTGCTAGAGCAGAAGGCTCTGCTTGAGTGCAGTTCTAGAATGTGGACCTTGAAGCGATTGTCACAGATATGATTTGGTTGTGTTATGAGAAGCACTAGTTTTACTTTCTCTGTGATGTAGAATGCAATTCTCGTGAGTGATCTTCCAGTCAGCCGCGCTGCGCCCGCTTAAGTATGCTTTCATTTTGGTTCGCTCATTTCACACATGCCCCTAAACTATTCTATCCTATACCACATTACCCGGTAAAAACTTGAGCGTCGAGCTTTAGAAAGAGACAAATAGCTTTAGTGTCTTTGTCAATTAAATACTTGCAATTCGAAAAAAAAAACGATTTCTGTCTGTGTTGCTCACTGATGTGAAATATCACAAGACAAAACGAGACTAAGAAAAAAAAATCTATTTTAATTACTTTTTAATTATATATTGAAGATTATGTAGACGACGCTTTACCGAGTTGCATATTATATTTTATATAATTATGGCGACCGGAAAGGGAGTGTGGTAAGACTCGATGGACCGACGACATTGTGGCGGTCGCGGGGAGTCGATGGTTGAAGGAGGCTCAGGATCGCTATTTGCATCGATTGGGGAGATGTATGTTCAGCAGTGGACGCGTGTCGGCTGGTATGATGATAGCCTCTTTCTAGGGTTCGGTTTTTAAGCATTATGGTCGGGATAATGATGGCGATATGTGTGTGTGACTGTTTGGGATTGTCTATCTTATGCTACACTTTAATATTCCATAATTATACTCAGGAGTTTGGTACTCCTACCAAGTATATATATATATATATATATATTCATTATTATATAATAACTACTTGTACATTTTTACCCGAGTCCCGCTGCTGGGCTTCCTCAAAACCCTATTATTTGAATTATAGTAATCTCTAATTATTAAAATTTTCTGAGCTGAGGTTGACCTCATTCTTGCACAGACAAGGTCAAGTGCTAATTCATTTTATGTAAAAAAGCCTTGATTGAATAAAAAACTTATTGATCTTAAAATCAAAATTTCCAAACGATATTTTTCCTTATTTTATATATAACAAACATATAAATCTAATACTGCATGTACAACCTGTAACAGAATATGTGTACTATGCCGAAACGGGGTTATCCGACCCGACTCGTGGAACAACGTTTGTTTTACGACTTTTTGAATTTTGGTTTTTGGTAAAACAGGATCAAAGTTCTGACACCAACAGCTGGTTTTTAGAGTTGAGACTATCCTAAAATCAGCTGTTTCTTAACTCGCGACAATGACCTCAGCTCTAGACACAGATGAGGCAACATAGCAGAAGGTCACAATCACAAAGAACGAAAAGCGCTTTCACTAACAGAGGAAAATCGTCGAAAAGCCTGGGCTGCTAATGAGACAATCCATTACTAGAAGGTTTAATTTGTCAAATCAATAATAATTTTCTGTTTTTTTTATCTGTTAGCTAAAATACAAAATAATCGTTCCTCTAATGTACTTTTGTTCGTCCAATATCGCATTCATCGTCTTTTTGTAACTGTAGGTGCCTATGTAATTTATCAATGTGTAAGTTCTATCTAATAACCTACTTTCACGAGTTGACTCCAAGTTTTCACTAAAATTGGTTCATCTGTCCTTAATATTCTTTGACACAGACAATTGCACAAAGAAAGCGCCTAGCTTTGACACTCCGGCACGGCGGCTTTGTCAAAGGAAGGACGGCCGCCTCTTGGTCGGTCTCGTTGAGTAAACCGCCACTTTAAGTATTATTTTAACAATGTTTCCGTACATTTTTTTTATCTAAAACACATTTTACAAAATTTGTGTATTCAGGACATAGAATCTGTATTTTCTACTTTTCGTGCAGAAGCTAACATAAAAAGTACCTACCTAAAAAAAAATTACTTGGGTTCCTACGACTTTTTTCAGTTCGAACTCAGATCATTACAAGTAACTTTTTGAGGGTATTATCTACGGCCGCTTGGCTACAAAGCTCATTATCATTACTAAAAGCTAGGTACCTACATTTAGATAATAATAATAACGTAATCAGTGATTCGCACCGTGCTTACCTACACTAATAGGTCATTCTAGGTACAATCTTTGTCTCAAGCTTCACCATGGAACTAGCTGCATGCACGCAATATTCGGAGATGTGTAGGCTAGGTGAGGTAGGTAGTGCAAGGTGTGGAATACCTTAGACTACTTATTGACACATGAAAGTAAAGTAATAGGTGCATGAAGGCCTAATTTGACTGCATCTTCCGTTTTTATTTTCGTAGTTAGTGTAAAAGAACCCTACAATTTTTCGTCAAAAATCAAATAGGTACCTGCCACAACACTAGCCGAACCGAAAGAACTTGTTCGCGGTTTGGGTTGCCCGGTGAGCAATTTTCCGGATTATCGTGTGTTTTTAAATCGAATTAAAACAAATGTAGCCGTAGAGTATTGCTGAATATTATAATATGATGTTGTGTGTTGGTGAAGCTCAGTGTGGAGGAGCTGCCCTCTTAGTTACTTTCGTGATTAGGAAGACTCTTTTCGACGGAAACAACACAGTGAATTTGTGCTTGTTTAAAATCGTCTGGTAATCTTCCGACCAGCTGATACCTACCTAAACACGGTACGTACAAAACATACAACATAGGTAGGTAGTAAATTTGTGCGTGTTTTAAATAGTCTTGTAATCTTCTTACCAACTGATACCTACCTACCTACATGCATAGTGCGGTAAAGGAATAGGGTCGTCACTATTTATTGTGACTGATAAAATGAAAAGATTTGTAGGGGAAACTGAAAATGGGAATTCACTATTATCTCCCCACCACAACAAATACTTTTCCTGGTCCGAAAAGCCCCCGCACTGCTTAGTACACATATTCTGTTACACCTTGTATATATAGGGTAGTATAGTATGTAAAAGTGCATGTTGAATTCTATATTTATTTTACGCTTAATACCGAGTTTTTTTAGAAGCACAGCGTGGGATCCCTTTTAATATTCATTTCATTTATATTTATTTATTATCATTTCGATTTTCAATAATACACTGTTTCATATAATTAATAATATTTAAATTCTTCTGGATACATACAATACAACAAGATACCGCTTAGCTTCATTGTAAGACCTGAACAGTACATTGAAAATATTTTTTGATTTATTTGGTACTCGCATGTACTCGTATAAATTGACAAACTAGTCAGTTACGGAAATTGCAAAAGTAGTTTTATTTTAGAATGTTGTTTGTATGTATCCGATCGATATGTCACGGCGGTCTCCACTAACATGCTAACCACGGCTCGTGTGCTTGTCCGACATTGCAGCGCTAAGCGGACGCGGCGGAGCTGACACGTGCGTATCTCTCTCCCTCACGTCACCCCCACACCCGTCTCACTCACTCTTTTACGTCCAGACCAAACCCGCCGCCATGGAGTTTACCGACGATCCCTTCAAGGACTACCGGTACGAGGACCCCTTCAACATCGCGGACCCGTTCGCCGACGTCACCGACTCCAGGAAGCCAGACCCTTTCGGGCGCTCCTCTTCCGTCGCCGGGCTCGGGAGCGATGACTTCTTCGGGGCGTCGTCGACCAACGGCAGTCTACCGCTGCCGGCGAAGCGGAGCGGACGCGTCTCCGCTCCGCCGCAAGCGTACGACCCTTTCGCGAGCCGATCCGACAAACCCCTGCCCGAAATCAACCTCAACAACAACGAGTCCTGGCAGGCCTGGCCCAACGACAACTGGGCCAGCGACGACGCCTGGGCCGAACCCCCGCCCGCCAGAGACGCCTGGTCCGCCAACACTAGAAGTACCGGTTCCAACGATTGGAAGACGGACAACTGGGCCAACAAGTCGGAGAACTGGGCCGCGGACTGGAACTCGGACGCCAACAAAAACCTGAACGAAACGTGGCCCAGCAATAGCAACACGCTGCCGTCTAAAAAAGAAAAGTCTCCTAAACCGGTCAAATACGCGAAGTCCCTCGTTCACACGATAGGGGGCATAGGGCGGGCGAAGCAGAAGAATAAGAAAGAAAAGGCTCAGCTCGAAGCGCGCAGCTCGGACAGCCTGCCGACCGAGGAGGCGCAGTGGGCCTGGGCCGCGGCAGAATCCAAGCGCTTAGAAAAAGAGGCAGAAAAACGAAGAATGCAAGAAGACGCGGAGCTGCAGCTGGCCCTCGCTATATCCCGACAGGAAAAGTGAAACTTATCCTCGATCGATCGGTTTTGCCATGTCGGGACGCGTTACGAATTCGTCCCTATTAACATTACATTAAGAGATTCCGTTGGCTTTGAGAAAAATTGCGTTTCCAAGTCTTCTTGCATTCCATAAACTACTGCGCCGTTACGCTGTCGGTAAAATAATCGGATAAGTACGTTACGCTGTGATAATTGGTAGGCTGCACTCGCTAACACGTCAACTAGTCAATATAAATCACCATGCAATATAGGAGTAACGTTTTGAAACAACCTTCAAGCTAATCGAGTTGATTCATTTCGAGGTTATGTAACGTTTTGCCCAAGCAAGAGCTTCGTTCCAAAATAATATAAAAGTGCGTGTAACATTTGGTCCGTTCGTGGGGTTAGGATCGGCGTGCGAAGGGTCACGTCTGGACGGTAGATGCTTTACTATAACCGATCGGTAGTTTCGACGAAGCCTTCACGTGAGTAAATAACAAACAGAACCATTGATCATGAGAGGCTTAACATTTTGAAGCCTTCATTGAGCGTAAACTTACTCAATAGCACACAAAAAAAAAATATTTCGATACAAAATATTGCGTCTATCTCCGTCTACCCTTTCGGGAAACAGATTTGAGTTTGTACGTCTTGCCATTTGGTGTGCCGAGTCCTTTTTATGTATATCCGACTTTCCAGAAATGAAGAGGTTCACAATTCGGAACGTATTTTTTACATCAAATATAAACGTGAAATTTGTGCTTGAAATGTATGCGTGTGATGATCAAACTTGTGCTTGAAATGTATGCTTGGGATGCAATGTGTGCAATGCAATGGTCACTGTTTGTTACATATTCATAAATACGTTGTGACGTTATGTATTTATTGTTAACTCTTTAATTTATGAAAGTTGAAACGATCGATGGGACAGTACGTGTTAATCATGAAAATGTAAAAGTGTATTATATTGTTATATCTGCTGGAGGCCTAATTGCTTCATCACTGTATAGCCTGTTGTTTTATTGTACGCTGTGTTTTGAAAGGTACCAAAAATTTCTGTCTCTGAGTATGTTACGTCATAGGGCTTGTATGTTGTGTGAAAGTACACTTTCTGTGTGGCTACCACAGGTTTATGGCAACTACAATCTCTAGCAAGGATGGCAGAGAATATGTATGACAGTTCCTCTAGCGTATAGAATAGGTACTAAATATATCAGTACAAAGTCAGTAAAGTAAACTATACTACGTCACGCATATTGAACTACTGTGACCCTGTGGTAGGCACAATGGTTAGAAATGGAACTGTTATACCATGTTAGTCATCAGCTTAGGATATGTAAGCATCCAATCCAACATAGCTCGTGTAGCACAATTGAATTAAATACTCAGTACAACCAAAAATAGAATCTTTTCACCTCTGTCAGTACTTAGAGCGTGGATCGTTTTCGTTATATATTTAAATGATTTCCAGGACATTAGAATTAGACCCATCGTTTAATAATACAAAAAAATATGCCGCTGTGTAAAATATCCAGTAATATGAATTTATTGCCCAGTACTTATCTCCTCACACATTATTATGATGGATGGGTTGCTAGCCAGGCTGCTTACTGACTGAGGTCTAACTTATTCCGGAAAAGGTCGGTTTATACCAGTCCAGTGCTATAACCCGGTTTGCAAGGCGTGTGGCCGCCTTGATATTGATTTGTAAATACAATAAAGCTTTAATATTATTTAATGTACCTACCTATTGCTTGTCTTATGAAACTTTAATACTAATTAGTAACTATTTTACCTATGTTGGTACAGACGTCGTTGTTTTGTATAAATGTGTTATCGTAACTTGCTTCATATTTATTATTATGCGAATAAATTATCGCGTGAATCCTATGTTGAAAGATTCCTTGGCATGTTTGTCTTATTTACTGACGGTGACTGCTTATTTGTGTGAAATAATCATTTGTTGTGTAGATGTTCTAAATATTCCAAATATTGTGAAACCACTAAATTATACTCTAATACCTATCGACATATCTTTAAACCTTATTGATTTGTTTTAAAAGTAGCAACGTACACAAGCGCCCAAAGAGTTCTTTTTAAAATTGTTATGTGACCACCGACTGCTCAACAATAAATCTTATTCAAATGTTAAATATGTTTTAGTTATATCTTGCAGTTCTGTAGTGCCTTTCCGCTGTTACGAATCATTTCTATAGTTGTTATTGTGCAATATGAGTAAATATAATATTAATGTGTATTTAATCGTTGTAAGCGTTAGATCGTGTATACAGCTTGCAGTGTGAAGTGGCGTGTCCGCTCGGACGGCTACTGAAGAACAATAACTATTTCTAGTTCCGCTTGCTGAGACATAACGAACCCGCTATTTTGTAAGTAATGTTCACTTTATAGCTCAGGGAAACGGGTTGGGTAGCTACTTTTTGATACAAACTATTCCAATTACGTCTAAATAGATATTGAAATACGTTGATTAAAATAAGAACGCAGAACTTCATTCATTTTGAATGTAACAAGGGGAAAATGGGGCGTGAGACAAAAGCACAGACGCGCCCCCCGGCTTCCTCCGGACAGACTCCGAATATCTTTTTGAATGCATGCGTCAGGCGGCGTAGTGAATGTCTCCGCAAGCCGTTAGTTAGGTAAATTATTTGTAAAGTAATGTGTAACCCTCGGATATTATCCTGGTATTGTTATCTCTTTCTTAGGCGCTGTTGATTGAGGCTCGACGGTGCGCGTGGGCTCTAGGTATAATCTTCTGATATAAAATAACACGTCAATGGTTTAATAATGGCGCAAAAAGTCAACATAATCTATATTTGAAATGAATATTTATATCTGTCTAATGTCTCCATTTAAAATTCAAAGTGAATTGATAGGAAATAGAGTTTTTCTCGACTTAAATTAATCTCTAGAATAAATAGTTTTTTTATGTAAAGCGGCATGACGCATGGGAAACAAGTGCTTTAAATATTGAAGTTAGGAGGTTTTAATAACGGAGATATTCCTTTATTTTTTAATGTCAGTAATTCAATTCAATTCAAATTCATTTATTCAGACGTCTAGGTCCAAAGTGTTAGTAAAACTTAGAATTAGAGGTTAGTACTTAATAACTAAAAGAGATTTGGTCCTCTGGATGAGCTGCCACACCAGCGGACATTCATAATTATTGGCAATAACTTTCAGAATGCTGTTACCGCTCGCGCGCACTCGACAGAGCAGCGAGGCAGTCTTTTTCCGCCAGATGGCGTCAAATGTGTCTGTGCGCGCATCTGCGAACTAATAAAAGCGAAGTAATACTGCATTCAAGGATATAAAAAAGGCACTTGCCTTAGCCGGTACTCGTACACGATAATATCATAATTTCACGGTGTTCCTTTTGAAATACTATTTTATTGAAAACTAATTTATTTATGTAAATTGAAAATATTCGATCCGTGCCCATCATAAAAGTACATGTTTTTTTTTTTGCCGGTTCGGGTGCCGGCTTTGGCAAGTGACTTTTTTAATATCCTTGAACGCAGTACTGATTTGAAAAAGTAAAGGTAAGTCTCCGTTATGTAAAACATCCTAACTTAAACATTCAAAGTACTTGTCCTCCAAGCATGGCCGTAGGACACCCTGTATATGTTTAACTTTACCCGCGCGATCCGTACTGCCCGACCTGTTAATGATTACCAAATGTATGTATTTCACTGATAGATTAATGAATTCTCAACGTGTATATGTATGTATGTATCTTGTAGCGATGTACAAGCTGAGCCCGCATTCGTTGCCAGTAACGATATTCTAGTATCTAATATTGAAAATGTAAAAGCTATATATTAATCTGTCAATTTGTATTTAAATGGTTTTACACTGGTAATAATATACAGTTGGGTGGCAAAAAAATGGCAACACCTTAATGACAATGGTATTGTAATATGGCGTCAGTTGTATTTCAAATTGACATTGCAAACGCCAACAAGTTAAAGAAGGCCCCGGAGTACAAACGTAAACAAACGACATTAGACACTGTTAATTTCTAATTAAGTTACTGAAACTTTGGTGGAATATCGGATATGGACAATCTGTGTCTGGTGGAGAGTGGTACTGGAGGTCTTCTTAAATCGTGTTCCGAAAATGCATCCCCGAAAATAAAACAAAGTAAATTCGTGTTAGATCCGTGTATTGTAGTCGAACCTTATCATATACCTATATCAGGATGTGCTGCACTATATTTTTATAAGGTAGAGTAGACAAACTTTCACATTACATGTATACATCTCTATTTACTTGGCCTATTCTATTGAAGTGTTGTGTAAATGTAACCTTTTAGGACCATCACTAATGCTGTTATCGTAATGTTGTTGCCAGATACTTTGATCTGAGTAGTTAAAGTTTTAGTTGAACGCGCCTCGGCTTAGCGATCATTATGAATCTACCACAACTATTTTTAATAAACGGAGATCATGGGATAATGGGAAAAGTATTGTGAACATCTTATGACTTATATGTATAAAGGTACCTATAGTTTAGGGATCTCGATTGTTATTGGAGTAGGAAAATTAGCGTAGTGTAGGAAAGTGGGCGTTATCGACATTGACTGTAAAGATAACTAAACTTGTGGTAAGGTACTAAGAGTAATAGATGCGATGTAAGAAATATATACCCTCATCTGTTACTTGATGATGATAAAGATTTTATGTTAATTTGTACATTGGTAAACGCAAATGGATTGCATTTTGCATTAAATGGAAGGTTATTTAATTCCCTATCCAATAGTATTAGGTTACCTTGTCAATAGTGTGTCCCATTCATTGCTGGATTTGAAATGTTAAGTTTTGAGCGCAAGCATAAAGAGTGACAGAGATGGATGCGCGCGCCACTCCATACGACAGACAAGGATGCCGAGAGTTCTAGAAGATCTTATTATTCAACTGTATTGGCCCGTGCTTTAGCTATCATATCAGATGTGGGTACATATTTCTTAGAATGTATCTTACACTATAACGAATTATGTATGTACCAGGAAGACAAGATATATAGATAAAGTACCCCAGAAATGTTGTAAGCATAAATCCCCGTCGACCTTATCCCGAAGTGAGTAAGTCTAGATTAGCTCGGCATTTGTCTATCCATCGGATAAAACAGGATTAACTTCTGTGTAGAACCCAGACAGGCGGGGATCTACTGCGCTTTATATTATGTAGATTTGCAACATTTTCCTCAGCAGCTTATAATAAAATGCAACGAAATTTTGACAATTCTCTACAAAATATTCTGTTTCTATGAAACAGTCTTTGTTATTATTTGAATTCTTACTATCGTATTGAATGAAAGTTTTGTATTTAGGTGTTAATTTTAAAGTACAATGTAAATCATATCATTTCGTCATCAAAATGGTCATTAAAGGTACAATAAATTGTTATATAAATATCATGTGATTTGAATATGTAATGAGCCAAATGCCTTGGCACTAACATACGTATATAGTGTGTGTAGTATGTGGATACAGCCAACAATAACATAAAACTAGACTTTGGAGGAATCGTTTACAAAGTAGCGCTTATCAGTCTGTATGTTCAAGGAATTGTGGAAATTACCGATATCATCCACCCAAAAATTGTGTATCTGTTTGTGTTTGTCTCCTAAACGGCTTAATGGATGGTAATGAAATTCTGCATATACACTAAGTGTACGCCATGGGCTAACATGGGTAAACGCGAACGAAGCTGTGGGCGTAAGCTAGCTCTAGGTATGTAGTCTGATGTAATAAATAAATTGTACTTGAACACTCTTGCTGGGGGTTGGTGTCGGCCATTTGTATTATTCTCATCATACATATCTATATTGTAGCTAGATTCTCGCGCTTAAGTTCGCTTTAAGTGTAAGCCGATGACTGCATTTTCTACTCTATCGCCTGTATTTGAACTTGATTTAGAAACAAGCATATATTTTCGACAGACTTCTAAAGTGTGGGCTAATTATAATGATAACGGGTATGATTCGCGGGTACCTTTTGATGTTTCAAACAGTTTCGACTGTCACAGCGGATGGAGCTCAGTGAGAAGCAGTCTCACATTAATACAGTGACTGACCTCCATGGGTGGGTCTATATTTCTTTTCTTAAAATCAGAGAAAAGCCTGAAAGAGGTATTTGATTATTTTTATTGATTGGGTAACGAATCTATTAAGTATATGCTTGAGTCTCGGTTCCTGTTGACCTTCAGTTCTGTAATACGCGCCAGAAACCCAAATTTTACCTCAAAACTTTTAATGATGTTGGATTTGTATGTTTCTTTATATATGCCGATAATTTATTACTTACTGTAAGAATTATTAACAATGCACATCGTTCTAGAGATAGTGAAGTTACGCGTATATTAAATGTTTATTAGATAAATATAAATACAGTTGTGTACGTTTATTTTGTAGCGTGTACGACCAATTATAATACTATAGTGTACTTGGGAGTTGCAATGAGATAGATGGTAGGAGCTACGTGGTACGAGGTTACGACCTGAATAACTCAGGCTGTGGATGTACAGCAAGTGCCTAGCTAAAGCGTCGAGGACTAATGCCAGGTCCTGAGGCCACCAAAAAAGTACAGCAGTGTGGCCGGTCTCATACTATTTTGTATTTTTGCGGTCTAGCTGGGCGCTTAACCATCCATTCAGCAGTTTAAACACGTCCTAATTGTTTTTAAAAAGGTTTTGCAGCGAGGTGGTGGATTTTTAAGCTTTTTGATTATCTACTGCAATATTCAAGAATAATTCTTTTTTATACTGTACCATACAAGTCACCGGAAACCAAGCAATGCGGTTCTTAATTGTAAGCAATTTAATTGATGTAAATAACACTTTTAACGTATTAAAAGTTTGTGACATCGCAGTATTTAATCGTTAAGTTAACCATATCCACTGTATTGGTTCACATAACTTCCTACCTGCCAGTGTACTTACCTACTATTATAAGTAGGTACCTATATCTATCTCGGTTCCAGACGGCTACTTCCATTTCTTGCATTCGTCATTACCCATGTGACACGAATAATTAACGTGTATTATTATGAAAACAAACAATTACTGAAAATAAAAAGAAAGTATTACCATGTGTGTTATTTCATTTAAATTTAACCTCGTGTTTATTAAGAGAAGACATAAATGAATGCCTTGGGGCTAAGTAAGTAGGTAGTATTGCATATAAAGCAGTCGCTCGATTTTTGTTAGACTCGCTAGCGACTATATTTTCTGTGTTTGAAGGTAAATAGATTTCAATTAAAAAATAAATTGACGACGACGTCACCATTGACGTATAGGTATCATTGCATGCCAACGTAAATCAACAGCTACATTTGACACGACAAAAGCTCCAGCATCCGCCTCTGCGGTTTAGTAGTTCACCGATTTGGTTGGTGGTAGGTGGGACAAGTCTAAATTGTTGTGTTCCGGCATTTATAGATTAGATAGCCAGTTTCTCATTGAGGATTCCTGTTAAGTGCGTTTCTACCTTCAGCCTTATCATACAGGCCAAGTTCTTACTTCACCGTCGCTCGTCGTACAATAAAAAAACCATTCAACACTACAGGAAAGCCCGAGGTAAAAAGCTGTGAACGGACTTACTGCCACCGTACGCGGCGTCATCGTCATCGTTATTGCATCAGAGTAAATAAGGTATTGGTTTCAATTAGTATTGATGTCAAAGTTCAATAGATTAGAATGGAGGAAGGAGGCTTGTGTGCCGACCTTACCGGGATATGAGAAAGGACCTTCCTTTCAATTTTTTTGTCCCCGGCTCTTAGGATCGATCGTAGTCAGTGTCGAGTACTGAAGCAAATCCTGCAAAATGCAGGAGAACATACAAGAGGGGCTCCTACGTAATACCACGAGTGTAGACGCCAGGACATGTGCCAGTAAAAGAAAGCTTAAAGGCCCTTACCCGAAGCTAAATCGTATTAATGTGCTGATGATAGGATTTTATTGGTTGTCATTGTCAGTGTCAGTCAATGCCAAGTGAACAAAAAAACCTAAACGTCAAATCAAAACCTTTTCTTTCGGTTCTTTTTCTGCGAGCCGTCTTCACGGGAAGGTGAATAAGTTTTTGTATAAACATGTGCTATATATTTGTAAGAATGAAATATTGTGTAGAGCTAGTGTGAATCAATAATTAGAAACGTTTAGTAAAAGGTACTAAGTGTAAAGTTTTACTTATTTCGTTGATACTTCAGGATTAGTGAAACATAACCTCAGTTCCCCCCTTGGGTTCCTTCTTTCCATCCGCCTTCATTCAGAGACAGAGGTCACCATTGTTACTGGTGTCTTCTGTGGGGTAAAGCTTTAATATTGCCTCGGGCTCGATTCCCTGACTGTTAACCATCGTTAGAAACTGGTATTTCCGCCTGCTACAGTACACGGCTACAAACCATATCACACCCTAATCCAGTGCTTGTTTATACTATGTACCATAACATAACCTGTATTTGCGGTTTCCAGTCGCCAAGATGGTGAACAACCGTGTACCGTCGGTGTTTTCGAAGACATACGTGACGCCGCGTCGTCCTTTCGAGAAGGCGCGTCTCGACCAGGAGTTGAAAATCATCGGAGAGTACGGTCTCCGCAACAAGCGCGAAGTGTGGCGCGTCAAGTACACGCTCGCCAGGATCCGTAAGGCGGCCCGTGAGCTGCTAACACTCGAGGAGAAAGACCCCAAAAGATTGTTTGAAGGTAAAATACCTACATAATGGGACATAACTTCACATTCAAGTTTATACTTGTAAAGTAGGTACTATCTATCAAAACAGGCACTTATATAAACCTTCAGCCTCAATCAACTGACCGCCCTGTGTTATAGATGATATAGGTAGGATATTTCAACACCATGTTCATGTCAATTAAATATCATGATGATAATATCTGGCAACCTCTTGTCAGACTAACTCTATGTTGACTTCACTCAATCTGATACCTCTTTAACTCTTCCACCAACCTTCCCATTATTCCTATCACATCTAAACTGGCTACTCTTTGTCCAGGAAATGCACTTCTACGTCGTCTGGTCCGCATTGGAGTGCTGGATGAGAAGCAGATGAAGCTTGATTATGTGCTTGGTCTTAAAATTGAAGACTTCTTGGAGCGCCGTCTCCAGACCCAGGTCTTCAAGGCGGGCCTTGCCAAGTCCATCCATCATGCTCGAATTCTCATCAGACAGAGGCATATCCGGTAAGAAAATCTTCATGATTATTATAATTCATCAATCATTTGGTTCTGTGTTAAAGAAAACAGCAATCCATGGCTGAAGAACCATGATTCTTAAGCCTTGTGATTAATCATTTCTTGTTTCAATTATGTATTGTGTTAATTTGAATGAAATGCAGGTAATGACCACAGTGCTGTTGGCTGACTGCTGACTTGAAGGCTATTGTATTCATATAGACCACTTGCTCGTCTCGAGTTCAATGTCTTGAAAGGTTTATGCTCTTTCGAGCTCAGATAAGGTAATGTATTAAAATCAATATCCTAACATTATTGATTCCACCTTAGTGGTTTTATGTATGGGGATGATTTTTGCCCTTAGTAGAGCAGACATTTGTTTTACTTTCATCTGTCTGTATGGACACAAGGGCAACATTAACGCCATCGCCATTATTATCGGATGCTTGCCAGCATGTTAGCACCTGACTCTGGTTATGGCTATAAATTATTAATAATTTCAAAAGGATGGATCCGCTGCTGTTCAGCTGATTTGGCTAACTCTACTAGATAATAAGGATGCTGACCATCTTAAAAGCTATTCTCTGTCATGCAATAAAACCATCCTCTACTCATGTTGTCAAAGATTCCAAAACACATTTATGGAACTCAACATCTGTGTTATTGATATAACATAACAACTAACAATACATGTCTGGTTACAGTGTCCGCAAGCAAGTAGTGAACATCCCATCATTCATTGTCCGCCTGGACTCTGGCAAGCACATTGACTTCTCCCTGCGCTCGCCCTTCGGCGGCGGCCGCCCCGGTCGCGTCAAGAGGAAGAACCTCCGCAAGGGCGCCGGCGCTGGAGCCAACAATGATGAGGAAGAGGATTGAGCAATAAACACCATATAAAATTACACTATTTTATTTATTGGAAAGAAGCACTAGTTGAACACCCACTACTGCTGGCAATACTTTTTTTTCATAAAATGTTGGTGAAATCAGATGTTCGCAATTTGGCAAATTTACAGTAATGGATGGTTCATTTCTAAACTTCCCCATACCCCCCCAGTATTTAGGTGTGTAATGCATTAATTCCACTCGCGATCAAGGGAATGGAACAGCTAGGTAGGTATGAAATGGGATCTGATGGAAGCCTTGGTCCAATCAAATCGACTGTTTATACAGATGGGCACCTTATTATACATGTGTAAAAATCTATAATTATCTTAAGGAGCACTCAATCCACACGCACACCCTTAATTATTGGTAAAATTTCGCATACAATATGTACCAACTGCGTGTGAGTTCGTCCAGCAGGAAAGTATATTCTAGAAGGAATCTAGTATTACAAATAGAGGAGAATGGTGTAAATGTGTGATGAAAAATAAAATTAGGGTGATTTGTCTGTCGTTGACCACTGCAAATACACAAGTGCCTCCCAGCATAGTCAAATGCCCTTGGAAGAGAAGCAATTCCTGATGATGAGTCTCCCAAAACTACCAGCTGAACACTGCGAGATATTTGAAGAGCCTCAGCACCTATGACCCCAGACCTTTTGTCTTAACATAAGCACGTACCTACCTAACAAATTATTGTAGATGTGCACTTTTTTCGGAGTAGGTTCCGCCGAAATACCTACTTTGTTTTTTGACTTCCAATGGGTAAAGTGAGACTATCGACATATAGTGAGGTTTTTTCCAGGGCCATGTCTGAAACCGTGAGAGTTATCGAAAAGTCATGTTAGGAGTTACGTGCTCGATTTAAAATAAAATAAGAAGATACGAGGCGGGCTCGAAGAGCTATGCAGTGGTGCCACCGGTCTCACTAAATGGTAAGTTACTAAAGCGAGTTTCAGAATTCAAGTACCTGGGCTACTGGGTCACCGAGGCGCTCACGGATGATGTACACATGGAGATATTTGCTCTGACCGTTAACGCCCTGCGCTCCCTGCAGGGCGTTAACGGTCAGAGCAAATATGCTGGCCCGTAAATTTGCACGCTGCAGTGCGCCGGGTTAAACTACATTGTTTAGGGCGTACTGCCCGTCGTTCTATATATGGGTCAAGCATACGCAGAAGATTGGAACGCCCTGCGCGTCCAATATAATAATACGTTTAGGATGCTGATGGGGCTGCCGCTTCTGTAGCGCGTCAGGAATGTTTGTAGAGGCGCGAGTAGATGGGTTCACAGCGATACTGCGCAAGAGAACGGCGTCCCTGATGCGCAGGGTGCGCGGCAGCACCAACACCATCCTGCAACTGCAACGGCGGAGAGGCTGGCCATGGACTGTGCGTTCATGAATTGCTGGACGAGCATGCACGCACAGTCCAGGTCTCCGTTATTTTTGTAGTAGTTTAGCATTAAGTTTTAATTATAATTGAATGGAAATTGTATGCAATATGTGTGCTTTCTGAAATAAAATATATAATAATAAAAAATTTAAGAAAATCTATTTTTTTATAGTTTTTCTGGAAAAGTGAGTTTTTGTAAAAATATTTTTTTTGCATTTATGAGTTATTTGTTTGATAATAAAAAAAAAATACAATGACTATGTGCCCAAAGTTGCTGGAACACTTTCAAAATTCAACTTTATGCATTTAGTAAAGGTTGTAGGTTCAGACTATGCGTAAGCTAAGCTATTAAATCCTCTTTTGCTGTATTTTTTGTTCGTGATGAGCTTAAATTGAATAGTCATCGGATTAAAAAACGTTCGCTTTTTGTGGTAACGCAGCTTATGACTGACAAGGCACGGACACCCTAATGGCTGAACATTTTGAATATCGTCGTACCCACCGTACAGTTGCAGATAGAAAATAAATATTACAAAAAAACATTTTGTGTGTTAAGTCCAAATTTTTGACGCACACACAAAGAACTCATAAATGAAAAATATTTTTGCCAAAAATTCACTTTTCCAGAAAAACTAGAAAAAATTAGATATTCTTTAAAGCAGAACATTTTTTTTTTCTAATCGAGCACATAACTCGTAACATGGCTTTTCGATAACTCTCACGGCCTCAAAAAAAACCTTTTGAAAATTTTTTTTTGTACCTATTCCAAGTGATTGCACTTGGTTCACAACCTGTATACACACATCAACATTGTCTAGGGATATTCCATTTCGAAATTATTTGCTTACAAACTATTTGCTTTTTAGAAAAAGTTTATATATGGAATTAAACATCTTTTGTTCCCTTTTCAAAATTTAGAAAAAAATAAAAATAGAACGCAATAAACAAAAGATAGAATCGGGACTCCGATTTAAATTAAACAACGTTAATTTTGCCTAAGATAAATTAACTTTTATTTAATTATCAATTAGTGCTATCTAAGTAATTTTTAATTTTAACGGATCTTGTGATATTCGTAATGTCATGGAACGTCGACATTTAAGCAGAGAAGAAATTATAAGAGCGATAGGCATGTTACAAGCCGGTGCTATCCAACGCGTGGTTGCCAATACCCTAAACACCAATCAAAACGTAATTTCTCGATTGTGGTCACGTTATCGTATTACTGGGGATGTAAGAGAGCGCCACACTGGAAAAAAACGAGTAACCACCCCTAGACAAGGTCGTTTTCTCCAAAATTCCGCCAGGAGGGAACCCAATCTCACAGCAAAGCAGCTAGTGCAAAGGCTTCAGTCAGCGACCAAACCGTCAGAAGTAGGCTACATGAAGTTGATCTTCATTCTCGTAGGCCGCTTCGTGTGCCAGCTCTACGACCAATCGCGGAAGGCGACTTCTTTGGGCTCAAGAACATTTGTTATGGAACAATGGACAATGGTTCTCTTTACTGATGAGTCTCGGTTTGGATTCCACCCCGATTTACGAAGACCACGTGTTTGGAGAGTTCCAGGCAGAGAAAGTCGCCTCCAGCAGTCACAAGAGGTCCATTCGTAATTGAAGAAATGAGGTGAATTCGTATTGGCGCGCGAACCGAGCTCATTTGGATGAGAGGCAGCACGACTGCACTAAAATACCGGAACGAGGTCATAGAACCTGTGATCATCCCTCACATAGTTCAAATTGGCCAGGAACTTCAGCTCATGCATGATAATGCCCCTCCACACACGGCGCGTTTGGTGTCAGCTGCCCTTCAGGAACATTATGTCGCGGTTTTGGACTGGCCTGCACAGTCACCCGACTTAAACCCAATTGAACACGCTTGGGACATGTTACAGCGAAGGGCTTTCAGCAATTTCCCATTAAATTTGGCCAACTTTTTTGCCATTTAAAAAGAACATGGGATCGCATACCCCAGCGAGACTTTGACACCCAAATTTTGAGTGTGAATAACCGGTGCAGATGTGTTATCAACGTCAGGGGAGGCAACACCGATTATTAAATTGTAAAAAGGTAATTTTATAAAGTCATGGCAACGTAAAAATAGTTTTAACACAATTTACCGATCCTTGTAAATTTTCTGACTTTTCGAGATTTTGTTTCTCTTTAATGTTTATTAAAAAATTATATAAAACTGTTGTTTTTATTATTATTAATAAACAACACAAAATAAAGATTCTTGCCATACCTAGTTTTGTAAAGAAATTATTTTCAGTTTTTGTAAAAATCAACAAAATGTTGAATATCCCTAGACAATGTTGATGTGTGTAGATATGACACAAACATACGGAATCTACGTCGGTACTCCCGTAGCTCAGTTGGTTAGAGCGTTTCCGGCTTTAGGAAAAGACACGGGTTTGAGTCCCGTCGTGGGTTGTGAATTTTTGTGTCACAATAACATTTGTAAATGTTGTGACCAAGTGCAATCACTTGAAATACAATTTCCCGCTCGATCAAAAATCGCAATCGACTAAAAAAAAGATATAAATCAAGGAACATGTGTGCCAATTTTCATCAAAATCGGTTGAAAAATGCGACCTGTAGACGAGAACATACCGACAGACAAAAGCATTTTTGGCCAGTCTCGAAACATAGACGCTTCGCTCGCTCGGTCAATTAGGTACCACTTATTTGCGTAGCTCATAACAGATAAAAATAGTAATTTCACCGGCAACGCTTCAAACCGAAACAGCAATGCTGCTTTAAAGCCGAAGAGGTATGGTGGTAGTACTTACTCAGACGAGCACTTTCATAAGGAACACCTACTCTTAAAATATTCCTACTTGGGGAGAGAAGTACACAGAGCGTACCTAAGTAGGTACCTACCAAGTTGTTGCGAATATCAGCATCCGCATCTGCGGATGATCCGCATTATTTAAAATATCAGCATCCGCTTTGATCGATGCGGAGTAATTGATAGTGTGTTAAAAAAATATTGTAAGGAAATAAACTTTATTGTGTCACATAGCCCGCTTGATTGGTGGAGAATTAATGGAGATAGTTATAGAGAGAGATCTTTCGAGAATGGCCCAAAAATAAGCCTGCCAGAAACAGACTGCAAGCCAAGAAAGCGGCTTAGCTGTTGTTTTTAAAATATAGCTAACCTTTATCAAAATTCCAATCTGATGAAATGTTAGATAAGCCAGCAGATTTTTGTTAATAAATGACACAAAATAGTTAAAACAATATTTGACTTCATTCAATACCAAATAAACTAAAATGATATTTCATGTAGATTCTATATCGGAAAAAAATCATTAAAATGTCCAGGACATTTTAAGGTTTTTTTTTAATTAGTAAAATCAGCATCCGCATCAGCATCTGCAGATGTCAAAGACAAACATCAGCATCTGCATCCGCATCCGCTAATGTGTAAAATACTGCATCAGCAACAACCCTGGTACCTACCCCATGGACAATGATGTTGAAGGTAACATGATTAGTTACAATACAAAATACTAATTCTTTATGAAGTAAGTATATATACTTCGATTTATTTGATTAAATGTACATGTGATAAACGTTTTAAAGGTATTTGTAACATATTTCAACTTTATTTTAAATAAGTTAATTTTAATTGTTTAAACTTACCTACCAACTAGGAATGGAATAATACTTATGTTAATCATATTTTACGATAGTTACACTACAAAATACAATATCACATACTATCAAATGTATCAATAACTTTGTGTAAATTGCAAACAATAGTAAATAAAGATAACATCACACTTTAGTTTATATATATCAAACAGTAGAAGAGCATCTAGAGTTGTATATATAATAGGTACATATAATTAAAATCCTTGTCCCTATTAGCTTTCATTTGATCAACAAAATGCAATAAGGCAATAATTTAACGTTATTTGCCTAGATTAAGTTAGGTGTAGGTAAACTACTCACATGAAAGTATTTTGGGATTTTGTTTGGAATATGAATGAGCAGGCACTTCCATTTCCTCACTGCCGTACATCATCATGAACATCGTACCTACATCTGGAGGTCCTCGAAACTCAATGTCTAATTGTTACTTAACTACTAAACTCAATGTCTAGTTAGTGTATATATTTGAATCCTATCGGACAGCTTTTACCAAAGTCATGTCCTGTGCTTTAATCCCGCAAACTGGTATCTTTAAGCTTGCCTGTAACCTCCATGCACTGCTCGACTTCAATAACCTGTTCCAGACACAACTCCAGGAGTTTCTCCAGGCCCCGAGCGGACTCCTGCGAGGAGTAGATGGTCAGGTCTGGCACGTGGATGAACAGGGTCCGCGTGTTGTCCACACTTAGAGATGTGTAGTAGATGTATTCGCAGAGATACCTGAAAGATAATAAAAAGGGAAGTCTATGGAACTTGACTTAATTCTGTACCTATCTACCTAGACGTCGCCGCGCCGCCGCCGCCGTCACGGATGTTTGCTGTGCTACTTCAAACATCACAGTATTTTGGTACAATATAAGTAGGTACCTACCCAATATGTAGGTACACACCTACATCTGTATAGATAGATTCAGTTTACACCCTATCTGTAGTACAATCAAATCCATTTCAATCCAATTTGATCATCACATGATTATGACTTCATGATTCTTGGGATATAGTTACCAGAATACCTACACTACAATACGAACACCTACGCCACATCAATATTTGTGTAAAATGATTTTGGCCCTGTCTACAGCTTTTCACACCATTCTACCATTTCACAGCTTTGCTTTGCCATAGCGTCTTACAGGAAGGAAGCCGGCCATGGCCTAGAAATAGATAGGCAGGTACGAAATTAGTTCAACCTAGTACTTATGTAAGTAAGTAGGTACTAGGTTGAACTTTTTTCCATAACACAGATTACATCACAGTACCTACCTAACTAGTATTATAGTATTGCAAATTGAACCCAAGATAACTATGGGTAATTAGGTACATTCATAGATAACAAGTAAACAATGGAAGAAAGAAGCCTTTGTTTTGTTATCTAGGTAGTATTGTCCTGTATATCAAATCATTCACTATGTTTGCCTAACCTGGATCTAGATAGCCTTTGTTTTGTCATCTAGGTAGTATTGTCCTGTATATCAAATCATTCACTATGTTTGCCTAACCTGGATCTAGATAGGTAGTGGTACCTACTTTGTTCTTTGAACCAATTGTAGGATTTTTTTACAGACTATCAGGTATCAGCCAAGTGTTTGATCACCAGCTCACTTGAAAAACAAGGGAATATGTATGATGGAGCACGCTTGTCTTAAAGGAACCTAACCTATTCACTCTGGACTTGGAAGACTTCAAGATTGTAGGTATTGGCGAGGAAAACAGACTAGGGCAACAAGTTCTTTTCCTTATCAGTACTAATGATAAAGGTAGGGGTAAAAATCGTTTTTTTCCGCACAATGAAACATCTACAAGGTACCTACAGGTTGTAACCTGCGTCTGCTAGTTAGATGATGGGAAGATTACCTAACTAGCAGTTCATCAAAGAACCACAACGATGAAGACGATGGAGTATGCTTGCCTAAAAGGTACCTATTCACTGGTGACTTGAAGACTCCCACATAATTCATCATTTGTAAGCACATACCTGCCAGCATCCTTAGAAGACACTGCCTTCATCTTCTCCTCGATTTCGAAGCAATCATTAAACTCTTTACATATTCTTTCGACATTGAACTTTGTGTGTAATCGTATAGCTCCCTCTGCTTGGCAGGTGTGGTTGTCGGGACACTTGTCAAAGTAGTCCATCCGTTGGTAGCCTTTTCTGTGGGCTTGTGTCTCTAGAGTGAATGTTTCTGCTTGTTTTGAGACCCCTACATGGATCATTAACTGGAATTATCAAATAGATGGTCTTGAAGCTATCATAAAGTTTATTTATTTTATGAATAGGTACCTACAGTGGATAGTGTGAATGATGATATAGGCAAGAAAGGAGACAAGAGTCCATTAAGTTAATAGACAAGAGTCCATTAAGACACTAAGTAAATACTTAGCTTAGCTATAGCTTTACTGCTAACTAATTAATCAATATGACTCCAGATTGATATTTAAACCTAAGAAAGTAGTTGCTTCAGTAAAGTCAAGTATTTAAAATAGTGTTAGCTGAGGTGACTTGAATACTAGGCACGGTGAATACTGAATCCCTGCTGACACTAATGTTCACTTTTTTAATGTGCTTTGATAGGTAACTGTGCATGAGGATTATTGCCTGAGTCTGAATACCATTGTGTTTAAGCTTTGAGATAATGGAGTCATGATCTACGCAGTCAATACTCCTATGGCATCATGTTTTCAAGTGTTTCAAGTGTTCAAAATGAGTTTTTAAACATTTTACTGCATGCCCGCAGAAATTAGATTTTGCTGGATTGCTTGGATTCCTCATTTCTAGACTAGAATAGAGAAGTCAGTAGGTACATAAACAAAAGTAAATAATTCACACAGTAAGGAAATATTTCCTCATCTGCTCCCTTTCAAACCCATAGAATAACTACATTTTCCTGTAGAGGTGGAATAGAGAATTGTTTGAGATTAGTGATTGAGTGGTTTTTAGTGTAGAAAACAAATAGTAGTTTAGCCTGAACATTTGATGACTGATATTCAGCAAGGCATGAGTTTAGCTCAGCATGCAGCAGATCGGATACTGTTTCATCTCTCTTTTTACACTCAATATATCAAACATTATACAACTACATCTACAACTATACACTATGGTATATATATATACAAAACCTAAATAACCATGGGTATGGTTTTTTAGGTTTTTGCTATATTTCTGATTTAACTCTAAAAGGAGTTTTTCAAAAGATGTGTATTAATAACTAGCTAGCAGTAAGCATGGTACAGTTACAGTAGGTACAGGACTAGTGTATGCTTATTGTGTAGGTAAGTAGTATGACAAGTAGCACTGGGTAGGTTGAATGCACTGCTGTTCATGATATTATTTTGTGATTTATCTTACCATGGGTTCATGAGTTTCCCACAGCGCTGGCACAAACTCATCCACATTCTCATACGTTACAGGAATCTCAAGCTGCACAAGTTCTATGTTGTGTTTCTTCTCAATCTCCTCTTTATTGATAAGCTTCACTGCTTCCCAGCTCGCATTAACCGGGTGGTTTGCAAAGGGACCAAATCCCGTCACAAGAATGATAGGTTTGAATAAACTATTTATGTCGTTACTCATTTTTATTTTATTTGCTCATTCAATGTGATATTACTAAGCAAAACTATGAATTTGGAATCTCAAATACCTAAATATTGTTTTTTGAATTATTTGATTAGTCTTAGGGTCAGCTGATTCAGCTGATTGTACTATTTTGTTATTTTTGAAAGGTTGGCACTTGGCACTCTTGGCAGTGGGTGGCTGGGCGGTGTGTGTATGTGTAGTGGAGCTACAGGGTGGATCTGTCTGTCTAGTGCGTACAAAGAGAATACAAACACAATACGTTCTATGCCTGTGTGGATCAGTTTCTCCATCATTGAATACTATTACTCACAATAACAAGATACACGGTAATTACGGTAGGTGCACCGTAATTATGTGTAATCTACCGTCTACGGTAATGATGCATTAGGTACCATGTTTTATGAATTACCGTGCATTTTTATTGTGTAGCTCGGTTTAACAAATGACTTGTTACGAAACACAGCTTTACATCACAAAGGAGATCACCCAGGTTGGGCTAATATTTATTTTGCCGGCCAACAAAAAAAAAGGTTTATTTAAATAGAACTCAACATCACAAACATTTTTTATGTTTGGTGTCATACACCAAAGTTCTAAGTCAATTCCCTGATATTATTGGAAATGGAAGTCAATAGCATATAATGTCTCACGTAAATTATAAAAAATAATCGTTTATTATTATTATTTTACAATTATCCTTTATAGTTCTCCTGCTCTAACAAATATATCTTCTAGGCCTTCAGATTATTACATTATTACAAGAAATATAATAAAAATTTGGTTTTGCTACACAAATATAATAGATGTTTTGAGTTAGAATATTATCTCACAGACTTGACTTAGAACTTTAGTCTAGTGATAAAAAGTGTTCATTTTGTTACACTCTATTAAAATATTAAGTTTAATTCAGGTGGCCGGCACCTTCAAAATTAGCCCAAAAATGTATGAGGGCTGGGTGATCTCCTTTATCGAAAAGCAGCACTCATACACATCATCACTCACCGGCATTTGGTTCAGGGGGAGTCATTTTGGTAAAGTAAACAAGCTAATCCGAATAACAGAATGTCCATTTTTTATGCGTAGTAATATAATTAAAAAAATAGTGAAAATAACCTATATTTTCACCCATTTATTTAAGGACGCGTGACCCGATGTTACTATACCAGTTGACAGCGTGGTGATTTCTCAAAGTTAACGAACTGCCCATTAGGTAGATAGGTGATAACAAATGTTTTAAGATTAAGTATTTAGGTTTATAATATTAAATTCATTGATTTCAGATTTATAAATCCATAATTATCCACCCTTAAATGTCCAATAAAAAACAAGTACGAATTCCTAACTAGGTTCATATAAATCAATCTGGTTCTGCTGGCAACTATACTGTTTCAGCATTGAGATAATTTCAGCCGGCACACCCGCTGCCTCCGTTTTCTCCCAAAGCCTAGAATACAAAACCGTATCAAAGGCCTTGGAGAGATCCAGGAAGCAGGGAAACACCGGCATCTTCTTGTCAGTATAATAACTGACAGTCTGCTTAAGGCAAAAAATCGCTCTCTCTGTCGAAAGCCCAGCTTCAAAACTGAACTGGGCGTCGTGTAGTTTTAAATGCCAAGAATTTTTTTTTCTAAACAGGCTGTCAAGCACTTTCGCTGATATTGTTGCCAGTGGAATGGGGCGATAGTTGCCTACATCAGATGCGTCTCCCGTCCTGCACTTAATTATTGAAACGATGTTTTAGTTAGTTCTACAGGCTACCGTGGCACAGGCAAATATTGTAGAACATGGAAAACACGCGAGGCAGATGAACACCGGCATACTTTAGATGTTCTACACTGAGCCTGGCATGCCCAGGGGACTTGTCTCTTTGTATTTCACCAATAACCTTCCGTACATCGTTGGGCTTAAAGCTGACAAGTCGCTCCTGTTGCAAAACGGACCTTGTATCAGAACATTCAGCATAGTTGGACTTTGGTGTAACTCTGAAGTGATCTTTAAATATATGAGCGATCGCTTACTTCATTCACACTCACATGTTGCCAAAAATGTCCTAATCTGTTCTTGTCTATCTTGACATTTTTTAAGATGATATTTAAAAAGTTTTCTGCTCTCACACATATCATTATAGACTCTGCCGCAATTCGGGTTACCAACTTGTACCCAAGCCAAAAACTTAAGTCTGGCCTCTCTGTGAAAACTTGCTACATACTTGTTCGAACCGGCTATGTAACCGGCTCTCCATCGTGATTCACCCCGTACATGTGTCGACATAGCGGCTTCTGACAATATGGTTATTACATTTGTGTACATGTTCCTCAGTAGTATTATGTGTTCAACATTGGAGCAGATGTCACAACATTGAGAAAGCTCAACCGGGAAATCAATTTATCTTAATTGCGAGTTAGTTAGTTCAGTAGTTCAGTTCGCTCTCCCCATACAATTTTATTATCTACTGCTGTAGGAATTGACATTTTGCAATTTACCTTGCTTAGTGCACACTCTAAAACGAGTGGAAGTCAGAACACTGCACGTCAACATCCACCCAAATTCGGTTGATGGAAGGTAGAGCGGCAGCAGTGACCACGCAGTGGTCTAGCCACCTAGCACACCCATGACTATCGCTTACATAAGTGAACGTATCAGAGTCTCTACCTAAGATGTTAATGTCAGCACATACCCATTCCTGGTCTTTACAAAAGTCAAGCAGCTCATTATAAAACAGTATCTGGTGGTGTGCATTGAAGTCGCCTAGCATAAATATGGCTTCGGTATCTCTTTTGTGCTCTACAATGGAGCTAATTTTCGTCGGATAAGTTTTCCATAGAATTAGTTGGCATATACACACTAAACACAACCACCGATCTGCCATCACATCATTTAATTTTCACGGCTGCTAGTCGGACATCATCACACTGTATCACACCGACAGACCGATTCGACAGCTCCCGGTAATACCGAAGTCATCATCAACAGCATCCAACATAGGTAGGTCATGCGGCAGTAGCCAGGTTTCCTGTAAAGCGACGATGTCCGCCCACTTGCATAGACCCCTGATACTAACCAGTGATCGTTTAAATCCCTGTCAATTAAATTATACGAAATTACTGTAAAGCGTACTCACCGTATCAGACGCATCGTCTGCTGCGTACAGCCATCATTGATGCAATGTCTTTGAACCGATTTCACATCGTGCTAGCTCTATCTTGCCTTCATTTGCTAAGCCCTCATTCGTCAGAGATTAGTACCGCGGGCTCGTGCGCAGCGGAGACAACTGAAAGTTGACTTGAGTGAGACTGTTCGCGGCGCGGTTCAATGACCTCATGTTGCGGGTCGTCGACCGGTTCTGCCGGTAGCTATAGTAGCGGCGATATTTATAATGTATTTATAAAAGGATAAAATTGGCTAAAGATGGGTGAAGCTATAATGGAGTCATATTTAATTAAGTGTAACTTTGACTCTTATTCCTGAAACTGGTCTGTTGTGGCATACATTGTTTTAATACTCTCTACTTGTGATTTTAGTAGAGTTATTTCTTTTAAGAGAGCAGAGCAGTCGAGATGATCAAATACCGGTAAATAAGGGTATAATACAACCTGTAACAGAATACGGCGCGGCGGCCGGTGTTTAGTCTTAATTCGCTAACCACTCTGTGCTCGGTTTTATTATATCACCGAGTTATTGTAAGTCGAGTGCCGCCGCCGCCGCTGCCGCCGTCCGCCGTCACCGTCACCGTTGATTGACACCATCGCCTGTCTCACTGTGACAATGCTCCTATGATATTTGTACCTAATCTAAAATTATTGTCTTTATATAATTGGGTATGTCGAAAAGAAATCGCTTAACATTGTTTTTGTCAACCCGTGGATAAAGTTGTGGGTCATATATTTATTTACCTACTTAGTTCTATACTAGTTTACAATACACAATGTATGACTGTTTTTTTGTCCCAAATAAATAAAATAAAATAAAATAAGAATATGTGTACTATGCCGAAATGGGGTTATCCGACCCGACTCGTGGAACATCGTTTGTTTTACGACTTTTTGAATTTTGGTTCAAAGTTTTTGGTAAAACAAGATTAAAGTTCTGACACCAACAGCTGGTTTTTTGAGTTGAGACTACCCTAAAATCAGCTGTTTCTTAACTCGCGACAATGACTTCAGCTCTAGACACAGATGAGGCAACATAGCAGAAGGTCACAATCACAAAGAACGAAAAGCGCTTTCACTAACAGAGGAAAATCGTTGAAAAGCCTGGGCTGCTAATGAGACAATCCATTACTAGAAGGTTTAATTTGTCAAATAAATAAGAATTTTATTGTTATTTATCTGTTAGCTAAAATACAAAATAATCGTTCCTATAATGTACTTTTAACTGATACCTACCTACCTACATGCATAGTGCGGTAAAGGAATAGGGTCGTCACTATTTTTTGTCATTGAGAAAATGAAAAGATTTGTATGGGAAACTGAAAATGGGAATTCACTATTATCTCCCCACCACAACAAATACTTTTCCTGGTCCGAAAAGCCCCCCCACTGCTTAGTACACATATTCTGTTTCACCTTGTATATATATTAATGATAAATAAAAACTGGAGGTAGACGGTGTAGTTGTTTTGCTACGAAAATAGCCACTACCTCGGGATCTACACTTTTAAGCACAGTAATAATGTCTTCCAAATCTCTTTGTATATTACTTTCGGCTTTCTTTTTTCTCTTGATCTTTTTCATATTCGTAGTGATAGAGTAAAACAGTAGATTTTGTGATTTTTCAACTTCATCCACATTAAAAGCCGATTCACAAATTTGCATAAGACTTTCTAGTCTAATGCTAACAAAATTGATGTGATGGACACATCAATTTTGTAATTGTAATGAATGCTAACAATTCTACAATAACAACATTACAACTCGCACATTTCACTGTGCTCGATGTCATATCGCGAGCAACCAGACAGACACGCGATCAAGCTAAATAAATACGTCTGTACTGAAATATTTAATGAAAGGTTTATGAATTTCAAAATTTCTTTGTTCATTAAGATTTTTTAGGATCATTTTGAAACATCAAATCTACCACCTGTTCGGAATCGCGACAAGCACTCAAGGAGAAAGAACCTCGGGCTGGTTAATTTTTTGATTATCCATTCAACATTTAGATACACAATTTTTAATTATATTCTAATTAGATATATCATAAACATACATACAAACATAATGGGCAGTTTGTTAGCATTGAGAAATCGCCATTTTCCTGTCAACTGGTATAGTAACATCGGGCCACGTGTTCTTATCGTCGATATAATCACTAATTTTGTAGTAGGCACTTTTAATTAAATTATTCATTATATACAATTTTAATTTACGAGCAGAGAGTTTGGTGACGCTTTGAGGAAACTTATTATAGAATCTCACACAGTTTCCTAAGAATGAATTATTTACTTTTCCTAAGCGATACCTAGGTATATCAAGTTTATTTTTATTTCTAGTATTAACACTGTGTACATCACGTCTTTATTAGATTTTCATATATGTATTGGGAGCTGACTGTAAGAATACCAATCTCTTTAAAAAGTTCGCTGAGAGAGTCACGAGTTTTCATTTTATAAATTTACAGCTCTCATAAAAATATACCATAATACATAATACTGTGAAAGTAACTAAAATAAACTAACCTCGCAGTAGCTTCATCTGTACTAGTAGCTACAGCGTATGCAGCCAAGCTTAATCTGCTAACTAATGACTCAATATGAATACCCCATTGCAACTTTGCATCAATATTTAAACCTAAAAAAGTAGTTGCTTCAATAAAGTTAAGTATTTTCCCATTTAAGATAATGTTAGCATTGCTGACTTGAACATTAGGCAAGGTGATTCGGATGCATTTTGTTTTTTTTTTAATTTAATAGGAGGCTTTTAGCTTTGAGATCAGGGTATCATGATCTACGCAGTCAAAAGCCTTAGATAGATCACAGAATACTCCAATGGCATCCTGTTTTCCCTCCCAGGCTTCAAATACGTACTTCAACAGCATAGCACCAGCGTCGGTCGTCGAACGGCCTTTAGTAAACCCAAATTGTTTTTCATGCAAAAGCCTGTTGCAGTTAAAATGTGACTGTACCTGAATAAGAATCAGTTTTTCAAATATTTTACTTCATGCCGGCAGAATTGATATTGGTCGATAGTTTGCTGGATCCTTTTCATTTCCAGACTTGAATAAAGGGAGTTTGCTATGTTTCATAAGATCAGGAAAGATTCCTTCGTCGATGCTTCTATTGAATATGTATGCCAGACGTGGCGCAATATCAATTACTATCGTACTTAATATCGTTACGGATATCCCCCAAAGGTCTTCCGATTTTTTTAATATTTATTGACTGAAATGCTTGTAAATACAGTCAGCGTTGACGTGTCTAAATTTAAAGGAAACACGACACTTTTCAGCATTTGTTTCAAGTAGAGAAAACGCACAAAGAGTTTGCACAAACAGATGAGTTTAGTGGCCGCGTAACAATATTAAGTATGCTAGAGAAAAAGCGGTTAAATTCATTAGCAACTTTTAAATTATCAATAAAAATTGTATCATCTACTTTTAAAGTTATTGGTTTTTTTAGAGGTTTTGTTTCATTATCAACTATTTACCAAGTAGCCTTTTTATTTACAAAGATTTTGCAAAAGTATTTTATGACGAAACTAATAAATGGTAGATCATGTAGCCTTAATTATCTCTCTGAGTAGAGTTCATATAGTCTTTTACTACTCTTATAGATACCGGCTGTAGCCTAGTCTGCAAACACAGAGCCAGATTTACCTTTACACGTTTGTAGTGGGAAAATATTATCGTGTTCTGTATGTATTATGGTAGACAATATGTTACAAAGTTCGTTCGGATCATTTAAGCATGGAATAAGGGGAATCATTTTACCAATGTTGGTTTGAAATTTCATGATGCGAAATTTGGTGATTGGCCTGTAAATGATTTCCGGAAGCTCCTGTTTCGAATTGCTATCAAAAATAACACTCTGACCATAATGGTCTGAGTAAAATTTTTTAAACATATCTTTTTGAAGCGGAGTGTCACTACGATATAAATTATCAATGCGAGTGGTAGTTTTAAGAGTTACCCTAGTTGGTTTATAGAATTGGTGCTTCAAGTTGAAACATTTAAATAAGTTAATTATATTTTCGAGTAAAGGATTATTAGGGATATCAATATTGAAGTCCCCAAGCACTATTATTGATTTATTACGACTGAATATTTTGCTTAAAACATTTTCCGTAGCGGACTCAAATAGCGCGTGCAAATAGGATAATATTATTATTTATTTAATATTAGCCGTATGTGTCCCCTGATGGGCAAAGGCCTCTCCCCACTCTTTCCAGACCGTCCTTTCCTGAGCTGCGTTGTTGTCTGCCTCGACGACGAGCATTACATTATTACACGTTAATTTACACGTTATTTTTTTTGATACACCGTAATTTACAAACGAAATTTTGAAACGTATTTTCACCCTAGCAACACGGTAATTTCTCAATTTTTTTAAGGAGATTGTATGGATCTGCCGCCACAGAATATAAACTAGATCCATTGCCCATCCATTCTTTAGTACACTTCGATGCGATGTTACGGCCTTGCACATAACAGACTATTAGTCGGATCGGATTTAAATCTTTCTCACGGGAAGGGATAATGTTCCATAATATTAGTATTATTTTAAACATAGAGTGAAAATTTCATAATTTCACTCGGTCATTTGATTCAAATCGAATGTCCATTGCATTATTGTGCAATTAGGATATTAGTGTTCTGTGATTGCGCAGTCCAGCAACCAATTCAGTTCAGATCAAATCGAATCAATCAAATTGACTTGACTGACTTGACTTGACACTTGATCTTTTTTGCTCCAAGTCCAGGCTCCATGGCGCGTTAGAATTTGTAAAAATTCTTTTTTGTGTAGATAATTAGTGCCCTTATCTAATGCGCTTACCAATAAGTGCCCTAAAACGTTTTATTTGTTTCCATGAAATTACTTTTATCACCTGACAAAGGGTGTCCTGTTGGAGTGTTAGGTTATGTTGTAGCTGAGTCCATATTTCTTAGTTTTAATTAATTTAGAATGACTGCAGAAGATACTAGTAATACAAGCCGGGTAGTGGTGATACCCTGGCCGTTTGTGAAAAGGAAAGTAGAATGCGCGGGGCCGGCGTTTCTTAGATATCATAACATAAAGTGCCACGGGGGTGATACCTTGTACGAGGCGTCAGAATCTAAGGAGAAGGCCGATGAGGTAACCTTCGACGACGATGTTGATTTCTTACGGAGTCTCGACCCTAAGGACTGGAAGAACCAGGACCATTATGCGGTGCTGGGTATGAAAAACTTACGATACAAGGCAACAGATGATGATATCAAGCGAGCGTTTCGACAGAAAGTGCTACGGCATCACCCTGACAAGCGCAAGGCACAAGGCGAGGAAATCCGCAGTGACGACGACTACTTTACCTGCATCACGAAGGCCTACGAAATACTTGGCACCCCCATCAAGCGTAGATCTTATGACTCTGTTGATCACACCGTAGATGATTCAGTGCCTACACAGTCCGACTTAAAGAAGAATGGATTTTTCAAATCATTTACTAAACTATTTGAAATAAATTCAAGATGGTCAGAGAAGAGAAATGTGCCTTTGTTGGGTGATGAGGATAGTACGAGAGAGCAAGTCGAGAGGTTCTACGCATTTTGGTATGAGTTTGACTCATGGAGAGAGTTCTCTTACCTAGATGAGGAAGAGAAAGAGAAAGGTCAAGACAGAGAAGAAAGAAGATGGATAGAAAAACAAAATAAGGTGGCACGGGCCAAACTAAAGAAAGAAGAGATGGCCAGGATTAGGAGCCTTGTTGACATGGCCTATTCCAATGATCCCAGAATCCAGAGATTCAAACAAGAGGATAAAGATAAGAAGTTAGCTGTCAAAATGGCGAGACAGGTAAGTTGCTATTTGTATGATAAGTAAAGCAAGGAAAAACACTTGAGAACAATTCAGATTGAACTGGAACATGTTTATTAATTTAATGTAAATCAAATCTTTTGAGGTTAGGCCCATTTTGTTTTTATTTAATCTTTGTAGTAGGTAGAACCTATCCTAATCAACTGATACTTACCTTAGTAGCTCATTGTTCATTATGTGAGCTTAATAAGCATACCATATTATTTATATTCCCATATTGCCTTTGAATTATGATTCATAGGCAAGGATTACTGTCACTGCATACAATAATAATCTGTTTTTATTTTACAGAATGCAGTGCAAGCCAAGAAAGCAGAAGAGGAACGCATACTCAAAGAAGCACAGCTTGCTAAGCAGAAGATAGAAGAGGCTGAGCGGGCACGCAT
This sequence comes from Venusia cambrica, assembly GCA_951394065.1. NCBI lineage: Eukaryota > Metazoa > Arthropoda > Insecta > Lepidoptera > Geometridae > Venusia > Venusia cambrica. The sequence continues at coordinate 783,587 of OX596037.1, read as the reverse complement.
TGAAGTTGCTCGGGCTGAACGAGAGCAGCAGAAGAAAAACCTTCGCAAGGAACGTAAAGCAGTCCGGGACATCTGCAAAGCTAACAACTACTATGCCTCAAATGATAGTGAAACTGTGTCACACATGGCTGCTGTCGAAAAACTGTGCGAATTGATGAAAGTAGTTGAACTACAAGACTTTGTGAAAGACCTGGAATCCAATGGACGTAAAGCATTTGTCAACACTGTCAAGGAAACGGAAGATAAGTTGGAGGAGGAACGTAAAGCTCTCTTTGATAACAAGAAGGTTGACAATAACAAAAAAATTTCTTCAGTAAAAACACCAATTGAGTGGTCCGTAGAACAGACACAGCTACTGATTAAAGCGGTAAACTTATTCCCTGCTGGAACCAATCAGAGATGGGATGTTGTAGCTAATTTCTTGAACCAACACAGCACTTTCATAGATGACAAACGTTTCATATCTAAAGATGTACTGAACAAAGCTAAGGACCTACAGAGCTCAGACTTTTCAAAGAGTAGTTTGAAGAAAGCAGCTAATGAGGAAGCCTTTGACCAATTTGAGAAAGAAAAGAAAAAGGTTACTAATCACGTTGATGACACAGGCATCTCTAAAAGCGACAAACCGGCAACAAAGCTAACAAATGGAACATCTACTCCTAAAGTTGAAGAGAGCAAGGTAGATAAGGGAGATGACCGCATATGGACTAAAACAGAACAAGAGTTGCTGGAGCAAGCAATTAAGACATTTCCCGTCAGCACTAATGAGCGTTGGGATAAAATAGCTGATTGTTTACCAAACCGTACCAAAAAAGACTGTATGAAACGGTACAAAGAGCTAGTAGAATTAGTCAAAGCTAAAAAACAAGCGGCCAATTTGGCCAAATAACATACACTTAAACTAGGCTTTCTAACATATTGTAGAGCTACCAGATGACCAAAAGTTTGTGGACATATTTTCAATTTGTAAGTTTCCTTTGTATTGTACAAAAATTAGCGAAATTTGTATGAGTAGGTATATAAATTGTCCTAATTCTGAAATATCAGTATAACTCCGAAGTCCAATCCTTGTGGATACACTTGGGTAACATCCTGTTAACACCAACCTGTAATATTTTTATATTTATTTTTTGTTTAAATGTGATGAAAAATAGTCAATTTGAAAAGTGTGGATTTTTATTTCAATGTATTGAATGATAGATAAAAGCCCACCTGTATTAGTGTTAGCATCCATATAGTTTGTGAAGCTAACTGTTTCCCCCTTGCCCACTCTTGTATTATCATGATTATTAGTTATAGGTAACTCTGTTTTTTGGCCTCCAGCCAAAAAACACCATCAAATTGCAAAGAAAAGACTAGTGGCTTTTCTTTCAAATTTCATCAAATAAAATATAATGTACCTACCTAACCTACCTACTTGTTAATCTGTACATTGCGAAGGTCATTGTGATGATGCAGGAAACTATTTTTTATTTGATAATTTTACCCAACACAAAATGCGCAGCTGTGTCCAACTACAAAGTTCGTTATTGGCTTCTATTTTAGACAAACATGATGGTGAATTGAATTGGTGATGGTTTCATAGGTACATTTTTTTAATTTTGTGTAGGTAGGTACTTTTTGGTGCGTTGGGGGAAAATGGTGGGAGTAAATTTTTGAAGTGCATGCTAATGGAAAAAATCCATTAAGAGCGCGCCCAATGACAAAATTACGCAACAGGAGCATTTTCAAACACACTCTTTGATAGTAACGAAAGTAGTTATACCAATAAAAAAAATACCGAAAGCTGGGGAAAATCTTGTAGTACAATGATCGGATAGAATTAAAAAAAAAACTGAGTTCTTTTTAAAAAAATAAATAGATACTACACTAAAAAAACGCTTTTAATTCAAATGCTCGAAATTATCAGCGATAACCCCATTTTTTTATTTATTAATAAAATAGCTAGACTAGTGTTTTAGTCGAATGATCGGCTAGTTTTTTAATTTCACGTTTACATTTTGAATAATTAAATTATATCGCGGACCTAAAAGCCATTTCATAAGCAGCTGAACCATGCAATTTTCGACTTTATGTTATGCTATTGGGATACAAAATAGATCATGGCTTCTTGGTCAGTTGTCAGGCAGCGCTCGACGTGGAAGGATGTTCCCGGCCGCTTTGTTTTGTAATCCAGCGCGTAATTTAAATTATGTTTTGAATATCTACTGGTACTTATTTATTAATCAGGTTCGTACCTATGCATAGTAAAATTAATTGAAGACGGATTTCTGATATAATATTTTCAAATAAACGCAAAGAGTTTATAATGGTAGCACCCGTTAAAATGGTAGCAATTGAGTCTAAATTTGATGGGCTAGCGTTCAAACCCGGCCGGGCCGCGCGTTCGCCGCTGCACTGATCATTTCTACGTAATCTTGACAGTATAGGTAAGATTTTCAGACAAATCATTGTATCCTCATAGCCTCATAGCTCAGTTGGTAGTAACTCTGCCTTCTGCGCTGTAGGCTGTGGGTTCGATTCCCAAAAAGGACAAACATTTGTGTGATGAATATAGATGTTTGTTTTGTGTTTGGGTGTTTGTGTTGTATGATAAGTACCTATGTATTTACAAAAACTATCCGTAATCTACGTAATCACGAACAAAAATCATGGAACTCGCGTCATCGTCACCGAACCGTTTCCATGAGCTATATGTATACTGTGTATATACATCAACATTGTCTAGGGATATCCAACATTTTGTTGATTTTTACAAAAACTGAAAATAATTTCTTTACAAAACTAGTTATGGCAAGAATCTTTATTTTGTGTTGTTTATTAATAATAATAAAAACAACAGTTTTATATATTTTTTTAATAAACATTAAAGTAGGAACAAAATCTCGAAAAATCAGAAAATTTACTAGGTTCGGTAAATTGTGTTAAAACTATTTTTACGTTGCCATGACTTTATAAAATTGCCTTTTTACAATTTAATAATCGGTGTTGCCTCCCCTGACGTTGATAAAACATCTGCACCGGTTATTCATACTCAAAATTAGGGTGTCAAAGTCTCGCTGGGGTATGCGATCCCATGTTCTTTTTAAATGGCAAAAAAGTTGGTCATCTGTGGTCAAAGATGGCAAATTGCTGAAAGCCCTTTGCTGTAACATGTCCCAAGCGTGTTCAATTGGGTTTAAGTCGGGTGACTGTGCAGGCCAGTCCAAAACCGCGACATAATGTTCCTGAAGGGCAGCTGACACCAAACGCGCCGTGTGTGGAGGGGCATAATCATGCATGAGCTGAAGTTCCTGGCCAATTTGAACTATGTGAGGGATGATCACAGGTTCTATGACCTCGTTCCGGTATTTTAGTGCAGTCGTGCTGCCTCTCATCCAAATGAGCTCGGTTCGCGCGCCAATACGAATTCCCGCCCAAACCATGATTGTCCCACCTCGGTACGAATGGACCTGTTGTGGCTGACGATTTTCTCTGCCTGGAACTCTCCAAACACGTGTTCTTCGTGAATCGGGGTGGAATCCAAACCGAGACTCATCAGTAAAGAGATCCATTGTCCATTGTTCCATAACAAATGTTTTTGAGCCCAAAGAAGTCGCCTTCCGCGATTGCCTAGTCGTAGAGCTGGCACACGAAGCGGCCTACGAGAATGAAGATCGACTTCATGTAGCCTTCTTCTGACAGTTTGGTCGCTGACTGACAGCTGATGGTCTGAATGAAGCCTTTGCACTAGCTGCTTTGCTGTGAGATTGGGTTCCCTCCTGGCGGAAATTTGGAGAAAACGATCTTGTCGTTTTTTTCCAGTGTGGCGCTCTCTTACATCCCCAGTAATACGATAACGTGACCACAATCGAGAAATTACGTTTTGATTGGTGTTTAGGGTATTGGCAACCACGCGTTGGATAGCACCGGCTTGTAACATGCCTATCGCTCTTATAATTTCTTCTCTGCTTAAATGTCGACGTTCCATGACATTACGAATATCACAAGATCCGTTAAAATTAAAAATTACTTAGCACTAATTGATAATTAAATAAAAGTTAATTTATCTTAGGCAAAATTAACGTTGTTTAATTTAAATCGGAGTCCCCATTCTATCTTTTGTTTATTGCGTTCTATTTTTATTTTTTTCTATATTTTGAAAAGGGAACAAAAGATGTTTAATTCCGTATATAAAATTTTTCTAAAAAGCAAATAGTTTGTAAGCAAATAATTTCGAAATGAAATATCCCTAGACAATGTTGATGTGTGTACATATATGTACTTTTTGGGTGAACAAAAAGCGAGTAACTCGCGTCATCGTCACCGCACGCTCTTGTGAATTGTATCGTCGAGCTATTCGATTATTATGCGCGACACTGTTACGCTTACCGACACCACTTTTGACTTTAAACACATTGGGATTCAAGTACCAACAATCTCAGCTGTTTTCTTAGGCTTAACGTAAAAACTTCAAGTTTTCACTTCTGTTGGCACTCCCAGAGTGCCAGTGTTTTTGTTATAATAAAATTTGTTCAGTTACAGTTTGGTTCGTGGTAGGACTTTGTTTGAGTCCGCCTGGCTAGCTACCACCATCTTACATAATTCTGTCGCCATAATAACAATAAAAAAATTGTTGTGTTCCGGCATTCTGAGTTAAGATAGCCAGTTCCTCAGTTTGTTGAGGATTCCGGGTGAAGTGCGCCTCCACCTTCGGCCTTATCTCAACTTGTTACCAGGTGAGATGAAGGCCATGTGGTGCATACCCGTCGTACAATAAAAAAAAAAAATCGTTGTCCTGGCGAAAAAGTGTCGAATTTCATGATTTGACTTTTTAGAATAATTAAATTATGATACCGAGTAGATGTAATACTTTTAAGTGAGATTATTCACGTATCGAAAAAAAATTGCCCACAGGAAAAAGTGCTAGGATTTGTGCGTCTTATACTTTCGGAGATATTTTACGATAAACAGATTTTGCGGGGTATGGGGTATGTCTGAAACATTACATCGGCAAAATATTGTGTCCGATACGGGAACCAAATACAACAACAGATAGCTAGGTCTTTACGTGGGTCAATCGTGCCCGTAATTTTGAAATTTGTGTGCCAGAAGGTTTCAGAGAAATTCAAGATTTTGTTGTGGTAACATTTCACAGATTTCCATATCTCGAAAACCGCTGGATGCTCCAATTTGAAAATAATACCACGAATAGACCTTGATTTGTGTGTTGTTTAGTATTTCAAACTAATTGGCGAATACAATGGTAAGTCCACACCGCCCACTTTAATGAATGAAAATTCGAATTAGTAGATACATTTATTTTCTTTTGTAACAGTAATAGGTTTATAGTGTTTTTATTAATGTTTATTTTTCTAAACACTTGCGCCTTTTCTCAAGCCAAAACCACTAAGGTAATTGATAAAAAAAAATGTGGATGCGTTAAGTTAGTACCTTGAGTCTATCGTTTACCTAGAAGAGTTTCTTGTCTCCGATATCATGGAAGGATATAAAACACAAGATATCAACAAAGAATATTTATTTTAACTAATAGGTACAAAATAAGAGTAATAAGCTAAATAAGTAGTAATAGGAGTAGCAGTTGAAAATGTAGATCTTGGTCATAGCTTTAATTTGGACTAATGACGGATAATCTATATTTTGAGTGCGCTGTCCAGTTTTAGTATAGGTTAATGATAAATACAATGTAATAATCAATTCGCGCCTTCGGTAAGACAAGGGCATAGTTGCATGTTTTGTAATTTTACAGGAACCCATTATTAGTTTTTTTTTGCATTGAACGTCGTTTTACTCAGCTTTTACTGCTCAGATGAGATTGTTTTTTGCATGAAATTAACCTTATACTTTTGTAAATCGGTGCATGTGTTACACAGAAGTGTAATATTTGTTTAATGTTTTTTAGGAGGTTTTTTTAAAGAAGGGGTTACATTTATGCCCTTGTTCCACCATTCTGTGGTGGAACAAGGGCATAAATGTAACATCATTTTCTAATTACAGACAAAGTAACTTTCATTTTGGAATATAAAAAACGTTTTTTTTTAGGTAAAATATTTTATTATGTTATATTTTCATCACTTTATGTTACATACACTTAAAATACAAAAAAATCATGTCAGAAAATTAACTATGAAAATTAGACCTAACTTACCTCGATAATGATTAATCAGCCGTTACCAATTTTTAAATTATCATAATACTACTAAAACATTTACACATCAAAATCATAAAATTAAAAACATAAAACAACATTAATAAGTTTTATCTTGAATATTCTCTATCATTCTGCAGAATTATGAAACAAAACAAAATCTGTATCAAATAAAAATGATAAATAAATAAATAAATATTACAGGACGTTCATTTCACACAGCGCCATCATCATAAAAACAATTAAGATCTCTTTTAATAAAATATTCAAAATAAAATGAATAATAAAATACAATGCGATACAAGAAAACAAAAACTCCAGTGAAAAGTGTGAGGAATGTAACATTTTCCCGAACTATGAACCTATTTTCCTGTTTTTCATTTCGGATGAGGCTGACATATTCAGCTGGAGTGTATACAAGGCCAGCTTTGTTTGCCCGTTTAATGCATTTTTCGATGACTGAATGAACTGAATCAGATTTGTTTTGAGTGTGTCCTCTGATGAGGAATTTGTATGTAATTGATTTTATAGGTAAAGTTGACAGAGTAGTAATACATTCCAAAAACTAATCTGAAATAATAAAAAATCATAAAATCACTAGTTCAAAGTATATACAACATATTTTAATGATAAAAGAAAAGACTCATTTATTTATTTTCACTTATAGGACTTAAAAATAAGTGAGTAACTTATTTTTTCAGTCCGCAGAAATTGTCGTAGTATAGTATTAAATACCTATCGGGAGGGATATTTAAAAGTTACTCCAATAACTTATATAGGCACGTTCCTATTTCGTTTGCTCCACGGTTAGCCAAACCTTTATGCCAGAAAATACAAAATGTTTTTTTTTTCCGTTGATATTGGTAACCTAAAACAAAAATCATTACTTCAGTACAAAGATAGTGTACATACAACCTATTATATTCATTATTGTTTTACATTATTAGTTTTTTGCATTTGTTTTTAAGACCGTAAAATTATGAACAAATTTGACGTAAAAGGCCACAAATGCTTGATCGGATTTGTCCTTCTATGTGTCATGAAATAGACATAAAGTGTCCTAAAATGTCTTTGTTCGTCCAGAAATCCTCTAATAAGAAGGGCATATTTACCTTAACGCCTTTGACGCTCCAACTGTTGACTGCTTCAGATGGTGGTGACGACACAACTGACCAATGAGATTTTGTCCCGCCAAAATAAATTAAAAACAGCAATGATAAGACAAAGACGCTTTTGCCCTGTAGCGAGTTTTAAAATAATTATTAAAGGGTCTTTGTTCTACCAGATGGAAAGGAGCATAACTCATTTTTTGAATTTTTGACAATTATGCCCTTGTCTTACCGAAGGTGCGAATTGTTCATTCACATTATGATAATAATGTCAATGTTATGTCAAACAATCAATGCGTGAATTACAATTTTGGTTATTTTGATGTGTTAGTTACTTACCTACCGCTTTTATGAACTAAATAATGAACAAACAGAAGTTATTTGACGATGACTCGGAAGAAGAAGTTCAATTGAAAACAGAAAATGAGTACTCGAAAAAATATGACCAATGGCGCGGCAAGGAAGAAATACACAAACGTGAGTTTCTATTCTTTGTTTACTTGATAGAGAAACATACACTTGGTTCTTACCTTAGTGTTTACTATCTGATAGACTCACACCTGTGTCATATAGAGAATAGAGTTTCAAAAGTACCTCTGCTATGTATTCTATTGTAAATAACTGACTTTTCCCACTCATATGGAGAAATCAATATTTCTTCCAACATTCTGTAGTATTGTACTATATATGAATACACCTCATAAGTTCTTCATCTAAATATTTTCTGTGTTTCGTATTTACAGTGGAACAAAAATATGGCTCCAAAGTCTTAAATTCAGATGCATCAGTATCCTCGGACAGCGAGGATGAGAGTGACGAGCCCCCTGAGGTCTCTGAGGAGATGGAGACACAGTTCCTCAAGACCCTGGCACTGCTCAAGAAGAAAGATCCGAGGATCTACGACCCAGGATATAAGTTCTTTGATGAAAAGGAGAAAGAGCAAGGTGAAATATGTATCAAATTTTACCATTGATTCCAAGATACAAGATGTGGGTTGGCCATAGATGATGGATATGGACCTGAATTCAACAAAAGTATAAATATATTGGGGGATTCTTGGGGTTCCACTTGAACATGTTAAACAATTCAGTACTGGAGATGTGTTTTTATATATACCTATGCATAAGTTAACATTGGGAGTTGTCCACCCTGAGGGTACCTGTCTTCTATCATTTTACCGATTCAGTCTATACAGGTGGGATAACATATTAATTAATAAGAAATAATCAATATTTATCATAAAATAATTATTTCAATGGGAAATTTATCTTTTTATATAGTTTCTAAATCAATTTTATTTCAGTGAAAGAGACCAAAGAAGCAAAATCTCTCACATTTGCTGACAGTGATGAGGATGATGATAATGATGATGATAATATCTTCAGCATCGAGAAAAAGGCAGAGGTAGATGATGAACCAATAACTGAAGCGATAGAGACCACGTCTAGCAGAAATAATGCTAAAAAGGTAATATATTACCTTGGAACATGTAGGTCTATCTGTATTCAAAGTACTACTTGTCCAGAGCCCTTAAGTCCTACTTGTCCTTGATGAAACTTGGAGTATTATGGCAAAACATTGAAGTTTTTTTATAGTTGTACCTACCTACTTTATTAAGTGCGTTTAAGGAAAATGTGAGAGTGAATTTCTTATGTTGCGCGAGCACACTGACACCTTTAAGTGACAAAGTCAAAGTCAAAGTCAAAGTCAAAGTCAAATATGTTTATTCAGTAAGATTTTTTAGGATCACTTTGAAACGTCAAATCTACCGCCTGTTCGGAATCGCGACCAGCACACAAGGAGAAAGGCAAGAACCTCGGGCTAGTTTTTTTTTTCATGATCCATTACAATAGCTTAAAATTATCTAATACTAATTACAATTTATTCACTGGAGCAAATTCATTTTTTTTACACTATAAAGTTGTTATTATTATTATTAATTAATGAACAAGCAGCTAATGCCGATGTTTCCATAGCACCGTGCTGTCATTCTAATAGCCATTGTTCATGTTTCAGACACTTTTTTAAATTTAGTTTTATTTGTTCATAGCCAGTTGTCGAAATTATTTATGATGGCGCTGTCAGAAGTTGCAGACACAACCTCTGGGAGTTGGTTCCAGATGGTGTATCTCTATGAGGGCGTTTTGAAATGTTTAAAGGGTCGGCAACGCACGAGTCATGCTTCTAGTTTTGCCGCTTTCCATTAGGTGGACTGTATGCCTGTTTGCCAACTGAGTGGTATCAACAAATGATAATAAAATTACTTGCTAGGCAGGTATTGGCATCAATTTGCAGATAAACTACTGGTGTAAGTTATCGCAATTAATGGTATGAATATTAATATAGTAATAGTAGAAATATATGGTTTTTGTTAATTTGCAGAATGGTAAAATAAAGGAGTATCTAACAGGGCGGGTGGACCACATAGACAACACGGTGCAGAAGGACCTGGAGCCACTGAAGGCGCTGTGGTCTGACCCCACCATCAACGAGGGAGAGGCTTTCCTCCGGGACTATATTCTTAACAAGAAGTACGTATAAAGCTTCACAACACTTGATTGCAAGTTTACAGACTTCCTGTATGTTACCACCTGGACAAAACTCAAGTCATGGACGGTACAAATATGTGCTTGGTTCGGTTGGTGGTAGGAATTTGTTTTAATCCACCTGACTTCCTCCTCAGTTGGTTGAGGATTCCAGGTGAAGTGCGCCTCCACATTCGGCCTTATCTCAACTTGTTACCAGGTGAGATAAAGGCCAAGCGCTTTCTCGTCGTACAATATAAAAGAAAAGACTTTCTTATCTAATCTGTCACGATAACAAAACTTCTAGTTTTTTTCTGGCATTTAGAGGTAAGATAGCCAGTTCCTTAGACTGAGGATTCTGGGTGAAGTGGGCCTCCACCTTGCCTTATCTTAACTCGTAACCAGATGAGATGAAGGTCAAGCGGTTCCCCGTAAAAAGAGGTGGTTGAGTAAATAAGTAAGCGTGTGTTTGCAACAGGTACCTCGAGGCAGGCCCCCCGGGGGCGGGGGGGCGGCTCCGAGACGACGACGACCTGCAGGCGGACGAGGAGACAATGGAGCTGCAGGACAAGTTCGAGCGAGCTTACAACTTTCGCTTCGAAGAGCCCGATCAGGAATATGTCGGTACTTTTAGTTAACACATGTTTATCCACTGCTCCATCCACTGCCGGGGCAAATCTACTTATTGTACTTTCTTGGGATGCTCTAGTGTTGTCCTATGTCCAGCATGTAAAGCATTCATTAATAAGTGCATTACATTTTTGTGGTCTGACGGTGAAGGTCACATCGCGAAGTGACCTTCACCGTCGAGGTTTCCTCACGATGCATGGTGAGGAAACCGGCATGTGTCGTTAGCTAGTATACCGCTAGGCGATGGGCTTGCAACCTGCCACTTCTGGGAACTGGCTACCAGCAAACCGTGGGCGTGTGCCGAACGTAAGTTTGGACGTGCCTCTGACTATCCCCTAGTAGGTGATCATTAGAATCACGCTCTGAGCGGTAACCGGTGGTGAATCCTCGAAGGGGAACACGTCGTGAGTGTATTTGTTAATCGGTATGTATTTTTCCAGTTGAAACGTTTCCCCCGCACCATGAGCTCCGTCCGTCCGCGCGACGAGCGGCGCGCGAAGTCCCGCGCCGAGCTGCGCGCGCGCAAGGACGGGGAGCGCACGAGGAAGATGGAGGAGATAGCGAGACTGAAGGCGCTCAAGTTGCAGGAGATACACGAGAAGATAGCCAGGATCAAGGAGGTCACCGGGAACCAGGACCTCGGCTTTACGGTATCTGCCACGTCACTGCCACGTCATCACCACGTCATCACCACGTCATCACCACGGCATCACCACGCAAACAGATAAACTCTGAAATTAAATTAAATTATTGTTTGTAGATTATAAATATAACGGAACATCGATTTCGGGAATATGGGAATCAAATTACGGATGGGATACTTGTTACTTCTTTTTTTTGTAAACACATACGTACTATATGATAAAACACAGAACAAACATCTATATTCATCACACAAATGTTTGCCCTGAGTGGGAATCGAACCCACAACTTACAGTGCAGAAGGTAGAGTTACTACCAACTGAGCTATGAGGGTTATTAGTTGGTCTTAAAAATGATCTTGTCCCTCTAGTCTGCCGTGTCAGGCTTACAAACATATTCATTACTCTAAAAGAAAAAACACAGTCAAAACATTAAAATATGGTGGTGCGTAACTATTAAAAAAAAACACAAAAAAAAATAATACCTAGTGTAATAACAATGTTGGAGATCAAAATATATTACTTCTTGCTAATTGAAAATGTTAATGCTAATTCAATTTAAGCACCTCATTACTACTATTATTATATTACCTTTTGCGGTGGTTGACTAATTGGTAAGTTGGCTCTTTCATAAAAGATAATATATGTACACTATATTATTAGTGCATTTCTTGCCCATAACAATGCTTTACTGCGTAGGTCACATCCACAAAGAACAAAGCCTACACGGCACTGCATTGCGCCCGTCACCTTGAGGTATAAAGGTTTTAAGCCTTACGTGTCTGTAATTTTACCGGGATTATACCCTTCAGACCGGAACACAGCAATGCTGGGCGGCTGAAATAGGTATGGTGGTAGTACTTTCCCGGACGAGTCCTTTCACCACTTTTCTTAATACCTGTAAATAAACTGCTACGACACGGGTGCCCTAGTGTTAACTGTAAAACAATACTGAATTTAATGAAATCGATTTAATTTGTAACATTTAATTAGCAACAATATTTTGTGTCTGAAAACTGAAGTTGTTATAGAAAGAACGCCATCTTGGATTTAGAAATCGACTGAATTATGTGATGGAAAGTAGCGTATGTCTCATTACTGGTGTATGTTGCACATATGTGTTTAGTTTCAGATCAGTCCCCAACTGTGGGAATTATGACAATTTAAAGAAAAAAAAAATCGTATTTACTACCACTAATATTTTTAATCCTGGTCGGTGGGGATCATAACAATAAAAATAAAAGTATGATGCGAAGTGTTTGTTTAGGAGGAGGATATAGACGGCGAGTTCGACCCGGCGGCTCACGACCGCCGCATGCGAGCCGCGTTCGACGACCGGTACTACGGGGAGGCGGCGGAGGACAGAGAGAAACCAGTGTTCCCGGATCTCGACAACGAACTCGAAATAGGTATCAATCTATTATTTTATTTAATAACAAAACAGTTTTTTTTTATTTTACGACCGGGAAGCGCTTGACCTTGACCTTTGTTAACTGGTTTTCAAGTAATATATAATACATCACGATAATGCCGAAGGTGGAAGCGCACTTCACCCGGAATCTACATCAGTCTGAGGAACTTGTGACCAGGTGAGATGAAGGCCAAGTGCTTACCCGTCGTACAATATAAATATATATATACATATATTTAGAAACACGGGTTAACAGGTAAACCCGGTTGCTGCCTACATCAACATAATAGTATACGTGAGTAAAACCCGTGTTTTAAAGTGTACAAAGTAAAAGGAATGTGATATGAAAGGTGGTGATGTTCGCAGAGAACTGGGATAACTACGAGGGGACACGGGACAGAAGCGCGGCGCCCGACTTCAGCATGGACGGACATTGCGAGGATGACGATTTCAATGTGAGTATCGCCACGTCACCTCTTACGTGTAATAAAGTCATTTATTTCAAGCATATTAATCTATAGTTGTACAAAATTGTCAAAAAAAAAAACGTTATTTACAATACGTTGTAATACCTGCGGTATTACGCCCAGTCTTTTTATTCATGTTGAGATGCACGGATATCCAGTTTAAAAAAGTTGAATTTGCCTGTAGCGTAAGACAGCCATCAGTATGCCCATATGCCGTATGTCAATGTCAAAACATTTTGAAATTATGTTCAGTGTTACTCGCAATGAAGAAGTGTTGCCCTTTCAAAATATAATATTTTACCAAAATATATATTAGTACATCTATTGAGATGGCATAGATGAATGAACTATAAATAAAAGCGCATCTCTTTTGTATCAACCCTGCGATTTCTGAACACCCCGTTGTATCGTTAAGCTGTTCACAAGAGTTTACTTATATTCTTCCGGTCGGTGCACTGTTAGCCAGTTACAGTTTTGGATTTTGATATCGATGGTGAGCCGAAAAGGAGTTTGAATCAATATATATGGACAGACAGCTGACTGTCCACTGTGTTTTTTTATTGTGCTCACCTGAATTTCAAATTACGATAAGGCTGAAGTTGGAAGCGCACTTCACCCGGAATCCTCAAACTTAGGAACTGGCTATCTTACCTCTGAATGCCGGAACACAACTATTTGAAATACGTAATGTACGTTAAATGGCCTAATGTTGTTAGGTCTGGTCGTTGTTCTGTTGGTTTTCGTATGAAATAATGATAATAATGTGATTGTCAGATGGACGCGGATCACGAGACGAGCGAGACGCGCGCGTCTCTCCTGGAGGAGATGAGGAGGTCGCTCGGCTGCAAGCGACGGAACCGGAAGAACAAGTCCAAGCTGGCGCGGCTGCTGGCCCGGGACAAGCCCGTCTACATCCCGGACGAGGGGGACTCCTACCTCCACCACATGGAGGAGTATTACCGGATGGACTGCGAGGACGTTATAGGTGATACATCACCGCTAGGACCCACGTGGCTATACAAATGTTTGGTGCTTATTTAGAATACAATAGAGTTTTGGTCGCCAGGTCCTAACATCTACATCGGATTTTCACCAAAATAAAATGGGACCATTTTTTGTTAATATTACAGGACATTAATTCCACATAAAGCCATTTAGCCCCAAACTAAGCAAAGCTTGCAATATGGGAACTAGATTACGACTAGAATACATATTATGTACTTTTTTTTTGTAAGTACATACTTATCATACAATACAACACCCAAACACAGAACAAACATCTATATTCGTCACAAAAATGTTTGTCCCGAGTGGGAATCGAACCCACAGCCTACAGCGCAGAAGGCAGAGCTACTACCAACTGAGCTGTGAAGCAATTGCAGACCAACCTCCATCGTACAAAAAAAATAATTTCGCAAATCGGTAGACATCCGATGTGAGTCTCCTTTTTAGGGAAGTCGCCTAAATGTTTTGTTGTTTGTAGGCGGAGACTTGCCGACGAGATTCAAGTACCGAGAGGTGGTGCCCAACGACTACGGACTCACCATTGAGGAGGTGAGATTGGGATCCCCACTCTCCCATAACAAAAACACAACTAGGTTTAGTTAAACGAGAGCCTTCTCTTTATTGTACGAAGGGGAAGCCTTGTCCTTTCACCTGGTGCCGTAGGATAGAAAGGACTTGTGCACAAGTCCTTTCAATAAAACCGAACACAAATAGTTAAGAATTAGAATAACTTTATATGACACTTCACATACATGTACACATAGTATATAACATATAACAGTAAGTTAATATTAGTAAGCTCTAAAATCAACATTATAATCGTAGTAATAAGAAATAACCTAACAAAAAAATGTATAATGTGTATTCATTGTATCCCTCGGGGATCGAACCCAGGACCTCTGGATCAAACACCAGTGAACCATCAGTTCACAATGGTGGCGGTCAAATTATAGCTTAGTCTTTTTTTTTATTACAACTAGGGCGGCACAAGTTTAGTTTATATCTTACCTATAACGATGCCTGACGGCGTAGGTCACATCCACGAAGACCATAGCCTACACGGTACTGCATTGCGCCCGTCAACTTGAGGCATAAAGGTGATATGCCTCGCGTGCCCGTAATTTCACCGGCAACCATACCCTTCAAACCACAAGTTCCTCAGTTTGTTGAGGATTCCGGGTGAAGTGCGCCTCCACCTTCGGCCTTATCTTAACTTGTTACCAGGTGAGATGAAGGCCAAGTGCTTCCCCGTCATACAATAAAAAAAAAAAAAACCGGAACACAGCAGTAAGGCTATGTTATAAGCAAGAGTTCTACTTGTTAAGTGCAAATCATTCCGTCACAGAGTAGTATAATAAGTAAATGAATATTAGGACAAGCATGATTTAATAGTTTTACCGCCTCTGTGGTCTAGTGGTGCAATCCACCGATTTCAGATCCAGGGGTCCCGAGTTCGATCCCCAGAGGTAGTACAATAGTGTGCTTTGGTTTGGTTGGTGGTAGGATTTTGTTTAAGTCCGCCTGGCTAGCTACCACCATCTTACCTAATTCTGTCGCCATAACAATTCAATAACAGTTCCGACATTCGGAGGTAAGATAGCCAATTCCTCAGACTGTTGCGGATTCCGGATGAAGTGCGTTTCCACCTTCGGTCTTATCATAACTTGTAAACCTGTCACCCTGTAGTGGTTTGGTCTCGTAGATCCTGGTAGCAGATGACAGAGAGCTGACCCAGTGGGTGCCGCTGAAGAAGATAGTCCGCCACCAGCCGGAGAGCGTGCAGAGGAGCGAAGTGAACACGTTCGCGCAGAAGGCAGCCGACACCAGGCTCAAGAGGAAACTGTTGCCCAGCCTCTTCAAGAACCTACCCGAGTTAGTATATCTGATGATGATGATGTCCTCCACGACGCATCCGTCGACGGCGAACCCTGCCACGATAAAACTGGCGTACTCGATCTTATTTACTCTGTCATAAATACTTATTTATTTTCTTTCATGTGCACGAATATGGCTTGCAAGGCCAAATTTACTTTTGAAAATTCTGTCACATGAGACAATACAGTTGACCGGATGAGTTGTTGTGTGTGTATACTATTGGCCATCAGACAAACGTCATCAGCGTACAGAATATCAAGGATGTTGACTTCCCGTAGTTTCCTCTTAGCACGGAAGCGTGAAATATCAAAAACGCTTTTGTCACTTCGGACATTGAGTGTTATCAGCTCATGACAGGCTTGGTATGTGTCTTTCATTACAGTGCAAAAAAACAGTGCAAACAGAGTAGGAGCCATTACACAACCCTGCTTTACACCGCCAGTGACTGGAAAATATTCAGTAAAGTTATCTTCGTGCTGAACTCGGGCCAACATACCTTCATGGAAGTCCCGAATAAGACTCACAAACTTTTCTGAACAGCCAGCTTTTTTAAGGACAACCCAAAGTGCATCTCTCGGTACACGGTCGAATGCCTTCTCGAGGTCAACAAAGCACATATATAGTGGACGTTGTTGTTCCAAACACTTTTCTTATATCTATATATGTATATACACACTATCCCTCAACATCCACACACCCCTTCGATCCACGTGTGGACCCCGTACTTACATTTCATTGTACTAACATACTAACATGAGCTCTTCTCTTCTTACTCGTCTACTTAGTTTTATCGAAGTTTTATCTAATTAAAATTGTGTAATTCAGCATGCTGTGTTTGCCTTTAATTGGTTGTACAATTAGCTATAAATATTAATTAAGTTTAAAGTAAGCATGTAATGTTGTAGCAACCGTTGGTAAACCTAATAAATGAAATAAAAATAAAATAGATAATATATGTAAATAATGATATTATCATCACACATATTGTAAATTAAAACAAATAGCAAAAGTTGCATCCTCTGTTTATAAAGCTTAATATTAATAACTGGATTTATCTCGAACCGATGATTCGGCATGCAGTATATATTCATTAAACGACAGACTCCCTGGGCTATGCCTAGCGGCGAACTGATGTAATGATATATTTCCAGAGAGCCAGAGCTCGTGGTCTCCGTTGAGGAAAATAACAAGAGGAAGAAGAAAAACAAGAAAAGGAAACAAAACGAGGAAATAAAGGAACCTAAACAAGACGATAATGCAGAAGAAAATGAACACAGTGCCAATAATTATAAAGAACAGAATAGCGAAGCAGAAGCGTTGAGCGATAGCAAGGTAGGTAAGAAGAAACGCAAACGAAATAATGACCAAGTAACTGCACCTGTGGAAAGTACTGACAATGGTAGCTTAGATGTTGAAAATGTAAGCGTACAAGTAAAACCTCATGAAGTAGTAGGTAAAAAGAAAATAAACTCAAAAGAAAAACCGATATCTAACGAAAGTGACGTTAAAACTAACGTTATTGAATTTCAAAAGAAAAATAAAACTAAAAAAGAAAGAACACTTTCGAACAGCAGTGATGTTAATAACGTGAGCATTTTAAACGATACAATAAAACCCATAGTCAATACAAGTACAGAAGTCGACCAAAGTCTCACGAAACGACAGAAGAAAAATCTCAAAAAGAAGATTAAGAAACTGGAAAAGCTTAAAAACAATCCTAATCTAAAAGGCGGTAAAATAGACAGCAAGAAACGGAAAATATCACAAAGTGAATCACAAGTCCCTAATAAGAAACAGAAGAATGGATTCAATAATTTAAAGAAAGATAATTCTGATAAAGAAGATAAAAAGTTTAGTAAAGAAGAAGACAAGCTTAAAAAGGGCGGAAATATACCTATTAAAGGATTAAACGGAACAAAAACGTTGAATAAGGAAGCAAATACACCTGACAAAGAAAGAAACAAAAATAAATCTCTCAACAAAGAACAACGAAAGCCTGATACAGAGGGAAAGACAAATAACTCTTTCAATAAAGGGAATACTCCCGGTAAAGAAGGAAACAAAAACAAAGATTTCAAAAACAAAGATAAATTCAAAAAGAAGCATAAGGATAACAATCAGTTCAAGAATAAGATAAAACAGATTATTGATAAGAATAAAAACAGTGACAAGACAGATAATCCGATGAGCAGCCTCTCGGACGAGAGGTTGAAAGCGTACGGGTTGAACCCGAAGAAATACCGAGGCTTCCTGAAGTACAAGAAGTTTTAGATCAATATTGGAAAAAACATATTAAAATACAGTTATTTTGTTATGATTTATTAAAGTTATGAATTGATTTAAAATCTTTATTTATTTATAACATTCTTTAGGCCTTTTAATCTATACGTTAGTATTTTATTATCTGTGCCTATACCTAGAGTGCTCTTAACCATGATAGGATCGATACAATATTTTTTATTGAACACCAAAGCAAATAAACTATGAACTAATTCATATTACAGTAAATAATGAACAATGGGCGGTAACTGTATGTCTGTCTGTCTGAATGACTGACAATCAACATGCAGCCCACACTAAAGGTTATAGACTTTCACAAAAATATCACAAAAGTCCTTTTGTAGTTTTAGGGGATTTTAGGAAATGCACAGGGTATGAAGTGAACGCAGTCCGGCATTTCGCTAGTCGGTAGGCTGTTCCTTATTGTCTGCGAGACCCCCCGGTCTCGGCGGATCGAAGCAGATCTTGACCAGCTTGTTGAGTGGCGCCGACACGGTCAGGTGGAATAATAACGCGGTGAAAAACGTCGCCACCATTATGTACGTCACCGATTGGAACTGGGAAATATTAAGATAAACTTTGGCAGATGGTACATTATAATCATCTCTATACAAATTGTCACTTCCACTCAACACCATAGTTGTAATCATTGAATTAGTTCGGTAGGCTACTTAGTAGGTGATCCTCATAGGATCCACGCACTGAATAGTGACCAGAGGATCTTTGGGAAATAGTCGTGAGTCGTCTGCATAGTCAAAAATAAAATGTCAATAAAAAAAATGTTAATAGAAAAATGTCTCTAATGTATTCATCTAACTTAATTTTAAACAATATATTTGATAATAATTCAAAAATGCCAATAGGACAGATGATTAAATATACGGAGCGCCGCCGCCAAGCAGAACGCACTGCTTAGTAATGCCGCTCTTCTGCAAGTACTACATATTTTATAATATAATCAATACTAATAGCTGTATTTTTAAATATTATCGTATTAGCCTTACTCCAATTGTTTTTAAAATTAGTAGAGGTTAGCTATTGAATTTAACATGCAAGGTCATTAATAACTGTTTCACGTGCCATCTTACGTCGGCCAGTAAATATGACTACTGTATGACACTACAGTCATATTATTATATCGCAAATGACTGCGAACATTAGCGTTTCAAGATTGTCTATGTTAGGTAATTCGTTTATATACGTTAAGAAAAGAAGCGAGCCAAGACTGAAGCCTTGTGGCACTCCAACATTCACTTCGTTGGGTTCGGTCTTTGATTTCGAACCTAATCTATTGATTTGTGTTTTCGAATTTCGAATTGAGTTTTCGTTTATCAAGATGTGAATCAAGAAGCTTGCGATACATTACCCTGAGTCTCGTAGTAAGTAGAGTAACTTACAATGTAGATGTAAGTGGTAGCGAAGGTCCGGCTGCGAGTGCCCGCCGCCGCCTTCACCAGCGCCAGGTGCACCAGGTAGGTGCTGTAGGACATCCGCGATAACACGCGCCAGCCGCGCCACTCCAAGACGCCCCGGTATACCGCTGCAAATGTGGAGAGGTGCGCACTGACTTTTGTTTCTACTCGGTTCTACCCAGATGAAAACCCTTCACAAATGGTTTGGTGGTCACTGGTGTTTTAAAAATTTACCACGATTTGATTGTGAAAGAGCAAAATTTCATGTTAATTGGACAAGCTATTTCTGAATGTTTCTTTTTCTAAAAACGTTTGTATGGAAGAGCGGTACCACGGCGAAGTGGCATGCGCCATTAAAACGTGGTAAATATCTCGTTAAGTATTAGCTATAAATAAGTTGAGACAACCTTATAAATGCTGATATAGAAAGTGTGAAGGGAAGTCCAATGATCGGACTCAGTGACGCATCTTTGGAGAGACCTAGGCTAGGCCTAGGCCAGTGGCTGTCAATCTGGTTGAAATGGTCATATGAATATTTTTAATTTCTTGGTCACAATTTTATCATGATTGATATCACATTAATGGTCTTCTCGATGCCTATTCTCCTTATAAAGTGTTCTTAGTTCCTTTCATCTTAAATAATGTCTAAAATGAGTACCTACTAATAATCATTTATACAGCAGATTGAAGTCGTTGCCACCAGAGTTAACTAGGATGTAACTAGGAATTCTTACTTTCAATCTTAAGTATTGTCCCAACGAGAATAATAGACACAGTGACACCGAAACCGGGTCTGATGATGCATGAGATGGCTGTTCTCCACCACACGTCCACTCTGGGACCTTCGACGTAGAAAAACTTGCACAGCAGCGGTATACAAAAACATGCTGGAGCCATGGCCCAGTATAGTGGACGCCATTTCTGAAAAAAAGGTGTATCAGAAAGTTCTCTAAAAATACGGCTTCCGCATTGTTTCGGGAAAATCATTTAGAAACTGTTATTTTGTAAGCGTTAAAAAATACTGCATGAGATAGAATTAGCACTCGAATATTAAAGTAATTATAATTTAACACTGTAAAAATCTCACTTTGCTTCTACATAAGTATATGTAGGTATCACTCATGCTTTTGAGGTAGATAACATCAATGCATTTATTATATTTAAATTTTAGTTTCACATTTGCCATAAAGAATTTATGATGCCTATTGCCAGATTTAATAATTGACCTATAATCGTTATGGATAACGGATGTATCAATTGTGTTTGTGGGAATACCACAAGGGGCTGTATTGGTGCCTCAATTGTTTTTGATCTACCTACATTATTAGTTCCTACCACAATTTACCTTGTAAATGTCCCCTTCCGAATTGTTTTTTAGTAGTTTGTGGACGAGGTAACCGAGAGCCATGCCCATTATGAACCCAGCCAGGTTATTGTGGGTGCGTTTGTACAGGCTGTTAAACGTGGGGTCGTAGACGAAGGTACTTTGAGCAGCTCTGCAAAGTATAAGTGTAATAGAAATAACAGTTTATATAGGGGAAGGAAGAACATTTTTTTATGTTTTATTATTTGGTTGATTTTTAAATCATTTCCGAAACTAGAAAAAAAATATATAGTATCATTTAATGATCATCGAAATCACAGCTCGACAAAATCCACCGCAGGACATTGGGCCTCTTCGAGGAATGCCATTGGCATAATCAATACGCTTGGTAGGCGCGTTAGTTATCGGTGTGAAGTAGTTACTCATTTGGATGATGCTGCTTTACTCCTGGTATAATTTTTTGTCGTTTAGAAGGCATACTTTGCCAGAACAACAATAAAATAAAATGTAAATAACAAGTGTCCTTACGTAGGTGTGAACAGAACTATAGCGTCAAGGTCCTGGAAGTAGGTGTGTAAACCAGGGAGCACCAACCCTATGAGGAACAGCGCCGTGAGTACCACCTTCTTGGAGGTCTGGCTCCTGCAGAGGCAGAATATAAACACACCTAGGCAGTGGAGCTGGAAGTCAGCTGCTATATACCTGAAACCGACGAGGATTTGTTACTTTTTGATTTTATTTACAATGTTCAATTCAATTTCAAACAAAATTCACAACTCGCGACAGTACTTGATCCCACTACTTTAAATATAATCCATGTTCTTGGCTGGTGGTGGAAAAAACATTGAGATATTTCGTTAGTTAGTTAGAAGGTTTGATATCAAAGTTACCTACTCACGACCTTTTGCTATTACTTTTTTTTATTGTACGACGGGGAAGCACTTGGTTTTTTCAAGTTATGGTAAGGCCGAAGGTGGAAGCGCACTTCACCCTGAGTCCTCAACTGTGTGAGGAACCGGCTGTCTCTACCTCTATATGCCGGAACACAACTATTTTATAATTATTGTTATGACGACAGAATTAGGTGGGATGGTGGTAGCTAGCCATGCGGACTTAAACAAAGTCCTACCATCAACCAAACCAAGCACAATATTATACTCCCCTTGGGATCGAACCCGAGACCTCTGGATCTGACAATGGTGGGCGGACCACTAGACCATAGACGAGGTTAGAAGCATTCTCTTTGAAACCCTTATTTTGTTTCAAAGAGAATGTCGCAAGTTTGCTACTGGTACAATGTATACTGTTTCAAACATATAACCAGTGGGTATTTAGTTTTTCTTTGATAACTGTTTCAAGATTTTACTCTTCTTTACGTAAGATAAGTATGCGGTGTTTATTTATACAGTACCAGGCTTGTGGCATGCACTGCGATCCGTCGAAGTAGTTGTTGATGAACAGGATATGTCTCCACCAGTATTTCTTGCAGTCTTCCGATTCGAGTGTCACCAAGTGCTGATAACACAAAATCACACATTATAATCACTATCACTAAGTGTTGGTAGTTTGAAGTGAAATTGGCACAGGAAAAACTTGAAAAGATCGGAACGTTTTTCTGTTTTTCAAATTCTTGTCACATCTTTGCTAGCTACTGTTAGTATGATTTCTGGAGGTCGTCTTACAATAAGCTCGGCTAAACTTTGTCCCCTCACGGAATGACCTACTCGTTACACATCAGTTTCATAAGTAACTATTGTAATTGTTTCTTAAAATCTTTTTCATACAATGTATTTAGAAACGAAACGACTCATATGGCAAAACGAAAAATATGGCAAGATTGTATCATTAGTCATAAGTTGTATGTTGTTTCTTATGTAACCCAGTTCTTTACTTACATTCCAAAGAGGTCCGTAGCCGATGTTGTTTAACCATGTAGCGGTGACTCCAAGCATGACAGCGTAAGGCGGTGTCAGTCTGAAATTGAGAAGTGTGCAGGATCATGGATCTCACAATGGCTTCTGATACAAACGGTCAAGCTAAATCAGGAAACTGCCTTTAGGTACCGTTTGAGTGACCCAACTCTCCGGTAAGTTTTGCAGCTCCTCCGAGATCTAGAGCGCTCAAGCTCATGTTCACTACGATCCAAGTTGGTCTCTACCTACGTAAGAATTTGTTGTAAGATGTCCGAATCGAAGTGTTATTGGGTTTTCACAAAAAAATGCGTTTTGCCATGTTTTGTTCACTCGCTGTCCCGTTCTATGATTGAAAAACTCTGACCTACCTCAGCCACCTCTTCAAGATTTTTGAAGGCAGCAACTTCCAGCTCACCTCCTGTTGTGCCTCTATCATGAAGTAAACCAGCAGAAAAGCTGATATAATTATAAATGTCTGCATTATTAATTGTCCGTTCATTAATATGTGTGTTGATATAATATCGAATGTCTGAAAATAATATTCTCTTAAATGTGTATGTTCTTTTTGTAGATTACAGAACAATATTTAAGTGATATTTAGAGTCTTTTGAGGTTTCGATTGTTAATGATGATACTTACTTTTTCAAAGAATATTGGGGTATCGGTAACTAGTAGTGGAAACATCACAGCATGTCCAAGGACTACAAAAACCATTGTTAAAGCTCTATGGGGAAAAAAGTTAATAAATTTACTTAGTCTCCTTTAAAATAACATGATGACACAAAATGTTCAATTTCATATACAATTCACATTTAATAATTTAAAAAAGTAACATTTTAATTCGGAAACAAAGTGAATGTGCAAGCTATCTCCTAGATTGCTGCAAAAGATTAGAAAATTGTACATCAAAATCAGTGTAGATTTACCTTATTCCATTTATCCCGAAAAGTCTGCTGATTCTTTCATCTTTGCTATCTGCCGAAGCAACTAAATCTTTCCAGTTTCGGTGAAGAGAAAAACAAAGCAGTAAATATGCAGCTGCAACGGAAGTTTTTAATATTATTCTTAGCTTATTAATAATGCAATACGTTATAATCAGATGAGATTTGTGTGTTACCTCTCCCATGCTTCTGACTCGAGAAATAGACATCGTATATGCTTGCGATAACGTTCAACATAATGAATAGCAGACAAACAGCAATCATCGCTATCCCTCCTTCGTCTATTGGTATTTTATGGTGATTATTATCCACACACATGAGTTCATCTACTATTTTAACCTTAAGTTCGTACTCGTTCCAAATGGTTCGATTAAGGCATGCCTCAAGGGTGCGCTGTGGGTCCATATTTGTTTCATTCGTGCATTTGTCAAGGCATGTCCCGTAAAAGGCTCTGGTGTAGTTGAAGTGTCTGATTGTATATGCTGAATATTCCTGTAAATTATAAAATGATAGAATGGCAGGTAATCTTAGCTAGCCTTAATGGCTAAAGATTTCATACTATATAAAAAAAAAACTAAGCAAAGACTTGAAAATAATGCTGAAATTTTGTAGTAAGTACAATTGTACATGGTAAACTAACACTAATAAAACTATAAAAGCATCTATTAAGACGATGATGTTGAAATTAAGTGCCAATTGCGTCATCAAACATACGAAAGATTCGTGGACAAGAATAAAATAGGTACTTAAGTAAAACAATATTAATTGCTCATTAATTATTCACATGTCGTTTAATTAAACTATGAAGATATCATTTTAGCTTTTACAATCATGTTCATTCGTTTTTGTAATGATCTACGTGACTTGAAATAATATTTATTTTACAATTTGATTTATATCGATATCCTTATTACAAAAAAATATTCCTTTAAGACGGCCTTTGCATAGAGAAAAATTAACGGCCTACTCTTTACAATTCGCATCGCAATATATTATACTTATCCTTATATTATTATCCTTATATTATGTATAAGGAATTTTCTGTTTTAGTAGCGTAGCGCTTCCCCATCGTAAAATAAAAACAAAACAAAATTATAAAACTCAAGACATTAATATACACATTAATAACAAAAAGCTATACGTTTAGTTTGGGGCTAGATGGCGCTGTGTGATATTTATATATATATTATATATTAATTGTTAATTTTGCAATAAATTACTATGACTTTAAATAGTATTAACAATAGATCTTTACACATGCCGGTGGTGATGTTGATGATGATGATGATGATGATGATGATGATGATGATGATGATGATGATGATGATGATGATGATGATGATGATGATGATGATGATGATGATGATGATGGGTGATGGTGCTCTCAACCACGACGCGAGCTTCTCAAAAAATGCCCATTAACTCTTTTCGAAGGTGGTGGTGGTACCTAAGTAGGTAAGTACGTCTGTTTTTAACGTTAACGTTACGACGCATTACAAATGATTTGTCAAAGGAATGCGTCACCTGCATTTGTGTGAAGAGTGCACTGGGCTCGTCTGCCACGTAGTTGAGGAACGCGGTGCAGAACAACCCCCCGGGCTTCCGGAGACATCTCTCGTAGTCCTCCAGGTGGAGGGTGGGAGGCATGAGCTCGTGCGCAGAGTCTGCAATTATATGACGCTTCTTCTCCAGCCCATTAATGTCCACTACTAGACAGACTTCCTCAACGCAGGAATTATCGATAATCTTGACAAGCGGATTCTGATCGCAGTAGATATGTGTACACAGATTGAAGACGTTTCGGTGGGATCCCTTAGTCGGGGTCTACGATATGCGCCGGTTGAGTTGGAAGGGGCTAATTTGAAGCTTCGACCACATTATATTACGTTTCATCATCCACCTTTCGCAGTCCACCACTGGACGTACTGACACATGGCGCACTGCCACTTCAGCTATGTCGACCGCTTTGGTTCTCTGTTGGATAACTTAATTCCTGATAAGTGCAAGTCGTTTAGTATTTTTTGTGTGAATAAGGCACGAACACCCATCCAAACGTGCATATAAGCTGTCAATTTGATTAGGTGGCTTCCGGAAGCGCACTAATATAGGTAGGTACAGCTATATTAGTGCGATTACGGAAGCATTCTCAAACACACGGAAAGTTTCGGATCGGAAACATCACATTTTTCTATTTTTTCATAGGATTATGAATCGAATCAGAAAGACTTCAACATTTTCAACGCTATTCATAGAGCATTTCTAAAAATGTTCTGCGATGTCACTAATAGGTACCTACCTTCTAATGTTATTTTTTAATTTCGGAAGAGAATAGCTTTTCGGAATCTCTATCGGAAGGTTCCGACTTTTCAATTAAAGGACATTAATTTCACACAGCGCCATCTAGCCCCAAACTAAGCACAGCTTGTAATATGGTAACTAGATTACGGATAGAATACTTAAATACTTTATTTTTATTTTTATTGATGATAGCCAAGCGTTTGTAAAACAATAAAAGATGTGGCCTTTTCGATCTGAATTCGAATTCGATCCGATATGGCTTCCCGAATGTTCGAGAACACAAACAATGAATGTACCAAAGTTAAATTCTATCAGTGAAGTCGTGAAAGAACGACATACCTCCAAAAAAAAAACATTCACATTCATAATAGGTACCTATAGGTATAAGTCAATATAAATCGTTGTATATCTTTCGTTTAGCGTTTGAGTTGGTACTGAAATTATTGAAATAAGAAGCGCGAGCTGAAGGTCTCCAGCTTTGACAAACATGCTTTTGTAAGTCCGACGGATGTCCGGTTGTTCTCCTCTACAGGTCGCATTTCTCAACCGATTCTCAAGAAATTTTGTGAGCAGGTTAAACAAGTAAGTATATAGTTTTTTTTTGTCAATTCATATTTTGTAATTTTTTCATGATGGCGGAATTATGGGGGCTGCCAACATAAAAGACATATTCAGCCATTTTAAAAAATGGCAAAAAATAATTAATCTAAAAAATAAGTAATTTGATGTCACACAGAAAATTCCAAAGGAATTTCATTCGCTTTCGGAATATAGCTATGATTTTTGGTTTTGATTTGGAGGTGACCCATATGGACATATTATCTAATTAAAGAAGCTTGGATAGGGTCAGGTCGCGCTCGCCCCACATAACGAATGTCTGCATTTTTGTCTTTGAAATATGAATGGCCTTTCCATTCCGATTGCGCCTACATCAAAAACTCAGCTTTATGTTTAAGGGTGAAAATTTATAGCTCACAGAGCCACTAGTTATAACTCGTAATATTATAGCTCAGTGATCTGTAGACCTCGCAAGTCTGTCTTTGCATAGCTTAAAATTGAATAAATGTTCACTATGCACTCTATAACAAAAAGCTAGCTAACATTTGTTAACGCGATCCGACGCTGTCCAAGCTTCTTTCGATGAATGTTTCTTTAAACAACAGTAAGGTAGGCAAGCCTCACTACTAAGAGGTACTATGGGGCATACACGTTACCTACCGATGTCAAAACTACTTTCTTCTTCTAAAACGCTGATAAACGTTTTAAATGATAATTCAATTCCTTATTACACATTTTCTGGCGTCAGTCAGGGAAGCAATCTCGAACTCCCCTGGAGTTCGTGATCATGATTAATGATCTCGCAGAGGTAGTTCAGGACGCGCAGTGTTTGTTGTTTGCAGATGAATGCCTTAAGGTGTTTCTCACCATAGCCAACACATCAAATTGTGAGCAATTCCAGCTTGACATAGATAGGGTAGTACAATGGAGCGATTTAATGTAGCAAAGTGTTGTGTGATGAGCTACGTGTCCCGCTACACTTCCAGTACGAGGTTGAGGGCACCGCTTTCCCGCGGGTGGAACGGGTGTGCGATCTTGGCCTTCTCATGGTGCCCGAGCTATATTTTCGGCAGCACATTATAAGCATTTGTGGCAAAGCTTTTAGAAAATTAGGTTTCATTTTGAGGCAGAGTACAAATTTTAATAACGATAATAATATTGTTGTTAAATACTATACAATGCGTTGGTGTGGAACCATTTAGAAACAAATGCCATAATATGGAATCCTCAAGAATTTAAGTACAAACTCAAAGTAGAAAAAAATCAAAATAAGTTTACACGTTTTGTGTACTTAAAAGAATATGGAGTGTACCCTTTCTACCTTTTAATGTACCCAAGCTTGTTTGTGTTAGGTATGGTAGGATATTGTCGAGTGTCTGTCAGGAGACAAGTGGCATTGGTCAAGTACGTGGTGAGAGTACTGCGTGGCCTCGTCCACCATCCGGAGGTACTGGAGATGCTGCGACTGTGCGCGCCCATAGACATTGTAGGTACGTGCCCATGCTTAGTCTACCTGCAGAACTAACCTTCTCAAGTTTTCACCAAAATGAAGATTAATTAATAATATTTCTCAAGCTTCTGTTTGAAATTTAGGTAAAATGTATATTATAAAATATGTTAATTATGTTATTCTGTTACTTACAGCACCGGTTTAGGTTAAGTACTTATCTGTTATGGTGTTGTAATTGGTAAAAAAATAAAAATGTGGTGACGCTACCCGCCGCGCCCCTTCGTCGTACCCCTCCCTCGATCGGACAAAAAAGTTGCGTCAAAATAAGGGTAGGTAACCTAACCTAACAAAAAAGTTTTGTGACATTTTAGAAAATTAATCGAAATGCCTGAAAAAATCCAAAAAATTAAATCGAATAATAATCCATATAATTATCGAACCTGCTCATAAAATTAAAAATTTAAAACGATAATCGGCCATAAATTGAGAAATAAGGCCTTTTTGCCCAAGCTGAAACAAAGACGCTCGTGCTTCGCGCGCGCTCGGTCAATAACAGCTTTCACACACCGATTAATTGAATGTCACTTACCATTTAGTCTGTAAATCACGGCAGAACTGAAACCGATCATATAAAAAACTATACCAATGGATTTCATATTTATTTCGTTATTTTACATATCAAAGTCAATACGTTATAACAGCGTTACAGGATAGTTGTCAATGCTTTTTGTGAAATAATTAGTATATTTTAACGATGTGTTACTTCGCACAAGAAAACATTAAATCATCATGTTAATATAACCTATAGTTCAAATTATCGTTGTCGTCATAATTTTAACAGGTTATATAAACTCATAGCCTAGAGTCTAGGCTAGGCCCTAGACTTATATGTATTAGTCTAGTATCGTCTAACATAAAACTAAAATCTGAATGTCGTATGGTGCAACTAAGGTTATATGCATGCATGGGCAGATTTTTTACTGTATGTACGGGGGAGAATCTCTTTGCAATCATTTGAAAACTTATCAGTACTTATCTACTAATCTTTAGCTCGCGGATCCGCCCGCGTTGTAACTGGATAAAAATATATAACAAGGCAATTGTTGTGTTGTGTCACAAAGGTACTTACATAGAACACTAAGTAAGTTATTAAGATATTACTAATATTCATTGAAAAAATTAAAAATGTCTATGTTCGAATTTCATCAAGATCCGTTCAACCATTTAGTCATGAAAAGGTAACAAACAATATAAACAAACAAGATTAACTTTCGCATTTATCTGTTGTTTGTTATTGAAAATGGCTGAGTATGTATGTTATTATGTTTGTGTATGTGTGTTATAAAAGTAAATAAATGAATTTCTATGTCTATGTATGTAAAACAAAGGGTTGCATACGATAATCATCAGGTCTTGAAAGATGGTGAAGAGAGAGGGTATTTGGCTTCTTATTTAAATGAAAACTGAGGATTATAGCTTCTCAATACTATGGTGACTGCCGAGACCCCTACAATTCCTCTGAGATAGTTTGATATGTGGTTGAGTAACGAGTTTATAAAAGCCTGGTTATTCTTGACATTTACATTATTGTGTAATTCATTTACTAACTAATTGAATTAAGATAAAATTTATGAGATGAGTCGTTACGTAGTTGAAGGTTGAACGCGAACTGACGAGAGCAATGAGAATCGCAGTAAAACTGCCGAAGTGAGTTTGCAAAGCATTATGCGTTTTGCTGCGTGTTAAAATACTTATCTTGAACAACTGGTATTTTTTTTTCACTCAATAAAGCTGCCAAGCCAAAGGCTGAAGATAAGATCCAATAATCACTTCAAGAATGCCATTCAATGAGTTTGTTTGACTGCACACATACCACAACACAACAGCACATGTAGAAAGAACTTCCTCCTAAACTAAAAGGCCGTAATCACCACGCTAACAGACAGATTGTTTTTCAAAGCACGACATCCCCCACGGATGTCGTTTAAAGTCTCTATAGCGTGGGCTGGAAGGGTACATTTTTAAACCAAGATTACTAAGGTAACGGTTTTGAAAGATCTCTTACACGCATTATCGCCTTGACTCAAAGCTGTCCTCTCATCCGCCTGCGAACATTGCGAGCAGCGCAGAAACGCGGTAGCTTCATCAGCACATGCATTCATGCCCTAAACGCATTGATGTACTGGATACGCAGACTTTTTCGTCTATGTAGCTTACTATAAATTCTTGCTTGGGAAAGCTAGCTGTTTCGGCCCCTAATTCGTTTCACTACTGGGCATAGGCCTCTCTCAAATCCCTCTAACCATCTCGATCAAAGAATGAAAAAAATAAGTCTGGTCTCGGAATTTCTCAAAACCAGTCTTATTTAGTTCTTAAACCATTATAGAATACGGTAAAGTTTGACTTCAGACGTATACCTTCACATATGTGAAGACATAACAAGCCTCATAGCTCAGTTGGTAGTAGCTCTGCCTTCTGCGCTGTAGGCTGTGGGTTCGATTCCCACCCAGGACAAACATCTGTGTGATGAATATAGATGTTTGTTCTGTGTTTGGGTGTGTATTGTATGATAAGTATGTATTTACAAAAAAAAAGTATTTAAGTATTCTATCCGTAATCTAGTTCCCATATTACAAGCTATGCTTAGTTTGGGGCTAGATGGCGCTGTGTGAAATTAATGTCCTGTAATATTTATGTACCTTTAGAATGTCTCACGCAGGTCCGCAGACTTCGCAAAATACATAAAAAGGATTTATTTAATTTTAAAGCTGGAATGTAGCGTGGGCTACACTATCATACATTCTTCGACAGTGGTCACACAAGTAGGTACTGATTGAAAGGTGGGCGCGCGGTGCGTCTGTAGTTTTTCAAATAATTCATCATTAAAATTAAATTTGAATTCGAAAAACTAGCTTACCTTTGATGTAGATCAACATGTAACCTACAATTTAAAATAAATCGTAAGTCAGTATTCATTGTAGTATCTAAATATTTTGGGAAAGTGGCCTATTTTGGATGGGAAATATAATAATAATAATTTTATTGATTTGAAACAAAAATACAGGTACATTTCAAAATTAAAGAAACGATGCCAGATGCAGAAGTATAAAACTGTGTCGCAGCTGACAACGCCCCTCCTCCGAATTAGTGAAAACAGAGTTCCAAATAAATTGAGGAGGTTACAAAATATAGCCTAGTATTACATAATTATTATGATTTTTTTTTAGCGTGAACTATGTACTTACTTATATAAGCTGGTTCTGATTTTCAAACGGGTGATAACAAAATAATAATACTTAATGTAAATAGTGAGGTGATTGATATATAATATAGCTCCCGTTATCTGATCTTGCGGTCATGTAAATCGTGTAAGTTTGAACTATAGCTCCCAATGTCTTGTATTACATAGCTTTATTTATTACTAGGTATTTGGCCTAGCTTGACTTGTAACAATGCATGTACCTACTCAAATTTGTAAGTTAATAATACAAATTCAGGATTTTTTTTTAGATTCATTTTAATTAGGCACTTACAGTACTTAGTGGCACAACTACAAAATCAGAAGATTAAATTACCTACCTAAATTACCTACCTAATACATCGATACATCCGATGGATACACATCACACAAACGTCCGTCATAAAATGTTTCGCGATACAGTTTATCTTTAACTTATGCGGACCTTGATGTAGCCCTCGCCATTTAACTGTTGCCTGGTCAAGCATATTGTCAGTATAATGATGTTAATATCCAAATAGAGTAGGTAATTTTATGTTTTTACAAAATAATGTTTTTTGTACAGTGGGATTTTTCCAAAAAATAATTTCCATTTTCCAAAAATGGTAGTTACAAGATCAACTTGCTCCTAAAAAATAAATGTTTCTACGTGCAAGCATTTTTGCAACCGGTACCTACATAATAGTATGTGGGAGATATATGTGGTTTGTGACATGCAGTAAGTAGTCCCAGGGCCTTGAGCACGTAGTCCGGCTGTTCACCCTCGCAGGGTTCACTTAACTACGATCAGGTTATTTTGAATTGAAGCTGGTTTTACCTTCAACTACTGCAGTGCCACTTACAACATCATGCAAGACTATTGACATATTTTATCGTGTACTGGCGATCTAAAGGGATTTTCCTCTCGTTGGTATTATCCAGAATCAACTTAGAAGATTTTTTTTTTCTAAAATACACCATAGCACTTACGTCTATTACTATACACTATTGATAACCCGTACCCATCCACTGTCGGAAGTATTAGAACCTGCTGTCTAAACCAAATTTTTATTTTTTAATATTTATGTGAACAGTAAATTTAGGGTAGGCAGGTACTTAAACATATTGAAAATCATTAAGACAACACCTACCCACATAATCTATTCTCACTTTGACATTGAAACAACCAAGCCACAAGTGGGTAGTAGGTAGGTACCTACTCAGCGATTTTGCCCCTAACTCGATACAAAAGATTTCAACGCGCTCTCACAAACTCTTCACACGTAGAACAACTATCTCGTAATAACTGATCAAAAAACCTTTCAACTATGTTTCGTTAAGCCCACCCTCCGTCTGTATTAACTCATTGAATGCTGCGTGTTGAAAGTCGCGCTCCACACGAATCTTTGGTTGCTTTTGGAAATGTTTTTTTTAATGTATTTTTCGAAAACACTGCCTCAAACGCTCTCTCAAGCAAGATTTAGCTTGGTGAGTTCCGGCATTTGTTAAACTGGAATGACCTACCTTTCAACTTTCAGCGACAAATATTTTCATGTAGGTACCTTGTAGTGCCTACGGGTTCCCTTGTACCTAGGTAGGTACAAGGGAACCCGTAGGTAACAACTGCATGCACTTCGCGTAAGGGCTTAAAAATAAATACCGTTTTGATCCGGTTTCTATGCTAAAGACATTTCCAAAGCTAGTCGTAGGGTAGGTAGGCAGGTACCTAGGTACTTACCTACTGACAGTCTCCCTGTTTATTTTGCGACAGAAGTTGGCACAGACCATACGTTAATTACGTAGGACCTAAGTCCGTTTAATTACATTCTGTACGTAAAAAAGTGGTGTCGCTATTTATTATTATGATAAATAAATAACCTTATAATATACCTACCTATATCCTGAAATGTTGTTGACTTACGTCGGGAAAGTTTGTTTAGTGTTGGTTGTGTTTTTTAATTCGTGTTTTGCTATTATATATCATTTAAATGGTAAGTGATATCCGCTTTTCAGACTATCGTACCTACCTAAAGGGTGTCAATCAAACTATGTTTTACTAAGGGTGTTAATCAATTTCTAAGCCTCCGCTGTCCGTCTATTTATCAGCTGGGTACTTGTATCTTACGAACCGTTTTGTAATACATTGCGTAACTACAAATAATAATAAGTTATTTTTGAAAAAAAAAATGGAACCGCATTCACCACAAAAAACTTAAAAATAACTCTAAGGGTAAGTCCATATAATTTGAAGTTGGTGCCGAATTGCCAAGCAAAATGACATGTTTATTGTATGCCTCCTTAAACAACATATGTTTTTTTAATTTAAAAGCCAAACTACTGGACTGATTTTAATAACTATGGGACCAATCTGGAATCATATCCTTACAAACAAAAAAGTTTTTTTTCAAATCGGTTGAGAAATTACGGGGTTCTGAGGTAACAAGCAAAAAAAAAAAATAACCGAATTGGGAGCCTCGTCCTTTTTTTGATTGTTAAAAATAAAACAAAAATTAAAAGCCTCCATATTTGCTCACGTAAAATTAGGTTTCTTAAAACATGATTTTTTGCCTCGAAATGTGGGTCGGCGCTCGGTGTGCCTTTTAGTGGCGCACTGGGCCGGTTTTATTATTACTATTTAATACTATATCTAGGTAGGTACATGCCGGGAATGACTTTTGGGACTTATGCCTCACGCGCGTTGTATGTTGTATCGTGAGCTTCACTTCGCTGTAATATTTCTGTGGATCACTGCTCGGGATTTTGCCGACGAATATCTACTTCGAAATTTGATGC
Source organism: Venusia cambrica (assembly GCA_951394065.1). Taxonomy (NCBI): domain Eukaryota; kingdom Metazoa; phylum Arthropoda; class Insecta; order Lepidoptera; family Geometridae; genus Venusia; species Venusia cambrica. Next base: position 749,590 of record OX596037.1, on the reverse strand, counting down.
AAAAGGCAGCGCATCGCATCGCAACGCGCGTGTGGCAAGCCGTGGCCTTGGAAGTGGCCCTACTTATAACTAAGTAGTCACTTATAGTACCAATTCCACTATGTATGTATCCTGTAATTTATGTGTCTTACATAGGGGTGAATCGAAAGGTCATGAGATATAGGCTTTAGGCGCATTCATATATTTTTGAGAAATAAGAAATACGCCGCTGTGGTGTAGTGGTTTGCCCACCGGTGTCAGATCCAGAGGTCCCAGGTTCGATCCCCAGGGAAATACAATATTGTGTTTAGTTTGGTTGGTGGTAGGACTTTGTTTAAGTCCGCCTGACTACCACTAGTTAGCATATGAGGTCTGTCGCCACAATAATATTAATAAATTATTGTGTTTCGGCATCTACTGTACCTATGTGTGCACGTATTTAGAGTTAAGATAGGTAGCGAGTTACTCAGATTGTTGAGGATTCTGGTTGAATTGCATTTCCTTCGGCCTTATCATAACATAAAACCAGGTGAGATGAAGGCCGAGCGCTTCCCCGCTTATAAAAACATTTTGATGTCGATCAGTCCGGTTACATATGTTTTTTTTTTTTTTTATTGTACGACGAGGAAGCGCTTGACCTTCATCTCACCTGGTAACAAGTTGAGATAAGGCCGAAGATGGAGGCGCACTTCACCCGGAATCCTCAACAAAGTGAGGAACTGGCTATCTTACCTCTGAGTGCCGGAACACAACATTTTTTTTCAAGAATTGTTATTATGGCGATAGAATTCGGTAAGATGGTGGTAGCTAGCCAGGCGGACTTGAACAAAATCCTACCACCAACCAAACCAAGCACAATATATTGTACTCCCCATGGGGATCGAACCCGGGACCTCTGGATCTGAAATCGGTGGGTTGAACCACTAGACCACAGAGGCGGTTTAAAATCAAGTTATTACCGAACAGTGAGTATAATGTCGTGAACTTGTTTGATTGGTGACACACAGACACAGAATATGCCAGAATGCCACCTGTCTTCGGGCTGGATGACTACGAAAGCTGTCTGGTCCCTGCCAATGGTACCTACTGTCTCGTGAGGGTCGACCTGAACGCACCGCTTGGGGATGACCTCATGCGTCTGATATATGTGAGTACCGGTGTCTCTGATGAGCTTGTCTAAATGTATCTAAAGCTACCAGGACCAGTAACAGTCCTTTGCATAAACGTACTGGTAATTCAATTAAATTCCTTCCGAGCCTCATTTTACCGGCCTGAGCACGAGCATCTAGAAGCACGTCTTAGCATCCTTATTAGTGAGAAGTTAAATAATTTGATGCAATAGATATTTTCTGAACGTCTTCAGTTTTGAGTTTAATCAATAGTTCATCTCTATATTTTGTATGTAAACTTGTTTAAGGAATATTCAGCCTACAACATAAAACATTACAACCATACATATCTTGAAAGAGGCGTATGTGTAACCACCACCTGTAAGAGCCACATCAAAAACTACAGCACTTATACAGCAGAGGGACTCACTAAAGTCATTGCAGGATGCCTCAACGAAAGTATCTATTCCACGTATGGATTGGAGTCCAAGCTTGGAAATTTGTATTATTGTGAAAAGAAAGGAGATAGTATTGAGATTGATCTTGCAGATTGGATAGTTCTTGGAATTTTCATCACGATTGTTCTGGTCAACTGTATCGGAACTTTATACGATATCGCTATTAACCAGACTGTAAGGGATATCAAAGGTGTGTTATGTTTACCTTGTATTTACTAATACGTCATGTGGGTTCATGTTCCAGTTCTATAAATGTATTAGAAAATGTTTTAGGTAACAAATTCATGCTAAGCTTCTCCATAATCCAAAATTGGAAAAGGTTAATATCCAATGAGTCAGAAGAAATGAAGGCCAAGAGATTGACAGGGTTACATGGAGCAAGGTAATTACGAATACCTTAATTGCATTTATTATCCAATGTATAATTTTATTATTTCAATGTTTCAATTGGTAGCATGTTACGACTATATCCCTATATTTGTCACTTAAATGCTGTTCATAACGGTTCGTTTTGATTTTAGAGTATTCACGCTATTCCTGATGATCGTTTCTCACGTTATTTGGGTCAACAGCATGGGTTTCAATGACAACATTCATGATTTTGAGAAGGTGAGCATCGGTTACATCCATAGTCACATCCGATTTTGAATCTATCTCATCAGCTCCTTCTTGTATCTTTTGTTAATATTTTTAGCTTAGCTCATTTGCTTTAAATAACAATTATTAATAATTGTGCCAGTTTTTTACCTTTTATGAGTTCTTCTAGTTTTAATACACATTATTTTCATAATTTTAATAATGTACACCCATTATGGAAGAACACATTGCACATTATAACCTGTACAACATTAAATTACACATATTATGTTTTTATAAAAAAATATCTGATTAGGATCTTATCTGATTAAGATAATATTATGGCATACATAATACATATACACCCAAAGATGAAATGGTTTTAAGAATGGGTATAAAGCCGTCGATAATTTTACAAGAACTCTTCGATCTTGTATTCCTGTCATAATTCTCGTATTTGTCGTAGATGTATGATAGCACGTACTACCAGCTGATCTTCAACGGGCTGGTGGTTGTTCAGGTGTTTTTCGTGATATCAGGGTTCCTCCTCGTATATAACCTGGAGGTGTACGCTGATAGTCACCCCGTGGGCTGGAGCCTGGCTCCTAAGATATGGGCTTTACGATGGTGGAGGTAAGTTCTCCTTTAATACATACCAGTTGCTAAAAGATGTTTGATGCTTGCGAGATGCTTCGTGGCACAGCATTTCATCCGTCACCTTTAGATTGTAAAATAACGCTACGTTGTCCTGTATTTTCACCATTTTCTATCATTATCGTCATCCTTATCTTCCTGTTCTTATCCACCACTAAGGTGGATAAGCACAGTATATGATTATTTTTCACTTCTATAAGGCTCCGTCGTCACTTAGCGCGAAGACCCGTTACGTTGCGTAATGTAACGTGACGGATCTTCGCGCCCACCCTGGAATCGGTCAGTGGATGACTCTTTGTGGTATCTTGTAGACTGACTCCGGCGTACGCTGTGATGCTAGCCTTCACGACGACCTGGCTGCGGCACCTGGGGTCAGGTCCTCTCTGGCGCATGTTCGTGGTGGATACCATGGTGAGAGACTGCCGCCGGTACTGGTGGGCGCATCTCCTGTACGTCAACAACTATATCGACGATGGATACTTCTGTGCACTGCATACGTGGTGAGTGATGGTCAACCACATGTACGCTGGGGTTCTTTAACTGTTTAGGTAGGTACTCTAAGACTTTTTGCATGTGTCTGTGCAAGAAGTAGCTTGCACAGACAAATGCTGTGCGCCGAAGACATTGTTCTCGTCGATGAAGATGCAGCCGAGGTAAAGAGAATAGCGCGAGAAATTGGAGAAAGTCGGACATCTGTTCTGTAACTTTGGTGGTTCCTCTCATTTCTGCCTAATTGCCTCAGATCGGGTTATTCTTCTAGCCTGCGCCAGTTTTAAGTGTACCTTAAAAAGGTGGCTCGGCTCACTTCCACAAGACGATGGCAATATTGATCGACACGTGAAAGACCAATCTTACTACGGACATTGTCATTTAATCAGTCTAACCAAGGACATTGAACAGTGGCAGTGTTTAGATCGATCTAACAAACTGTTCTGATAACGGATACCTAACGGAATAATAGAATGCATGCGGGATGGATGAAGTGGCGACAGGAGGAAATGTAGGAGGAGACAGGAGGAGAAGCTTAAGAGGAAAATTTACAAGACAGTTATCAGACCTGTTGCAAAGCATGGATCAATAAAAAGACGGATGAGAGGAGAGTGCACGTTACTAAGATGTGAATGTTAAGATGGATGAGTGTGGTGACAGAGTTAGATAAGATAAGAAATGATTTTAGAGTAAGTATATGAAGTTTGAAAGCGGCGCCAGTTCTAGAAAAGACGAGGAGTGTTTAGTTGAGAGATGGATGGATTGTGTGAAAGAGGACATGGGTATGAAAGGTTTAGATTCAGGGTTGACGTTTGATAGGAGTGAGTGGAAGAAAAGCGTGGGATAAGGGCAGGAGAATGATGTTTCTAGCAAATAATGCGCTAGAAGTAGTGCGGTGACCAGTTGAAAAGTTAATGGAAGTCTCAGACGTGACTTCTAGGATGAATTATAAATTATCAGAAAGGTGAAACAGGCAGGGTTTAATTTTCTGCTTCTAATTTGATCTCCCCATTAAAACCTTATCAAGTTTCATGCATAATTTCATAGCTTCAATCTATTACCATCAGACTGAACAGCATTGTGCTTGGCGGTAGAATTAAGTATACCTGGTTACTCTATTTACCCGTACAAGCTCTTTCACAAGTAGAAGTATTAGAAACTATGTTATGTTCGTAGGCACATAGCAGCAGACACGCAGCTGTTCTGCCTAGGCCTGGCGACGTACCTCGTGACGCGACGCGGTGGGCGGTGGTTCGCGCTGGCGGTGATGATGGGACTTGGGGTAGTGCTGCCGGCGGCTCACGTGTGGGCGGGGGACCTGGATGGACTGGTGCTCATGACGCCGGAGTACGTTTGCAACCTATTTTTTCATTGAAAATAAAAAAAACTTTGAGGATGCGCTTTAGGAGTTTTTCCTCTTTAAGGTTTCGCCGATGATTAAAGCGTAAATATTTTCAGTCACAGACACGTCCAAATACACGATCGGTAAATATCGACGGTTTACCCAATGACACATGCCATTGTTACATTACAGATTGTTGGTCCTAGCGACGTACTGGTTTGTACACGACGTATCCTTCACCGACGGTTCATGTCCATGGTCTTAAGTTTGTCTTTGCTGTCTTTTTGAGGGTCAGATTATCTTATAAGCAGAAAATTCCAGCGTGTGCTGTACCGTGTGTGTGTGTGTGTGTGTGATTGCAGGTTCTACCGCACGTTTGTGAACGACACGTTCCACCACCTGCACGTGTACGGTCACAACAACTTGGTGAGCTACGCCATCGGCATGGCCACCGGGCTGCTGGTGCATCGACTGCAGAAAAAAGGACATCAGATGGCTGACAATAAGGTAGGACTAGGAACAGTCGTACCAGACAGTTATCCGACGTGGTCAACTTGATATAACTTGGCAGTCCCATTTGAAATGAACGAACCGCTCCGGACGCTATCGAAACCAAAGTTCGCAATCGATTGCGGTAGCGGATTCAATCAAATTTATACGCAATTGGTAGTGATATAAATTTTGGTGATCCTTATGAATACGCAACAATATTAGCTATCCTATTTGAAACGGACGAACATATCCACCTACAAACTTTTATTCGGCTTCCATATTCACTACAGGAAGCTATTTTGATAAGTGCTTATCTACCTTTTCTAGTGCTGCTATTATAACTTTGCTAGGACACTAGTGACAGGGACTGTCAAATCAAACATGGTTCCAACTGTGGTTCCAACTCATTTCATTTTTTAAATGTTCACAGATCTGCATAGCGCTCGCGTGGCTCGTCCTGCCGTCCATAGGGCTCCTGTTCTACTCGGGCTCCGTGTTCTACTTGGATGGCGCGCGCCTCCCGCTGGCTGTAAGGGCTGGCTACGCGGCGCTGCAGAGGGCAGTCATCGGAGTCGCCGTGGGCTTCGGGTTGCTGGGACTGGCTATGAGGTTCAATAGTGAGTTATTGATAGGAGTGAGTGGAAGAAAAGCTTGGGATAAGGGCAGGAGAATGATGATTCTAGCAAATAATGCGCTAGAAGTAGTGCGGTGATCAGTTGATAAGTTTATGGAAGTCTCGGACGTGACTTCTAGGATGAATCATAAATTATCAGAAAGATGAAACAGGCAGGTTTTAATTTTCTGCTTCTAATTTGATCTCCCCCTTTTCATGCATGATTTCATAGCTTCAATCTATTACCATCAGACTGATCATCAGACTGCCCTGCGTTTGATCGTCTGATGGTAAGCGATAAAGCAGCCTTAGATGAAGCACGCTTCTGAGAAAAAATCATCATCTTCCTGTCCGTTATCCCACACTAAGTGGGATGTCATCTAATCACTTACCCCTTTCTTGCCCATATCATCCTTCGCACATTCCATCTCTTCTTAGGCCCATCTCTACCCCTGTATCAATCCACACTCTCATGCAACCCTTTTCGTTACATGGCTTTCATCCCTCCTCATTGCATGACCATACCATGCTAACCTATTACTTCTCAACCATGTACTGTAATTTTCTCATTCTTTATCTTATTCGTTTTAGTTACTTCACACACTCATCTCATTGCATCTCATTCTCATATTTGCCGCGTGAACTTTTCTTTCGTCAGTCACCTTCGTAGCTCAGCAATAAGATCAATGATTCGAAATGAAATGAGATCAAACGACACGATGCTCTTATAGATATTCCATTTAAATTTAAGTCGCATTTGGAAGTTGCAAATCGTCCCTGAGATCTAACGCCGTTTCATCTATCTCGCATTTATTATATTTTTCACGTCACGGTCAATGTCGCCGTCGTCGTTTTGAACCAAAGAGCCGAGGTACCTCTGTCTGAGCCTGCTCTAAAACCAGAGCAGGCTGGTACAGAGTGGGTACACCTGGTACACCATCTAAGGCAATATGGGAGAAACTGGAGGGACCATTGAAGTCACAAAACATGTGGGTCAGGACCCGTGTTGCGTTTTGGATCGATTTTTATTTTTTGTACGAAGGATTAGAGCTTGACTTTCATCTCATCTAGTTACAAGTTAAGATAAGGTTGAAGGTGGAGGCAAAATTCATCCGGAATCCTCAACAGTCTGAGGAACTGGCTATCTTTACCTCTTAATGCTAGAACACAAAATTTTGAATTTGTTGCTATGGCGACAGAAAGTAAGAAGTGGTTTAGCGAAACGACACACTTAATTTTTCCTGGCATTTTATCAGTCTGATCTGGACCTTAAACGCATCTTCACCGATAAGGACAATGTCTTCGGCAAAATGCATTTGCTTGGAAAAAATATAGTTTAGAAATTGTGTTCACAGCAATTCTGCGTGATTTCTTCGAGTGGCGCGGCTGGGTAGTGCCTTCCAGACTGTGCTACTCCGCGTACCTCCTGCACCTGCTCGTCATTCACACGCACATCGGGCTCAAGACGCAGATGGGGCACGCTTCCACCTTCAATATGGTGAGCTTATCACGTAACTACCAGTCTCTAAACTTAAAAATTACGTAAAGATTCATTTTCAGGTGTCGAAGATTTTCAGGCTTTTGTTTTGAGGTTATCTAACTTGTTAGTTTTCACGATTAAATGGATTGGCATTAAAGCCGTCGGTGACGGTAGCTCTGACTGCAATGATATGCTATATAGTAATAGTCTCTATGGGGAAGAAATTAACTTGGTTAAGTTCAACCCAACAAAGTGACAAGTCTACGCGTTTACTGATTAAAAAATATATTTTAAAGTAGCTCAGCAACTTCAGAACACGTCCTTTACCAGCTCACAACATACACTCGATACAACATAGGCTACTTTGTATCCGGGTACCACGCGGATGAAGCCGCGGGCAAAAGCTAGTTAATAATAAGATACGCATAGGTATGGATGGATCATCACAATGAACTCGTGACCATGGACCTATAACGCTCGCGACACCATACACCTTACCGACTCCACTTGACACAGTTGACTTTGAGCACATTGTCACGTTATTTTTACGATCCTAAGAGGCGTACCTACGGGTAAGGACCGTTCGAAGACTGTCGCTACCTAGACGACGAACTTCAAGTTATCACTTGTGTCGGCACTCCCGGGGTGCCAGTTTTTTTTATATTATAGATCTCACATTTTTATTAATGTAAATAAGACAGTATTTTCACAGTTAATACTCGTATTGGGTTTTTTATTATTTGTGGTATTGGTAACTTAGGTGGAGGTGGCAAGTTTAAAAGTAGGTTGGTAGTAGGTACTTAGGTAGGTACCTGTTACGCCAACCTTTATATTAATGTCGAAGTTAGAGTTCACAAAGGTTTGTATTGTAATGCTTCCGTTTGTCCACAGACAATAGCGCACTTCGGCGTGTTGCTGTTCACATTCATGATCTCCCTGCCGTTCTGTCTGCTGGTGGAGTCTCCTCTCATGGCGATGGTGAAGGCCGGCACACACCCGCCCGACGAAACTACGCAGCAGACCAAGTTCTGACCAGACTATGATACAGTATGTATCCTAGGTAGGTAGGTAAACTTCAGCATTTAATAAATTATTTAGATCGTGATAATGAATCTTTATTTCCTGCCAACCAGCCGTCGGCCGCCGCCGGTCGTATCGAAGCTCAGACCTATCGCCTTTTCCCTGAGAACGGAAACCAGTAGCAATAAGACATATTGTGAATGAACCGATTTTTTATGGCTTATTGGTAAGTACCTACCGACTTGGAGCCCAAACCTTCCGTGGTGGCCTTTTTTCAATAGATTGGGAACCAAGCTAACTTCTGACCAGATTTTTAGATATTAGTATTATTTGGTTATAGTGACATGGCTATAATAGTAATAATAATTATGCTATCGCTAACTTTGTATTTGGTATTGATCTGTTCTCTAAAACTGTAGAATATTAGGTAGATAGGTACTGACCAGATTTTTAGATATTAGTATTATTTGGTTATAGTGACATGGCTATAATAGTAATAATAATTATGCTATCGCTACCTTTGTATTTGATATTGATCTGTTCTCTAAAACTGTAAAATATTAGGTAGATAGGTACCTACATTGCTCTAAGTAGGTATCATCGATCATTTTCGCAGCGCACATGCAATGCAAGGAATTTTATCGTTAATTCTCCTTCTCCTTCTTGGGTTACATTTTCAGAGTTTTCGTAACGATCCCTAACAAAACCTGATAAGAAATATAGCCCATGTTTCTCAGTGATACTATGCCATTCTACTGGTGAAATATTTTTTGACCGAATGAGCGAAGCGAACGAGAACTCATCCGGCACTGTATGTATGTATGTATGTATGTATGTATGTATGCGGCAATGTTTGTGACGGCATAACTCTAGAAGGGATTATCCGATTTTTATGTAATTTAAACTGTGTAGAGATAACGTAAATAAAATTTGATTGCGCGGGGGATTCTTGATAAGCAAAAGGTACCAGAGGTTAGTTAAAACGTATAAACCTAGATTAATTTGTTTCTCATTGTATCTCATTTTAAGTGAACCATGTGCTAGTATGAGAATAATGTTCTTTAAACCTTTAAGTGGGGTAGTTTTTGAGATATTGAGGTGAAATTAAATACAATTTTTCGACTATACATTTTGAATGAGTGATCTGATAAATTCAAAATTTTGAAAATGCAGAGGTTATAATAATACTCATTATTTTTTTTAACGAGGATTTTTTTTTTGATACGGGTAGTTTTAGATAAATAAAGGTGTTAAGTGAGACAAGAATATTTTAGGCTTAGGGGTGTCATTTGAAATAGTATCGGCTGCACATTCATTAAATATATATTTTACTTTAAAATAGGGTTGGTTTGCGTAACAAAGGGGTGCATTAAGGCGTTAAAACGCTTGGTATGTCTTGTAGGATAGTCTGTTAAAGGGGGTTGACTTTACAATTATCTTTCTTTTGATTTGCAGAAACCACCCCTGTATTTAAATTTAGGGTTGCAAAAGGGGTAAATAAAATTGAGGTCTTGAAAATGTGAGAAAATATGAAATATCATATGTCATAGGGGTTGAGACTGCAGATTTCAATTAAGTTTATTTTACCCTTATTAGGGGTGGTTTTTAAGATGAGGGGGGCAAAGGATGATCAGGTCTTCTTAGATAAGAAAGGGAACACTGGTCTATTTATTTTTTGTTATTCACTCAATAAAAAGGTGTCGATAAAATCCAAGAATTACTTTTAGGGTGGCTTGCAAGTGTTTTGGCATATTCCATATCAGCAGTAAATTGTTGTCCACCACAATGTGTAAAGAACTTCCTCTATAATAACTGTAAGGTTTCGCCATAATCATCACTCTTGGTAGACAGATTGGTGCTCACAGTTAAAGTTTTGTTGACACACAGAAAGAAGCTTTTTGGTTGACTTTACGAAAACTGTAGGCTGGAGGTGTAGATTTTAAGCCACGACTCTAACGGTTTTGAGCGCACCTTCAAAACGTCATCAACCTTTTTTTATGTTATTAAGGATATTATACATAATAAGTTAGCAACAAGAGAGAGCATACTTTTATCGTTTTTTAATTACCTTATATTTGAGAAATAATATCCGTCACAAACCAGACATCACGAGCTACTAGTTATAATCAGTCCAGATTTTGAGCCTGAATAGGCTCAACTACTTATAAACTCACTACTTTCAATACAAACAAAATACAAATAGTTTATCTTTATAATAATGATAGGTGGAATAGGTATTAAGCTTTATCGGTTATTTAAAACCTAGATAAATGAGAGAAGCGTGTCTGATTTCCGTTTTGCGAGTCGGCACGAATACCATCCATATCCTCCCTATATTACGTCACTTCCACGAGACTTAGGCAGGTAGGTACAACAGATTATCGCCAGGCGGCGGCGACCTTGTCGAGCCTACCTCATCGGCGTTTTGAATTTCGCTGCGATCGGTCGTTCTCACCACTTCTGCGGGTGAGTCAAAAATACCAATAAAATAATACGGCTACTATAGCTAAGCTAATAAAAATAAATAAAATAAAATAAAGCTCCAGCTTCAAATTCATTGAAGCTGGAGCTTTATTTTATTTTATTTTTAAACACTAAAGAAAAACGGTGTTACCGTTCGTTTATTTTAAATTGCGTATTGTGTTAATCCAACAAGCTGACAGAACAAGTAAGCGATTTAAAGGATTTTATCGGCAGCGTTGCATTCCATCCTGCTGGTGTTCACAATAATGTTGAGGAATATAACTATGATTGTTGATCTAATATTAGTGATGCAGTAAGCGGGGACCTTTATGTTGGCGAGATTGATAGGGAGGCGCTTTCCGCGGAGGTAGCGCCCGAGGTAGCCCAAGGATCTGAAGGACTTCAGGGCACCAAAAATTTCGAGCTTTCGCTAAATACTGTACTAAAGGAGCCATCTATGCCTAAAACATTGCCGGCACACGTAGACCTTTTAAAATCTATCCATCATTTTGAGACTCAGGATTGGGAAAACGTTCGTTATGCGGACGTGCAGAAGCAGTATTATTAATTCCCAGGCTTTAACTATTTGGAGACAAATGATGAGTTGAAACCAAATGCCAAGTCAAATTCTCTGGCTTTAATTGAACGCGGTTTTGCCTCAATCACGCAAGCCATAATAAAACACAATGAGGCCGCTCAGACCGGTTTTAAAACCCTGATTGATTGGGCAGGTTCAACTGATGATTTGTCTCCAAAGATGTTACAAGATAAAATCAATGACGTTTTCGTAAAGGGTAGTTTTCAAAAAACCTCAAGTGATATCCTACAATTAGCATGTGGGCATAGGGCAGAAATAATTCAGCAAAGGCGTGACACTTTGTTACGATCTGTAAAAGATAGTTACATAAAAGCAAGTCTAAAATTCCACCTACTTGCTATAATTTGTTTAATAAAGAATCTTTGTCGTCGGGTATCGAAAAAGCAGGAGGTGCCGCTGAAATTTTTTGGGCACCAATCTCAAGAAGCACCACTGCGCAAGGTCGGTCAAAGCAGCAAGTTCAGGCTTTGCATAGCTATGCTAATTATAGGCACAAAAGTCATGTGCAAGCAATGACTAACTACCCTCATGTGTTGGATAATGGAATAAGAATGCCATACTATGCAGGAAACAATATTCCTATGCAAGGTCGTGACTACCCTCGTCCCCCTCAAAGGTTTTCACAAAATTATAGACCTTCACGTCAAAGACCTAAACATCAAGAATATGACGCTCGCCCCGGTCCAAGCCGAGCGCCGGGTAAAGAGCATTCCTTTCTGCGCATGCATTCAAAGTGGAGATTATGACTCTCATTTTTTTCAGGCAGGCCAGCTAAAACTATTTGCGATACAGTGGAAGTACATGCATGCCCCAGCACCTTTACTTCAAATAATTCAGAACTTTCGTATCGCATTTTTACAAAGGCCCCCGTTGCAAGTACCGTCACTGCAAAATCATTCCATTCGGACTCCCGTATCAGAGGAAATGGACAAAGTCATAAACCAAATGCTAGAAATGAAAGTGTTAGAGCCTGCCGATCACAGGCCCAGCTTTGTGTCACCAATATTTTTGATTACGAAGGAAGACTGCTCTATTCGCCCCATTTTCAACTTGAAAAACCTCAACAAGTACAAGGCTGGTCAAAATAGATCTAAAAAATGCTTAATTTCATCTGCCTGTGTCCCGAGCACACAGATGTTTCCTAAGAATAATCTACCGTCAAAAACTACTACAAATGACTTGTCTCCCCTTCGGCTTGGCATGTGCCCCAAGGATCTTCGCTTATCTGACGAATTGGGTAGCACAGGTAATCAGGGACAAAGGATTTAGGGTAATAGTCTACCTCGACGATTTTTTACTTGCGCACCAGGATCCATATGTTCTGTACAGGCAAGCTCAAAATCAATCCAAATTTTAGAGAACCTAGGTTGGCAGGTAAATTATGCAAAATCGGTTTTAATTCCGCAAACAAAGTTGCAGTACCTAGGCGTAGCATGGGACTCTCAACTAAACCTAAAATATCTACTACTTCAGAAACGCGAGAAACGTTCGTCAAAAATTGACAAAACTACTAATAAAAAAGCGGGCAAACTTAAAAGAAATTCAGAGTCTAGTCAGGTCAGTCAACTTTGCAAGTTTTATAGTCCCCAGGGGATGGTTGAACCATCGATCATTGCCAGTCTCTCTTACTTCGGAACCCGCACCATCGATTTCTAATACCGCAAAGCGCGCTTGTAGAGATGCAATGGTGGATCACGAATCTCGCGAGCTCCTCGCCCATTCATCATACTCACATATCCAACTATCTAGTGACACACGCGTCGGGCGTAGCTTGGGGTGCTCGATAAACAATATGGACCTGTCCGGCCTCTGGTCGTCCAGAGAAATGACTCTTCATTCCAACCAGAAAGAAATGTTAGCAGTGTTGAACGTACTGAGGGATTGTTGTCAGTACCTGAAAGGGTCGTCTCTGTTGATACAGACTGACAACAAATCGGTCGTGTCGTACTTGAGGAACGAAGGAGGGACCAAGTCGAGACCTCTCATATATCTGACATAACAAATTCTTTCGATCCTAGATCAATTCAATGTCCACATGGAGATACATCACCTTCCGGGTCTTCTCAACGGCGAGGCGGATCGCCTGTCACGATTGTAACGTCCGTCGGAATGTCATCTCTTACCCAGTATAACAGGGATAATATTCTCCAAATGGGGTATTCCCCAAATAGATCTGTGCGCATCAGCAATAGCGCATGCTGTTCAGAAGTACGGGACTCTAGATGTGACGGATCAGCAGGCTTGTCTGTACGATGCCTTTAGCCAGACATGGAACTTTCGCCTGGCTTGGGTATTCCCACCACCTTACTTAATGCCCCGAGTGTTACACCATCTAAACTCTGCGATAGGAGTGTATCTGATAGTAGCACCGCGTTGGGACAAAGTATTCTGGAGGCCCGACCTCAAAAATCGTGCTCTCGGTCACCCATTTACGATCAACAATCTGAGCCAGGTGTTGATAGACAGCATAACAGGCCATCCACCGAAAATGACACAGGACATGGTTCTAGAAGTATTGAGATGTGGGGATGGTCGGAGAGTTTAGTAGGTTGGTCGCTAGAACAAAAACAACTTCTGAAAAAAAGTTGGCGCGATACATCGTTAAAAACCTATCGTATAGCATGGGCGAAATGGTGTAACTGGGCTAGTAAAAACTCTGTTAGTTTCTCTAAGCCTACTGGATCTGATTTAGCTAGGTTTTTATTAGACTTACATTTAAAACAAGGCTTAGCATATAATACAATACTTATTAGTGTATAAATCAGCTACATCGACACTCTGTATTGCTGATTTGAGCGAACGCCTGAGCTCTCACATTCTCGTCAGGCAAGCCCTAAAATCGATTAGTATTTTAAATATAAAGCATAAAAAAGCCCCAATATGGGATGCTGATATTCTTATAGAGTGGTTGAAAGAAAATCCCGTAAACATAAGTAGTTTATACGAATGTTCTGCTCGGGTGGCCATATTACTTTTTCATCCCACCATCTCGGAAAGAGTATTTTTACTATTCGATATCTGAGTGCAAAAGCCGTTTTTATCCGCTAGAGGTTAAAGTAAAATTGAATTTCGAACATCGTGTGCACTAAGTTTGTGAATTCAAAACATTAATAAACCTATTTACTTCTACCTCCATGGTGCCGAATTCATCATACAACCTTTTCTAATTTGTTAAAAACTCGAAATCGGAACCTTCTTGGTGTATTACTTGTAAAGGCATCGTAGGAGCCATTACACTGAAAGAGCCTCAGTCAGATCCTTGGACTGGCCCTTCTACATCAAAAATGAGCCATTACTAAACACCTAACCATCGCCCTCTCATGCCAACATTTACGCCAAGGGAATCCGATGAATCGGTACAACTATTAAGTATGACAGATAGTTTACCGAAAAACAGTACACAAGTGACTAACACCAATATTACAGTACCAAACAAAAATTTAACGTTACTTTCAAATTTTTTTAATTATACCTTAGTATTATTTTGTTATAATTTAAAGATTATTCTGTAATACTTACCTGTCATAATGTAGTAGTTAATACCTTAACTGAAATAAAAGTACCTATCTTGTGATTGTAAACGTTTTTATTTTGCATTTAGTCATTTCCTCGCTGAGGTGGAATGAAAAGTTACGTGTTGCACTCGAGTGCAAAGATTTTTCACCTCGTGCTCTTTTGATTCCCTCGCTTGCTCGGTCATCAAAATTGAACACGCGGTTAAAAAGCAACTTTGCACTCTTGTATAACAAATAATTATTGTCATGCTCTGGCCGTCGTGTCCATGATTTAACCTTACTTTCAATAGGCGAAGAAAACTGTGTGTTTACAGATAATTCAATAATTTTGAGGCCAAAATATGGATCAAAAAATGATTCGGTGAATAACAGACAATCTTGGTGGCGTATTTTTCATAATACTGAATATCAATCCCTTGACCCCATATTTTGGATCAAAAAACTTATAGACTTATCTGAAAGTAGAAGAGCTGTTTTTAAAGAATTTAATTTATTTTTGTCTACATGTGGTTCGCCTAAAGCGGCCTCGCGGACTGTTGTAGCAGGGTGGGTTGAAAAGATCTTGTTATACAAGAGCTTTTCAACCCAGCAGGAACCCAGTCCGGGCAGCGTCCGGCCAACTGTAGCCTCAAAAGACTGGGTACAGAACATTAATTGGCGTTCGGAAAACACATTTGCAAAGTTTTACTGTCGTGAGATATATACCGCCCCAATACAGTCCTGTAGCCAACCTATCAGTAGTCTTTTTACACCAATGCCTTCCTAATTTGGGGAAAGGTTAATTTTGCAGATTTCATAGTGTGTGATTATATAGTAAAAAAATGTATATATCCCAGTGTGTTAATACCTAAGTTAAAGTTAGGGTGCCGAATTATAAGTTCTTACTTAATAACATAATAGTACCTATTTATTTATTTATTTATTTATTTATTAATAACTAGAACGGCCAGTGCCACTTACACTAATTACATAACAATGTTTTTTTTTTTAAATAAAAATTAAAACTTATAAAATTAATTGTAGGTTATGTAGTAGCAGGTTAAATTTAAAAAATAATTAAAAATAACAATGAAACAAGTGTCACAAAATAAAATAAAATTATAAATGTCAAATAAAATTCACATGTCAAATATCACAAATAATACATAAAAATATAACACAAACATTTCATTCATTTCACTCATACATTCATCTCGTTAAACCTCAGACACTCGTACATGATCGCCTTCCATCCATCAGCAAACACATCACAATCTGGGTTTGCGTCCAGCAGGGCATTGAGTGCAGTCAGGGGGAGCGGGGGGGGAATGGGAGACTGAGCACGAGCAACAGTACGGCATCGTGGCACAGCGAACAGTCTGTGTGCCCTATTGCGAGAGTACTTCGTTGGGACATAAAGGCTCATCAGCTCGTTATGGAGGTCTGGGGCATCTATTTTCCCATGGAGAATTTTCAGCATAGTTGCCAGTTGATCACTCCCTCTTCTTACTTCCAAACTATTATAACCTAAACTACCCATGAGAAATTTGGTTGGGTACATGTACGGGTAATACCCATAAAGGCGCTGGTACAGGAAGCGGAGGAATGCCTTTTGCACCTTTTCAAGCAGGAGAGCGTATGTACTCTCGTGTGGGTGCCAGACGAGAATAATGTGCTTATAAGGAAATAAATCTGCTGCTTGATTGAATATTGTGAGTAGGTATACATGATCATTATGTGTATGTTACCTTTATCTTTGATTGGTGAATAAATCACTCATTTGGTTCATATTTACTTTGTTTTTCAATACATATCTTATCCCAGTCTACAAGGTTTTCTTAATGAAGACCTATAATTTCACATTGGCGTTATTCGTCCACCAGGCGATAACAGACAGTTTTCCTTTATCTAGATTTAAAATAACCGATAAAGCTTAATGACAGCGTTTTACCTACCAATAAAACGCTTATTAAGCGATAATCGTTATTTAAAACCTAGCGTTCTATCTCTGCCTGATAGAAATAGGTACCTAACGATCTATGTAATACCTATGAGTTCTAAGGTAGCATAATGTAAGCACAAAGAACGAACTCATCATGTATATACTTACGGTTAGGTATCTAACTAACGATTTTATAGTTTATCATCTAGCTATAAAAATGAGACCCAATGAGGTAGGCTCGACAAGCTCGCCGCTGCCTGGCGATAACCTGTTGTACCTACCTGCCTACGTCACGAGGAAGTGACGTAATATCGGGAGGATATGGATGGTATTCGTGCCGACTCGCAAAACGGAAATCAGACACGCTTCTCTCATTTATCTAGGTTTTAAATGACAATTATCGCTTGGTAAGCGTTTTATTGGTAGATAAAACGCTGTCATTTATTTATTTATTTTATTGTATTCGGAGAACAAACAGTTTTACACACTATAAATAAACTTATACAATAACTTATACCCATTTAATATAGAAGAACTACCGCAGATAAGCACCTGAGACTTGGAATGATTTACTAGGAGACGAAATGACTTCACCCACAACTGTATGCTATTAAGATCTGAATTTATCTGAGTAATGACAAGAGACACCTCATCGACTTAAAATTAATTTTAGATTTAAAGATCGTCAGCCTAAAGATGTGTGAAGAAATAATTTGATTGACACTCCAATCAGAGTAAGACTCTTCAGAGCGTACACACTGCGAACGACCTGAAAGATAAGAATTTAATCCATTGATAACCGATGAAAACATATATACCTTTACTGATAATACCTTTTATATTTTGATACATCCCGCCCTAATATATGTACACTCTTTGGTTCCACTTTCATCATGCGAATGGAGTGCGTTGCCTTGGTCTATTATCCCTGAATTACAATAGGGGTCTCTTCAGAGTGTCTTCTAGACTGTCGTACTACAATCGCCGTACCCGTACATCGTCGCTTCCCATCAGACATTCTGATTGATGCATCAACATAGACAGTGACAGCTTAAAAAATTAACAATGTATCAATCAAATTTAAATGTCATCGATTAGCGTCATTGTCAGTCAAGTATTTTTTTATAACCTCAAACTTAGTTTACCGGGCGGGCCTGCTTTGCTTTTGCGTATTGGATGATTGAATTTTGCAAAAAATCTAACGATACCTACCTAGATGTTTAACAATCTTGAATAAGGCCTCATATATCTCCTAGTAGTCATGACGACAAACCCTAGAAAAGGGACGGAGCCCGTCCCGGAGGAAAGCGATCAACTTTACATCCGACCATTGTGAGTAAACAAAACATCAAAACAATTTGGTGAAATCATCCTAGTTTGGTTTAAATTTGACTTCCAGATATTGTTCCTATAAAAACTTGTTATTACTACATTAGAAAAAAACTATACTTACTTACCTACTGTAAGCATGCAGAAAAATAAAATGAATTTTATGAATATAATTAGATAAAATATAGAACCTAAGTCAACCAAAACAAACACAGAAAATGCCCTACAAAAATTAATTACCTATGTTATGTTTGCAGTCAGTTTTGGAATTCCTACTTACATTTTAAATTTATGATTTGGTGTTTTCAGAGGTGCAGGACAAGAAGTAGGTAGATCATGTATCATGCTAGAGTTCAAGGGAAAGAAAATTATGGTAAGGCTCTTGTATCTATTACTATACCTAATCAAAACTAAGACTTGATTGAAAGAGACTTCTGCTAATAAAGCTGGTTCCATACTTGATTACCTGATAACAATTGCCTGTAAATTATGATGATCATATGATCAACATAATTTACAGGCTAATAATACATAGGTCAATCTAAATCCCAATTAGATATGTTGATAGATGGATTCTTCTAATTAATGTCTTTTTTTTATTGTTTGATGAGGAAGCGCTTGTCCTCTCACCTGGCTACAAGTTGAGATAAGGCCAAAGGTGGAGGTGCACTTCACAAGGAATCCTCAACTAATTGAACTGGCTATCTTAGCTCCAAATGCTGGAACACAACAATTTAAAAATTGTTATTATGACAACAGAATTAGGTAAGATGGTGGTAGCTAGCCAGGTGGACTTGAAACAAAATCCTACTACCAACCATAAAGTCCTACCACCAACCACAAACCTATAATGTTATGTTATAATTCAAGAGTAGAGCAGTCTTATAGCTCCATGGTCTGCCTTTCTGGGGTAGGTGTGAGCTACCTAGGAGCCTAGCTCTTAGCTAGACAGCTAAGAACTGGGAAGACTCCCAGGGCAATAGTCGCTGGCAGTTACTGCTGAATCCCACAACACTGGTGGTAGGACCTGCTGCCGAAAACCAGAATTATAAAATAAATATTTCCCTTATTAGCTTGTTGATAAAGTATGATTTTTCTTCAATTTCTCATGTGTTAATGACTTTACAGTTAGATTGTGGCATCCACCCAGGGTTGTCTGGAATGGATGCTTTACCGTTTGTGGATTTGATAGAGGCTGATGAAGTGGACCTCCTATTGATATCACAGTAAGTCTTAATATTAAAAAAAAACTTTTTATAATCTGACTTGTAGTCTAGTGTAAGGTTTCTAACCTACTGCATATACCATGAATTGTATGAAAATCATTTTTATTTTAAATTTCAGTTTCCACTTAGACCACAGCGGAGCCCTGCCTTGGTTCCTAACAAAGACCTCATTCAAAGGACGGGTATTCATGACACATGCTACTAAAGCCATCTACCGGTGGTTGGTGTCTGATTATATTAAAGTCAGGTGAGTAATCAGTAGTTTTATTATAATAAGTCCAAGTCAGTTAACCAGTAATTTAATTTAACATTTCACTCACTCACATGCAGATGACTACTAGAAATTTTATGATGACTAGGACTTAATTATTATTAAAGTGTATACAAATTTTTTTTCTTAATATTGGTTTGTTAAGCGACCACACTATTGTATCAGGCAATGCCTAAATACAAGCCTTGTTAGACCCAACAACCCTACCCAAGTCTGCAACAACAATTATCTTCAGAAACTTTATTTTGAATCCAAAACGTAACTGAAATGTTCCAGTAACATATCAACGGAGCAAATGCTATACACGGAATCTGATCTGGAAGGTTCTATGGACCGCATTGAGACCATCAACTTCCATGAGGAGAAGGATGTGCGTGGAGTGAGGTTCTGGGCATACAATGCGGGACATGTGCTGGGAGCTGCCATGTTCATGATCGAGATTGCCGGAGTCAAGGTAATAGGGCTCCATTAAATGCTCCATTAATCATCATAATTATAGTCCAAAGCTTACAAACATGGGGCTCTCCCAAAGGAATAAAGCAATAGGAGAATTTATCATAAACTACTGGCTTACAACTCAGTTGGAAACTCTGCCTTCTGCACTGTAGGTTGTGGGTTCGTGTAATAAATATAGTAGCTTGTTCTGTGTTGTACTGCTTAATCTAGTTTCCATTATAATGAAAAGCTGTGCTTATTCTAATATTTATAATAAATAATAATAAACTTGTTCTCACACGGCAGTCAAAATGGTCATACGGCACCTAACATGGCTCATATAGCTACTAGAGGGTTTAACAAGCCCTGCAGAGAACAGATTCATGACATTAATTAAATGATTAAGTGATTCTAGGAATTTCCTAATAAAAGGATAAAATGGGAAAATTTTGTAAAAAGTTTTCCAACCTAATATTGGTCTACTAATGTCTTGTTAGACTTTGCAAATCATTTTGTATAAAAATAACATAACATAACAAAAAAATATGTGAATTATGATTTTAACAAAGCTTCTTTTAATATGTACCAAACTTCTATTGTAGGTATTGTACACGGGGGATTTTTCAAGACAAGAGGACAGACATTTGATGGCGGCTGAGATACCAACCGTCAACCCGGATGTGCTTATTACTGTGAGTCTCTCTTATATGTTCTAGATTGTTGTGATTCAATCTCGGTTACTGCCACGACTCGACCCGGACTCTACATCATTCGAGTTGAGGAGGAAAGACCAAAAGATGATTTGAAGATGGTTTGGAGGCATCAAGTCAAGGACTTTTTCGAGGAATTGTCTTAAGACATGGCAATCAGTCAATAGCCAATTAATCACGCCATTAATTAAACTTGTACCATCATCTTCATTCTAAAATTTCTGAAAATAAGATCACCCATTGTAAATTTCAATTATCAAATTGTTCTGTATAATTTTTGTGTGCAATGAAGTGTGAATTTTAATTAATTAATTATTTTTTGCTAAAAGGCTGCAGATTAAGATACGATTTGTATCCTGTATA
Organism: Venusia cambrica; assembly: GCA_951394065.1. NCBI lineage: Eukaryota > Metazoa > Arthropoda > Insecta > Lepidoptera > Geometridae > Venusia > Venusia cambrica. The sequence continues at coordinate 728,547 of OX596037.1, read as the reverse complement.
TTCGGGAGTATAACATACTCAGGGCTTCATATACTCATGTAAGCCACACTTTTGTTATACCGGTCTAAGGTGGCAAACTGGCATACGGTTCAGTAAAGGCGTCTCGAAAGTCCTTCGGCGACGGTTATTGCTCACCATACCTGATGCCGCCTATGGACTTTCGAACACCAGAAGCGTCTCTAGATTCAGTATGAAACGGTGATTACTATTGACATAAAAAAGCGCAAGTGGCATACTACAGATTCTTATATAGATATATAGATATTTAAAAAAAGTGTGTTTTATTTCTCAGGAGTCGACATACGGCACGCATATCCACGAAAAGCGTGAAGAGCGAGAGAGTCGCTTTACGGGCCTTGTATCAGAGATCGTGCAGAGGGGCGGCCGGTGCCTTATACCTGTGTTCGCACTGGGGCGGGCTCAGGAGTTACTGCTCATTCTAGGTATGTCAGTAATTCAGTAATAATATATGTTGCTATTTTAACTAATATCACATGACAAAATATGCCATTGTTTTCACAGTAATGTGTGCGATATCCTTTTTTTTATCTGATGTCCAAACCCTCGTGCGTGTCTGCACTCGACCGTTTAGTTTTACTAATACATATATAATACGATATAGTAAACACGGAAACATAATTATGTATAATAAATGATGTATGGTGATCGTGACACGTATAGTTTTACATATAAATCACCGTCAACATGTTCACCTCGCCTCAAGGAAAGGAGCGGAGCAAACCTACAACTCAAGCTAGACGGTGGCGAATACTCACAACTTGCACCACTATCGGAAATAACTACATAATTAATCTTATAACTGATCAACCACAGTGTTTCTACATCATCAGCACTCAACACATCAACTACATACAGACAAATACTGTACAGGTCAAACGACTCGTACATATGAATTAATTAAATGATGTTATCGTCGAATCTCCCTAGACGAGTACTGGTCGTTCCACCCGGAGCTGCAAGACATCCCGATCTACTACGCGTCGTCGCTCGCCAAGAAATGCATGGCGGTGTACCAGACGTACGTGAACGCGATGAACGAGCGCATCCGCCGCCAGATAGCGGTCAATAACCCCTTCGTCTTCAGGCACATCTCCAATCTCAAGGTGCGACTTACCAATTCATTACATTCTCTCAGAAACATTTTATTACGCCGTCGGTAAATCCGTATTAACATACTGCATTCCATCTTGGGGTGGCGGTGTCAAAGAGCGGTCCTAAAAGTTTGTTTTTTAATTGTACGACGGGAAAGTGTTTGCCCTTTATCTTACCTGGTTTCAAGTTATGATAAGGCCCGAAAGTGGAAGCTCAATGAAAACAGTAAACGATTTTGTTACAACATTATATATAAGTGAATGTTTACAATTTCAATAAAAGTATTGCCACACATCACTCAACAGCATTCTCCTCGCCGATCGCGAACACATCAATCTCCGGCTTAACTTTATCGTACAAATGTGGGAACGCACCCTCCGCCCCATACCTCTTCCTCACAACCTCATACAAACTCAAATCGAACATCTCCTCAAACTCTTCCCTCGTCATGAAAATATCCGCGTAAAGAAACGAGTACCCTCCCACCTGCCGAGTGAACTCCTCCATTTTCCTCATAGCGGCTACCGGGTTGTACGACCTTTTCTCTTTAACCCGCCCAGGAACGCCGTAAACTCCTAAATCGTTATACATTGCGTAATTCGTTCCGGGACGAGGTATTTGGAGCTCGGCCGCTTGAGTTGACCCGCCGATGGACCGTGATCTACAATCTTGCACGGATAAACTAGCAGCGGAAACTTATCGAAGAGTTTGCTCGCTATTTCGATTTGGTTCTCCAACTCTTGAATAGGTAGGACGATGTCCTGGAACACTTGTTTAGTGAAGGTATACGCCCGAACTCCAGGGGTTGTAGTAAACTTTAGGAATGCAGGTTTAGGCGGTAACAACCACCCGAAAAGATACCTGAATATCCTATAATTTCCGAAAGAGAGCATGTCTTCTACCACCCAGAATATAGCTCTGTTGTGTCTCAACAAGTAGTCCCGTAAAGGGATCAGCTCCACCGATTCCCCTTTAGCTAGGAAGCTCTCGACGTGTTTGTAGAACCAGGGCTTGTACCACCGAGAGCAATGGTTCACGGTGATGCTGGGGTCGTAATCGGAGTAATCCCCGGTCATGATAACGGCCTCGTCTTTGGAGTAAATTGTGCCTTCGATATAGTCCGGGAAATATTTAGGTTTCTCTTCATGAGCTCCCGACAATTCTCGAACCATATCGCAGTAGTTTTTCTGCCCTTTAACGGGGGTGTATTTGATCTTGATGAAGGGTTTTATCTGAACGATTTTGAGGGTCAAAGCGACCAAGAAGCCCAGGCTACCGTGGCTCCAGGGTAATGCCTTGTACAGGTCAGCGTGCTCGTTGTCAGCGGTGGCCGTTACCAAGGAGCCGTCTGCTAGGACGACTTCGTAGCTGGTTATCGTTTCGTGGTACAGGCCGGCTTTGTGCGAGTGGGTCGACATTCCGGTGCCGAACGCCAGTCCTATAACACATTACGAAAATTAATTCATTTTTTGATCTGGTCATTTTAAGTCCACAGGTCTAACAAACAAACATTTTGCGTGCTAGACCAGAATGTCTCACTCTTCCCACATTAGAATAACAATAAAAGACTCCTGAGACTCCTAGTCTACCGCGGGCAACGGCATCGCTGGCATTTGCTAGTTACGGCAGAATATTCGTCACTTGGCTAGCAACCTCCTGCCGACACCCGGCGCCAACGATTTTCCGTCGGTGCGCGGTAGAGCCAGTGCTTTCTGGCAAGGCTTGCTGATTCGTAGGCCTCATTTTTGCTCTGACCTAGAGTCAAGTGACAGCCAAGAGATATAGAATACACTGATACTTTGTATTAGTCTAACCTCCCAACGTAGCATCAGTCAGCTCGATACACACCGCCAGAGAATACCCCCTCGGTATCAGATGGTCCGTGATATCTCCGATAGTGCACATCGGTTCTACCCTCACAGTCATGGCTCGCTCGTCTAAGGCCAGGACATCGTACAAGGGTATCGGCACCCTGTGGTGAAGGTGCTTTTGGAAGAATGTGGTCGATAGAGACAGCCAGTTGGGTCGCGATGTGCAGAGGAGGCGCCGGTCTTTGCCAGGAAGCTTGTTCCATTTCAGTACCTGGAAGTCCTTCATTTTTAATAATACCCTTAGAATTTTAAACCTGATAAGTTTATGTTTAGCTAACCGTTTCTCAGACTACTTTTGACAAGTTTGCCATTTGAGAGACCTTTTTAAAAAATCCTTTTTATAAGCTTATGGAAGCTTGCTAGGCCACGGTAGCAGCTTACCACCTCACTTGCTGATGGACTGCAGGTTTCCAATACAGTGTAAAAGATTTTGCCAAACCCAACAAAAACCTCTACCTTTATCAGTCTGTGTTTTCGGATACGTACAATCTCGTATTCTAATTCTAGACATGAGCGAAAAGCATCCTTTTTCTAGGCAAGCTCGCTATTTTAGGCCACATGTTCACTTGCCTTCGAGTGAGCTGAGGCCCGATCACGAATGTGCTATCGTACGGTAAGCGTATCGTTCACGTTAGCATTTTGTATAGGATTTCGCACAGCGCCTCTACAGTACGTAAATAGAACTAAATTTGCGATCACGAACCTTTTGACACATGTATCGTAATGTAAAGGTAACGTTAACGTATCACTAGCCGTCACTCACGTTTACCTATCGTTGTTACGTGAGTGATACGATAGTGCTTCGCGCTTCCAAGTAATGTAAAGGTCCGTAACCGAAACGTAAATACGTTACGTTTACATTACGATAACGTTAAACATTCGTGATCCAGTCACTGGTCGCAAAACGGTCCACCAGCTCACAGAAACAAACTTACGATGGCTTGTATATCTCTGACGCTGTCGCCGTGATCCCGCGACCTGTACCTCCGCAGCCAGCCCCTCAGCGTCAGCAGCGCCGCGAACAGGCAGCTGGCCGGCAGACAGAACAGCGCCACCACCAGTGAGCGGTGCTGCTCCAGCCAGAGGATGACGCTGCTCTTCATGGATGAGGGTATCATGGCTGTGGGACACATCTATTGTAGAGCATGTTCGTGCCATCACTGGTCTACCAGACGTACTGAAGGCATTGAGCCGAACAAATAAGGAATGGAACTTGCTGCCCTCGTTTGTTTTTCCGCACCTCAACAATCTTGGAGAATTCAAGACCAGAGTGAATAAGTTAGTTTGATACAAGCGTGCTCCATCTCATGACACATCCTTACTTGTTGTCCAAGTGCGGATGTGTCAAACGCTTGGCGATAATTAAAAAAATATAATAAATTAGAGCGTTAATAAGTTAATAAGTTAGGTTTAATATTAAAGTTGAAAACGACCGCCCGTTTATTGAGCGCTAGCATTTGCCCTTCCTCTGCGTGGTACCTACCCGGATAAAAAGGAGTCTACCCCATGGCATTGCACTATATCCATGGCATTGCACTATATCCATGGCATTGCACTATATCCATGGCATTGCTCTATATCCATGGCATTGCTCTATATCCATGGCATTGCACTATATCCATGGCATTGCACTATATCCATGCCAAATTTCAGCAAGCTCTGTTCAGCTGTTTTGTCGTGAAAATGTAACAAAACAACAAACTGATTACTTTCAAAATTATAATCTCAGTATGGATAAAAATGAAGCATTTTTGTGAATTTTTATACAAAATTGCGTTCTTCTTTTTGCAAGTTGGTTCAATTGCCATCCACTGACTTTACTCTTTTTTTCCACTAATTTTCCTTTTAAAAACATACAAGATACCAATCAATAAATATATTTCCAAGAGCCTCTGTTATTTCATAAATGTTATTACTTACCTACTTATGTACACTACACACTACATCGGACACATAAGCCGGCCGCCGTGTACTGACACGGATCGAGAAGATTATTAATTCCTATCTTATCAGCTTTGATTCCAAAATAATTAATGGTCCGATTGAAGGTAACTATTGTTAGAGGAGTGGAAAGAGTAAAAACTCTTTCCACTCCTCAAATAATATGACAGTCACAGAATTACGTCTTACAGATTATAGTTATATGGCTAATTCCATGTTTCTGTTTCGCTACTGAATATCCTCTGCTTTTGCGGTGCCTAGCGATAGTCCGTGACCTTCAATCGATAAACGACTAAAAAATTTGTACGTGATTCTGAACTTTGTTTTTATGCGTCTAAGATCTTATATCGCTTGTATTTATAATTATAATTTGCCGTCTGGGATATAATCAGTCTCAATAAGGCATGAAATAAATTTCTTTCTAGATCCAGAATAACTAAAATATTCTTACCTATATGTCAATGTCTAATGAAAATGACGTTCGGAATATATCAAAGTTTTTCAGTACCTATCATGTGTTTTGTCGAACATAATATATCTGATAATAATATATGTCTGCGAGCGCCGGCCTTTTGGAACTCTAAAGCTAGCGATATGGGAACTAGTTTACGGATATAATACTTATATACCTTATTTTTATAATCATACATATCATGCAATCCCCAAACACAAATGATAAAGCCAAATTTAATTATTAAAAAAAAAAACAATTTGAAACGTCAAATCTACCGCTGATCGGAATCGCGACCAACATACAAGGAGAAAAGCTAGAACCTCTGGTGTATTTATCACACAAATTTCTGTCCATAGTAGTAATCGAACCCACAACCTACAAAACGGAAGGCAGAGAGAGCTACTACCAACTGATCTGTGAGAACTTTCCCTGAAACAAAATGTAATCGTTCCAGGGTATAGACCACTTCGAGGACATAGGCCCGTGCGTGATCATGGCGTCCCCCGGTATGATGCAGTCGGGCCTGTCGAGAGAACTCTTCGAGTCCTGGTGCACAGACCCCAAGAACGGAGTCATCATCGCAGGTACCAGGACTTCCATCTCATCTCATCTTGTGTCAAGTCAAGGCCGAAAGTGGAAGCGCACTTCACCCGGAATCCTTAACACAATGATTAACAGGAAACTTACCTCTCTTAACAATTGGAAACGTTGTTATGGCATCATACTTCGGTAAGTGGTAGCTAGCCAGGCTGACTTACAAACAAATTAACAGGTTCTTATAGCATACAACACAGGTTAACCCATCCCATGTCCATTTGACAGTAAGTATGATTGTTATTTTCGTTGGTACCTCTAATGTCCGCCACCCTCCTGCTGAAGCTTCTGAGAAAGCTCCCTCCATGGCAGACCTCATCCGCGTCCAGGTATACACAGAGAAGCGGCGAGGTGAACTGCTTACCCATTTCAAAAAAAATGTGTATAAGTGTGTACTTATGTACGCACGTAAATATATATACTTTTTAGAGTAATGGTGCTCCCACACTGCTGATATAAATGTTTAGAAACATTAGTAAACATTTTCTTAACAAACATTTGATCACAAGGTTAAGAAAATGATTTCATGTAGGTAATGTTAATAAATATATCTGAGCAAAATTGTTATTTAACAAATTGTAACAAATAAAACGTTCATTTTTAAACATTTCGTTAACACGCCTCGAAACGTAAATCCAAACTGCGAGCAGAGATGTTTACAAACATTTAAAACGTTTGAAAACATAATCTCGGCTCCCAGACGTTTCGAGTTTTGATTACGAAATGTTTAAGATGTTTTATTTATTACAATTTGTTAATTAATTATTTGTTTATAAATGTTTACTAACATTACCTAACATGAAAACATTTCTTAACATTGTGGTCAAATGTTTGTTAAGAAAATGTTTACTTATGTTTGTAAACATTTTTAACAGCAGTGGAGCACCATTATGAAACAAAAACAATGATTTGATAATAATTATTTATAATGTAAACGAATAAAATGAATACATATCGACAATTAACCTCAAATCTATAAACCCACTTTAAAAAGTCTATAATTTATAAAAACAACTTTTATTACGAATACTCACTATAAATTGTCATTCGCCATACTTATATAATTTAAAATTACTCAATTTCACTCTCATATTTTTTCCCAAACGCGCCAAGAGAAATATAACTTGAAATAGTTTCCCAGAATCCTTTCTTTTCGCATCGTACACTAAAGAAAGCTACTCTCTGAAAATGACAAGTTTCGAAGACCTATGGTTGGGTTATTATGGTTATTGATTGTCAGCCTACGCAGTATTTGTATGTGTTTAGATGGGTGATGTATTTACCAATGCTCGTGTACCCAGGCTACTGCGTGGAAGGCACCCTGGCCAAGACGATCCTCTCGGAGCCGGATGAGATCACGACGATGTCGGGACAGAAGCTGCCTCTCAAGATGTCCGTCGACTACATATCGTTCTCCGCACACACTGACTACCAGCAGACCAGCGAGTTCATCAACATACTGAAACCTCCGCACGTGGTGAGTCGACGCACTCACTGACTGACTACCGGCAGTTTTTGTTAATACCTAACAATATCCACTCAAACACAGAACAAACATTCATTTCACATATATTCCTCTGGGTGGAAATCGAACCCACAACCTACAGCGCAGAAGGCAGAGCTATTGCCGACTGCCCTAGGTAATATCAAATATGATTCTAGGACATTTTTTTTTATAATAAATAAATAAATATTACAGGAAATTAATCTCATACAGCGCTACCTTGGCCCAAACTAAGCATAGCTTGTAATATGGGAACTAGATTACGAATATAATACTTACAGACCTTTTTTGTGGTAAATACATACATGCTATATGTTACAACACCCAAACACAGAACAAGCATGTAAATTGGTCCCAGCGCCACCTAGCGGAGTTTGTTTGTTTGTTGTTGTCAGGTGTTGGTCCACGGCGAGCAGAACGAGATGTCTCGTCTGAAGGCCGCGCTGCAACGAGAGCATCGCGGGAAGATCACCATACACACCCCCCGGAACACGCAGCAACTGTCGCTCACCTTCAGGGGCGATAAGACCGCCAAGGTACATCCTCACTCGTTTATGTGCAACGAACATCGCGGAACACCGAGAGTGGAGGGTTCTTTTTAAAATTTTACGACGGGGAATCGCTTGGCCTTCATATCATCTGGTTTAACAAGTTACGATAAGGTGGAAGCGCACTTCACCCGGAATCCTCAACAATCTGAGGAACGGGCTATCTTACCTTTAACTGTCGAAACACAATAATTGTTGTTACGGTGACAGAATTAGGTAACGGATGGCAGCTAGCCAGGCGGACTTTAACAAAGTCCTACCACCAACCAAACCAAGCACAATACTGTACTCCCCCTGGACATTGAGCCCGGGAGCTCCGGATGTGAGACCAGCAGGCGAACCACCAGCTCGCTGACAGAAGCACGGTCAGCGGAGGCTCTGTCATATCGTCCCTTCGGCACCCTCTGGGTACGGAACTCTAAACACTACTGGGTTTTTTTATTATTGTATTACCGGGAGGTGCTTGGCCTTCATCTCACATGTGTAAGATGGGCCTACGTACAGGCCATGGTCAGGCCCCCACCTCCCCCACGTTACTGTACCTGTACCTGTGCAGGTGATGGGCTCGCTAGCCGTGGAGCCGCCGTCCCCCGGCATGCCGCTGCAGGGGATCCTGGTCAAGAGGAACTTCAACTACCATCTGCTGGCGCCCTCGGATCTCAACAGTAAGTCTGTCCAACTCTAGTAACATTCTATGAATAGGCCACAATCTGCAGCGACACCAGCTATAATTATATCGATTATATTTATTAAACAAATAGTTGTGTTCCGGCATTTAGAGGTAAGATAGCCAGTTCCTCAGTTGGTTGAGGACTCCGGATGAAGTGCGCCTCCACCTTCGGCCTTATCTCAAACTTGTTACCAGGTGAGATGAAGAATAAGAAAAATACCCTTCTGTCCGGGTGTGCCTAAAACGTTAATATTACAGGACATAAATTTTACACAGCGCCATCTAGTCCCAAACTAAGCGTAGCTTGTAATTTGGGAACTACATAGTTTACGGATAAAATACTTAAATATTTTTTGTATATACATACGTATCTTCTTCTTTATTATATAGAATCGATTTACCACTGACGTGATAGGTAGGTATAATCACGCTATCGCCGAAACTGTAAGACCCAGACTTTAAATTTTGCCAAGGTGTTCATTGTGACATCTGGGTGCTCACTATGAACAGATTTTAGGAAATTCCTTCCCTAAGGGGGTGAAATAGTTTGCATGCAAAATCTTTATTTATGATCCGATCGAGTTGAAATTTTGTATATGTATTTTTTTTTATATTTTGACATGCTCATTATAAAACAACTTGGAGATTCTTCATCTAACAGGGTGAAGAGAACAAAACTTTTTGTATGAATATTTGATCCGATCGAGTTGAAATCTTGTAAGTGTATTTATTATATCTTAAAAATGTGTATGAGAAAAAAATATTAAAAAAAAATATACTATTAAAGGGTAAAATGGGGCAAAGCAGTTTGTAGGCAAAAACTATTGAGATTATGATACATAATTTTTTTATCATCCCTCTAAAAGGGTGAAATAGGGCAAACGTCTTAAAATTTAAAATCTTTAGTTTCAGTAGATTAAGTTGAAATTGTGTTTGTCTGATAAATTTGCTTATTATATTTTTTGGAAATTTCTCTCCTAAGGGTATTTTTTAAATTTAATTTGTATGTTTTTAGTTTCATTTGATGTATTATTCTGTAATTTATTTTTCATGTCTTCTCCTTCTCGATTCCAACGTTTTAAAACAACGTGCTAGTGTGAGCGCTCGAAGCCTATTATGCCCCACCTGGCTAGGTATTTACTGCAGTGGCCAACTTGAGTCCGTAGTCGGGCGGTAGTCGGTTTAGTGATTCCCGAACCAGACACTGCAGATCATGTCCAGGGCTGGTGACCAGCTGGGGTTGTGAAATGTGGAACGGTAGGATACTTCGTCTAGATACTTTTGTATGACGCAACAAACTCCTTCGACTCTTCGTGCACGACGGGTGATGATGAGATTGAGAAATTTCGATAAAAACATATTTAAGACTCAAAGTCAAAGTCAAAGTCAAATATATTTATTCAGTAAGATTTTTTAGGGTCACTTTGAAACGTCAAATCTACCGCCTGTTCGGAATCGCGACCAGCACACAAGGAGAAAGGCAAGAAGAGTTTTTTTTTTTTCATGATCTGCTACATACTGATCCATTTCAAAAAACTGAAAAGAATTGAATATGTAGGTAATTAATCATGTAGGTACGTATAGGCGGAAATCATGATGATGATGTTATTATTACTTTTTACCGTTTAACCAGCGACATCCGCCTGAGTAGGTACCTACAGTAGGTCTTTAACATCAAGACTGCGATAACCAATCCGTTTATGCGTGTTTAAAAGTTTTCGTGTGCACTGTGACATTGCCGTAGCGAAGCACGGGTATTTTCAGCTAGTATATGATACAACACCCAAATACAGAACAAACATTCATCACACAAATGTTCTTCCTAGGTGAGAATCGAACCCACAGCCTACAGCGCAGAAGGCAGAGCTACTACCAACTGAGCTATGAGACTTGTTGACTAATTCATTTTGTGACAAAACATTTAAAATTCGCTATCGATAATTGTCGCTATATGGCCCAAACGCAGTTAGCATAATTAGCTGTTTGTTTAGGACGCTATCGGTCTTTTATATATTTTGCCCATTTCGCTTACGCCTAAATCACAAACAATAATTCTCTCCATACGAACTCTTATCACATTTACCTCTTCATTGGTCACTAGGAATTGAACTATTCTTAATCTTAATTGATCGAGTGAGCGAAGCGAACAAGATCTCCGAGTTAAGTTCAGAAATCCGGCACTGTATGTATGTTTGTGGCAATGTTTGTGACGGCATAACTCTCGAACCCGATTTTAATGAAATTTAAACTGTGAAGAAATATTTGATACCTGGGGTAGTGTTTCAAGCAAATCATGTTATTGTATTGTATTGTTTTTGAGATTTTGGGGTGGAATGAGATACATAATTTCGCCTATATCACTTGAATGGTTGATCTGATCGACTATATTTTTTTTATTTGCAGAGATTAGATATAGTTATACTCAGTTAATGGTTTGATTTAAACGAATTTTGAAATCTACTGTCTAAATCCTGTCATATGGCAGTTCACAAAACTTCAAATCTTATGTACCGCCTTTTCCAACTTGAATGTCAAGACAGGGGTGGTTTTAGTAAATAAATAAACAAATTGAATTGTGAAGTCAACCTCTTTTAACCCTCATTATATCCTAAAAGACATAAAAAACGTTTAACCCTATGTATGCGCTCCCATATTACAAAATCTACCTGTATTATAAAGTAAAATAACTTATTTTTAAATATGCAGTCGATGTTCTTTCAAATGACACCCCACAAGACATAATATTATCTTATCTCACTTAACACCCCTAAACCTTCTTATAAACCACCCTAGTTAAAAAAATATCAAGTGAAATCTCTGCTAGTTCAAAATTTTGAATTAATCGGCTGGCCTATAACCTAACTCTGTTTCAATTTGGTTTCAATGAAAATGCCTGCTTTTCCGATTGAAACCCAAATGAAACAGAGTTAGGAAATAGGCCAGCGGATCAACCATTCAAAAGATATGAGCGAAATATTGTGGTTCTTTCCACTCCTATATCTCAAAAACTACCTCAGTTACAAAAAATCTCAGCCACTCAATTATTTATGTTATTTCTTTACTATAAATTTACATTAAAATTGGACTACCTGTTTTAGGGTTATGCCGTCACAAACATTGCCACAAACATACATACATTGGCGGATTTCCCATCTCAACTCTAAGATCACGTTCGCTTCGCTCACTCGATCAATGTGTGTGCGGTGGTATTGTCTGTTGATTGATGTATTGTAGAGTATGTTGTGTTGTGCAGAATACACGGAGCTGTCCCAGTCGTCGGTGACTCAGCGCGTGTCGGTGCAGTACGGGGGCTCCATGGCGCTGCTGAGACATGTCGTGGTGCAGGTACATACCAGGAACTAGGAACCTTCGAGCTAGCCTCGTGCTCCATCGTAGACTGCACCATCACTAACTATCAGACTAAATAGCAGTCAAACCAATTTTCAATTTCAATAAGTAGCAAAATACCCACACAATATCTTGCAATTCTTAATGATCTTCCTTTGAATCCCTTTAGTTTGAAAACCACCCCTATTAAAGGCAAAAATAAACCAAATTTAAAAATTTATTAAATTTGATTTTTTTACCTTTATCTGAAGTACTACTGTCTTATCTCGTTATGACATTTCTCAAGCCTTTATTTAAATAATAAGAATAAATTTACCCTCTTTGAAACCCTTATGTCAATTCAGGCGTGGTATCAGTAAATAAATCAGCAAATAGTTCATTATGAAACACCGTTTAACATTATATCCTCCAAGAGATGCAAATGTTGCAAAAACCAAACATTTTAAATGTTAATAACCTTTTTAAAATGTACAGTTGATACTCTTTTAAATGACACAGCACATTACATAGATCTGTAATGCTAACCAAAAACTACCTTGTTTAAAATAACCTATATCCGATTAATGAGTATAGGTGTTAATTCATTTCGAATCCATCAGATCAACTATTCAAAAGATATGGGCGAAATATTGTAGTTATTTCCACCCCATATATCATAAATTACCCCAGTTATCAAAAATCCCCCACGATCTGTTCATAATCATGTTAAAAAGATATTTAAAATTTCATATAAATCAGATAACTCTACTATACTAGATAGTTTTTTTTTTTTATACTACTAGGGGACGGGACAAGCAAGTAGCGCACCTGGTGTTAAGTGTACTCTTGCCTATGACAAAGCCTTACTGCGTAGGTCACATCCACAAAGAACATAGCCTACACGGCACTGCTTTGCGCCCGTCAACTTGAGGCATAAAGGTGTGAAACCTCACGTACCCGTAATTTCACCGGCAACCACACCCTTCAAACTACAACACAGCAATGCTGCTTGGCGGCCGAAATAGGTATGGTGGTAGTAATTCTCCGGACGAGCCCTTTCAGGGGCTTCTGTTATACCGACACAAACATTGCCACATACAAACATACAGTGCCGGATTTCTCAACTTAACTCCGAGATCTTGTTCGCTTCGCTCACTTGATCAGTAATGATATAAACGTGCAGGTGGCTGGCGCCGTGACGTTCCTGTCTGAAACAAAATGGCGGCTCTACTCGTGCCTCGAGCTCACGATACACAACGACGTGCTCACGCTGGAGGTACAGACCGAATGCTATAACATTGTTTTTAATACAACTGGATAGATAGATAAACAAAAAAAACATAACAAAATACTTTGAATTTGAATAAAAAATAATCTTAGCGACACTGGTAAAGCAATGAGCGGCCTTATCGCTGAAAGCGATAACTTGGAGACAGAACAAGCAAGCAGCCCCCCTGGTGGTGAGTGCGTAGGTCACATCCACAAAGAAGATGACCTACGCGGCACTGCATTGCGCCCGTCAACTTGAGGCATGAAGCTGTTAGCCTCGCGTGCCCGAAGTTTCACCTTATTTGGTTGATAAATATCTCTTTTGTTGTATTTTTAATGGCAATCATATGTGCTCAGAGAATCGTCTCTTCTCTTCATGTTAGTATGCACGTAGTTACCATATTGTAATACAGATGGCGCTATTGCAAGTTGTAATGGTATTACCCATTATAAGTGGGTATTGTGGCTGTGTTTTATAATACTAAGTACCCAGTAGGAAAGTAATACACAGATATATAGCGATACATAGATAGCGGCCGCAATAAAATAGCCCGAGGCAGCGGACTATTTTTTATTGTACGACGGGGAAGCGTTTGCCCTTCATCTCACCTGGTTTACAAGTTAAGATAACAACGCCAATAAAGAAGGTGGAAGTGCACTTCACCCGGAATCCTCAACAGTCTGAGGAACACAACAATTCAGAATTGTTGTTATGGCAATAGACTTAGATAAGATGGTGGTAGCTAGCCAGGCGGACTTAAATAGAGTCCTACCACCAACCAAACCAAGCACACTATTGTACTCCCCATGGGGATCGAACCCGGGACCTTTGGATCGGACACCGGTGGGCGAACCACTACACCACAGAGGCGGTAGCACACAACAAGCGCCATCTACAATGTTATTAGACAAAACTAAATCCCGACGTTAGTATCTGTGATGTGGCAGTTAACTTTATAATTAGATTTATTGTTTGGACAATCCGATGGTATATGTTGTGTTGTGTTGTGACGCAGTGGGTGGCGGCCCCCGTCACCGACATGTACGCGGACGCCGTGGTGGCCGCCATCCTCGGCGCCGCGACGTTGCCCGCGCCCAAACACCTGCCGCTGGCGCCCAAACTTGATCGGATGCACTTCAAGGTACTGTACTAAGCTAATTATTATAACTCACATGATAGCCGATGAACTGTTCACTATGGACTTGAAGACTCCAACATCGTATGAAGCCAAAGAGTTCCATCCCTTACCAGTATGAATAATAAAAGTAGAGGCAAATCGATGTGTTCGGCATAATGGAACATTTAAAGGTACGGTGTAGCCAGCCGTACGTCTGCTAGTCCGGTGGTGGAAAGGGGGGGGGGGGGGGGGGGATTAGGTCGATGATATCGTGCGCGAAGTGTTTTTTTTTTTATTGTACGCCGGTTTAGCACTTGACCTTATATCCCCTGGTTACAAGTTGAGATAAGGCCGTGGCAACATAATTAGCTAAGATGGTGGTAGCTAGCCAGGTGGACATTCCTGCCACCAACTAAACCAAGCCCAATATATTGTACTCCCCACGGGGATCGAACCCGGAACCTCTGGATCTGAAATCGGTGGGTTGAACCACTAGACCACGGAGGCGGTTAAACTTATAAAACCCAGACAGCCTGGCAACCCGAATCATCATCTATAAGTCTAGCCACGACTCGGTCGAGTCCAAGGCTTCGAGCCGATACTTGGCCGAGTGATCCCAGAGGTGGCAGCAGTACTCTGTCTCAAAGCTGTGGAACCTCGGGCAGCCCCGCGCTGACGGTAGTGATCGTGTTGTGATTCCAAGGAATGCGTGATCGAGATGCTGCAAGAGATGTTCGGGGAGGACTCCGTGCCGAAGATGTTCAAAGGAGACAAGTTGTACGTGACCGTGGACGACAAGCGAGCGGACATCGACCTGCTCAACATGGTGAGACATCGCTTGCATTTACTTTAGTTTACTTCATCTCATTTGGTTTCGTGTTACGTTAAGGCCGAAGGTGGAGGCGCTTCACCCGGGATCTGTCCGAGGAACTGCCTGTCTTACCTCTACATACCTGTTGTTACGGCGACACGCTAGCCAGGTTAACTTAAACGAAATCCTTCCTGTTTGGCACAATATTGTACCCCCCTGGGGATCGAACCGGGGACCTCGGTGGGCGAACCACTAGATCACAGAGGCGGTAGAATATGCTTATATACAGCATCGATGATATTTCCAGGAGGTGATATGCGAGGACGAAGGCTTGGAGCGGAGCGTGCAGTCGGCCGTCAGCAAGCTGTACAGCGCGCTGGCGCCCGTGCGGCCGCCGCCGCCGCCGCTGCCCGAGCTGCCAGCTGCCGGCAGCTGCTGACCGCGGGGCTGCCGGCGGTAGGCAGCTGCCGGCTGCCGGCGGTAGGCAGACCCGTCGGGAAACGAACCCACGCCCTCCGGATCGGAACCTGATTCCTCGATCATTGGTTCTTTTTAAGTGTGTGGACTGAATAGTTAATAAGTCTAATGTAAGGTTATGAAATTTTGAATATATTGAGTTGTGATGAACCTTTTTTTTAATAGACCGATGGGTTTCCCAGATTTTCGTCGATGAAATCGCATCTTTCATTTCCTATTTTATCCCTCGACGTAGGATGGATTTCCTCAACTACTCAATAATTAATTACCTATTGGTACTAGCTGGACAAAAAAAGGCTCAAAACTCGCTAAATAAATGATAAACACCCTTTAAAAGTGAATAAGGCAAAAGTAGTGTGCAAGGAGCGTAGTAAGTGGAAATGCGTTGTCTCTACCTCTCTGGGAAACAGGCGTGAGTCTGTTTCTTTGGAAATTCCTGTTCTCCTTGATCATTTGCAACGATAGATGTAGTTTAGTAAAATAATACAAATACTCTTTTGCAAGATTTATAATACAAATTAAATATTTACAATCTTATCAATATCAACGCACGGCGTTGGCGTAACATTCTTTACAAGAATAACTAACTTACTTATTTTTCATTATAGGAAGAAAGCCCCATCTTTACCGTACGTCATGCAAGTTTGACACCATTTTATTATAATAGTGGTAGCTACGTTTGTCTCTTAACACTACTACATGGCACTACCAGTAGTGTCAAACAGCATTACCCATGACACCACTGCTTCGCCAGCCGGTCGCTGTTTGAACACTTTTGTCGACCTCAAATTATCGACCAGTACTTATTTAAATTATGCGCCTTGAAGAACTCAACTTAAAATGCCGACTTGTTTGGCGTAAATTGGACATTATTTACATAATTTAAATAAATCAACTACGACAATAGCCGGTACATCTCTGAGGATGTGTATAGCCTGCGGTCGAAGAGTTAAAATTACTCTCGATTATTTACAGGGCTCCTAACGAAGCTACAGGAAAACGTTCAAAGTAGACTTTCCTTAACGTTTTGAGATATATAGACCTGCATTCACTGATTACGAAAAAAAGCCTTTGAAAGATTTCCCATACCCGCCCGATTTGCTCCCTTTACAAAACTGTAACCGAACATTCTCGGTAGATCAAGTTCCCAGAGGACTGGCTGGGGTAGGAACACCTCAACACAAGCCTTCAGACCTTCGTTCACACATTTCAGATATATATTACATACATTTAATTAACACAGCGCCATCTAGCCCGAAACTAAGCATAGCTTGGGAACTAGATTATGGATATAATACCTAAATACTTTTGTAAATACATACGTACTATATGATACAACACCCAAACACAGAACAAACATCTCTATCACGTAAATGTTTTCCCATACCAGCTCTTGCTGACCCCTTTTTACAATCCCGTCTGTGTCACCGAACAAGAGCCATGCTGGAGCTGGTGGCAGAGTCCCCCCCCACGCCCCCCCCCCCTACGCTCACGAGGACTTGGAGTACCTCTTCCAGAACCGCTTGACGTCGTCGTGCGAGGCGCGCGTCACCACCATGGTCCTCGCGCGCTCGCTCTGCCAGGTCAGCACCCCTTGTGTCTTCGCGAAGTCGCGCAGCACCGCGAAGTCCGCCTGCACACGAACAAACACACACACACACACTCATTGAAGTGACGTCACAACAACAGCCAGCCCGTTACTGTTCGTGTCCACTGCTGGACAGAGCCTCTGAATCTACCATAATCACCACTTTTGGCAGGCGAGATGTAGATAATACACAGAAGGAAGCTGCCCTTCTTCTGGGGAGATCCCTCAGCGAAATGATGAAGAAAAACAACAAAAGTGTAGAAAGCTTAAAGACACGATGAGAGAACAAAAGGAAATCATCGAAAAAGCCTTGTACGCCAACGTCACATCCGGGCAACCTAAAGAGCGGACCAACGATCAGACTGCACTGGACTCGATTGTTGTGTCAGCGAAAGAGTCGGCTTTTACGACATCCACGTGCTGAGTTGGAGGGGTGGATTCTTGAACCGCAGGCATGGCCTTTATATTATAACATTTGCAAATATTGTGGCCCGGTGCAATCACTTTAAATTAATACTTTAATTCTTCAGCGCCGTTGTGATTAAAACTCAATGAAACGAAAAAACGATACTATAAAGAGACAAACATATACATATATAGGATTAAGTCCGCATGAGAATGAAATAAAATACAGATATAAAATGTTTGTTTGCGTTGTATGTTAGTACGCGAGTGCCTGCGTATCGCTGCCTTGGTAAGGCGGGGGGATATTGGTCACGTGTTTCGTATTGTGTACCTAACTCTACTACCTACCTACCTACTACCTACGTACTAGGAACTAATACATAAACCATTCACTCCTGACATTCCATTCGTCTCATTCTCTCGCTATTCAGGTTTCGGTTGGCAGAGACTGGTCTAATAGTAACGTGACGCTGTTGTGACTTGTTGCCTTCACCGTACCTGCGACAGGAACTGGTTGTAGACCACCCCCTCGGTATAAGTGAACCGGTTCCTCTCAGTCTCCCACAGCTTCACCTGGTCCACCACGGTGGGGGGCAGCACGGACTGAGAGCGGATACCGCTGGTATCAGACTTTAACATCTGTAAAAAAAGACATGATTACTCGGAAAGCAGCATTAAAAGCAATATAATATTTTTATATTTTACGACGGGGAAGCACTTGGCCTTCACCTCATCTGGTTTCGCGAGCGCACTTCACCCGGGATCCTCAACACTCTGGGGATCTGGCTAAATACCAGAACACAACGATCTAGAATTTTTGCAATGTCGACAGACTTATGTAAGATGGTGGTCCTACGAATTGAATCAAGCACAATATTGTTCCTCCCTGCGGGATCGAACCCGGGAGCTCTGAATCTGAACCACTAGACCACAGAGGCGGTAGAGTCGTCGATGGTAACAGTTGACCTGGGGGTGCGAGTGTTGTTCCAGGTAGTGAATGATCTGCTGCGACGTGATGCCTCCGCGCAGCGCCTGCCGCACCGACTCGCGGGTCAGCACGCCTACCACCATGTTGGGGAACCTGCGCAGACAGACAGACGTATTCATTAATACTAACTCAACTTTACTGAAAACAAAAGCAAATGGAAGCTTCGTCGAACGGGGAAGGTTGTCATGAAACAATTTTGAACTGCAGCAATCTTTAACCACATACTGCATCCTACCTTGGGGTCTTTTTATTATAATAATATGATGTTAGCTCTTGTCAAGATCAAGGCCTGTGCTAGGATGAGATCTACAATGGAGTTCGAGTTTTCCCAGAAGGCACAGACACATTCTTCAAACGGCAGCTCATTATGGGGTTCCTTAACCCACGGAACCCTATAACTAAGCTTGGGTTGTCGGTGCGACCGTCCATCAGAATTATAAAGGGAACAATTATATATCAATAAGCCCCATGGCTAACACTATCCGAACTTCATTAAAATCCGTTCAGCCGTTTATATTTTTGATTACCTTGTAGCTGCTATTGTGCTGTTTTTAAAGTGTCTATTAAAACATATTATTATAGTATCTGGTGTAACTAGACCGCTCCAATTCACAATGAAGCACCCATAAAACTGGTCGTTAAAAACTGCGGGTTCTCACGATGTACCCGGCAGCCCCCGCGCAGCTCACAGATATGTTCAGCGATGGTATAGTACCTGTAGACTAGTTCAGTGAAGAGTCCCAGCAGAGCCACTTGTAGGTTGGTCTGAGTGTACGCGTACACGCGGTAGTTGGTCTCCACCACGATGTACCCGGCAGCCCCCGAGGCCGGCGCCGCAGCCCCCGCGCAGCTCACAGATATGTTCAGCGCTAGTCGCGTTGGGAAGAAGCGGCCTGCTTTACGCTGGAACAAAACAAAAAAAAAAAGCTAAATAAAGAAAACTATCTAAGCTTCTTGTGAGTACAATCAATAAATAATATACTTTAAAATATTAAATTTTCACACAACACTATCTAGCTCCAAAATAAACAAATATTGAAATATGAAAACTAGGTAATGGATAGAATACTGACACTTTTTTATTGTAAATACATACGTAAGAGACAATGTAACACCCAAACACAGAACAAACATCTATATTCATCACGCAAATTTCTGGACTTATCTTCTGAATTCGATTCAATTAACCATGATATATTATGGAGTGAGGGGGTAATGCTCTGCATTTTTAAATCATATTTTAGCAACAGAAAACAATTTGTTGAACTGCATAATATTGTAAAAGGTCATATGGCTGAGACCAAATCCAAATTAACCAATATAACGCGAGGAGTTCCACAGGGATTAATCTTAGGACCTATTTTCCTCACAATATTTATAAATTACCTTATTCATTTTATTTCTAATACTATACCTGACATCAAATTAATTATCTCTAGCTTTGTACACAAATAATAAGAATCAAAAATATAATCAAAAGAGCCTTAAGTAGTCTCCACACATAGTATGAAACTATTTAGAGCCAACAAAATAAAATAAAATACTATAAAAAATGTATGCAACATTAATTACATGATAAAATAGAGTGGTAGGTAACAAAATACTTAGTGAAACGAGATAAGAAACGGAATACATAGAAAAAGTAAAAGTTTATAACAGTAATTAAGTATATAAATAAATAACAATAACAAGCCACGTCAAACAAACAAAGTACACACTCGTATATAACGGTAACAGTCTGATGCATAACGTTACTCAGTTTAGGTCATAAAAAAATCGTTTGACTTTCTTTTGAATATATTTTGTTTATCATGGAAAAGATCCACTGCACTAGAGTGTGAAACATTATATGTTTTACATGTTCCATTGAAAAATGCATTTTTTTTTATAGTTAAGTATATATTAGGTTATTAAGTATATATAAATTTAAGGTTAAACATTTGTCTACTCTTAAGGTTAAGGTGATTTCGCCTACAAACAATGCGATTAGGTACCTGGAGCTTAACCTTGGAAAGAAGGTCACTGCAGTCAATGACGATGAAATGACGACGACGAGAAATTGTGAAGAAAAGTGAGATCAGCCTGTCCTCCGGTTCCTCAAGGGTGATGCTTACAGCTATCGATATAGTTTGGTAGAGATAATTTGTGCCTATAGTTAAGAAACCGCAGGAATTTCCTTTGTATTTTTTCGAGTCTGTCTTCATAGATGTTATAATGAGGATTCCAAGCTGAGATGCGTATTCTAGTTGGCTACAAACCAATGCGCAATACAATATCTTGAGAGATTTTACAGTTTTAAAGTCTTTAGTAGTTCTAAAAATTAATCCGAGAGTTTAAGTTGCTTTTGACGCAATGCTATCAATATGTGCATCAAAAATCAGTTTAGAATCCATAATTACGCCAAGGTCAAGGTAATATGATCTACTCGCTGCAACGGTTGCTGGTTAATTTAATAATCGAAATAAATAGCAGACTTAGATCGAGTAAAGGTAATACAATTACATTTAGAAATATTCAGATCAAGTTTATTGGTGCGACAGTAATTCTGCAATCTGTCCAAGTCCTGCTGTAGAATCACACAATCACTTAAGTTATTTGCAAACTGGCAAATAGTAAAAATGTTGAGTTATGAAAGCATTGATCAATGTCATTTATAAATAGTATAAATAGCAGAGGTCCCAAAATAGAACCCTGTGGGATGCCAGATGGGAAGATGGAGGGTATGGATTGAGAGGAAAAACCATTGAGAACAACTGTTTGGCAGCGACATTCGACAAATGAACCGAACCATCTAAGAAGATCTCCTCGGATGCCAGCTGCTTGGAGTTTGGCTAACAGGATGGCGTGGTCGTCTTTTTTTTTTACGACGGGGAAGCGCTTGGCTTTCATTTCACCTGATAGCAAGTTAAGATAAGGCCGAAGGTGGAGGCGCACTTCACCCGGAACCCTTCCCTTGGTCTGTCAAATGCCTTGCTGTAATCTGTGTATGTAGCGTCTATTTTACCTCCCATCTCCATATCGAATTGAATTGAAATGTTTGTCCTAGGTGGGAATCGAACCAACAACCTGCAGCGCACGAAGCAGATACTACCAAGCAGGCGGGTCAATGGTATATTCTTGTACTGAGCTGTGTAGGTAACGACCCGGGCGATGGTGTCAGACATGGGTAGACCTCAGACAGTGCCGGGACTTACGGGTTACCATGGTGTTCTTAGATTATTATTGATATACCTTTCGTTGATACACGAGTCCAAACTCCCTCAAATGTTGCAGAAACACCAACATGTTGTTACTCATCCCTTCCGTGCTGTAATCCTGAAACAACACAGTTATCATCACTATTTCATAGACACAAAAAATATGCTATTATGTTAAGAGTCTATGATATATGAACTGGCTTAGCTTCAGCGATCATATCTTCCACAATACTGTAAAATTTACTTTGAAATTAATGTATGTTATAGTTCAAGATAGATGCTAGAACGCTTGTGTTTCGAAAACACATAACATTATTTCGATAGAAAATCCAAAGCTGACTCTAATTTGTACCAAAAATGTTCGCCATTCAATAAATACGGCCAATTAGGGCTTGAAACTGTGTACAGTCAATAAACACAGTATACAGCAGACGGTGTGCTTTCGATTTTCAAAATTCATATTTGTTTTACCGTAAAAAAACTAAATGTAGAAATACGCGCATATTTCTGTCACCTGGTGGTTAAGCACCGTGGTTGAGCGCATATAGCAGAAAAAAGTTGCGTTGAGTTGCTAATCTGAGGTACTATAGCCCGTTAAGAACGGCAGTGCCAACAACTGGCCAAATGTAAGTCTAACGAAATGAAAGAAACCCCGCATTTTGCGTTAAATGCAAATCAAAACTCAGTGAGCAAGTTCGACTCACACTTGTTTCTTGTTCATTTAGTTTAAAGAGTTATCGTATATTAAGTAACATAGTCCAGAAAAAAATTTGTTAGCTGTCGATCCAAATCTAATTTCAATTCGCATTTCGTCGAAAACGTGTTTCGACCATCACAAATGCCGTCAACACGCATTTGTTCCAACGAGCATTTCGCCCAACAAACATAATGATAAATGTTGGTAACAAAGTAATACCTTCCCGAGTGTACTGAAGCTGAGCTGGTACAAGAAGGCGAGGCACTCGGCGGCGCTGAGGCTGCGGCGCTCCGCCGTGTGCAGGTAGTGCTGCAGGAACAGCCACACCTGCGCGCCCGTGCTCAGCAACAGGAACTGGAAGCCGGCTCGTGTGATCACGGCCGACCCGTCCTCCGCGTCTCTACAATGTATGCTACGTGGTACAATGTGCCTGTAAGGTGGTTCTACCACCACTGCCTATATACACGGTGTAACAGAATATGTGTACTAAGCAGTGGGGGGGCTTTTCGGACCAGGAAAAGTATTTGTTGTGGTGGGGAGATATTAGTGAATTCCCATTTTCAGTTTCCCATACAAATCTTTTCATTTTCTCAATGACAATAAATAGTGACGACCCTATTCCTTTACCGCACTATGCATGTAGGTAGGTGGGTATCAGTTGGTAGGAAGATTACAAGACTGTTTTAAACACGCACAAATTTACTACCTACCTATGTTGTATGTTTTGTACGTACCTTGTTTAGGTAGGTATCAGCTGGTCGGAAGATTACCAGACGATTTTAAACAAGCACAAATTAAATATGTTGTTTCCGTCGAAAAGCGTCTTCCTACGAGCTCACGAAAGCAACGGTAAAAGGGCAGCTCCTCCACACTGCCGCCGTCAGCTCATTATTTGGAGCTTCACCAACACACAACATATTATAATATTCAGCATTACTGTACGTCTCCATTTTTTTTATTCGATTTAAAAACACACGATAATCCGAAAATTGGTCACCGGCCAACCCAAACCGCGAACGAAACGACACTAAAGTACTTTCGGTTCGGCTAGTGTTGTGGCAGGTACCTATTTGATTTTTGTCGAAAAATGTTAGGGTTCTTTTACACTACCTACGAAAAATAAAAACGGAATATGCAGTCAAAATAGGCCTTCATGCACCTATTACTTTACTTTCATGTGTCAATAAGTAGTCTAAGGTGTTCCACACCTTGCACTACCTACCTGCAGCTAGTTCCATAGTGAAGCTTGAGACAAAGATTGTACCTAGAATGACCTATTGTGTCTTTAAACACGGTGCGAATCACTAATTACGTTATTATTATTATCTAAATGTAGGTACCTAGCTTTTAGTAATGATAATGAGCTTTGTAACCAAGCAGCCGTAGATAATACCCTCAAAAAGTTCTACTTGTAATGATCTGAGTTCGAACTGAAAACAGTCGTAGATACCTAAGTATTTTTTTTTAGGTAGGTAAGTACTTTTTATTTTAGCATCTGTACGAAAAGTAGAAAATACAGATTCTATGTTCTGAATACACAAATTTTAGTGAGAACTTGGAGTCATCTCGTGAAAGTAGGTTATTAGATAGAACATATACATTGATAAATTACATAGGCACCTACAGTTACAAAAAGACGATGAATGCGATATTGGACGAACAAAAGTACATTATAGGAACGATTATTTTGTATTTTAGCTACTAACAGATAGGTAAAATTCTTATTGATTTGACAAATTAAATGTTCTAGTAATAGTAATAGAAAGCGTTTGGTCTTCATTTCAGTAACCTAGTTACAAGTTGAGATAAGGCCGAAGGTGTAGGCGCACTTCTCCCGGAATCCTCAACAAACTGAGAAACTGACTATCTTACCTCTAAATGCCGGAACACAACAATTTTGCAATTGTTGTTATAGCGACAGAATTAGGTAAGATGGTGGTAGCTAGCCAGGCGGACTTAAACAAAATCCTACCACCAACTAAACCAAGCACAATATTGCTCCCCTGGGGTTCGAACCCGGGACCTATGGATCTGAAATCGGTGGGTTGAACCACTAGACCACAGAGGTTTAATATAGTGAATCAAACGCCACTTTGCTTGCTACCAGCCTGAACCAACGTCGCGTTATTGACAGTTATTTACAGTACTTCGGTGAGATTGCCCAGGAGCTTCACGACCTTATCCTGACTTCACCATTCTTTAAAATAAATTTCGGACACACAGCTAATTATCAACCCCACCTGCTTGATGTTCCACTTTTTAGGAATAAATGCTTCCAACAATATTTTTACTTATTATCTTATTCTGATTTGTCATGGAGCTTTTAAATAACATCTTAAGCTCAAAAAAAAAAAATGAACAAGTAAAGTCTTAAAACAGTTTTCAGTTAATGAATGCTGATAGGTTCGGATTTGCAAAAAAGAAGTCTTAATTACCTGCTCAGAATAACATATTATTGTTGTGTTCCGGCATTTTAGAGGTAAGATAGCCAGTTATGGTGAAATCTGAGATAAGGGCCTAGCACATCCCCATCATACAATAAAAAAAATAAAAAATGGTGAAGGTTCATCAATTTTAGTTTCACCAACTTATTAAGCACATTTAACTTTTTTATAAGAGATAGTCACCTTGTCATAAGCCCAGCATGCAGCAGTATCCTGACGGCATCTGCGCTGATGCCCTCTGTCTGCGCTGACCCCACCATATAGTGCAACACACACTCCCAGCGCTCTAGGGCATACGCGTCTAGGAAGGCCACATCACGAGCCTTACCATCTGGCTCCAGAGATGATGACATGCTCCAAGGACGGCCTCTGGTAACACAATTAAAGCACCAGTTGATTCTGTGCAATTGCTTATATATGACTTAAAGCTTAAAGCAAACTGGAGTCACACCAACAGGAAAACACTACCAAAAGAGTTTTAAAATTGAATGATTTAGAAGCAAATTAATAATCAATGAACAGTTGTTAACCACCTCTGTGGTTCGCCCAGCGGTGTCAGGTCTAGAGGTGCCGGGTTCAGTCCACAGGGGGGAGATTTTTTTTTTAAATTTTTATCTTGCAATCAGTCCTTAAAGTACAATATGATGCTTGGTTTGGTCGGTGGTAAGACTTGGTTTAAGTCTGCCTGGCTAGCCACCCCCATTCTACCTAATTCTGTTGCTATAACAACAAGTTTAAAATTGTTATGCTCCAGCATATAGAAGGTAGTTAGTTCCTCACACTGTTAAGCATTCCCGGTGAAGTGTGCTTCCACCATCTGCCTTATCATAACTTGAAAAAATGGTGAGATTAAGGCCAAGCGCTTCCACTACACCAGTTATATTTCATTTAATTACACGCATCAAGGACAAATATTTGTGTGATGAATGAAACATTAAAACAAAAGAATAGCATATAAGTATTCTATCCGTAATCTAGTTCCCATATTATAAGCTAGGTATGCTTAGTTTGAGGCTAGATGGCGCTGTGTAAAATGAATGTCCTGTAATATTTATTCTTGTAATTGATTGTTTAATCGTTACTATACACAGATTTGTTCAAGATTACTGTAAAGACCTGGAAGATTTTTCCACAAAGACTGATGCTGCGCGGGACAGGCAATTGAAAAATGCAGAAGTGTTTCACTGTTCACATTCTAGTAATAACCAGTGGATGTAATGCATACCAACCCGCCAAGCAAAGCCACCTTCAGATTCCTCTTGAAGCTCTGGGCTAGCATCCAGCCCGGCATGCCTCCAGGAATAGGTGCTTCCTGCCATACCGACAGCTCTGACAATGCCTCACATGCCTTTAATTGTTCTCTGAAAACATAAAGTTTTTTTTTTTGCTACTTCGTTGCAAACTAAAAACACAATTGAATCACATATTCAGCCCTATCATATCCTACTAGCAAATTTATATTACATTTGTTTATGCTGTTATGTTTTTTGATAAGAGGGATTTTTAAATCTGAATCTTAATCTTTGAATGACAGAAAAGTTGGTTGGCTTGCCATGAGAAGCTTTCAAACACACTACTTTTAGATTTAAAGATTTGATTGAAGGTATATGTATAATAATATTGTAAAAACAAAAATAGCTTACTTGGCGAAATGTTGTGACACCCACGACGACACAACAGCCTGAGGTACCGGCTGCTCCACAAATAAAAGCCTTATCACAAAATGTCTAGCTAGCTCTGGTAATTCTCTGAAAAAATAACAAAATCAAGTGTAGTTATCTTTACGGGACGCGCAGTCCATTCAGAAGACAGGCTTTATTTAAGCCTGTAGCTTCAAATGTCTTCAATAGTCAGATCGAGATCGTAATAATCAACGGTTGAGGGAGATATATTTATTTTAATAATGTAACCTCAAATTCATCAATGTTTTTTTTCCATGTTATTTCTATGGATAGTACAATTCATTTCTTCTTTATAAGTGTTGTTGGTATTGTATATGCATCTTACTTACCTATAAACAGCTAAGCATATTGTAGGATAATTGTACAAAGTCTCTAAAAATTGAGCCGATCTACTCTTTAGATATTCATGAAGATTTTTGCACTGCAATGTGGGAGATGGATGTAGGTTCAGAGACTTTGACTTAGACGATGAAGACTCAGACATTTTAAAAAGAAATCAGCTAAATGGAATCATTAAATGTATACGTATTTCTGCTTTCTCCTAATATAACTAAATTGATTTCGATTCACTTTAAATTTACTTTCTCAACTAGCTATTTGTAAACAAACTACAAAGTTCTAGTTCAATGAACTTTTGATTGTTTTGATATTATATTATGAAGTCTGACAGTGACTGTCCGATCCGACAGTTCTTATTGCATGACATTGACTACGAAATTAAGCCATAGACAACTATGAAAGGTGGTAGCAAATATAAAATCTGCAAAAAAGTTGTCCACACACGATCACATTTTTATGATCATTTACGGATGTGTACGTGTAACACGTGTACAGTACAGTCGGTTTACAATTCACAACTCTTTAAAGAGCCAGAGTTAAGATAACTGTAGATTGACTTGACATGCCCAACTTGAAGGTGGCCTCACATCACATGATCACTATTTATAATGTAGGTACCTACTTACTCATTCTGAAATTAATTGACAAAAATCGATTGGAAATATTACTTTCGCACGTTACGTGATTCATTTCATTGAAGAATGATCACAAAGTGATAAGGTGCTTCGCTATAACTCTTATTCCATAATAAAATATTTGAGGGCTTTGTGGGTAGTTATTTTTGTCAAGCATTTTTTTTCCGTAGCGCCACCTCCTCGAGAGTGTGTATCGCGACGTTTCCATCCAACTATCGTCGCGATTTTTATCGCCGTGTGGAGACACGCTCAATCAGTTGTTACTGAAATAAGTGGCATGACGATAATATCGTCACGTTTTACACGCTCGTGGAGGAGGCGCCTAATCGTACTTCAATTACAATTACTAAATAGGTATTCTTACGTCCACTAATTATCTACATCTTTTTTCTAGCCTAGAGTACCTTAACAAAACGAATACTACATTTTCCATAGCAAGTTCGGTGGCATATAAGAGAACTGCCCAAGTAGAAAGGTCAGTATATAACTTAAGTATGTACTTACTTCAAATCCTTGAGAGATCTATGTACCTACTACTACGGGCTATGATAGGCTGTGATGATTATGATGATGATGATGGAAATACTTTCTACTTGTTGCTGAAATTTGAGGGGTAGGTAGGTATTTTTTAATAAGCTGTGAAACTTCTAGAATATTGTTATCGGTGTCGAGAAGAAGCCATCAATGATACCTATTCTTGTTACGTATAAGTACTTACTTTACACAGTTTACTCCATCAGCATCTGATTTTAATAGTTTGACAGAGCAACCAGTCATACCTTTTCCTATATTAGATATTTGTGTGAGTTTATCTTTTGCATTAGAAAAACATAAACGCACACAACTAGCATGTAGCAAGTTCACTCACACACTCAAACTCTAAACCCGACAAACAGCGACCATGACAGCGACATACAAGACAACAATTGTACCTAGGTTTTTCTGTGAACATGCACTTATACATACATAACTACTCGCACCCACATGCGCGTGCCGTACGTACACACACGCGGCTCACCAGGTATTTCATTCTCATCGGGATCGGCAGATGGCGGATGCAGCACACACACGGTACGCCCTCCCACCCTCCTCCAGCAGTCAGTTCGCTCGCCTCACCGCCGCCGCCGCCGCCGCCCGCCGCCGCGCCGTCAGTCGCGCATAGACAACCCTACCAGGCACCGCGCTTTCATTTCGCTCAGCACCATTTTGAGTGTATCCATTCGAACGGGACATTGTGTTGTGCTCCGTGAGAAATCGTGAACAGTTCAGAGACATTTCGTGTTTGCATCTCGATATGCCCAACGGAGGGATTGAAGCGATATCTCGAGCGCCCGTAGAAACCGCGCCTCCGTCATGAGCGAGTGATCGTCGACGTAAAAAAGCGAACGCAGGAAACATGTCCGGGCGGACCACCGACGCGGATGCTAGCGAAGGGTTCCAGTTCGAAATTCGAATGCGGTCATGTCATCGCCACTCGGATCTTTCATAAGTCACCGTCCAATGTCAAAACTGATGTTCCTCGCGCGCCTCGCCTCCGGATGAGCCGCGGACCATGCACTCCCTGGTAGCGTGGTGGGCGGTGGTGTCGTGCGCCTGGGCGCTGGCCGGCGCCTGTTCCTCCAGCGTGTCGAAGCGGCCTGCGAGGCCGGCGCGGCCGCCGCGCCCTCCGCAGCCGCCGCAGCCAAGGCTCAACGTCACCTTCCCTACTTTCAAGTGCGAGCCCGACTACTCGGAGTACTACTGCCTCAACGGCGGGTCGTGCTTCACCGTCGTCATCTCGGACAGCCCCATCTACAACTGCGAGTGCCGCAGCGGCTTCGTGGGGCAGCGATGCGAGTTCAAAGACCTCGACCATTCGTACGTGCTCACGTCGCGCCAGCTCATGATGGAGACGGCGTCGATCGCGGGCGGCGCCACCGTGGCGGTGTTCCTCGCGATTCTAGTCTGCTTCGGCGCCTGGGTGCGCCTCCACCGCGGCGGCGGCGGCTCCAAGGGCAGCGCCGGCAGCGCGGAGCGCGGGCAGGTGCAGCTGGTGGCGCTGGCGGCGCCCGCGGGCCCGCGCTCCGTGCTGGCGGGACCCCGCTCGGGGCCGCGACCGCCGTCGCTCGCACCCACGCACACACCCCGCTAGCGTGACGAACGCCGCAAAGACTCTAAACGAACGTCAAATTTTATGTGATAATTGTTTTATGAATCGTAATTTATTCGGAAGGAATCTATTTTGTAAATACGGTCGAGGATGTTCTCCAAAAATCCATCTCCCGGTGTTTGGGTGAATCGTGAACGTTGTGATGGTTGGTTGTGTTGTGAGATGGTGAACGACTGTGTACCTAATGCTACTCACTTCAAGTAGAGCCGTTATATGTTATACATATTGTTGTTTGTGCCGTATCCTTGGATATGTGGGCAGAGCCACCGTCTGAGGTTAGAGAGGGTGGATTTGAAGGGACTGTGTTGTATTAGAGAGTTGTAGCAATGGGAGCCGGTCTCTCGGGCCTCAGCTGGTGGAGTGTGGGGCTCTGCATGTTATTATTTGTTAGCATAGGTAATGTTATGAGAGGTGCAGTGGACACAGGGACTCTGGAGCGTCCTCCCTGTGTCCACTGCACTGTGCTTAATCATTGTAAATTGTATTTATCGTATATTCCATTGTATACAAGCACATTGAGTTGTGATGAAATGATATCGCTTGCGAGAGGCAGGGAGTAGCTCCGTGAGTTCCTATAGCCGTTCCATTCCATCTTCGGATAGAGTATTTACTGGTGTCAGTATTATTTTGTAATACAAGTTAAGCGGCAGCTTTATTTTTAATTTATACCAGTTATCCTGTGGGATAGTGCTGTATTATATTTGTTTAAAGGCTGAGTAAGTGCCGTCATGATGAAGGCTTATTTTTGTAAATATAGTAGGTATTTATTACATATTTATAATCGTTTATTTATTGACTGCTTTACTTAGATAATATCAATATCGAGTTGCATCTGAGAGTGCACTAGTGGTTAACGATTGTATCCTCACTTCACCCTGCTAAGCATGGCCTCGCATAATGTATATTCAATTGTAATCTCATTATGAATCTCCTTAGTCCCTTTAATAATTTAATAAAAATTGAAAACATTGGATGGTGTTAAATGCTCCTCCACAGCAATGTTCATGCCACTCCATCTTCATGATGTGCTTCATGCCTGCCATCATCCAGCGGCTACCATTCATCTAAATGTAATGGTCAAAATAAAATTGTAAATTAAGTAATCAATAAAATATGCAATTGTTTGAATGGTGACTGCTAATCCAATTGTGATGTTGATCTTCATAATGCTCTCTCGAGTTTTGTTTGGAGGAGCGCAAAAAAATGGTAAATCAGTTTACTTGGCTGTGAAGAAAGGGGCAGGGCGGCGGGCGACGGGTTTTATCCCGGACTCCTCGAGTGGCATTTCAAGTTGTGACTATGTTACCGACGCCTCCCGCCCGCCCTTCGCCACGCGGCTGCAATCCTCGTCGTACATCGATTCATGTATGAGATTGTTTATATAAACATTCCAAAGTATTTGTAAAATATTAGGTACCTACAACCCTCATTTTGAGTATCTGTTAAGACGCTACTTGTTAATTATACAGTTTTCTATTGATAATATAATTTGTTAAAAGAAAATTATAAGAAACTAAATCCTTACAATATCTTTTAAATAATCGCACCCCGTTTTGAGACTTCATTGTTAGTGTTATGTCGGTGCGTACGAGCGCCGCACCTAGTTGCTAATTATTTTAATCTTGAACTACTTTAATGTACCGAAAAACTGCTTTAAAAAGTGCGCCTGAATCCCTCATATACATATCAGTATCAGTACGAGTGGTTTGGTAGGTAGGTTTAATGTTGGAATTGACCTGATAGGTAGGTATGTAGGAAATGTAGGTAAAGAAACTTGTTACTGGTCTAGTCATTTAGTTGTGCAATGCTAGCAAAGAAGCGAGGAGGTACCTCCGTACGTCACGGCATGGCAGCACGACGGCGAGGCGCCACCCACTCGGTCGCTTTTCGTAAACTTGTGCAATGTTACCTATACCTACCTGTTGCCTAGGTACTTCGCAATAACTACTTGAATGATCGATACTCCGACGTGAAATCGATTAGACCATGTGCGTACGGCACCGACAACCGTCGGGACAATGAGCTCTTTCTCGAAACACCGAAATAAGTAGGTTTTGTTTCATCACGTTTGGGAAATCAGACAAAAAACGATACGTGATCGGATCGGCACCGCCATAAAAGTTTGGAGTTAAAATCGAGTTAAAAGCTTCGGCGCAGCGCAGTCCATTGAGCGCGCCCGGGAGCTTCGTTCTTATGAATTCCGGACCGGTCCCGAGTTCAATGAATGAGTGCCCATTGCGTCGTTTGTTGACATTCCCCGAAAACCTGCCCGCCCGGAATAGAGCTCCCTATGGAGGCGGCGGCGGCCTGCTATGGATGGACACCCGACAGAAATAGACGCTCCACTAGATATTCACGTTTTTGACTTTCGATTCTCGGCGCTTACACATTTTTTGGGCAGGAAGTCGTATCGTATCGGTATTGGAAGTGTGTCATATCATATCGCTCACTTCACTCATTGACATTTCACTTAGATGATCTTATCGAAACTATGTGGCACTGTTACTATATATATATGATACTGTTACTATATAGATAATGAGTTATCAGCCAACGAATACCTACATCCACCTCCCTGAGATCCATTCACCTAGTTCGCTCACTTCGGCCCGCCGCCGCCGAAGCCCTCTAATGAGAAAAGACAATCGGGTAATCAACGAAACGAAAGTATGGTCGTAACGTCAGCAAAACATTGTGAATGAAACACAATGCTTGGTTAGATGTACTGACCAGCCGCGGTAGAGCTGTCTCTGGTCTCAGCCGCCTCCGATTGCGGAGGTGGATAAGCTGTTTGCGAGGGTCTCCGCTTGGTCGTGCATCAGACGCCGCGTCGCGCACTCGACCCACGCTCGGGCGGCGGCGGCGGCGGTGGTGACCGCTACCAATTAAGATGCCTTCGTGCTTATTCCTTCTTGTCATACTGCGGAAATCTTCCTGCGACTTTTATGGTGCTCTCTGTACTGTACCTACCTACTACTAATAACAGGCATTTGCTACAGTTTTTAAGTTAACCTACTTAGCTATCTTATATTGTTGCAGGGTAGGTACCTATAGCTTAGCTTGTTATAGGTACTCAGGTATAAAAATTGCCAACGGTAGACTAATTGTGAATTATCCCATAGACGACAATAATTATCCATATCGAGTGGACAATATACTCCGTTCACCTCTACTTGATAAACCGACGCATATTTTACGTCATCCTTCAGAATAAATTATGGCAATACGTAGACAAAGCTATAAAGTCGTCGATTATCACCCATTTCGGCTAAGAATGTAGGATTATGGACTTGCAGTATGTTGGTGGGCAGTAAACTGTCGATTATGCAAATCTATGTAGGAAAATGAGCTTTAGGATTCGATTGTCTGTTCCATGATGGACACGACGAGGATCTAACTTTTGATACTAATAATAATAATAATATTTAATTTATTCATAACAATTAACATTTTCAAGCTTACTTATGCGTACCTATGTATCAAATGTCTTATGTCGTTATTGATTAGGTTTACTTCTTTATAGCCGGTATTTGTACCGTTTAGATAACTTTTCCAATTACGGTAGGTATCGCATATTTTGGGAAATACCAGACAAAATTTCGTCATGCCAGATTTCCAGGAAAATGAAGCACAATAGATTCTTTGGTAACATTATATACCTACCCTACTATTCATACACCGAGTATAGTGAAACGACAGGACCGTTGAATTAAATAAGATCTCTTTCCCTTCTTCCTTTGTACACTACAAAAGAAGCATATCTGAATCAATAGGACTTCTGATTTGGGCTGTGCTTAAATTGTCAAACATTCAGCTATACACGACCATTTAATACCACATTTAGATAACCTATACAAGTGATGTTGTGGCAACAACGTGTATGATTACAAGATAGCACTTACCTAGATTCTACAAAGAACAGTCATACGTTGGATATGGATTTGGTTGATTTACCCACTGAGTCAACTCGCTGTATCTTTTCTTGCTTAACTACGTCAATGCCGCCTGCGTCACTATAATACCCTAGTTTACCTTAAGCGCCTAGAATAATTAATTTACACTTTAAGCCTATGCAATAATACATGTTAGCTTATATCGGCTATCCCCTTAACGATGACGCAAAAAATACATGAGCTGTTGCCATCCATTGATTTCCCGCGGCCGATGTCGTCGATGCATCGGGTGGTCGTTTCCCAGCGGTAATAGTTCCTTCAGCTGGTACTGATATTCTGTCTGCAATAAGAAACTAGTTTATCAGTCTTTATTAAATCCTTTAATTGGTGATTTTGCTTGGAGCAAATTTGGAACACTACTTAAGAGTGTGTGATATGTGAAATGGTTTAGCTTCAGCGATCATATCTTCCACAATACTGTAGCATTTACTTTGAAATGATATAGTTCAGGATAGATACTAGAACGCTAAGGTTTTGAAAACACGATTACATAAAATATTCTTTTATTTTTTAAAATATCCAAAGTTGACTCTAATTTGTGTCTAAACTAGAATAAAGTTGCGTTGAGTTGCTAATCTGAGGTACTATAGCCCGT
The DNA here is from genome assembly GCA_951394065.1 of Venusia cambrica. Taxonomy (NCBI): domain Eukaryota; kingdom Metazoa; phylum Arthropoda; class Insecta; order Lepidoptera; family Geometridae; genus Venusia; species Venusia cambrica. The sequence goes on along the minus strand of OX596037.1, from coordinate 694,178 downwards.
TAATGAACGTTCAAGTTAATTGAAATCACTTGGCATCGAGGGATAGTGCAGAACAGCCAACAAACTCTTTGTCGTCTTCAGTTTGTCTTTCCTTTAAGTATAAGTGAATACTTAGGTGTCTGTTAGAACATCGTGTTGTCGGCCATATTGTCACTTGACCTAAAACTGTCTAAAATCATAAAAAATACCTAAATCTACTTACCAATTGCTTCAATAAAATAAAAGAAAAACTATGTCGGTAATTTTTATTCAGTTTTCGAATTTTTAATATTAAGTAACCCGTGGAAGGCTGCCTTACCTCTACATCTGTCTGTGACTAGTAAAACAACCAGGAATTCGTTCCCATCAACCCGTGGGTATCACAAAAAGAACTTACCCCGAAAATGTCAAGTATTAGGACCTCTTTTTGGTTTGGGCTCTGCTTTGATAGTCAGTCTCATTTAGATGAGTTAAAGGCACAGACAGTGTATGCAGTTCCATGTATAGCGACTGTTCGCTTGACGGTCCATCTGTCTCAAACGCAGAAGCACCTGACTCGACAAGAGGTCGACATTAGCTGTCAAGTATTCATATTGTCCGAAGCCCATCTTCCAGTCGAGCGGCACTTCCTGGGCATATGGCGGCGGCGGCGCAGGGGCACGTGCGGCAAAAACACGCGTCGTCATAGATTATGGCGTAATTTATAGGTGTGGGGGGTTTTGATGTTGATTGTAATAAAAACTAAATTATGAGGATTATGGATGGCGACAGCGATTCAAGGCAAGAGTATGCTGTTGAACTGGAGGACATTTAGGAACTGATAATGTTACCCATGCTCGTGTGTGAGACAGGCTGGTCGCGATGATGAGGTTGACTACTCTACCAAAATATTTGCACAGATTTGAGAAAAATGTAATGAAAAACATCTTGATCGGCTTCTTGGTGTTAGTTATGATAAGGGTTGAAGAGCGCACTTCACCCGAATCCTCAAAAGACTAAGGAATTGAATCTTACATCTAATATTATAAACGATATCGGTTTGGCCATAATCTTTATGCATGGCTTGGCAGGAGGTTTGGAGATTGCAGTGTATGAAAACAGCTGAAAACGATGTTTCCTTTTTTCTGGCTTAAGTATAGAGTTCGTAAATCGTCAAGAACTTTATTAGCTTAACCCTTCTCCATTTTCTGTGAACCTAGTAGATACTAAGTAGTACCTACACAGAAAAAGCGCAGTCCCGTTGATTGTTTTGTATCAAACTTTTGGATATTTCATCTATTCACTTCATTAAAATGTAGCACATGAATAACATGAACTTGCTTATCTTCGTACGTAAACTCCAGAAGTTAGACAGTGTCCTGTCTCCGCACAACTCTGTGCCCGCGAATCAAGTCGAGCCAGTCGAGAGGTCTGTAAAAAAGCAGCACGTGGCACCTGCCTCCGCGTCATACCACCGCGGCTGAATGGCAGCGCTCGTTGCCAACTCGACATTCCAAGCGATGGGGATGATTAGGGACGATTCTAACAGGATACAAAGCTTAAGTACCCTCTAACCTACTGAAAATAGACGGATAATCACATTTTGATTTTAACAAAAGGCCAATGAACTTGTCTTTAATTATCATCATCATTAGGGATCGCGATATCGATGTAGGTTTAAGTAGATGTTCCAATGAACTCAAGTGTATGTCCCTTACACTTTAGTCGCTTTTTGAGAATTTGACATCCGCCAGGGTGGTTGGAGATGTTAGTCTTTGCCGGGGCCAGCAAAACCTGCACAGCTAAGATCGCCAATAGCTTTCCCCAAGGAGATAACGGTAAACCCCTTTAGGTGGAGGCTCATGCCCACAGACGATGGGAACCACGACGGTCTGTGAATTGCTAACCATCTTAACCATTAGAATTTGTGTGAAAATTTAAATAACTTTCTTAAAAAGTTATATTTCCATACAAAAGACATAAACGCGCTCTAAAGTTTGTTATGGGGTGTCTCTGGCACTTAAACTTGCCACTTGTGAAGTTTCTAAGGGCCTCTTACGTATCCATTATACTTTAGTACTTGTCTACAATCTTGAACAGTGAATTAAACCTCCCAGGGTGGCTTGGGACACAAAAAAGGATGATATGATATGTATGTGCATGTTTTGTATGTGAATTAATTGGGCTCATAAAAGTGATCGGTTTACTTCTACGGCCCATATTCCAGATCTCAACGCAAATCGAGATTTACACAGATTCTTCCATATCAGTATTTCCACTCCGACCAACTGAACGGAACATCTAGCTGTTCTAGTAGTTCGGAACTCGACGAAGCCATTTGTTCCAATCAACTGGTCAGATACTTATAAATAAATAAATATAATATAAAATTCATTTATTTCGGACAACTTTAAATCGAAATAACACAAATTAGATTTAGATCCATATCATGTTAGTAACAAATTAATCTTATTCTATGTTAGGGTGTTGGTGACAATGCGAGTTAAATTCAACTAGAGTTATTTCAAACAGTGCAACCGAGCAATCAGTGAAAACAATTATTTCATCATTATCCGGTTACAGTGCTTGAGGAACGGGCTATTCCATTTATTGAATAATGCATTCAGGATGATGTTGGTGCTCCCGTGTAGCCTGTACAGCAACGAGGCGACTTTCTTTCGCTTGCATGCATGAAAGCCGTCCGTGCGTGCCTCCGCGAACATGCCGGACGCGCTGCAGAACAGCGGGAGCCCCAGCAGCTTCCTAAATGCATTATTGTACAGGACGCGAAGGTTGTTGACCACTTTTGAGTATATGTGGTCCATAGGCTACTGAAAGAAAGAAATAAAGAAAGAAAGAAAGAAAATATTTATTTTGCCAAAATACATAGCTAAAACAATAGAAGAAAAACACAGAAAAAAATCATAAAATAATTGACAAAAAAGGATACCACTCAGCATAATGCTATGGAAGGGGCGCTGAAAAAAACCAAAGCCAAAAAGGCGCCAAAGCGCTGGTCTTCCGTGGTACCCTGATCGAGTTGGTAAGCTTAAAAATAAATTAATGTAGGTACTGCACGGTCTAACTTAATTATTATATAATATAAAAGACTTGAGACTTACTATCTTATAAAATGTATTAATTGCATAAATATAATGTTTTCAAATGCCACGTAGCACAGTGCTATTAGAAACATCCCACCAAAGACTGACTCAAGAAACGGCTGCCTGTTTCTAACAATTTTTGCGATTCCAGTAAAATCTTATTTAATTTTTTTTTGAAGGAATATAATGAGTTGAGATTTCGGATCGGTGGAGGCAAATTGTTCCAGCATTTGGTATAGAACGGCATACTGGTGTAGAACGTTTGACAAAAAGATTTAAACAGAGTGATTTTCGCTTCTTCAGAACATCGATAAAACCTACGTACCAACATATTGGCTCTCACGGTCAACGCCCTTTACTCTCTCTCCATGTTTCATTTTTATTTTATTTTATTTATTTGGGACAAAAAAAAACAGTCATACATTGTGTATTGAAAACTAGTATAGAACTAAGTAGGTAAATAAATATATGACCCACAACTTTATCCACGGGTTGATGTTCATCTCTAGTTCATCACAATGTGACCTAGATATTTGAACTGGGTAACTCTCTTCAGCACCGATCCATTAAGCATAACAGTCATGTTTACTCCTTTTGGTGGGAATACCATGAACTCGCCCTTTTTTACATAATATTGGAGACCGTGACTTCTAGCATAATTTTCAAATGTCCCCAACATGTGAAAATTATGCTAGATGGAAAAATTATGCACATACATAACATGTTTTTCCAGTGCGCTGATAGATGGCGCCAGCAGAACCATGTCACCCGCATAACTAATGTTATTTACACTTATTCCATCAATATGGCATCCAGTTGGCATCCTGCTGAGACCTTTTACATACAGGTCAGGTCTTTTACATTAAGGTTAAACAAGTGGGGGTTACCACCCCTTGTCTCACCCCGCGTTCCAGTCCATATGCATCAGACAGCGCCCCTGCCCACTTAACCTGATTAGATTGATTATCGTACCAACATTCAAGAACAGAACAAAGTTCCTCAGGCAAGCTAGTTTTGCGTAGCTTTCGCCACATTTGTCGTAGCACACTGTGTCGAAAGCACGCGAAAGATCTAGAAAACACGCATAGACCGGTTTCCGTCTATCCACGTAGTAACAGTATTCTTAAATACTAGTATAGCAGTCTCAGTGGACAGTCCTTTCCGAAAACCGAACCGGCCATCTTGCATCTGTAAGTGTTGGTATAGGTGCCTATCCAGAATCCGGTCCAATACCTTAGCTATAGTGGTTGCCAGGGATATTGGCCTACAGTTGTTTACATCTGAAATGTCTCCAGTTCTGCTCTTAACTATGGGTACAACAATAGTTTTCATGCACTCAGAGGGCAGGTACGCATGGCTGATGCACAGGGAATAGAACAGTACTCCTGACGCCCATCATGTCCCAGCGACATACCCGTACTCATAGTTTGGATGACTTTTCTCACCTCACTAGCTATCACTCGTTTCAGGGTAGCATCAAGACATTGATTAGGCTCAGTGTCAGACGACCCCGGTTTATCAGCCTGTCCTAAGATTGACCTAACCTTGAAATGTTTCCCAAATAAGTCAGCGACCTGTTTTGGCTCAGATAAACCAACAACGCTGGCAGGGAGGCTGGGTTTTGAGTCAAATTTCTTAATGGTTTGCCAGAATTTTGAAAATTGCTTACCTTTTCTGTGACTAGCGATAATATCCATTTTTTTTTAATTATTTAGTTAAAACTTTTTTCCTAACGAACCTACTGTTCATCGAGTTCCATTCTGCACTACTAGTTTGTCTGTTCAGTTGGACGGAGCAGAATAACTGATCGTCTTGTCTCCACCAGGCTTATCCTCGAACCCAATAAAATTCCAATTCAAAATCAATCGCAATCCAATACTCTAACAATATTGACCGATTGCCTCTTTGAAAAACAATTTGATAGCATTAGATTGAAATCGGAATTGCGCTAATATTGGATTATGATTGTGTACTACTTCAAAATTTGGGCTTTTATCAGTAGACAGTGATTACAAATAGTTTAAAACATCAATCTAAACATATTTTCAAAAAAATTCAATATAAAAATCGTTATTTTGACAATATTTTATTATTAATTGCGGCATGGATGCTAACCCGTTGCTTATGGCGTAGATAGATTGGACAATTCGATTCCAATCGCTATTAGTTCAATCAATATATTAGTATACACAATATGAAATCAATTTGGCGCTAGGTTTGCATTCAAGAGTGTTCAAGAGTAAGAAATGACACAAATTCAATACCGATTCAATACCGATCGATCGGAAGCTGATAGGTAAGAGAGAACCTGATTCCTCAGTTTGTTGAGGATTCCGGGGGAAGTGCGTCTCCACCTTCGGCCTTATCTCAACTTGTAACCAGTTGAGATGAAGGCCAAGCGTTTCCCCGTCGTACACTAAAAAAAATAAAAAAACATGAGTATAGTATTTGTGTAGGTATGTCTTCCTTGATATAACCCGTAGGTAATTAGGTACTGTGCAGTATTTTGCATTTAATTTTGTCCTAAGTTTATATCCGCAACCATCCATCATCAGATTAAAAATAATTTACGTTCCTATCCGACAGCAATGGAATAAAAGTTCAATTTCTCTAGAAACCGTGGCGTTCCCACGCGTGGGAGCCATTGTCTCGCCGTGGGCCCATTAATGTACACAGTGATACCGAGCACTGTCCTCTGGTCACTGATTAGAGGACTGCAGTTATTGAACCTGTCATACGCTTTTATTATAAACTAAAACATGAGAAACTCGTGGCGGTACAATAAAAAAATAATTAAATAAAACGGGAAAAAAAACTTAATAACATAGCTGTAGTAATATTAAATTAGTAAATACCTAGTTTTTGTCATGATAGGCCCTTGAATCTCGAAGAAGGCGACTAACGTCACTAGGTGGCCTAGTGATGTTAGAGTCACAGAGGCCACCTAAGTCGCCTCTGGGATCTATTGGTTCAACCCACCAATTTCAGATCCAGAGGTCCCGGGTTTGATCCCCATGGGGAGTACAATATATTGTGCTTGGTTTGTTTGGTTGGTGGTAGTACTTTGTTTAAGTCCGCCTGGCTAGCTAATTCTGTCGTCATAATAACAATTAAAAATTGTTGTGTTCCGGCATTTAGAGGTAAGATAGCCAGTTCCTCAGTTAGTAAAGGATGGGGTGAAGTGCGCCTCCGCCTTCAGCCTTATCTCAACTTGTAACCAGTCGAGATGAAGGCAAATTGCTAACCCGTCGTAAAAAAAAAAAGTCGTCGTTTCATATTGGTTTTAATCACAACGACGGCTTTTCTGATATTTTTTTCCGTTATATTGAGAAGTCAAAAAAAAGCCGACACTTTTATTGAATCTGATTGAAACTACAATGAAACAAAGTCAGGTAACAGGCCATCAGCTGGGCAGCAGCCTCTGCCTGGTTACTAAACACCAACACTGCGATCACCGTGCCAAGCGTGGTAATTACAATCCCCGCATTGCAGTCCATGTAGATTTTTTTATCATCATTTTCTGTTGCTATAATTTTGCAACAACATTAAACATATTCATTATAATGATTCGATTTATAACATAAAAAGCTTCAACTTAGAACTTACCTATTTTCTACAAAGTGGTGTATTGCAGAATGATCTGCAATACACCACTCAAGGCAACAATTTTCAGAATACTTACGTACTTTTGTGAACAAACATAATGTTCCGATTGGCTCGTCGCATCAAGCGCCGTACCACAGAATAACTACTAGTACATATATACCTCTACCTACCCTATATCTTAAAACTGTCATTTTTCTTAAAAATCTTTAGTCTAAAAATATACAATTAAATTAACTATGTACAAAGGAATCAGCCAGATTACCTAAGGACCGTTGCAAACGGCCTATAGGTAACTCTATAGGTTCCAGACTGGTACCAGACGGAAGCGTGCCCAAGACACGCAGCATTGCCACGCTGAATAGCTATGCTAATTCGCTGGCTTAAATAAGAGCCAGCCCTTGGGTCACGTGTCGCCTCAATCAAAAGCCCCGCAAGATTTTTGAAAACCCGGAGGGCATTCATTTAACAATAATATTAATATGAATTCTCAATAAAACATATTTTCCTATTTCGATATAATTTTTTTTCTTTCCCTTACCTTTAAAAAAAATATTTTATTATTATTAAATATTACACTTTAATAAATAATTATAACAATAATCTGTAGGTACCCAAATATAAAAGATTATCTAGCTCCTATTGATGAGCACCGGCTGAAACCTAGCAAGGTCCGCTTCTAGGCTAGGAGTGAGAACTGACAATGAGGCACGTCCAGCGGGAAGCGCCATTAACCCAGGAGCTAAGCAGGAAGCCGTTGATTTACCTCCATTTACGTGATTCACCGACACCTTCGTATTGGCCGCAATTGGTCTGAGGAACCGCCTCAAGGAACCTAGGAATTCTACATTCCGCCGAAATGTATGTAACTGAATCATGAGTCTATCGAGTGATAGAGTAATTCAAATGGAAGCCGCCCCAAACTACTAACAGCCCATGGATGTCCACTGTTGGACACAGCCTCACAAACAACGCCAAAACCCCGTAACCGCTTCAATTATGTCATTCCCTATTCCTAGTAAGGAAGAAACTGAACTGACGGGTCAGTTTCATCCCGCGTGCATTTTTTTTATTTTACGGGACCCAGGGTCTCCACTTCAATCCAATGTCAAGTAGGTACTGTCGCGATCGCGACTTTCGAGTGTGTAACATTTGGAAGCTTTGAACATTTTAGATGCATAATATTAGCATTCGGGTCTGAGGATTTGTTTTGCCAAATTATCGGAAAAAATATAAGAATGTTTGCCACCGGTCACTATCTCAGGCCACACGTCCGCGAGACGTGTACGTCATCAGTGACGTCACCACACCATGTCAGGCAATGGGCCCACGCCGCGCCCGCCTCCGAACTCTGCACAATTTGACAAAATGCCTAAATTACTGATTACCTACTCCGAAGAATATTCACACTATCTGGACTTTCAGACTTTCCTACATTTTAAGAAGGACATGCATTATTATTTGTGTCGGACTAAAAGTATGTAATCTGGCCTCATAGTTGTGCTTTCTGCGCTGTAGGTTGTGGTTCACCCAGGACAAAAAAATGATATTTTTTCCTAACGCAGAAGCGTTAGCCTGTTTCTCATTTGATTTCAAGCTAAAATGCCGAAAGGCCGAAGGTGAAGGTGGAAGCGCACTTCACCCGGAATTCTGAACAGTCCGAGGAGCTGGCTATTTTAACCCTAAAATGCCGGAACACAACAATTTAGAATTGTTGCTTTACACTAGGTAAGATGGCGGTAGCTACTGAAGGTACACGCCTGGCTAAAGGCGGACTTGAACAAAGTCCTACCTCCATACCTATTTCTGCCGCCACGCAGCACTGGTGTGTTTCGGTATGAACGGGTTGATTATTGTACTCTTCTGGGGATCGAGCCCGGGACCTCTGGATCTGACATCGGTGGGCGAGCCACTAGATCACAAACGTTATTGATCGAACGGAACCTAAACCTGCACACTCTTGGGGTCCATTGTCCTATTGTATTTTATAGTAATTTCATTGTAGCTTTAGTTCTTTAAGTCAACTATTATGTGCCATGATCGTAAGCAGATTTTTTCTGTGTGGATAGTAATTATATTTGAAGCGACGTCCTTCACCACTGCCTGGCACCGTCCGTCCGAGCGTGCCGCCAACGTGTTGCCCATAACCAGCCAGGTCTGGGGTCACGCAGTCTGCGCAGTCACGATCACCTCACTTTGGGGCTTCGCTGGGGGGCTTTCATTCAAAATCTGGTAGTAGGTACTTCGCTTTCGTCAAGAACCCACAAACCGAAGTTGAGGTCACTTTCCATCCAGCCCGAACGCCGTGAATTGACTTGCGTGACCATGACGGAGCCATCACGCCGGACGGTGCCAATATCTCGGTGAATTGATCTCTCAGAGCGGACAACTTCACGCTTGCTACCACGCAGACTCACGCCTGTTTCCCAGAGGGGTAGGTAGAGACAACGGCTTTCTATATCCTCTTATTTTAACCGCTTTTGTGGTCTAGTGGTTCCAGGGGGAGTACAATATTTTGAATGGTTTGGTTGGTGGTAGGACTTTGTTTAAGTCCGCCTGGCTAGCTACCACCATATTACCTAATTCTGTTGCCATAACAACAATTCTTAAATTGTTGTTTTCCGGCATAGAGAAGATATTGGTGTTTGTCCAGACAAGCACCAGACGGGAGTTCGTCTGGTACTGTTCTGGATCAGTCGAGTTCCCTGTATACCGTTCATAACGTCGTAAGGTAGCCCGACTGTTTCTTTGTGTCTCTAAACACAATGCATTATTTTATAGTATGAGTATGTATTTAGCAAACAATATTTATAATAAATAAACAATGCCATGTTAACCTCACTTTATCAATTTGTTATTATGAATCGACGTTAGTCGTTAGCTACCTAGCCAGATAGTCAATGCCTGGAGTACCCTGATTTTCACTGTCCAGTATGAACGTACATTTCGAAATGGCATGTCCAAATCGAAAATAGTATATTTTTTCACACATCCTTATCCATATTTTTTCTAAAAACGGGCGAGTCATTTCGTAATTATCAACTACCTACGTTTGTATTTAGCTGTACTCCTGGGCGGTGAGATCGTGTTAAATGGACGCTTGAGCTATTTACTCTCAGACATGTCTAGATTCAAGAACACGTAAACTGTATAGAGCTGGTGATGCTGAGTCAGAGCGACGGTAGCCTAGGTCCACGATGTTTACTCTCCAAAACAATACTGAATGTGAGAATACAAACAGTGGATGGAGGCAGCAAAGCAAACAACAGTCTGTTGACTGTCGGTCAGCATTCTTTGACGAGTTGACGCACAGGTCAAACTACTGTATGATACACTAGCTTCTGCACGCTGCTTGTGCTACAAAAAGTCATCCCTGTTCTAGAACAATATCTGTGAAAATTTCAGCTCAATCTGTTCAGTAGGTAGTTATGGCGTGAAAGAGTTACCTTTGGAAATTATATAATTACGTTTTAAAAACTAATAAGAAAACCGACTTCGATGAAGAATATGATACAACTTTGTTTACCTGGATGACGTATTTTTTCCAATTATTTTGATGACAGATGGACGGACAGACAGACAGACGCGTGATCCTATATGGGGTCCGTGTTTTCTTTACTTTTGAGGTAATACACCCAAATCGCTTCAAGTGTGCCTATAATATTTGAAGAGTTCCCTCTATTTTTCCAGGATCCCTTCATCAGATCCCCTAAAAATATCCAAATCACTTCAAGTGTGCATATAGTGTGCTTTGACTTTGGGCAAAGCAATTACTGTCTACTAAAGTTATAATACGAGTAGGAACATTTAAAGATTGTCAGACCAACTTATGTTTAATTTACTTGTGAATTAAATGAGAATTGTTTGTGAGTAAATGTAAGATTTGTTTAGGTTTATGTGTCGTATCATGATTCGGTTTCGCAAATGGAGCAAGACGATGACTTCACGGCAGGATAGAGTGGGCAGAGCCAAATCCTAAGGTCTGTAAACCGTGTACCTATACGTAGTACTATATTATTTATGAGTTAAGATGTCATAGGTTCACATGGTATGGTTTTGTAAAGAGGAGGGATGAAAGTTATGTCATAACGAGAAGAGTGAAGGATATGAGTGTGGATGAAAAAGGGGTACAGATAGGCCGAAGATATGGAATGACATTCGATAGAGGAGAGTGGAGAGTGGAGGACATGTAGTACCGATCGCTACCCCATCTAGTGTGGGACAGGGGGCAGGAATGAAGATGACGTAGAGGTACTATTCTTTATTCTTATCTACTGGTATGAATCTTAGCAAAAAATAAAAATGATGCCTGGGTTCCACTAGGGTTAATTATTCTGTCCCCAGATGGTATAGGTAAAGGTCAGCTAAGTAAATACTTCTCGCTGTGCTTCAAAAAAGCTACGAAACTAATATCTATCGTACTTTTCATAATGGAAAGAAATGAGAAATTTCAAGGAAATTCTCGTTTCAACGCAAGTGACGTAAGCAGTGGAAACGGACGAGGTACCTACTCGCAAGTCGTCATGTGAGTTTCCCCATACCTACCTACCTACCTATCCCATGTTTACTTAGTACACGATTATCACACAGTATCCATAAATGGTGAAAATGGTGACTGTAGCCGATGACACAATGTTATGACACTACATGAAGTAAACATATAGGCAAGGCATTCCAATTAGGTACCTACCGACCTACTTATCTCGAATTAAGGAATAGGACTCGTTGCCCTCGTCTTTTCCCACACCAGCGCAATCTTGGAATCGTAAAGTCCAGAGTGAACAGGTTCGATGACAACTACTTGATCTAATAGTTTTCTAATATTCAGCGAAAGATTTTTTTTTAGTTTGATTTTGAATCTTGAAGATCCCTCTGTAAATCTGCGAGTAGGTGAAAATATCCATAGATCTAGTTTTAATTTCACTACCTAAGTGTTGGCATTAAAATTAAAAGGAGGCAATTTTCAGAATCGCCTTATCTCAAAGCAAATGGCAATAAGATTGGTATTCACCTATTATACTGGTGTAATCTGGTCGTTAAAGCCGACCTCAACATCTGTATACCTTTATCTTAACCTTAAGGTATCTATTATAATGTTACCAGTTTATCGCAAACACGTGTTACACAAAGACCTTAAAATGCGAAACAATAAAATAGGAAAGCCGATGCACGTGCTGGACCGTATTTGATAAGATTACGGGGGACAAAGCAGGTAATTACCGAGCGATACAACGATGGGGGCGCTCACCAGATGGTTTGCTGTACCAAAGTTTATGGGATTTACCTGTTAGTATGTTAGGTAGATAACTTTCATATTATTGATATTTATTTTATACGGATAATGCAGCCAGTGTCCGTCTGGTTCTGGTCTGGAACAGTTGAGTAACTATAGACCGTTTGTAACTGTCCCTAGGTAGCCCGACTGTTTCCCTGTTAAATAGTTAGTTTTTGTACATATTAAATCTAAATAATCTGAAAACAGAAATGAATTTAGGTACAAACCAGCTAAATTAGTTTGAAAAAAAATCTTCTACTTTTTTCTAAAAACAAAAAGTACTTCTGAATACTGTACCTGAATGGATGGAGAAAAAGTAGTGAGAACATTTTTTTCATCTGCACTATGAAATAGCATATAAAATATAAACAAAATGAGGTAGACCTACCAACAACCAAACCAAGCACAATATTGTACTCCCTGGGGATTGAACCCGGGACCTCTGGACCCGACACCTGTGGCCGGATCACTAAGACAACAGAGGCGGTTAATTGAGCAAGTTCAATTATTGTTCAGTTGTCCTTCTTTTTAGTTGTCTTCTTCAGTTGTCAGTTGTACAAGGGTCAATTCAATTCAATTGAATTGAAAAATTGTACAAGGGTGCCTCTAATTAGAAGCACCCTTGTTAGTTGACTTGAGATAAGTAGTTGTCGCTCATCACATCTCATCACCTCGTACATGTACAACCCGCAATCGTCAGGCATGAGCCACCTCCATGTGCGTAACTGCAGAACAGCACTAGCTTGTTCCATCAATCCAAAAATGCGACATCCCGCCTGGAAACTAGAAACTCTGCACTGGAAGAGCCTTACACTTTACAGTTGGCGGTTCATCATCGACCTATCGCAGTCCACTGCTTGCTGGACTGGAATCTCCGAATGTACATCCCTGAGTCTTATCTTCGGCCCTTCTCATCCACACCCCGCCCGCCATGCACTGGTCATCGATTCATTAGCCGGAAGACGTCCTAACGTGGTCTCCACTGGAAGAAATTCGCTGGTTTGCCGGTTTAGTACTTAACCTTTTACCTGTTCCATTAATAACTAATATTTCTTTGAAATATTGATTTTTGCTTTTCGTCACTAATCGCATAAACTAAATTCCTTAGAAATTTATCACAATGTTGCTTCGAAATGCTTATAAATCATTGTGCATTACTAAATAAGGGACATATATTTATGAATACAAACAATTTGATACAATGTAAACTAACTATATAGGTACTTATGGAATGCACTCCATAAGTATATAGGTATGAATTTGAATGCATGAATTATAATATACAAACAGTCGGTCTAAATGTTAGTAGGTAATTACATTATAATACCAAGCATCACTATCCACTTGGGTATCCCTTCAACTCTTGATTTTTTCTGACCCCTAAGATTAAAAAGTCTACTTTAAACTAATCTATCTACGGTCAAGTAAAGGATCATATTCCTTCAAGGGCCAGACAACAGACAACAACAGAAAACTTTCATTCACAAACTCACGTATAGTACTATTATATGGTAGAGTGGCCACAAGACAACGACCACCAAAAGCCATTCAAAATCTGTAAAAAACTTCATCAATGGGCGTGCGAATACAAATAATTTTGACACCTGTATTTCGTGAACCATTGTACCTGTACGGTGAGGTAATGTAACAAGGTAACAAGAACAAAGGGATGTCCCGTGGGAACCTTTGCGAGTAATGCTGTAAGGAGATTGCATTGTTGCAGTGCAGACCTCTTTGATGCACATTTTATTCTCTTCGAATACCCCATTTGTGAGCACGTAGTCTTATTACTAATGTAATACGGCCTGCGATTCCAACTCTCGTAGACCCCAAATAAGCCCCAGTAGGCAAATTGTCACCTTTGGGGCCACTTGACCTAGTTGCTCGTATACATAATGACGTCACGGGGTCACTAACGGTGAATTATGGTAGCCTGGGATATATGTTTCAGTTAATGTCTGCCTAGAGGGTCTCCTGCGTGACATCATCGTTAGGCGCGTACATATTGCTAAACGAGCCTTACATTTTTTATAGAGATCTGTCAAGTTCACGCTTTAGCCACCACACCACACCACAATTTGAGTGACTTTTTAGCAAGTTGAAGAGCAGTGACAACTTATAGGACTTGTCTGTAGGTTTCAGCATTTCAGATCTTATTTATTTCATTCATAAACAAATTGTATATTGATTTCAATAAATTAAACCATTCATTTTTGTTAATGTTAGTGTGAAACAAAATCGAAGATACTTGGTTTATTTCTATTATCAAATAAAAATAAATTCGAAAGAATTGCCATTTTTTAAAAAACCATAGAATATATATAAGTTTTCTATCCAATCCAATATTCTTTAGGTATTGTGGTAAAACCCAATGATTTCTACTAGGTACCTCGACTTGAGAATACTCTACAATGTTCGCAAAACCACTTTTTCTTTACTATAAAGAGCTCATGTCAATCACGCACTTGGCCATACCAAAGTTATTCTTTGAAAGCTTATTGCTCACTTATTCACAACCGGATATCGGAATGCGGATCTCCGGATTAAATGTAATGAAATCCTTATTGGTATAAAAAAACCAAAAAGGATTTACTAAAACACCAAAGTAGGTCAAAATAAACACCAAAATGACTTCATCGGGACATTCAAATGAACAAGTCCATCTTTTGGCGCCTCACATCCCGCCACTCGACTGATTGAATGATTGCTGTTTTGCCTGATTGAATGATTGCTTGACGCGTGACCTGACACTGATACAATATCCTTATCAACGGACTGACTCATGGTTTTCCATTTTCCTCATAAGAATATTCAAGAATGGTAAATTATTTCAGTCAATGACGCAATTTTTAAACATGCACTAAGTTTTGCGTTAGTTACTAGTAATAATAATTTAATTAATTATTATTTATTGCTAATTTTGATGCTGTCGCCCACCCCTTGTTGTACCTTATTGCCATTGTCACCTTTTCTGACATCCACAGGCGGAAATTGTTTGTACCTATATTTATATTGTATTATTCAATAAGTTAATTTTATTTGGTGGTGGTAGAAATAAATGGTTTTCTTCCTTTCTTTCTTTACCTACACCTAAACTATATAAACCAGAGACTACCGAACGTTTATGCCAACTACAGCTGGTAGAGTGAAGACAGTACCTAGAGAAAATGTAGATGAAAACTTATATCTACAGCGCCTCAAGCGTAAATAATAAGAACATCATTTGGCATAATACAACCTATAAAAAACTGGGAAGGTACTGTGATTCTGTAGTAGGGATAAAGGAACCATTTCCACAATAGCCACGTAAGAAAATGTGGTCAAATCGAAATTGGGTCAGCCTCAGCCACTGCAATTTCGCAGAGTATTAAACGAATAATTACAGAGCATGGCCGATAGGCAGCTGTGGGCAGATGTGTGGACTTGTCATTATAATCGACCTTTCGTTAATTAGGTATTATGCATAGGCCACACTTATGTTAATTAGTTGTGGATATAGCTTATTTTGTGTTCCATCGAGTCATGTTTATGAACTGACGGAATAGCTGTGTGCGTTTAAGTATAATACAGTCAGATACTTAACAGCTTATGTCCACGGCTTGAAAAGTAGCCTATTTTCTTCCCCAAGGGGTACACTATATCCATGCAAGATATTATAATAAATTCAACCGAATAGTCGTGTGAAAAGGTAATACACAATCAAACATAAGGTAATGCACATACATCGTACATTTTTTTTTCTATGATTTTATTGATATTAAATGTTCTATCGTTTCATGAGGATGATTGATTGATGTCGATTGACTCACAACAGAATATCAGCGCTGACCTGTGTTGCAGTGAGGCATAATGCTGAGTTGTGTCCAAATTGCTGCTGTAGCACACAGCACAGACTGTACTCACATAGTACTCGTGTTTTTCTGTTTGTCAATTTCATTCTGTTATGTTTGTGTTTGTGTGTTAAAAAGGTAAATAAATGAATGTCTATGTCTATATGAGACCTACGGCTGGACTAGTATGGATTGCTTTTTATTTGATAACCGCGAGGCAGGTTTTTCTAATACATTTGTTTTTTTCTGTGCAGCAGTGGGCCAGTTATTGATCATTATGATGGCAGCAACGCGTGAAGTTTGGGGGCACGAGGCTCGACCGCAGGGTTCGGGTTACAATACAAGGGGAGCTGTCGCCGTCCATTGATTAGTTACCTACTTCACGTACGTGGTGTGTATGGTTTCTTCTTCTTGTATGATATGTCTTAGAGAAATATGCTTATGGTTTCATTGCTCGAGTGTTGTAGTTGTTGTTTGTAAACACAGACGTGTCTTATCATCATACATTTTACCCACTTATGCTTACTGCATATGTATACTGCTACCTCTAATCGAAGCTACAAATTTCGACCTGAACCGCTTCCATTTATCGACTTCTCACGACCACCACAGTGCATGCACCTTTGCTTCCCTGCGATTATCGGTTTAGCGAGATATAAGGCCTACATACTGCCGCCACTTTGGAGGTTCGGTTCTACTAAACCTATACCCTAAGCTATAGGTGCCTTTTGGGAATTCTAGTGGCCATTTTGTATGATACCATTGTCATAGTGAAGCGATTGGTTTTGTAGATACGGGGCCCAGTTGTGTTGTGTGATAGTAAACATGATAACCATTACAAGCCGAACACATCGTTTCGCCTCTAACTTTATAATTAAATACTGGTATATGGATTGATATCCTTGCTCTCTTCTCGTCTATCTTTCCGCTAATCTTGGAGGCTTCAAACCCAAATAAATAGGTATTTTTGGCA
Source organism: Venusia cambrica (assembly GCA_951394065.1). Lineage (NCBI taxonomy): Eukaryota > Metazoa > Arthropoda > Insecta > Lepidoptera > Geometridae > Venusia > Venusia cambrica. The sequence goes on along the minus strand of OX596037.1, from coordinate 677,435 downwards.
AGCATGCTCCATCTTAGGCCACATATTATATACTTGTTATCTTTACAAGTAAGCTAGTGCCAAAAGCTTGGCCAATAAGAAGAAAAATCTAAAAAAAAGGTGGGCTACTTGCTTCTTCAGTCTCCAAGTTGTTTAAAATATCTTACCGGTGCCCATTACACAGTGTTTTGATAAAGTAAACTAAATGGAAGCTGTTTCTCATTGTCTGATACGAAGGTCCTACAAGATCTGCCTGCGATCATTTTTCTTTATGTACGGTGTCCTTGAACCTTTAACCTTTTAACCGCCTCTGTGGTCCAGTGGTTTATCCACCGGTATCAGATCCAGAGGTCCCAGGTTCGATCCCCAGGGTGCTAGAAATGAGTGCTTGGTTTAGTTGGTGGTAGGACTTTGTTTAAATGCGCCTGGCTAGCTATCACCATCTAACCTAAATCTATCGCCATTACAACAATTCTAAATTGTTGTGTTCCTTAGATAACCGGTTCCTCAGACAGTTGAGGATCTGGGTGAAGTGCGCTTGCACTTTTGGCCTTATCATAGTACCAGGTGTGATGAAGGGCAAGCGCTTCCCCCAGTGTAGTTCCATACTACATACACCCATTCTACTCCACTCCATCCTACAGACATTTTCCCCGCCAATAAGGTAATCTAATCTCCTGTTCTGATTCAATTCACCGGTCGTAGTAATACATTGTAGAGAAGATTCCTCGGAATACTGACACTAATTCCAAGAACTAACAACGCAATATGACTAGAAATACGATGAAGGTAGTTAAATATGTTTAGGTAGTACCTACCTACAATGATGAGTCACTTCATTCAAGAGAATGTTTTGGAATCCAAGATATTTGTGAACGGATGCAAGTTTTTTTAGCTAAAGAGAAATGGAATTCGGCATTGCACGACCTTGTATGAGTCACGTGGATACCTGAACCTATCATGAACTGGACGGTGCAGGTACACTCCCGTACGTGCTTTCAGAAGGTCGAGGTCCAGTGGTAGACGCACGTCTCTTGATTCTGGTATCCTGAGATCAATTACCCAGAGTCATATTGCAATGAGGTTGATATCAATTTACTATTGTCGCTTCTCGCTCTGATTCGTTTGGCATCGTGTTTTAATATATACATATATAGATGTATATATATATATATCTTGTATTCAAAGTAGTCGTTAGAGAGTACGCCAGACGCCTATAGCTGCTCATACAAGAGACACTAGAGCTGGTATAGCCCACATAAAAATAACGTAAGAAGGCTGCACGTATTCTAAGGCGGAGTGATCTACGCGATAGTACCTAGTCTTGTAATAAATGGTTCCTGATCTATCTAATATCAGGTGGGCCACACTTGCTGGTTCCGTACAAAAGATCCCTAATGACATCGTCATAGCAGCCGGCGCAGCGTCATCGGAGCTGCCCCTGGCTACCCCCGGGCGTCGGCGGCGAGGCGTGAAGGCGAGAAATGCACAGGTGCAGTCACGGTGAGAGGCGCTGATCGATACCGGCGCGCTTTTAACACGCTCGCTGCGGCAAATATTTAAGACAATATCCCCCTGGTGCGTTACAAGATCAATAGGCCTTATATCTAAACTTTCCACCGGTGCGTTTATAGGTCAATAGGCCTTAGAAGACATGGGTGTCTTCAGATTCCAATATCTACGCGAAAACGTTTCAAGTTGAAAAAAAAATGTAACCAAGCTATTTTAAAAATGTGGACGTATACTATACTTCAGTCGCAAACTCCTCCAATTGCTACTTTAAAAGAAAAACTGAAAAGAAAACATGAGGCTTATCAACCCATAACCGCACCCAGTTAATGGTACAATAAGAATAATTTTAGGGATGGGAAAAATCTAAAATAGTACATAAAACCAAATCAACTTTATTATTTTTTTCAACTTTTATCTGTCTTACAAGTTACAATTAATGATTGCCATAAAAACACTTAGCACATTATCCTTTGTTACGTTCAGCACAATAAGATTTAATTTTTTTTTTTTTTTTAGCTTAAACAGCAGTAACAGCGTAACAGCATATCCATTATCTGTAATAAAATCGACTTAAAATAAATCACTAAAAAATACATCAGTTAAACAAAGGAGACACCATGTTGTTGTTGTAACAGCTAACTTTGATGAAGACGAGAAGTCTCCTCTGAGAAAAGACGAATATAAAAATTACAAAATGACTGTACCTAATTACCTATATTAATTATAGTTATTTTAAAAATGTATAATTATTTTGTCTCAAAGAAGAAAGCTAAGTGTAGTGCTAAATATTGCATAAAAATATGTTACCTGTTGATATCGGCACCTGAGTCAAAGATTCAACTATTGCTTCTACAAAATTATGCTTGGTCATTTGAACTTGTTTTCCGTGATTATATAATACCCAGCTGTTTACTAAAACTGTGCCAAGTAATATCTCCATCATAACTTTTTAAACCATTTCACGCCCCTTTTCAAGCTAGAATAATATGAAGACATTAAATTTGGTCGCTGAAGTCGATGCCTTTTTTATTCTCATTGTATGTTAAGACACATTGGGTTTTTTTAAGTTCCTCTCCAGAGTGGTTCGATACGTTTCATTTATACATTTTTACGCTGATTCACTCACACTGCACATGCACCCGGAAGAGCTGTCAACACATCACTAATTTATTTTGACTCTACAATCAGTGCGATATAAGGTTCATAGGCGTGTGGCTTTGCACAAGGCCTATGGGCCTTGTATCCGCAAGGAATGATACTTTTTATCCTCCAGTGCGGTATGAGGTCTAAAGGCCTTACACAAATTTTAATATTCAAATGAGTAGCCGTTCAAGAGACTAGCTCAAATGTATATTTGTCTTTATCACTCATCAAGAAATATTTAAGTTACAGTCTTCGCACCAGAAGGAGTACGCTGTATATGCGCTCCGCACTGACTGCGAGTTCATGCATAAGGCCTATAAGCGTCATACCGCAGCGAGCGTGTTAAATCGATATCGCTGTACGCTGCTTGAATATGGGCCAGACACTTTTATAATTTAAATATTTATAAAAATAATAATAATATATATCGGGGTGAAGGGCCATTGGTTTGCCACAGCTTACAATAATCAATGCTTTGGCATTGTTATTGTTAACTATGTTCGGTCAAAATCACTTGTTTAACTCATTTATGCCTTTTAGAGGTCTCCTTAGAAAAGTATTAGATAAAGTTAGTCCAGAATTAAAGATAAAAGTTTAACCACAATTAAAGTTAAACCAAAGTTAAAGTTAAACTACAGTTAAAGTTAAACTACTGTTCAAGTTAAATTACGGTTAAAGTCAAGCTTTAGATCGATACCTTCAAATAAATTACATAACCACCTAACTTTAGTGAAAAGAATGTGGCTCTGTCCTACAAAACAAGTTTACAACCTGTGCAAAATGTTGGTTTTCCGGCACCAAACCTTGCTATAAATACTGAATGACGAACGAGCTCGGGACATTTTCGCGCCTTCATCGCCAGCCAGGTCCGCGCAAAGCTGTCGCCCTCCAGGTTTAGAACCAGGCACATTACATAGCGTATTGTCCTTTCATAAAAAAAATATAAAAAAAAAAAGCTCGGGACATTCTTGCTCGAGCCGTCGGACTGTTAAAACCTACAAATATAAAGTTTGGAAAATAAATGAGCTCGCAATCTACTTGGCGTTTTACTGTTTGCTGCCGACCGAAGGATGTGGAGTACCTCCTGGGAGTCTGCCTTTGGACTACCATCACCACAAGCTTTTTCAAAGACAAAAACAATACCCGTGACGTCAGCGGCGAAGGCGTCACATTTAATATCCGTCATATAATAAAATAAATGTAATTTAAAAGGCGGCTAAGGGATGATATAGTTAAATAATATTATAGGACAATTTATAAGATGATCAAGCTTGCTTCAGTGTTTTTTTTAATACGATCTCTAAAACGCGTACTAAGCTTGGTGATTATGGTAAATCTCTCTATTGCCTCTTTAGGTGAGATCTGCAAATTATTTCGTTGCTGTGAAGATGGTAATTGTGACCCGCCCTGCTTCGCATGAGCAAAGTAACGGTATTAAAATAGACGCTTTAGATGGTCGTATTCATTTTGTAGGTTGATGACATGACGTTGATAATACGGTTATACATAAAAAAAAACTTTAGTCCCTAGGGAGGGACTAAAGTAAATACTACTACACTTGAGTCCGCCTACGCCAAGCTAAAATGGCACCTTGTAGAGCTAAGAAGTTAAAAACAAATTTTATAGTTCTAAATTCAAAGGAGTTTGGGTTATTAACAATAAGGTGCCCTTTACACAAGAAAAAATACAACAAAAGAAGTAGGTAAGTTATTTGAGCTGGTGTTTCAAAATTAAAAATTGAAAATCAACACTTGATCGCACGTAGCCCAATCAAGCTCTATTCGTTATAAATGGACCACTGGCACACCAAGTAGCTAATTGCTGCAGGGTTAGTGTCACCCCTGTTTGTTGCCAAAGAAAAGGGGCAGAGATGTCACTGTACAAAAAAAATAAGGTTCTTTGAAAATTAAACTAGATGTTTTTCGACAACAGATTCCTCATAAATAATTGATTTTATATCGTTATTTTGATTAACATTAGAACTCGTTGGTTATACTCTGCATTGGTCTTGAGACTGTTAAAGATGTTCTGAAAATCACGCAAGAATTAATATGATTTCATACTGACGCATGAAGATAACTAACTTAGTTCCAATCTGCGGCTTTCCCTCAATTTGAAATTTTGGCTTTGACTTCCTTCTTCTAGTCTACTCGTACTCGTATGTCAATAGTTTATAGGAAAATCACACTTTTTCTTTTTTTTGTTTTTACTTTAAAAATTGGTCTGTTATATTTTTTTTATTGAATGACGGGGTGCACTTTAACTCTTTGTTATATAGACATTTGTATTTGTATAGATGACGTAAATATATAAGGGAAACCATAGGTATAATAATAACCTTTTATTCTGTGTCTATTCTGTGCCCAACTCTATGACCGATTAACCCTTCAGGCGCGCATTCCATCATTTATCACAGCGCTAATGAACCCCTAATGAGGTAATAACACTCGTGTCACGAGGTAGTTACTGCCCCTAGCAAAGGGTTGGTTTTAATTGAATTTCGCTCAGGGTCAAAATGCGTGAAGTCCGTGGTATTTAGAAACATATGTCAATTTAAAACATATGCAACTCAAATGTTGATAAGTTGATTTCCCGGGATTATTGATACAGCAATACACAATAACGTAGTTTTAAGGTTCTAAAGCATATTACGTATTATATTTAACATATTTTTTTATCTAAATCTCGTGAAGATAATAGACAAATCTTTATTTTGAGCAGGAAAATAAGGCCTTCAAGTTAGTAAGCTGTCAATGATATTCGTAAGTTTCCGACTGAAAAAGGAAGTAGGGATTTTCGTTTTGTTTGGGCGATGACCGCGAGTGGAAATACCTTCCACGGTGCCCTTGTCGGTCATCGACCCCGGATTGTGTCACTCGGTGACGCATTTTCCGCCTTTCCGTCTAGCCGACGTAATGGCGACATTGGGAGTTGGCACAGAAAGGCTACTTCATTTTTTTTCTAAACGATAACTTACTGTTAGGGGCGTATTGCTATTTCGTGGTCTGTTGGTTATTATTTCTGTTATGTGCTTTGCCTCTCCAAAGCATCTCGAAGAACGTTATCTGTCCTATGTGGATGATTCACTATTTTTGCGTTCTTACCAGCCCAGTTCAGACTTTATGAGACATCGCGCCATGACAAGGATCATCAACCACCTTTTCTTTAAGCAGTACCCGGAACTGACGGCTTTACGTGCCCTTTGAAGCTTGGCATTAACTTACTTATCGCACCTAATTGGTGATCCAAGTAATGTCGTAAGTTAGGACATTCAAACAAACCGGGAACTAAGATCACAATTACAAGGGGTTCGAACCCAGGGCCCTCCGGATCGAGAGACACGCCTTTCACTTTTTTACTAACGATGGGTTAGCTCTTGGACCAGGATGAGGTCTACAAAAGCAAGCCTTCCCAGAAAATGCAAAGTACCCTTATTTTAAGGTGTTAAAGATATTAGACTGCGGAGGCTATATGTGATGATGATGGTCAATAAGTGTTCCGTAACAAGTATAACCTCATTTCATAGAGCAGACAACCCGAGCCCTGGTACGGTAGCAGGCCAGCCGTACATCCCTGACTATAACCATCATTTTTCAAGCATCAATCACATAATCGTGCCGATTTTTTGAAATATGAAGTGTGTAATCAAAATAATTATGAGCTTTCTTAAAATGCCAAGAATTTGGTGGCTTCTGGCCGCAGCCGGGTTAGGAATACGAGCCTTTTAGTGTCGCGGCTTTACGGTCGAACAATCAAACGTCTCCATTTTATTGTATAAGTTTTATCTGACTGTGAGTTTGAGGTGGTTTGTTTCGTGTGCGGATGTCGTTGAAGGAATCGACATTCTTTTGTTTATGTCCGATTCGATGTCTTTTGTTTTATTTTCGGGTTTACAGTATTTTTTTATGATCTGCGTTATATCTTGGCGTTTTTTTAGGCAAGTCAATTTGAGTAATTTAAAAGTCTTAAAATACTGAGTCGACAATAAGTAAAAGTGAGGCAAAGGAAGAGGCTGTTCCAACGACAACCCTTAATTCAAGGGTTGGTCAACACTTGCTGACTGAATAGGCCTTTCTACCTGGAGGTAATTATGGTTTCAAGCCATCGAATGGGTATGTGTCGACCTCTGTTGGACATGAGTTTCACCCAGCGCCATCTAGCACCTAACAAAGATAATGATAACTATATTACCTACTGATCGAAAACTTGTTGTTATTATCAATTCTTGCAATTATTTATCGTTTCCATCCAAAGGAAGAGATAAGGCCGCCTATTGTATCTAGTTGTAAGTGTAAGTATTTTCTTTGCTTGTTTTGTTTTTTTCTTGACAAGAAAGGTTTATCTACTTGTACACTTTTTTTATAAATACATACTTAAAATACAAAACAACGCCCAAACGACTAGCTAATGACTCAATATGAATACCCCATTGCAACTTTGCATCAATATTTAAACCTATATATCCAAAGTTATTTAATCAATGGTGATTTTTGTCTATTGATTGCTCGGTCACTATCAAAAGGGATGATCATCCCTGATGAATGTAGTCACACAGCCTTCTTTACAGGTACTTACACCGTCGCCTAGTCTAACTATTCACAATCGTTTCCTCCCGGCGTGTGTGCCGTGTAACAATCCTGATAGTGTGAGAAGTGCGAACTTGTCGTATCCTGACTCCACTCACGTAGTCAGCTATCCTGGAGAAGTCAACCGGTAGCCATCATTCTAGACAACAATGAATAGTGGAAGCTATTCATCACCTCGCCGCGTTCACCCGGGTAGTCTTTCCTCAGTTTGTTGAGGATTCCAGTTGAAGTGCGCTCCCACCTTCGGCCTTACCATAACTTGAAAATTATGTGAGATGAAGTGTTAAGTGCTAAGTAGGAATTGTTTAGCAAAGCGAATCGGGTAAATTTTACTAACAACAAAAACGCATTATTTACTGCAAAACATTTTATTTATCCTCTTGTTACAAATAACTTAACTTACATCGAAAGTCGCTTTGTTTGTTTGAACGTCGGCCGTGCGATACAATCGACTAACATTTGATTGGAGTTTCTGGAAACAGTTGTTTTATTTATCCGTTCCAGTAAATTACTTTTGAAGTCCAATAATACCTTTGCGTTTTGAAAGTGTTTCTTTTATTTTGTTACAAAAATACAGGTGTCATTATTTATCGCCAAATTACCGAGGTTGTACCGTTAGGATTTAATTATTTACGAGTATTATTTATCCATACCTGCGGCTTTTTATCTTACACCTTTAGAACAGCTGTTTATTTCATACAACAATATAAAAATTAAGGTACAGAGAAAGGAATTGAAATAAAATTATACATTAAAACCTATATTATTTACATTACATCGGTCCTATCTATTACCACATCATAAATTAATACAAAGCGTTTTGTACTTGTATTTTAAAATTATTAATTTCTTAAATCGAATTATTGCTAAAACATACAACTTATAGATAAGTGGCAAATTGGGGATATGTTTAAAAACAATCATTTAATGAAAAATATACAAAGGCTTAGATATGTTTAGAAGCATTCGTTTATATTAGATTTCCAAATAAGTTAAAGCTTGCGTCACAATAATGTAACTTCAGGCCCCATAAAATATTTTTCCAGAAAAAATAGGTACCTACTCCACTCCAATCTACACTCGGTTTGCTTAGCTTTTGTATTTTGGTTATGGTTCATCCATCATTATCTGAATAGCGAAGCGTTTAACCCTTTGAATCACGGCAAAGGTGTTATGAGTCAAAGTGATCCATTTGTAAACGATTAATCCCAATTTATAGTTAACATTGCGCATCAATTGTGACATTTTGACAAATAACATTAAGTACGCGATGTCACCGTCACAACACATTAGTTGACCTGCAATAAGGCGCGGTCTCGCACGGGTCGGAGCCCTACGACTGGCAAGATTAACAAGGAAGACATTTCTTAAGATACTATGGCGTCGGGGCTAAACAAACAACTATCTAAAAGTCAGTCTTTTATTCGGAGGTTGAAGTCACTGGATCCAGGCCCGAGGGGGCCGTCACGTTATGATGCAGTTCTTGTCTTGCTGCTGGTTCTTCTTCTGTCGTTCTCGTTTGGCACACGCCACCGCGTCGTTGGGGACGTACGATATCCTCACGCCGCCGTACGCCCGCCTAGTCGGCAGGGTGTACGACTCTGCGGAGGAAGATGACGATGAACAGGTACTGCAGTAGCTGCTCGCGTCATCTTCATGCCTTGACCGTCTCCGGGGCTCATCGGGCTCGAAAGCCTCGTTGTCGTCCCCGCTAAATCTGACCGTTCTGCCCCCTCTGGGCTTCTTCACCTTCCCGTCGACGAGGGTCAGCTCGGGCATCGAGGTCGAGTGTCCGGGTGTGACGACCGCTTGAGCTTCGACCGGTTGCGGCGGTCTCCACTCGGGATTGTCTTCCTTGTCTTCGGAGGTGGGTGTCGGTTGTATCTGGTGTTCCGTTATCGATCGCTCCAACCTCAAGTCGGCCAGCGCTCGATCTAAGCTAAGGCACGCGTGTGGCGGCGGTGGAGGCGGTGGGGGCGGCGGGGGGGTTTCCGGTGCTATGGACCCGCTCGGTTCAGAATCCGCGTCTATACCTATAGGACCTTCTAATGGGGACGGTTCTCTCTGAGGCGTTGAGGATCTCGGAGACGGTACGCGTCGGGGCCGCGGCGCGCGAGGCGGACGGCCTAGACCTGACGGACCTGGGCCCGAGGAGTCCGATGGCGTCGGTGGCTCTCCCTTCGAGCAAGCTATGGAGCAAAATATCGCGCCTCGTCGTGGTAGGAACGGCCTTCCCAGTAAGCTGACGCGACAGGTGTGGCAGGCGAAGCAGCGTTCGCTCGCATGCCAGTGCTGGCCTTCGTGGGTCATCTGCGCCTGGTCCACGCCCACGGGCTCCCCGCAAGCGTCGCAGTACTCCGCGAAGCAGGTGTCGAAGCAGGGCAGGCAGAAGGGCCTGGCTTCCCGCATGATGTAGCGCTGCCCGCCGAGCTGCTTGGAGCACTCTTGGCATGCGAAGTGCTTCATGTGCCATGCTCGACCCTCGGCTTCCGTGCACTCGTCCGCGAGGATTATCTGGGAGCAAGGACATTTTGTTTAATCTTTGATAACGACAGACTTTAACTTGACATATGTCATGCGACGATTCATTGTTGTTTTAATACCACCGAGGTGGCATCAGGCTTTTCTAGCGTAGATTAAACATATTTGTAGAAATAATATATATAATGTCGTGTCTGGTTCATAACCTTTCAGACACTCGAGTATGAAACAGCTCCAGCCCCCTCAGCACGGGGCGGGGATAAAATGTTTGTCCTCTGTTTTTATCCACCTTCGAGAGCATTTTGTCTCCCGATGGTGGATAAAAACAGAGGACAACATTTTTATCCCCTCCCCGTGCTGAGGGGGCAGGTGTTACAATCTCCGAGGTGAGGCATGACATGACATGACGAACGAGGACAACAATTGAACTATCCGATGGAATCTCGTTACAACATTCAAAGTTCATCAAAACTGCAATGGGTTTTTTGACGTCCCATGCACATGGCGACCGGTCATATAAATTAATTGGCATTATAAACATGCTCTAATGAGGCATTATTATTCATCCAGTGCGATCTGCGAAGCGATGCTGACGACCGCGCGATCACGTAACTTCAACTGCTTTATAACAGCCGCATAACTGACAGTTACACCAGCTCACGCCCTGTACCTTCCAGTAGACATAACTGACAGTTACACCAGCTCACGCCCTGTACCTTCCAGTAGACATAACTGACAGCTACACCAGCTCACGCCCTGTACCTTCCAGTAGACATAGCTGACAGTTACACCATCTCACGCCCTGTACCTTCCAGTAGACATAACTGACAGTTACACCAGCTCACGCCCAGTACCTTCCAGTAGACATAACTGACAGTTACACCAGCTCACGCCCTGTACCTTCCAGTAGACATAACTGACAGTTACACCAGCTCACGCCCTGTACCTTCCAGTAGACATAACTGACAGTTACACCAGCTCACGCCCTGTACCTTCCAGTAGACATAACTGACAGTTACACCAGCTCACGCCCAGTACCTTCCAGTAGACATAACTGACAGTTACACCAGCTCACGCCCTGTACCTTCCAGTAGACATAACTGACAGTTACACCAGCTCACGCCCTGTACCTTCCAGTAGACATAACTGACAGTTACACCAGCTCACGCCCTGTACCTTCCAGTAGACATAACTGACAGTTACACCAGCTCACGCCCTGTACCTTCCAGTAGACATAACTGACAGTTACACCAGCTCACGCCCAGTACCTTCCAGTAGACATAACTGACAGTTACACCAGCTCACGCCCTGTACCTTCCAGTAGACATAACTGACAGTTACACCAGCTCACGCCCTGTACCTTCCAGTAGACATAACTGACAGTTACACCAGCTCACGCCCTGTACCTTCCAGTAGACATAACTGACAGTTACACCAGCTCACGCCCTGTACCTTCCAGTAGACATTACCTACAATTGTTTAATAAACAAGCTTCAAAGCTCAGTTGGAAATAGCTCTGCTTTCTGCGCTGTTGGTTGTGGGTTCGATTCCCACCTAGGAAAAACATTTGTGAGTTGCAAATTGATATTTGTTCTGTGTTTGATTGATAAGTATTTATTTACTAAAAAATACATCTAAGTATTCAATCCGTAATCTAGTTCCCATATTACAAGTATTGTTTAGTTTGGGACTAGATGGCGCTGTGTGAAATGAATGTCCTGTAATATTTATTTAATTATTATAATTCAAGAATTCCATCTATCTTACACCCTTGTACACAAGGGTTATATATCTCAAAAATGTACCTGAATATGATTTGTTTCCGAAAAACTCTACATTAAAATGAGTTTTATTTTTGTGATTGTGTCATTGCATTGCTGTTATCGAATTAACAGAAGAAGGCTGTTAAAAGCCGTCGTACTACAGAATAGGCGGACGGCCAGAAAGCTAGGCCATTGTTGGGCGTGGGAACGATTCCCACAGGTCAAGTTATTTTGTTCCTTCATTAGTGGTCTCATTATTAATATTTCAAAAACGGTATTTTGTGTGAAGTTGCGCGATCGCCGTTTGATTCGAGTACCTACGTGATACTTTCAGTTGAACATTCGATCGACTTCATCGCATTGAAGTGAAAAAACTACAAAAAAGTTTGTAGGCATTAGAATCATCATCATCATCATCAAGAGCTTTTACTATGGGTAAAAAATAAGAAGTTTGAATATAAGATTTCATGTAGCGGTCCTTGTCACCGAGGTTGTCAGGCTTGGAAGAACGATTAGTTGGAAGGACTTTGTTAGCTGGGATACGCTTCAGGCCTATTCAGTCGCCATAACAGCAATTCTTAAATTGTTGTGTTCCGGCATTTTGGAGGTAAGATAGCCAGTTCCTCAGTTTGTTGAGGATTCCGGGTGAAGTGCGCTTCCACCTTCGGCCTTATCATAGCTTGAAAATCAGGTGAGATGAAGGTCAAGCATCCCCGTCGTACTATAAAAAAACGGCATGTTGAATGATCCTATCACCAGGTGAGCTTAGAGGATAAGAGCTTACCCTTTCAAATATAAAATAGTTTTAAAAAGTGAATAAAATCGTACAAAGCTCTCGACGCTTGTCTCTCAGGCTCTGCAGATTTCAATAGCTGGGAGCGAGAGTATCTTACTCGTATCACGAGGTGTTGCGTAGATCAGGTCAGCTTTCTGTGATAGTTCCACCAGCGGCTGCACTTCCTAGGACTTATGATAACAACGATGGGAAAATTACTTTGTGGGTTTTCTTACAGTATTTCAGACACTGATCGAATCACGCAGCGTAAACAAAAGGAGCTCAAGTAATCAAATTGCAATTTAGCATGCGCCTAGTGCTGATGGCATTTACCTACTTCGTTAAATATTTGTTGTTTAGGTTGCTTTACTTTAGTTTATAAGTGATTTGTCGATTGTTTTCTGTGAACTCACAGAGTGACAGTTCAACTCAAATAAACCAGTTAATTATGAAAAAAATCTTAACAAGATTAAATTTTAGGGGTTTGTCCAGAAGGGGTAAGCTGTGAGTAATTTGAGGTTTTCCACGAGATGACATGAAGAAGTCATAAATTCTTACCTAACGCTAATTGAATCGAAATAATATTTTTTCCTGCCTTATACAAAGTTTATTAATTCTATGAAAAACCTCAAAAACGACTAATTCCATCTGAGAATCGAACACAGATCCTGCGGATCAAAGCCAACACCTTAATCACTGGACCACGAAGGTGTTAATGAATGAAGGATTAACGGTGAGTACTTGTTTAGATAAATACGGTACCAAGGTACTTATGTCATAATAAGTGTCCTTCCCACAGTCGGCACAATGCGCCTGCGCACGTGACTTAGGAATGCCTTATGATGACTCATGTCAAGTACCGATTGTGTGTTTCTGATATTAATTGAAAACATAGATCGCTAGCGGATTCCTCTGTCACATATCGATACTTTACCTATTTCTATCGCGACGCAGTTTGATAATGTTGAAGAATTATGGTAGTCGGTGAAATTACTCGCATACTTACATCGTGAACGTTCTGCTTGAAGTTTAATTGTGGCCTGTGTAACGCATTGCTGTTAAGACCATGCTTTACAAATGCTACAATAGAGGTACAAGAATCTGTTACAAGAACGTTGTTCTAGATAACCTATCTACAAATATCATAAATATGACATAGTGCTGCTGCCATTTTTCTGTCGAAATCCCTCAGACGGCTTTAACGATATCTGGGGGCTGGGAAGCAAACTATCCAGTTGTCATCATCTTTACCTGTTATCCCAAGCTCGGTGAGGTGCCGACCTCACCGAGCTCACATGTCTTTTCAAGGCCATGTTGAAAAAGTTTTGGCTGAAATTTTAAGACAGGCACACCCGCTTGACTTCAACCCTTGGGGATAACTCGGTTATGTGGGTAGAAGGGATAAGGATTCAGTAAAATAAGTGGATAAGGGGGGGATGAGGATACTAATGTCACGGGAGAAAGGTGAGTATGACTATAAAATCTCCAGTTATAAAAAAAGCATCTGTGTTAGTTCTATGTCTCGTTAAATACGTTTAAAAAAAGTTTGAAAGTTTAACAAAAATAGGGTATTTCAATGAGTGTCAAATAGCAGTATATTTATTGGGATTAAGCATGCATAAGTTGGCAGTTGGCAGCCATAGGCTTGCGTGTATTTCTACAGCCTTGCTAGCTTGCAGAGACCTGCTAACAATGGGAAGTAGTTTGGGTGTCTGTGTGTTTGGCTGCATTTTGAGGAGCCATTGAGCTGTAGGATTCATATTTTAAGACTTCGTTTATTTTCATATTTTTTAAGCTTTCATGCATATAGGTTGCTTTGAAGCTTTTATACAAGCAGGTATACATAGTTTTTTTTATTGGTAGCCAAGGTTTTGACCTTTCCTGCCTTTCTCCTTGAGTGCTGGTCGCGATTCCGAACAGGCGGTAGATTTGGCGATTCAAAATGATCCTAAATCTCACTGAACAAACAACACTATCACTATCACTAGGAATACAAGTAAAGATGTAGCCTAAGATGGAGCACGCTTGTCTATAAGAACCTTAAAAGATGAAGAGGTTTAAGAGAGTTATATATAACATATATAGAGTTATATATAACAAGTCTAAACGGTAGTTGACAAAAATAAGGACAAACAGAATAGAAGCCATATCTCGATGATAGAGTAGAGTGGTTAAAGAAAGCAAAGCCGCAAGGAAACCATAGCTCTCGAGAGCCCACAGGCTAGTTTCACGATATTCTGCATTGCTGATACCTTGACATTTGGTTTGATCAGACCATATCGCAAACCTTTGACCTAACTGTATGCGCATTTTGTGTCTGCACAGAGGACGTGTTACAATACAATTGACTTTAATTCTTTCCATTATTATATTTATGCACTTGCTTAGATATAAATTTGACACGTGCTATGGGGCCACAAAGAGACCAATGTGGGATAAGGCAGGTGGTGATCGCAGTGTTAGTGTCAAGTAATCAGAAGGATTCTGGCCATCACCTTGTATACCCTATCCCCTTGCGATATCCACGGGAACTTATAGTGGGGTGAATATCCTTTGCCGTAGAACACCCGTAAATACTTAATCTTGATACTACTAAGAAACTACTTAGATACTTGCTGAATTTCCGTTTTTTCCGTTTTTTTTATATTTGAAGTTTTCGAAGATAATCATTTCTGCTGTAAGTATAAGGTTTATAGCAAGAGCAAGGTCGTCGCTACGCCCTCTGGTGACAAACAAGATAGTTTGGCGGTCATCGTAAACTAAAATGTTGATGTCTCTTCCGATGGGCTTTTATAGGGGAAGCACTTCAGAACTTATCCTATTAGTTACTTATCAAGAAATACATATTTCAAATTGTTAGCAAAGTTTCAAGGCCTAATTGCTTTGAAACCCATTTAGAAATTCGTTTTGCAGTAACTTTTCAAGATATACGAACGACATTAGATCAAAAAAGCAGTAATAATATGTTGCCATTTTTAGCATCGCATGACATAATACACCACTATTTTCGCTGCACTGCGAAAATTGTGAAAGTGTGCATTCTTTTATCCTTTGATCTTTTTATACGGATAAGACGATAAATAATTACAATCATAATTCTCCTGCCCTTATCCCACGCTAGGTGAGGAAAGCACAACATATTTTTTTCTTCCACTCACTCCTATCAACCATCAACCCTGCATACACCTTTCACACCCATGTCCTCATTAACACAATCCATCCATCTCTTCTTCAGCCTTCCTAGAATAATAAAGATATGCCTAGCTTGTATAAGTCAAGGTTATCCATATTGTTGCATAGAAATTTGAACTTGGTATAATAATTGAATTGAAGATCTCACAATGTTTTTCTTAACATTTTATAATTATTATGATAATGTAGTTACTTATGTATCTGCTCGTGATTTCATCGACATTACATGATTGTGAATCGAGATAAGAAATTATTATAATTATAAAACAGGGTTCACAGATAAGTTGGCAGTAGCTCTGCCTTCTGCGCTGCCTTCTGCGCAGGTTCCTTTCGGTAGGATGCGTTTGGATGTATGTTGTATTGGTACTTATGTATGTATTTACAAAAAAAACGTATTCTATCAGTAACTTATGTCAATATGGGAACTAAGTTACTGATAGCTTATACTTTATTTACGGCTAGATGGCGCTGTGTGAAATTAATGTACTGTAATATTTATTAATTTATAAAATAAATATAGTTTTGAGAATTGAAGACCCGTGCAACTAAATTACTTTCAAACTTATGTGTTTTTTTTACCCCCCCATACTAAATAAATCAGTCAGATGCGGACACGCACACCGACGGTTCCGACCCACATTTCAATGCAAAAATCACGTGTTCTTGTTTATTTGAATTTTATTTTAGTTTACTTATTAGTTGTTGTTATAGCGGCAATACACAATTTGGTTTTTTTAATATAATTATTACGGGGAAGCGCTTGGCCTTCATCTCACCTGGTTATGAGATAAGGCCGAAGATGGAGGCGCACTTCGCCCGGAATCCTCAACTCACTGAGGAACTGGCTATCTTACCTCTAAATGCCAGAACAACATTTTTTTAAATTTTTGCTATGCCATCAGAATTAGGTAAGATAGTGGTAGCTAGCCAGGCGGACTTAAACAAAGTCCTACCACCAACCAACCAAGCACAATATTGTACTCCCCCAGGGGATCGATCCCGGGACCTCTGAATCTGAAATCGGTGGGTTGAACCACTAAACCACAGAGGCGGTGATTTATTATTTATTAGAACATCCAACAGACAAATGAAAAAACAAACATAAGTTAAAATAGTAATAGTCTTACAAAATTGATATCCTATCTACTACCTATTAATATACAGCACGTTCACAGACAGACGAGCGGAAAGCGAAGACTTAGTAGACTGGTCCCGTTGACAACCTTTGAAACCCTAAAAGGAATAACTTGAATATGCAGGTCATCTGGTTTGCGTCACTTAGGCTGTAGGTATATTCAGAGCACACAAAAAGGATCCACACCCGCCTCGCGTCCATCACACGGTAATTATCAACTAAATACTAATGACCGTAATTAAACATTATAAAATACCGTATCTGCCGTAACAGGCCGTTATTCGCAACACCCGAACGGTTCGGGATATCGTCGGTGCTATAGTCGTTCCCCTATAACTCCGATAGGATCTTTCCGGCTGTTTCGACAGGTTAAAACGGCTGGGTCACTTTGTACTGTGTTCCGTTACGGACCACAATCTCCTGAAGCATACTAGGTTTAATATAACTTTAGAACTTTGACACTATCTGTCTAATGTGGAATGAAAGAGACAAGAGTCAAATAATATAAAAATATATACATTGAAGTGGTCGTGGCTCCACCATACTTTTTGCTATTAACTGTCCCTTGAACTACCAACGTAGTGGGAAATGAATGAATCACGCGTATGTACATGAAAATTATGGAAGGTTGTTGGGTGTAGGGACAATGGTATCTTTGGCTGGACATAAATCAGAATTTGGACATGAACCTCTAGTAACAAGATTTTAACAAAAACTTCACGCAAGGTAGATTAGAGATCAAACGTTCAATTTTACGTTACATTTGATTGAACTTGACGGTGGTATGAAGTGGAGTGAGTGGATTTGATTGGTAGATTGACTGATAATCATTTTATCAGTCAGAGTAACGTCTATTACTAACCGACCAACCAGGCTGTCCACCTAGTATATTTGTAAAGAGCCAGCTGATTCCCAAGCACTGTGCGTTCCGGCTTCTTTCCGGAGCCGGCACCGTTTGCGAAATAAAAGCGTTTACCGAACGATTGTTTTTTATATATAATTACGATGGATATAAAAGATACGAAGACTTCGCGGAAAGGCATTTGGCCGATATTTTCGAAGCAATTTAGAGTAGACGGTTTATGTTTGAGTGTTTTGGAAATATTGGAAATGAAACCAGGAAGTGGAGTTTCGCAAGATGTAAAAGATGTGAAATATTTGTATATATATATCAACGCTCAGGTGTTGTTTTGTTGAATCGTGAAATAATTGATTTTCTAGTAATCGTTATTTTCTAAGGAGCGATACTTCAATCTGTCAATCAAAAATGATCATCACCTTAAAGGCTTAGATGGTCAAAGTCTTCCCAAAACAATAGCCTTTGTTGATTTTTACGATGGATATTTCATGGTAACGAAATTATAATAATATTTTGCTAGGACCTTTATTATGTCAACGATTGTAGGGTTCATTGCACACAAGAGCCTTAATCGTGTTACTCGGCAGTTTCGGAAGTGGTCCTAGCACGTGGCCTTTCGACCCACTTTATGTGTGCACGGGACCAGTCGGTTCGGCTGGACAAATGGAACCCGTAATGACCTGTGGACCTGTATAGGTACGCCTGGCTTGCGACAATCCTACAGAAGTCCGGCGCCGAACTGTATTCTGTCGGTGCCCAGAAGGGCAGTGCCTTTTATAGGTGCTTTAGGAAATGCTTGCCCCATCGTGCACACCATTCTCGCCCTTATATGTGTTAGCACATATCACTTACTTATATGTATAGTAATTTTATTTTACAGTACGTTTGTGTGTGAGGGTGTATGCATGTGTGTATGTTTGTTACTCCTTCATGGCTAAACGGCTGGACGGATTTGGATGAAATTTAATATGAAGATATACAACAATTCTAATATACTTGTCACTGTACGAATTTGGATGAAATTTGATAAAATAGCATACAATACCAAATAGGCTATATTTAATCCTAAGCTAGTTTCCAGTGGGATGGGAATGACATGTCAAACATCGCAAAATGGATACAAAACGGATTTGACGTTTGTTGCTCCTTTACGCAAACACTATACAACAGATTGAGATGAAAATTGTATAGATGTTATTCCGGAACAGGGAAATATGTCATAGACACTACTTTTTATCCGTGTGTCGTGCGGTGGAGCTAATGTAATTATATTAGTATCGAATCAAATCGAGGTAAACTGAGCCGATACACGTATTTGTCGAGTACGTTACTCAGTTTGTTGAGGATTCCGGGTGAAGTGCGCTTCCACCTTCGGCATTATCATAGCTTGACTAAATCAGATGAGATGAAGGTCAAGCATCTCCCTGTCGTACAATTAAAAAAACCATACCACGTGTGCAGTGTTCTCGAATCGAGTGATCCCTGCTCGGGGGTCAGCTCGCCCCGAAAGTAAGGCTGGAGGGGGCCTGAGGGGCTGTTTCCGGAGCTTGATTTATGACCAGCGGCGGCCGTTCACCCATCACATGCCAATTCCAGGGTATAATGACTGCAGTTGTTTGCGTATGGTCAAGGGGTTGGGAGGTTGGCGGTTACGACGAATACTTGTAGGTGGAGAAGGTATGCACTATCGTTGTCACTAGGAGAATTCTCTTACCTGCTGTCTTATTATTACAGTTTTGATACTCTAGCACTTCATTAGTACTAGAGATAATAAAGTATGAATAGAAGAACCTTGTGTCAGTCAGGAACTTGACGTAAAGTGACGTATGTTAATAGAATTTTCAAAACATGCGTGAGTTTGTTGTATTTTTGTTGTTATGCATTTTACATTCAACGTTTTATAATACTATCCTCACAAATTTTTAACAAATAGTTTAACAACTTAAAACAATCGGCAGTACAATATTTGCATAAAAAACTTTTGTATTTTCTCAGTAAGAAAATTGATATTCAGTTTGAGAAATAAATTTGTAAAACCATATATTTGTGGGTAAAATTGTGCTTAAAAATGTATAAAGAAGAAAATGTTTTTGAATTACCCACGTGTTAGGGACCTCTATCTCACATGTCTGTCTGCGGGTCTAGTACTTAGCTACTGAGGGACGATTGAATTTAAACTAGGAGAAATTAACTCAACATAAAGTTTAATTTTTTTTTTGACCGAGGCAGCGAAGCGTCTCAGGTTTCAGATTGGCCAAAAATGCTTTTGTCCGCTGTCGGTTTGTTCTCGCCTACAGGTCGCTTTTTTTTTGTTGATCGAGATTTTTGATTGGTGTGAAAATAGGGGGGGAAATGGGGGAAGTTTGCTGTAGCGTTATTAATCAACGGATTTCAATTAAATTTGAAAGACACACTCAAGCATTTAATTCTACACACAATGTTGTAAATAAAACCCAAAAAGGGTGAATGGAGGGGGAAAAGGGGAGAAGTTTGCTGTAAGTTCTTTTTTTTCGGTTTTTTTTTTATCTTCGTTTACTAATCAGACTACGAACGCGAATAATCGGTAAAACTTATCGGTACCCCTATTTGCTCAAAAGTCTAAAGTGAAAGAGGAAAGCATCGGTTATTGCATGACGGAGGGGCTCGCGAGGTCTACTGTTCGTACAGAACCACTAGTATTATTACAGGACATTAATTTAACAGCGCCATCTAGCCCCAAACTAAGCATATCTGGTAATTTGTGAACTTATATTACGGATAGAATACTTAAGAGAACTAGCAACTAAGAACTAGAATTAACATAAGATGGAAATCTAAATAAACGATTTAACATAAATAATACTAACTACTCATTTACAGTAATTGTAATTGATGTGATGAATCCTAGGTCTGTAATGATCGTCATCAAAACCCAAACTAGGTATTTGATGCCTAATCATGGAACACTAGAACGTCAAGGTGGTATGCGTTCTAGATCGAGATTTAATCCATCAGTCCCTTGTAGACCTTGCAGATGTTATCTACCAATTCTACACAGAAGTCACACAAGCAGAAGTAAGACACCAACCTCATCGCAAGCCGAACACCTGGGCTTCATGCTCTCCGCGTGGTGCCGCCCGCAGTACAACCGGCCATCCTTCCAGAAGTAGACCAGGTCCACCAGCAGCTCCTGGCACGAGGAGCAGATGAAGCAGGCGGGATGCCACCGCGCGGCCGGCCCGGCGCGACCAGCTCCCACGCACATGTCTCCCGCTGACATCGACTCCTCGCACTGGGGAAGGAGAAACAGGTTAGAGGACTAGCAGGATATAGCTTTGACATCGACTCCTCACACTGAGGCTTGGCAGGCGGATTGGTGATCTTAATAAAGGGCGACAGAGAATGAAGTCTAAGGGATCTAATCCTTCTTCTGGTTAGAGTCCTTAGCCGACTTGTATGTCATCCCCATCGTGCAGGCTCTCAATCGAGTTTTGACCCAATAGACTCCACGGGGTACTGTTGGGTTTGAGCTCGTTTGAAAGACCTGCACCCTAATCTTATACTTCACCTGCTGCTGGCGACCAAGACTATGTTAAACCTGAATGGTATCATCAAACGTTCTAAACTTAAAGACTTCGCTGGAGACAAGAGGGCTGGCTCATTCCTCGCTCAGAGAATATCTTTGGCCGTGGTTTTGGTCGTGTGAATACAGCTGGCTGTATTTACTCGTTGAATGAAAAGCAGCCAAAAGATCACTGGTGATCTTTTGGCAGCTTACCGCAAGATCAATATTTTTTGTGTTTTAGTTTTATACTAAATTTTTTGTTTTCTTCACCATGTTTAGCTTTAAATAGAATAGCATCGTAGACTTATACAATACCCAACGAACCTACGACATACTCGATAAAAAAATGATCATTAAATTAGGTAGGCACAACAGAGACGAATAATAGTAACCAACGCGCCAAAAGCTAGGAAGACTTAAAATAGCACACATCCATTGAACAATCAAAATGTAATTTATTAGCATTCAATCCACGCAACCCCATTCATAAAACCAGAGCTAGGTATCAGGCTCCATCAATATGCAGCTCGGTGACCTTGCTAGCTGCGGACTGAAGGACGGCATTGTGCTCGGTTAGGTAAGGACCAACGACCAGAGGATGGCTGATTCCAATTCTAGGTGGTATCAGGTCTTGCTTAAAAGGATTTCTCATAAATAGGCTATCCACAACATTATATATGAAGATAGGATAAAGACAAGCTGAAATTACGGAACGTTGCAGATAAGATACATTTTCAATTTAAGAATGATAATTCAGGTGTGAGCTGGTTACACCCGGTGTAACGTGGGGGTACATATCAAACTTCTAAGACACAATAATAATATGTTTGAAATTATTTAAATTATCATATTATTCATATGAGAACAGTCAGTCTGTCGATACTTAAACATATTTGTAGAAAGAAACAATAGAACACTATATTTAGAGGTAAGATAGCCAGTTCCTCAGTCTATTTTCCAGAGTATTCCAGGTGAAGTGCGCTTCCACCTTCGGCCTTATCCCAGCGTGAGACCAGTTGAGATAAAGAACTCGTATATAAAGCAGTAGCCATAGCATCTTAGTAGGCCAGTTCGCATACACTGACCACATGAATTTGCCTCCACTCTTATGTCCAAGAACGTCATGCCAAACTTTAGCAAACAATGACAACTGGAGAAATCAATTAAGACAGCAAAAGCTCCTCAGATAGCCGAATACTATCATACGGAACCAAAGTTTAGTTGAAATAGGGGTGAGTAACAGCCACCCACCACAGCAACACCACAACCAAATAGGTAACGTGAGTCAAAAGTGGTGCGCAACAGTGATTCAAACGTAAACAGACTAACAGATAGTACGCTATGACTTGCGATGTATGCGATTATGAGTAGGTACACATAGTTCATGACGAACCAGGTTCTCGATAGGAGGATGACAATTGATTTTTGTAATTTCTATTTTTAGAATATCATAATCTATTTCGATATTATACTTCTAATTAGCTTGCAAAATTTGCACATTGTAATAGTACGTAGGTACACCTGTCAATTACAAAATATTGGAACACAATACTGTATCTAATGCGAGTATTTAGGAATTTAATGCATAAAAATATAATTTTTGAATGTACGGCATTTCCACATCATCTTCCATTATCCCACACTAGGTGGGGTCGCTATAACATATCTTCATCCTCCACTCTCCTTTATTGGACGTCATCTCATATATTTTCTTGCCCATATCACCCACACAATCTATTCATATCTTTCTCGGCCTATCTCTACCCCTATATTATTCACATCTCGTTACATGTCATTCATCCCTACTCATTATCTCCACAAACCTTATGACCTACTGTTATAAAAATAGTTTATTATACAACAAGATAACAAGTTTGCCACTGTAAGGTGCTGCCTAAAGGCGTTTTCGAAGTCACCGAAAGTGAGATAGATCTGTTGATCTGGTCTGTGCAGGATCAGTTAATGTAGAAGCCAGTTTTGTCGCAGAATAATTTTGGTTACAACTTTTGATGGTAAGGAGAAGATGCCTCTGTAGTTGTTGCATAGGCTAAGGTGACCTTTCTTAGGAACAGTCACGAGCAAGCCCGTATTCCACTCACTCGGCAGCACTACTGAAGACCAGATTTTGACGAGTAAGGGTGTGATAACTTTAGTTGCCGTAGTTAGGTCAACTTGAAGCATTTCGGAAGTTATTAGACCAATTCCGAGCTCTTTTCCTGACTTGAGTAAACTAATTGCTTGTGCTACTTCATCTTTGGAAGGTGAGTCTACGTCAACATCTAACAGTTGTAGCGGATGTGTACTTGGGTGTTGCGGTGGGTGCATTTGGGTAATGCCCTGTTTAAATACTTCTTTGAATGCTCATGTCGGTGGCGCAGTCGCAGTTCTAGTGTTGCTAAGGGGTTACCGTTTATCTCTAATAGGAACTTTACGAGAGACAGATCAGCCAGCTAGAGTCTTAGTTACTTAGAGGTT
The DNA here is from genome assembly GCA_951394065.1 of Venusia cambrica. Lineage (NCBI taxonomy): Eukaryota > Metazoa > Arthropoda > Insecta > Lepidoptera > Geometridae > Venusia > Venusia cambrica. The sequence continues at coordinate 653,991 of OX596037.1, read as the reverse complement.
TCAGGTTACCCGAGGAAGCGTCTTGCTGGGCGTTCCCTGCGATACTGTCGGCCGAACGCCTATAGTTTTTATTAGCTACGGTGTATTTTCTTGCACGGTATTCGATGGTCAGCTGTTCTTTTTCTGATGATCTGACAGATATCAGTTTCAGATGGAGCTGGCGGCGTATCTCGAAGAGATCCCAGGTGTTTCGGGACATCCATACAGTTCGCTTGTACGTTTTGTGGCCTAGTACGGCGGAGCTGGTGGGTGGAAAGTATAGACCTCGAGAGTGCTAGTGGTAGTCATTGGCGAGGAATCTCTCGCGAGCTGTTCGTGAGACACTGATTCATACATTCCGCCCTGTGAGGGCAGCTCTTAGCTAACGCCATTGTGGCTATTCGCGGTGCGCGTGCGCAGCTATACAATCACATGTTATTGCTTATCTATAGATCATCGGTCTAATCGTGAGAAAAATAAGCAGTTACCGATTTGATACTGTTTTTAATGACTATTGAAAGAGTGGGTGTCACAAAAAAATAAAGTTTACGTAATTAATTATTTAATATCAAAATATTAACATCTAAATTTAAGCAAATAAATACAATACATATTAGCAAACGCCAGGGACTTCGTTCTCGACATTCCGTGGTAATTTCCTAAAATCTTATCTTATTGCATCTCTAAAACACGAAAGGGAGCTGCTCAAAAAAAAAACTAGTCAATATCTATATTTGAATTCAAAAGGTATTTTTTTTGCGCGAAACTCTTTTATTTTTCTTAAATAAAGTACCTATATTATATTATAACAGCATTTTCAGCAAAGTTCCGTCCAAATTGGTCTAGCCGTTTCGGATATAGGTCGGAAGAAACAGATGGACAGTCAGACAAAAATGTTAAAAACTGTTTTTAAAACCGTATCCTTGCAACTGTCATTATGACATTTACAATCTGATAAAACAATTTTATTATTTTTGTATGTATACATTATATACCCACCTTCTCCCTTCGCCTTCTGATCTAGAGGTACCTAATTATAAGTACAAACTATCAGATAAAGTCCTGTGAATATATGCGTTTGATTTGCCTACAAGATTTTTTTTTAATTTTACGACGGGGAAGCGCTTGGCCTTCATCTCACCTGGTTACAAGTTAAGAGAAGGCCGAAGGTGGTAGCGCACTTCACCCGGAATCCTCAACAAACTGAGGAACTGGCTATCCTACCTCTAAATGCCGGAGCACAATAATTTTAGAATTATTGTTATGGCGACAGAATTCGGTAAGATGGTGTTAGATAGCCAGGCGGACCAAAACAAAGTCCTACCACCAATCAAACCAAGCACAATATATTGTGCTCCCTATGGGGATCGAGTCCGGGACCTCTGGATCTGAAAATGGGTGGGTTGAACCACTAGTACACAGATGTACTCTCTTTTTGAGGTCATTAGGGTTGTAATCGTAAGTCAACGGATTTACCGCCTGTGTGGTCTAATGGTTCGCACATCGATATCAGGCCCAGAGGCCTCGGGTTCGATCCCCAGGGGGGTATAAATGTTTTGCATGGTTTGGCTAGCTACCTACCACCTTACCTGTGTGTCACCATACAACGATTCTAAATTGTTATAATCCGGTGTTTAGAGATTAGAAAGCCAGTTCTTCAGTTGGTTGAGGATTCCGGGTGCAGTGCGCTCCACCATCGGGTTATCATAACTTGACATCAGGTGAGATGAAGGTCTGATGAACAAACGAAGCGCTTCCCCGGTTTACAATAAAAAAAAACGCTGGCATAGATATCAAGTTTTAGTGACGCGCTATTAAAAAAAAAACAGTAATTTGTTTATTTCTTTACAAGTTAAATTATTTAAACTCGGTGCGGGAACCCTTCGGTTAAGTTTTAGAAAACCTGTGTTAGAAGGGTTCCTCTTTCTTGAGGTCTTATCTAATAGACTTTAAATATATTTTAATTTAATAGCTGCATTGCTATTAAATTAAAATATTTCTATATGTATCTATGGATTACACATTATATTAATGATGATTCAAAGGTATGTTAAAAAACGGTTCGAAGTATTGTGTTCTAGAATCAATAATTCCCGACGTCAATGTTAGTTGTTGCATTCTGCAAAAGAATTTCACAAATTCCGTTTTGATCCTAACCCAACAAAATATAGTTTTTATATCCCGCCAATATTGGCGTTAACATCACGGCGTTGCAATGCGGGGCTAGGCACGTACGTACCTTCCCAGAAGGCTGTATTGTTCGGCCCCTGTGATCTTAAGTATGGAACATTTATGACCCTGTATGGCGTTAAGGGACCCACGAATGGGCTACGAAGTGTTAAAGGCGTATTTCTTTTTAGTCAACCGAGGAACATGTTTGACATGATCTGTGAAAGGATTTTTTAAACTTTCTATCCTAGTCAGTGTACAACACTTAAATAAATGATAATGTAATATACATATAAATAAATAATAAACAAATAAGGTGGAAAATAATTCACCAAAGAATAACGAAAACTTTATGTTTATCTCAGACAATCTAAGTATCGTACTGAATAAGATAGAAAGTTTAAAAAATCCTTTCACAGCTATGTCCTACTAGAAACATGTTCCACCTACCATCAGCAATTGAAGTCAGGAAATTTGACGTACAGATGTTGCTAGTTAGAGCACCTCTAGTAAAAAACTATTTATACTGATTTCGAACAGTCCCAATGTAATAAATACTTATGTATGGCATACATACAATAACATTATAGCTGTTTGTACTATTTTATGAGAACAAGTTATAAGTTCTTTAGGAGAAATAAACTTTCTTCATTTTTTTTCCGATTTTCAGATGTTAATTTTTCTCGGAGGTAGGTAAGTGTAGGCTCAGGCAATGTCTAATTTTGAGAGTTTCATAATAAAAAGGATTATCATTCAAAGCTGTGATCGTCCACCGTGGAACTATCTACGAAACGAACCGGGAAGGTTTTAACATGAACCCAATTACGTTTAACATCCACGCAAGACGAACTATATAGGCCATAATTTAATAAGTCAGGTAATTAAATAAACAATCAGCTCATTAATTAAATAATCAGCTCAATTAATAAACAATAAGCTAATTCAATAAACGGCCAGCTAATTAAAGAGGGTTTTTATTAGATCCAAATTGTATTTTGTCAGCAATCAAAGTGAATTAAACTAGAAGTTTGCCTTGAACGAAGATCTCGCGATCTCTGGTTTTTAACCACGGATATTATTTCTCAGTAAGTGTGCTTTCATTACACCTTACTCTAAGCACACTTTTTCTGAATTTATCTTTATTCGCCTGAGTGTGCGAGATAAAGTCTCGTTGCTAACTCTCATTCTATGAGAGAGGAAAACTCCAAAGCACCGACCGCATGTATACATGGGTGGGCAAAATACAATAATTGAATAATATGAAAAGCTTGATTTAAAAATATTGTTTACCCCACGCGCCCCCACGTTAACCTGCACCGCTATTAAAAAGCACACTAACTTTATTACACGTGTCAACGTGCAATCGATACTCTTTTAAATGACATAAATCGTTTTGTAGTACTACCCCTTCTATTACTCAAAAGATACACAAGTGTCAATGAGTTGAACGCCAATGTCTTTCTTTCAAAAAACCTTTATACCGTCTACATGTTTAAAATTCTGTTTTATTCGGAATTAAAACAATACGGGCAATTTTTTTTACGCCAATAACTCAAAAACTATCCCATTTATCTAAAATTTCCCACGAAAAATAATTTATATTTATGTTATCTCAAATTTCATTAAATTTTGATATAAAACATTCATATATAAAACATTAAATTTTATAAAAATCGAATAACCCGTTAAATAGTTATTCCGTCATGAACATTGCCACATAAGTATATACATACATTGCTAGATTTCCCAACTTTACTCGGAGGTATCGTTCGCTTCGCTCGCTAGATCATCAAACAACAACCTATATACTGTCGTACTCCACCATTAGTTCAATTTAATGGTAAAATCTTTCTTGCTGACCAAATATAAAAAAAACATTATGTTACATGTCATTTTATAAAAATCTCGTTGTATAAACACGTGAATACGTGTTTTATCAATCGATAATATTTAGACAACGTCGTCGGTGTAATTGAAATCCGGCATTCTTCATTAGCATGAGTGGTTGATATTAATGTACTATTTAGATTCACAGACGTCGGCGAGTCGCTTCCTCCCGTGCGCCCGCGCAGTTCTGACGCATGCAGGCGGGACACGTGGTCCCGTGGTAGTGGTATCGATTCGGAGGTCTTGGGTTCAAATCCCGGGTTCGCAGTTAAAGTTAAAGACACTGCAGGAATCATCTGATGACCCGATACGTAAGATGATTCCGTGGATTCCACTTCGGAGGAACGGTCGGTCGAGTACTGTCAATGGAAGCCCTGTCAGACGCCTATAGTAGCAGTTCGCAAAGTCTGACACCGTATATGTACACGAAAAAGAGGAAAATAGTAGACCTGTAGACAAGTGTACCGTATTGCTTGCTGGAAAGAGCCTCCTCTAAAGCGAGAGAGTTAAGCCTCGTCATGATCATGATGATGAACTTCGTCTGCATGCTTTCTGGATAAATCAGATGGTTTTATACGTAATGTTATTATACTTCCTCTGTTCTATTAGTAAACTGACTCCATGTATCGACTCGTATCATAAATTGAAGTATTACTATACTTACTGTTAAAATGAAAACCCACGGCTAGTCTCGACTCGCCCTGCAAGTAACTGTCCCTCCCACTTGCTACAACCTACGTCAACTTCCTGTGACGTCAGATCCTCATCCGCTCAGCTGATGTCTAATGTCTGTCTGTCACGTACTGCAGTGAAAGTCATTGTGACTCACATACATCGGCCATTATACATTCAACCTATTCCAGATGCTCTAACGTGTGCCTACTTAACGAGACTGGGGTTTGAGCTTACTTATTTAGGATATTTGAAAGAAATCTGTCTAAAAACTTCGTTGAAGTTTCAATTATAAAAAGCTTAAAACCCCTTTAAGAATCAGCTGCCATATACTGAATTCAATTGTGAATGGTACTCACACACACTTTTTTATAATTTTATTTTTATTGTACGTCGGGGAGTTGCCTGGCTTCCATCTCACCTGATTTTCAAGTTATGATAAAGCCGACGGTGGGAGCGCACTTCACCCGGAATCCTCAACAGTTTGAGGAACTGACTATCTTACCCCCCCCTCCCTAAATACCGAAACACACCAGTATAAAAAATATTGTTATGGTCGACAGAATTAGTTAAAATGGTGGTAGATATCCAAGCGGATATAAACAAAGTCCTACCACAAACCAAACCAAGAACAATTTTGTACTCCCCCTGGGTATCGAACCCGGGACCTCTGAATCTGACACCGGTGGGCGAACCACTGCATCACAGAAGCGGAAAAACACGGAACAAGATTCTAATGGAATCTATAGATATGTATGAAAGTGGCGTAAGTACAAAATGTTTGTAAATAGGTATCTACTTAACATAATTATAGCCGCGTTTGTCGGTCACAACTTGATGGACAAGGTTTTGATTATTTTGACTTGTATTCATACACAAAATGAAAGGTAATGGTCCCGAAGACCTCCATAAACCAACGGTAAGGACCACACGCCATCTCATCGCCATTTAACAGCTCAATCATCTGATATTTTACAGTAAAGAAGAACAAATCATCATTCATTTGTTGAAAAACAGTCGCTTCTGATCAAACAACGCGGCCCCGCCCTGGGGTTACGATACCATTCCGACTTGAGAGACACCGGTGCTAGTCCACCTCAGTAATCATTCCAATTACACAAACAGGATGACTTCAACCAAAGCTGAACCCTAAAGCTGGTCAGTCTAAGGTTCATTTCAGATAAACGGTGGAGTTGACTGAGGAATAGCAAAAACAACACATTTCGGTGATATAGAGGTAATAAGAAGGCGGCGGGTGTGATGAATAACTTCGCAAATATTGTGTTGGCTGATGATTCTGATGATGGACCACCAACGACCTCGATTAGGAGTTAGATGACCACAAAGAATACCCGAAACTTTAATTTGCAATTTGCAACCTCCTTTCGTAAAAACCAACATAATAGTCCCAAAAGAAGGAGGTTCTACTTAACGCGTTTATTTATTTTTACTTTTAGAAGTTTAGCTAACTTCTATCGAATGTTCATTTTTGCAAGTGGCAATGTCGATGTAAAAAAAAGAATATAGATTCAGCAAACACTAAAGACTAAAGAAAGCACTAAAGTGTAATTATACGAACTGTTTCCAAATAACTTGTCGGAACCCAATAGATCATGGCAAAAAAACCATTATATTTTCGATGATGTGACGCTGGTAATTCCAGCTTCGTTTCCATAACCCCCGGGAAATTTCCCAAGCGCACTTATTCCCTGCATATCTATATACGCTGCATATTATGCCCAGAAGGATGCTTTAGGTTTTTCTTGATTTCCAGATAGTCCAAGGAAGTCAGAAAGATTTTCGTACATATTTGGATTAGAAGATTAAGGTAGATATGAACGAGCTGTCGGAGAACACCCGATAAACGCAAAGCATCTTATGTCATATACAAAAATATACGACTTTTTTTACTTCTGTCATTTTTATGGATCTCTTCGATCAAATTTTCAGAAAGACAAGCCAATAATGACAATGTCTTAGCATCAAATATTACTTGTTGAAGTTACATGCTCACCGCAGGGGGTCTCACAGGTATCCGAGGCGGCAGACGAGTGCTCGTGACCCTCAGTTTGATTCGGCCTAAGAGGAATGCGGGAGAAACAAGTGGAATTCGTGAAGTTCTGTGAGACCTTGAGCGATATACCAAGGGTAAACATACTAGAAAATATACAAGTATCTAGTACAGCCAAGTACGTAGTACTTGTTTGTAGTATCTTTGATTCGAGTCGTAGTAAATAAAACTCAATGCCACCTCCTTTCCGTCGCATTAAAAACCTGTTAAAATTTTCAAGAAACTCCTTGTAACGACAACAGTCAACAAAATATGGGTCTATATCCTTTCGTAGATATCATAAGAGGCGACTAAGGGTTTACACCAGTACCTGCATCAGTAGGCCGCGCTGGGAACTATACTTTCTAGCGCATTCAATTGATGTAGGTACTTATTTTTTAATCTCAGTCAAGGGAAAAAATTTAACTACATACAGTTTACATAATGTAGTTTGGTATTCATCTACCCCAATAGAAAAACTATCATAGAAGTTAGCTTATTCTAACAGCCACTTTAGTTCAAACATTTTTACAGGATATTTTTTTTAAACTTTCACAATTTTAACATAAAACATGATTATATAATATGAACACAAGAAACGGGTGTATATCGCGTATTGAGTCAGTCCGCGACCACTAGGGACTGGGGTTGGTGCAACAGCCCCGTATATATGTGGTATATACGCAATAAAAACCTTAACTGCATGTTAAGAAATATTGATTACTTTGATCATCAAAAACATGTTGTCAGTTCACAAACCGCGACTGAAGGAACAGGCGATCAACTCGGCCTAGCTTGTCATCATCCGAGGCTTCTTCGTCTTTCTCAATGTAGTGCCCACAACGAGCTGGCGAGGTTCCTAATCAGTAAAGCTACATGAACCTCAGAGAATCAATCAAGCAGTGGCAGCGAAACTTCAAGATACGAGTAGCTTCAGCTAACCTGAGCTCTTTATTTGAAGGGTTCGTTGAACATGTCACTCTGTAAGAACACATAAACTTTTGAGCATACGCATCAGGCCTTTTGTCAGAGAGATAGAGCTCATAATCCTTGGAGTCCCCAGAGAGTGGTCCAGGCGTCAACCGCGCGGCGGCGGTCCGGTCTGCGCCTGCGCGTGAGAACCTGCCTGCGTAAAATCACGCGCCGGGCCACAAGTCCATGGAAAAAATACCATGTCCGAGGAAAGAGCTTTAGACTGTACGACGCGACACACGACATTCCGTCGTTCGTGCTCTGCACAAAGTTCGCATGAGACGATCTCCAGTAATGCTTACAACCTACCTCGTGTTGGCTAGTATTGTACTTTTGGTTTTGCAAAACTTAATGAAAAGAGGTGATAAGAGTTCAATGTGTTTGTAGCTCTAGTTTTTTTTTGTTTTATAAATAACTCTTCGTACATAATTTGTTTTTCACCAAGTGAATGTGTTATTTTATGTTTATAAGCCAGTCAGAATCTGAGAGTTGATTATATTTCTTTGTTATTTAACTGATTTCTTCGGTCCACTTAAGTACAATCTGAAGAGGGTTTTTCGCTCGCGATGGTAAATAACAAATATGTCGGACGTTATAAAACATTTAGTTTGATCACATCCTACATCAGAATGGATTGCTTTCCAATCCTAACTCGACAACTTTATATCTCAAAGTTTTTCAAACGGCGGTAAATGATAATTAAAAGCTGAGCCTCCATCACCTTTTTTATTTGGTTTATTTTTTGTTAAAAATCTAATCCAATTGGGTTTACGGCCCGCTCTAATTGATTGCTTTTGTGTATTTTTGTTTTATTATCTGTGAGTTTGATTTTGCAACCAACGTGTGGTTGTATATGTTACCTCTAGGGTCCGCGTATAATTTACACTCAAGCGTAAATCAGGGTCCAAACAATAGAGTGCTTATGTCAATGAGTAATAAATATTACTTCTCGAGTGTTGGTTCGCATTTGAACTTAATATTGTAAATACGACCGAGATGTCAATATTTTCTGTACAATTACAGGCATGACTAGACTACCTATTCCTTTATTTAGATTTTAGCTGCTTCAGAAAGAGGGTTATGTTTTTCGAATCTACGTCATGCATGTCTATTTCACTCTCAGTATTCTGATTACTGATTATGCGGAATAGAATTACTGTACTTGTCATTTTAGGCACTCAATTGAGGCTATTTACATTTCCAGACGTTTTGCTACAAGGTCCTTTTCGCATCCTAATCTTTTTTTCTAATCTGATAGAGATCAGAACACCTAAATAGTGAAAATAATTGTAGAGATATACAATTGCATTTGGTTATAGGTATGAGTTATAGTTTGTTCAGCTTGCAAATAGTTATTTATTGAAAACGGAGAAGTTAAAAGTCGATTACACTAAAGCAGTGCATTTAATTTACACCGACAGCCAAGCCAGTAATAAATAAAGGCATTCCTATTTCGGAAGGCGTGTCGAACCGAATTCTTAACCTTAAATCAAAAACCCTTTTCGATCCTAAAACACTCAACATATAGCAATTTTGAATTGACTAAAGCATGTGAAGTATTCTCATTTCGACCTTGGGAGGGAATTCTAATTGTTTTGATATGTTTTTGATCTTTTTTGGGGAGATAAGATATAGGGAGCTATGAGATAAGATCTGGGGTGGATTAGGGCGTTAATGTACATTTCGTGTTCGACAAAGCTCGGTATGGGTACAAGCTTTTGGTCAGATGTTTTTGTAAGGCGTTGTGTGCTATGGAGGCTGTAGGTGTAGGTTGTGGATGGGCGGCCGGTGTGGCGATGTATTCATTATGTTGGCCTTTGAATCAATTGTAGGTTCGATATACCAAAATTAAATGCGTAATTTTTTAAATAGAGTTGTACGTTTAGGTCTAACCTAAATGTAGTATAATCACACCACTCTACAATTACAAATGCGAAAGTTTAGATAGACAGTAATTGTAAAAAAACACTAAGCAGTCCCTTGTTAAGTGTATAAAACCTGTTTAAGGTTTAGTTAAACACTCGGTTCTCAACTAGAGAGAATACAACATCATCGTTATGAAGTTATGGATTAACGACAACATTTGAAGGATCGCTGGATTCGAAGGTCATTGCTGGTTTGTTTGAATGTTTGATTCTCTTTCATGCCAAAACGTAGCAACGGATGGAGCTGAACAATAGTTATCGACCAGGAACAACATATTGGCTTTTTTTATCTGTATATTGATCTGTCTGTGTGTTACCACGCAGACAAAGCCGCAATCAGAAGCTAGTTACCTATCCTCGAAGGAATCTATCATCACATTCAACAAATTAAATGCTATCTGATGTTTGGAGATGTGAAATGTGTATTAGGTTCATTATTACATGTAAAAGATGACAATCATTATATTATTCAAAAAATAAGTTAATTTTAAATTAAACCGAATATTTAGTGCATCGGGATATTTTTTATGTTTTATTATATGACGGGGAAGCGCTTGATTATCATCTCACCTGGTTTTAAGTTATGATAAGCTCGAAGGTGGAGACCTCACACGGAATCCTCAACAAACTGAGTAACTGGCTATCTTACCTCTAAATGCCGGAACGAAATGGTGGTAGTAAACCCAAAACCTCTGGATGTGAACCTGCTGATGATGATGATGATGATGCAGATGTGATGTGCTGGGCGAACCACTTGACCACAGACGGATCGACCCCTCCATCTCAGCCCGCGGACGCCGTAAGAGCTGTCTAACAGATTTCACCAGAAGTCACCGCTTATTTCTGTGTACTATCCAACACCTTACAGTAATCAGCAATCCGCCTGCCAGCGTGATCATGGCAAAATCCTCCTCTTTTGAGGATGGTCTGTCCAGCAGTGGACATCAGTTGAAGACGAAGACGAGCCAAGATACCGTGTCGCGTGACACACACACGCACACACACACACGGCGCGGCGTTTCATAACACAGGTAAAACAAGGCGAGTCCTCAAACGTAGCTATCGACGAGATAACACCGTGGGATTCCCAACATACGAGTACCTACGACACCACTCTCGTATCTGTACATACCTAGTGCACATTATGTACATATGGCGAAACCAACTAAATTAACATTACTAGTAAACGTTGACGAAACTATTTTTATAGAAATATTTTGATTGGAAGTTTTGTTTTTAGCACACGGTTTTGGTGGGGTCTAGTTGAACACAAAAAAAGACCCCCGAGTATCCCTGGTACAAACATAATTTGTCGTTCAATTGAAAATACTTATATGGAAAAGAGTTATCCCATACAGGCTCTCTCTTTGTTTTATCGTACAACGGGGAAACGCCCTCGTTTTTTAAAATTATGATCAGGCCGAAGGTGGAAGCACACTTCACCCGGAATCCTCAACACACTGAGGAACTGGAAATCTTACCTCTCAACAATTTTAGAATTGTTATTATGGCGATAAAATTAGGTTAGATGGTGGTAGCTAACCAGGCGGACTCAAACAAAGTCCAACCACCAACCAAAGCAAGCACAGTATTATACTCCCCCTGGGGATCGAACCCGGGACCTATAGATCTGACAGCGGTGGGTGCACCAGTAGATCACAGAGGCGGTCAAATAAATATATTATGAAAATGTTAATACAATTATAATGGCAAAATTATAACGGCAAAATTCCATTTGAAATGAAGGTCAAACTGCGTTTGTATGAGAGAGCGGTACTACTGGACCTTCATAAAGGTTAGTCACAATCACAACGACACCAAGAGTTTGTATATCAAAACCATTACTATTAACTGTAAAGAAAACACGTCTCATTCAGCCATTCTGTTCATAAAAGTTCTCAATCATAATCCTAAATATTGACAAATGATAGCATCGTTCAGCTTCAATGGTCGGCTCCATGGAGCCATTGATGATGGCAACAATACCTGGCGAGCCTCGCAGTCGCAGTCGTAATCTCCCGAACCTCGCATTCCTCACAGACACTGCTGTGAAAAAATACACGAACAGCAGATTCAACTGACGGGTTCCGTACTAGATCACTTTTTTAAATTCAGTGTTTTATTTCCGGGATTTCGTTAGTTAAGTTTTTTTTTTGGACTTATCCCAATATTTTATCTCCTACTACTACTGCCTTTTTTACTTTACCTTTACTCTAAATTAAAGCTGTCCTTTATAATTATTGCACTCTCAATCACTCTATTACACCAAACTTGTTTTAATCTTCTCCATCCTCATAAGTGATAAGACCGCTCATTGTATTACTGTAACTGTATATTTATGGTGTACAGTAAAGAAAAGTCTATCATTAACTCTATTGAAATTATTTATTTTATATTAAAATGGTACCTAGTGGATTTTTGTTTGTAATGTCTTAATATTTTCTCAAGATTTTAGCTAACACTGCTTCGCTGCAAGAAAGAGATATTTTACCGTTTAAAACATCGCTATGTTTCCAACTACTATTATAATAGTAGTAGTATAATAAATACTATTCTAGTATTATATCTATAGGTAACTACTAATTTAAACTGAGGAAGGAACCCTAAAGTGTAAAGACTCGGTACCCAAAACTGGCCGGGCTACAATAATGCTTACCTATGAATAATAAGATCAAATAAATTAAAAAAAAAACCTTTCGTGCGACTAAGCACAATCGTACAAGCATGTAGACAAACCATTATACGAACACAATACATGTTTCTTCTCTTTCCCCCTTCAACATTCACAAAGAGACACATTCTCTGTCCTGTTCTAGCGGTGGTCTGGATTATAATGTTGTTAGAGTGATGTTGGTTTGGAGAACCATTAGCCTTGTCACTATTAGTGCTTATATCATTATCATTATCCACTTTTCTTGTGGCGCCAGTTACCTTTTTCTTTGAAAACGGAAATTATTTAATACGGAAAACATATTTTAGGTATATAAAGCAGCAGGGTTATTTAACCTAGTCGCTAATTAGGTAGGTAGCAATCGAGAATTCCAAGCCATATTTTTCTTCAATACCTCCTGATTAGATCTTCATCCCCATAGAAACACATATAACCTTCACCTTGGTTTGATTATCGTCTGGGAATCGCCCTTACCAAGTTTCGCGACTATATCACATTAAATCCAAACGCAATACGTCACTGTTCCCTTTTTACGAGAGCCATTTACTCTCTCAATAGCGCAGGCAATGTATTGCAAATGAATTGCAAAGCCACAACGATCGGGAAATGATGTAGGGAAGAATAACCGCAGGGGTGCTTCAGGGTAGTTAGTGGGGCCACTACTCTACGTGAGCCTCGAAGGACACTTTTTGTGATGGCTGTTTATTCGTACGTTTGGACTATTCAATTATTGTTGCGTGACTACTATTCCATAGAAATAGAAAAAAGGCGATCCTTTTTCGTTTTGAGTAGACATAGACATTCATTTATTTACTATTATAACACACATACACAAACATACCAGAATGAAATTGTTAAACAGAAAAACACGAGTAGGTAATAAGTGAATACAGTTTGTGGTGTGTGCTACAGCAGCAAATGGGACACAACTCAGCATTATCCCTCACTGTACTACACTGTACACTGTACAGGCAGCACTGATATTCTGTTGTGACCCAGCCCAGTCAGAAGTAGATTTTTTGCACAATAGAACTTTGATACAAGATATAGTTAGCTTGAGAGAGCAACGACTAAATTTAAAGAACCTCAATATTTTTGACTTCACATCATTACATAGGTATGGTACATCACAATTGTACATTTGTCGGAAGGTTCAAACTAACCTCATTTATTAACTGTGTATTTGATACGCTTATCACGAAATAAATAACTGTTATGAATAAAATTATAATGAGCTATCTTTGGAAAGCAAATACAAATTTCAGAGATCAATTCAAGTAACAAGCTTGAATTGATCTCTGATGGAGACAACAAAGTTGCAAGTATATTCGAGAATTGCATTCCAAGCAAGGCGCTTAGTATGCCTCGATAGCCAACACACCACTTTCAATTATATTTAAATCGAAACAAATAAAAGCTGTAGCGACACACGAGAACAGCCAAGCACGAGCCGTCACGCATTCCACAAACTACATATACAAGGGTAGTTTCTTTATGAATATTCTATTTGACGATTAGCATAACAACCTGCGAACGAGCCCTGGGCGGGGCGCTAGTCGAAAAAACTAATAAAAATGCAGATAAACAAAAAGTATGCGACGGCGCGCTATCTAAATAACTTGTTATGATCTTGTTATTGTCAATGAGGGGACAACTTTCAATTCATTTAATATTATACTGTCATTCAATAAAAAAATTACGTTATACTTTAAAATTTCGTTATTCAGATTTTAAAATGTACCTACTGGAAGTTTGTTGCAATATTGTTGTTTGGAACCTTAAAACACAGCTACGAAGTGACTCTTCTTCTTCTTCTTCTTCTACTTATGGCGTGTTCAGTGGTCCATATGGGAACCCCAAGAGCTTTCCAATGTCAGGTTTTATTAGACTAATAGCCAAAAAGATGCTGGGGTTCAGAACAAATAAATGTACGATCAATACCTATGGTACCTATGTGCAAGATTGATTCTGTATGAAGTGATTTTTTTTTACTATCGCTTTGTAAATAGAGTACCGATAACACCTAACTTACAGACTTTGAAGTGTACTTCAAAGTCTGTAAGTTTGACTTTGAAATGTACTTCAAAGTCTGTAAGTTTGACTTTGAAGTGTACTTCAAAGTCTGTAAGTTTGACTTTGAAGTGTACTTCAAAGTCTGTAAGTTTGACTTTGAAATGTACTTCAAAGTCTGTAAGTTTGACTTTGAAGTGTACTTCAAAGTCTGTAAGTTTGACTTTGAAGTGTACTTCAAAGTCTGTAAGTTTGACTTTGAAATGTACTTCAAAGTCTGTAAGTTTGACTTTGAAGTGTACTTCAAAGTCTGTAAGTTTGACTTTGAAGTGTACTTCAAAGTCTGTAAGTTTGACTTTTTGTTAAGTACTAACCCTTTCATACGGAGGTTGAGGGAATGTCTTCTTTGGTAGGTAATGAATAAGATGTAGGTTGATGATGTCAACGTCCACTCAGATTTTCTCATTTATACCTTTGTTTTGTTTGGGTGGTCCTGATCGCCACACACGAAAACTTTTGAGCTTTTTCAGCTTTTTAAATGTCCTTATGTGAACATGCGGTAAAAGTTATAAATTGATAGCGAACTAGAGTACTGCAGTTCTACTCACCACCTGATTATTTAGTACTAATTGTCAAGAAGCGGTACTCAGACTTCGTGAAATAGGGGCTTAGGCTCTGAAAATACTTTTTTGAATCAACAAAAAGTTATTTGCCCAAATTATTTATGTGACAGATGTAACGCTACGCCTATGTAGTTATTTCTCTATGGTTCTATTTATGAAATGACAATAGGATACATAATTTAATCATCTGTGGCAAAGAGTAAGACAGTAATAAATATCTGGTCCATACACTACTATTAATAAATCTCTCAGGTCAACTCGAGTGATACATAGGGGTCCCTAAATTGCACGACCAATAATGTACAGCCAATAATTCGAATCCTCTATATTTCAATACAATTTTACACACCCGATGTTTTGAAACCATGGCTTCCAATTATTGGTTGTGTATTATTGGATCGTGTATTATCAACACGTTCTGATAATGTACGGCCCTCATTGGTTGCTCAATACGAAGTAGAGAATCATGCCTCGTTTGTACTGTCCGAACTCCGCAAGTTCATACAATAAATACATTTACAGTAAAGAGTTACATTAGAAGTGCCATGCAAGCAAGCATGTTTTCTGGGACGCGCTCCTGCCAGAAAGCTCGCTCGTCGCCCCTGAGAATCACTTCACCCACTCAACCTGTGTTATGCTACGGAGCTCAGCGAGCTTCTAGCTCCGCCTTTTTTCATATTTTTACACACCCCAGTGTCACGCATAAGACCAGGTAGAGTCGGGGTTGGCCGTGTCGGTTTTGTCATCTGTTCGCTACGGAGGTCAGCGGGTCGTATGGGAATCCCGATAAAAACACATCAATCGTAAATTATTATTCTCTAAGTTAGGTAATCTGTGGAAATAAAAAATAAAACTACACTCGCCTTGCACTCGCCCATGAAAACAAGGCATCAAGGTAGTCCACTACAAAAAAAATAAAAGTGGACACGGATTATTGGCTGTGTATTATTGACACGTGTTGATAATATACAGCCAATAATCCAAGTTCACTTTTTAATATGGTCACCAATTATTGGTCGTGCATTATCGGGTTGTACATTATAGACAGTGCATTATTGTCTCCCATACATAGTTATTGACCTGTGATGTCAAATGCAAATCAAATTTAACGTTGTTTTATTTATTTTGGCTGACGAAATTGATGAGTTCTTATAAAAATTGCAATGGATCATAGTTTATACTACTCCACTAACGTGGAAAAGGATTTAGAAATGGAACCAAGCTTTTCCAATAAGATGGCTACAAATACCGATGGTGTACTAGGCGTTATCGACGAGAAGGTTGCATTTCGAGAGTTGTCAGCATATTACAATCAAATTATTCGCAATAGTAAAACAGCTCGAAAAAACACAAATGATCATGTAAGTCTACATGGCAAAAGCAATAGGAAATCCCCAGACAATCTACCAGCTAGGTACAATGCCAATAAGAACCAACAAGTAGTCAACGATGAAAAGAGTAACTCACTAGATAAAAACTTTCCTGAAAACATTTCGAAATCTAAAGACAATATTACAGATACCGATTGTAGTTACGTATGTTGCTCAAAAAATCTTCCAGGCATTAAACTTGAACCAAAATTGACTTTTGTAAAGTCTAACGAGAAACATTATTCAATAAGCGCTGAAGTGAATGCAACGCAACCGGCATCCGCTGAAAAAACCACAAATTGTCGACCAGCAATAGATTTGGAACGATATATCTTAAAATGTATGAAAAATAGTGATCAAGAAAAACAAGATCAAAATAAAGAACCCGTTTATGCAGAAAAAACAACGTACTGCCGTCCAGCTGTTGACTTGTACAGTCAAGAGTTTATATACAAAATTATGGAACGAAACGGAAGACTCCGAGGCTTGGTCCGTCGGCTGGTACTCGCTAGAGAGAGAGAAAAACAAAGAGAATCATGGAATAACTACATTAACGAAATCAAAAATAAACACCGACATAGAACCGAAGCCAGGAACATTCCAAATAAAATTCCCCAGGATGAATGCCCTGAAGTTATCGATGATTTTTACAATACTAGATTTGTATGGCAACATTCAAACCCGTGCCAAAACCTTTTGCAAGAGTATTATGGAATTTCAGATGAATTCCGAGCGGATGTTCAAAACTATCTAGATAGACCAATCAACCACGAACCACATCATTTTGAAAATAAAAGAATCAGCTTACCGATATCATCACAAGGTCGATTTATGTTGCTTAATAAAGAGAAACAACAAAATTTGATTACAAGCGGTTGTTCAAGACGGTATCACGGGGAACCAATATTTGCTACAAAAGAAAGTTATGCTCCGTTGATAGGCAAACAACACGTTAAAAGAGCACAATCTGATAAATTAAGTACTGGCATTCTAAATAAAGGCTTTGATGTCAAAACAGTATCATTGCAAACAGATTTACACGCATGTAACAACGAGTTTGAAGATGATTGTAAAAAAGAAAGTTTTAAGTCCCAACTAAATAAAGTAAACTCCAATGTAGACAGATTAAAACGTAAATTATCACAGACCCAAAAAGAGCTTGCGCACAGTTCTTTAGCTACCATCGAAAATAAACTCGACGTTTTGATAAAAAGCATCAATAGCTTCGTACTCGAGTTCAAAACACAAAAAATAACTACCGTTAAAGATGAAGTAAATGAAACTACTCAAGTCAGCGATGCAAGTTTAAAAAGTGCACCCAAAAATGACGCATTTGGTATACGACGAATAGAGCAAATCGTCTGCGGATTGGTGCAAGAAAGAGCAAGGAGTACTCTGTCATTCGACGAAGGTAGACACGGCGATACAATAGACGCTATCCTCTCTGAAGAGAAACACAAAAGCGATAGAGTCAAGAAAGATATTGAAGATATTTTAACTAAGCCTGCCTGCGACCGTCCAAGCGTTCATATCACTTTTGATATCCCAACAAAAGAGCGATCTACAGAAATTACAGCATCACTGTTCAAAACTAGACGAAGTAGTGCTGTTGTCAATCAAGATAGACAAATGACAATAGCTGTGAATACGGATCCTCTGGGACTCCTAGCGTTGTTTAGAGTATCTGCTGAGGCAGTTAAGCAGATACTATCCTACATGCCTCTTATTAACTGTGGATCTTATCTGACTAAGCTAGCTATCTCTCAAACTTCGAGAAACGAAATAGCGCATTATGTGTGCAATATTTGCGGAGCTGCTTTCTGCCGGCCGTCTCAGCTGAGTGATCACATTCAACAACATGATTTGGGAAATAAGAAGTAATTGCTTTTACTCTTTCAGATCATAAAACATTTAAGTGGATGTCACCAAAGCAAGCTCTGGTCAGCATCATCATCATTAGAACCTGAGAAAAAAAATCTCAAAGTATCTCAATCGGTGTTGGAAAAACTGATTAACAAAAAAATCTCCAATACCTCGGTTATTTACAGCTGGACAACGCAGGAAAATTAATTGATAAAAAACATTTTAAATCGATTGAGGCGGTTTTTCCAATGGCTATGATTGATTTATGCCAAGTTTGGATAATGTTATCTTGTTGTAGGGACTGCTGCGTATGCCGCCACTCGTTGGACAGCCAGCGGAACCGCGATGGGCTGTTCACCTGCCAGCATTGTGGACAGGTGTTCACCAGGGCCTACTGCCGCGAGCTGCACGAGCATACCTGCACAAGGAGACCAGCAAGACTACCTGATGAGGCGCGGAGCCTCGCACTTCTCAAATAGTGAAATAGCCTGCCAGCGAGATTTTGTAGATCGCATTTATTGATGTACCTTACCTTTAGACTATGATATCCCTGGATGTGTGATAGTGCTATGAGTTTCAGTGCTGTCGAAGGTGAGTGTTTGATTTATAAGGATGTTGGTTGTCAATTCATAAAAGCTTTCCTGAGATCGAGAGCAATACTGTGTAGTCTTAATTTATTTTGTGATAAAAGGAAATAAATCTCAGGCTTTATTAACGATTTTTTTTGGTGCACAGTGGTCCGGTGCGCCTGCGCCGCCCGCGTGGACAAAATCCTTCATTTCTGGAGCATAATTGGGGGTGCTGTACTGCAATACTATCTGTGGTCGCTGTCAATGGGCCCTTTGCCTTTGTGATGCCGCTGCCATCCATCAGCAGTGTTTGTCAGGGCTTAGGGACGGCCATTATGGTGAAATGGGCAGAAAATTCTGTCGATATGTTTTTTTAACAGGGGCATTAGCGATTATGTCAGGTTTGAGGTGGAGCGTGTAATTAAATTAATATGCATTTTAGTATTTTTGAATTGTAAGTGCTTTAGTTTCCATAGGTTCGGATATTAACGTAATTGTTATTGGAGTTGCTTTCCTTATTTAGGTCAAAGTTTTGTTAGCAGTTTTCGTTGTACTCGTATATAATCTTCATTGCGATATTGCTCTGAGTCTTTGAAAATTATAAACTGCTTAAATATTGTAAGCAGTGTCCAACAATGGCGCCGGCAAATTTAGCAAAAAATAGACCAAGAACGGATGTAACAAATTGTTCTAAGAACGTGGTTGCTGTCGGTGCTGCCTGCGGTACCTGTCGAACCTTCTCGATCTACATCGTGACAATAACATTCCCGCTAACAGTTCCGTAGTTTCTTTTACTAACAGTTCCATAATTCTCTTTTTTCGCAATTCCAGTTCCGTGTTGCCACACTGAAGGTGTAAATTCCATCATAAGTCGTAACACAATAGGGCTTCGGCCCACCGGGAGTCCAAAGGACCTTATTTTATGTACCGTTTAACGAACCGGCTTCTTAGATGGTGTCCGTACTATTTGTTTAGGTGAAATTGTATTTTGCAAATGGACGTGGGAATTTAAAATGCGTCGAATTGATACCTACCAATTGCGGTTCTAACTTCGGTTTGTCTATTGTATTGCAAATGTTCAGAGCAATAGACGTGAAGATAAAATTGTGAGGAGTATTTGTTGAATGCTAATGGCGTGAGTAATCCTTGAATGAGATTGTTGGAAGGAAGCTTGTTTGTGGTGTTTTGGTCGATTGTGAGTGCCCATACTGCCTACGTGTACCAAGGTACTGGATCCTGCTGTAGATCAGGAAACACAGACATTGTGATAAAACAAAAAAGTTTAATAAACTACGTGAAACAACTGTCTTCTATTTGAATCTAAAATGTTAAAGTAACTAAAAGTTCTAGGCAAAGATTTATTCAAAAGTTATAGGTTTATTTACATTTTTTTTTAACGCGTAACATTATTTTTGTATTTGAAGTGATTGCACTTGGTCAGAACATTGTCAAAATAATTACATAATAATTAACATTTGTAAAAATATTAAATTTACACATTTTACACAACGCCATCTAGCGCTACGCTAAGCGAAGCTTGTAATATGGGGACGAGATTACGAATAAAAATACTTATATATATCCGTATTTTGCGTCTATAAATACATACTTATGATACGATATAACACCAACATGCACAAATATCATGGGAATCGAACCTGCGACCTGCGCTGACTCGGCGGAGGCAGTGTGCACCTGTGAGGTCAGTTCATGAAAGCAAGTATACAAATATGCAACGTTCAAGAAAGATTCATTTAGAGTTCGATAGTAAGTTTGTTGAAAAAATACCTTTTCAAAGAATACCTTTTCGTTTAGCCGTTTATAATAATAATAATAACGTTTATTGTTCAAAAAAGCTGTACAGCTTTATTATTTAATAGGTAAGTAAATGTATTTAGCATTACAAATGAAATATTTAAGAAATGACCTCTAAACTAAGTTGAAAACTTGTATTTTAGAGGCCGAACCAAAATAATATTATTTTGTGCACAATAAGGTAGGTTGATGGACCTTTGACACCTGAACTAAGTGAATCACTTGTATTTCAGGAGTCAAGCTCTTAACATATTCTGTTGTACTGGTTGAACGTGGCATGATTTGCTGAACTCATTTAAATTTCATTTTATATATACCACACATGTGTAATATGTACGTTACTCTACTTACTTTCTACTACATAATTGATAAACGGGAAAAGGAAAAAATAATTCATAAATATGAGATGACCTTAGGAATAAGGAAGCTTAAAACTAAAACTTATTTAGACTATAGGTATCCTTGGGTTAGTGGTGGTTGAAGTTGAAAGTTGGAGTTTACAGATGTGTGTGTGTGTGTATGTATTAGTGTGTTGTGTATGGAGTGATGTAGGTATGTGCTAAATGGTGTAGGAAATATTTTAATCAATAACTGCTCAATGTGTTGAAGGGAAGAAGAGATTCTAGAGATTGTAGTGAGTCTTACTGTAATTTGTAGTAGCTTTTGTTTTTATGAGGTGTGCAATGTCGACAGCTGCAGATTTACAAGCAAGCTCTTGTAACAAGCCTCAAAGTTCAATTGGGAGTAGCTCTGCCTTCTGTAGGTTGAGGGTTCGGTTTCCACCCGGGACAAACATTTGTGTGATGAATATTAGTATAGTATTATATCCGAAATCTTATAATCGAGTTCCCGTATTACATTAAAAGCTTTGCTTAGTTTGAGGCTGGATGGCGCTTATCTTATCAAAACCGGTGTATTGTGTAACATTTCAAATGATAATTTTGAAGTTGTTTTTAAGATATCAATAGTAGATGAAGGCACCGTTATAAATGGTCGTTCCAAGAAGGTATATCGATAAAGGTTTTATCAAAGTGAGATTCTGATACGGAGCACGTGCCTCATAATGTCGCGATTAGAATGATAAATATTAGTTCCTCGTATAAATGACAGAAGATTACGGGGGTTTTGTATTGGATACACTTTTTACGGGTCTGATAAGACCGGAGCAGGTGCGGATACAAAGCCTCTTTTGAATCGAAGTTTACATATTAAACACTGTCTGGCTTATCTCTAAACGAAATGCCTTCTCACAAATTGGGGCTAGATGGCGCTGTGTAAAAGTTACGATGTTTATTTTCCTGATGTAAAATAAATGACCCACATGATTACAAGTCAAAAAAATAATTACATAGCAGTTAACATTCATTTGGTTTCATATTAATTTTTAGTTTAGTTTTCAAATTTATTAGTTTCGATTGATTTTAAGATACTTATTTAATACGAAATTTTATACGTAGTTATGTGATCGATACGATTAACACGGTTTAAAGCCCCAATGAGTCAACTTCTTCATCTGAGGGAACATAAGGAAATAACTGAATAAAATCAAAAATACTTTACATAATCCGAATTAATAAGTTGACACTTTTGAACTCATTCGTTAGAACGAATGGTCTGACCGCTCCTTTCACGGATTATCATTGTTTGCTTAGTGTTAAACACGTAAGTACCTAATGTCTTGGAGACGATATTTTACCCGACTGCCCAAGAAGGAGGGTTATGTTTTTCATTTTCGGGTGGAAATCAAATACTAATTAGTGCAATAAACACATGTTTTATTACTACATCATGGGAATCATATGAGATGTAGTGCCGATCTAAAATGTTCAGTTCAGTGGAATACTTATAAAGGCCGTGTTTTGGGTAAAACCATGAAGTTAACAATTTATAGTTTTTTTTACTTTCAACTTGTTTGTGTGTGTGTCTGGATGTCATATGGAAACGAACCATCATTACCTAAGCTAGTTCATAATAAAAAAAAAAACTACACATTTAACGCAACGTCATCTAGTCCCAAACTAAGCAAAGCTTGTACTACACATATATCCGGTAAATACTTTTTTTTAAAATAAATACATAGGATACAATGTAACACCCAAACACAGAAGAAACATCTATATTCATCACACAAACGTTTGTTCCGTGTAGGAACCGAACCCACAACCTGCAGAAGGTACCACTACCAACTGTGAGCTGTGAGGCTTTTTATTATAATTGTGTGAAATTAACGTCCTGTCCTGTAATAATTAAGGAGATAAAGTTGAAATGTTTTATTCAAATAAAAGTAATTTAAAAGAAAACAGTGCAAAAATTACATCGACCAATTTATTTTTTCAAATAAACATACCGTAAAAGATAGAGTATCAAGATATAACGAAAACATTTCCAAAATGCAACCCATAAACTTTAAAATTCGTCAGGTGCAAACATTCAAAAAATAAAGATGAAATAAATCGGCGCGTACGCAGAGCCTCGGCGACTGCGTCGACTTTCAACTTAACTCCACTGTGATAAAGTTGATTTTACTTCGAATAAGTTCAGATGAACAGATAAACAAGATTATGACGCGTCGCAAAGGGTTGGTCTTGAATAACTTAATTTTATTTTTTTGACGGCTAAGGATAATGTATGCCTAACCAGAGCCATACATCTCGAACCACCTTGAGACTTTTAATAACCCATCCATACAACATACGGAAGAAGGAAGCCTTCGAGGTTTCGGCTAGGGACACATTGTACTTATTTTTATTTGGTCCTCAGTGAGAGAGCTTAGACCTCGGAATTATATTGTATTTTTGTCCAACACAATTGGATTGCGATGGCTTTGAATTACCTTATTTTGTTTATTTGTTTTTGATTCTTATTCGAATGATGTTGGCAGTAGGCACTCGTTATGGGCTTAGTATTAGTATGTGATGTAGTATCATGCGAGCTTAGTACCTACCTACCCGTTGTGGTGGCAGAAACACAGAGGAATTGGAAGGTTCTACTAATTCCACTGTCATTCTGCTGCTCCGTATGTAAACGGTAGGACATTCATCGTATCATCCCAAACACGTCCACAGCTGAACATATGCCTCCCTCAATCGCCGCCACAAAAAGCCTCTTTCATCCATCGACTCCCTGCGACCGCCACAATGACGTCGGTCCATCGAGACTTCCCACACTCCGTTTCGCGTTTAATCGCGGTCGCCATGCGAGAACCTTTATTTCCCCAGCGGTTATCGGTTCTGCGAGCTATGTGACCTGCCCTGCCACTGACATTACAGGACATTTATTCAACACAGCGCCATCTCGTCCCAAACTAAGCAAAGCTTGTAATATGGGAACTAGATTATGTTTATAGTATTCATATACTTTTTTTTGTTAATACATGTTTATCATACAATACAACACCCACCACATAACAAACATCTTTATTCATCACACAAAAGTTTGTCGTGAATGGGAATGGAACCAACAACCTACAGCGCAGGAGGCAAAGCTACTACCAACTGAGCTATGAGGCTTGCTTAGTTTTTTTTTTTTCTATTTTTAGTTTAAATAATTTGTTTTTAGATTGATAGCAAATTAAATTCAATTATGGCCGTGTACGAAAGAACAAACAACAATTAAAAAAAAAAGTTTTTGAAGTGAAACTTTTTCTGGGAGGGTTTTGACATCTTTGACCTTTTCGTGTGACAAAACATGGTGCGGCACTGTGTCGGGTAGAGTGTGAGATGGTGAAAGTGTTTATATATAATACAAAAGTTTCACTTCTATCGTGTGTCTTTACGAACCTTTTTTTTTTAATTTGATCATCGATGGAGTTAGCCTACCCAGAAAGTGCGGTAGTTGGTCGGACCGAAGTTAATTTTAAAATTGAAAGTCATTTTCACTAATTTTCCTCAGATAACTCATGACATATTATATTAACATATTATCATACGAGTATATTATGCCGCAGTACATAGTCTAATAAGTAAAGTTTCAATATAGATATCACGCTGTCCTAAATCAAAGAGAGAAAAAGAGTGCTACATCGTTAGGTTAGGTACTTCAATGAGGGTCTTCCATACAAACGTATATTTGTCGTTAATTTCGAACCAAAAAAAAATTCATTTGAATCAGACGTGCCATTTGAAAACCTAACTACGATTGTACTGAAGAGCCAAAGCCAGCGGTACGTCGAAGTCGTTATAAAAACCTTACAGTGGCTTACTGATTAGCACGGGGGCAGCGGTGAAGCCTACTTTGATAATAAACATGTAGATTGTCTGTGTGTCTGTATGCGCGACACGTGCGCAGGCGCGCGCCGCGTTTGGACATTTGCATGGGTTTCCGTTACGGCGAGGAAACAGACAGACAGACAGACAGATGTCATGTAGATCTATCTATAATGAGTTTCCTATCTGACGTGGCTGTTCTTCCGTTGGTTCCATCGATTTAATGTCATCATCATCAGGTCAGGTTAACGAGTCCTTCAGTGGAGACCACGTGTGTGTGTGTCTCTCTCTCTCTCTCTCTCTCTCCGGTAGATGGGTGAGAAAGACAGAAGATCAGTGGCGCATCTTGTAAAGGCCTACGTTGAGCCACTGCTCAAGTGGACTGCGATAGGTTATTGTTGTTGATAATGATGATGATGACTATGATGATGATTAATAAGATTATATTGATGTTGATCGGCAGAATCTTGAGAAAGTGGTTTTAAAGTGAGATTATAGGTTGCAACTTGCATTTTTTTTTTTATTGTACTACGGGGAAGCGTTTGGCCTTCATCTCACTGGTTACAAGTTGAGATAAGGCCGAAGATGGAGGCGCACTTCACCCGGAATCCTCAACTAACTGAGGAACTGGCTATCTTACCTCTAAATGCCGGAACATAACAATTGTATAGAAAAGACCAGCGATGAATTCATACTGTTAACAAGTCGGATAAGATGTAGGTAGTACTCACTAGATGTAGGGGCACACAGAATTTTAAAATGTCAACCAAAAAGGTCTTACGTATATATATCTTTGCAAATAGGTAGGTATATACAATCAAATTGTTTATATAATAATTATTCCTTAGAAAATGTCCAATTCATTTGTGCACGGAATGAAAAAGAACCAACATTAAAATGTTGTGCACTTAGTACAGCTGATTGAATCTAGAAAATGAAGTATAGGGAAGGATACAGAGCCGCAGAAGAAGCAGATTGATTAACTCTGCCTTCTGCGCTGTATGTTGTGGGTTCGATTCCCACACACGACAAATATTTGTGTGATGAATATAGATGTTTATTCTGTGTTTGGGTGTTGTATCATATGTTAAGAATGTATTTACAAAAAATATCCTATCCGTTATCTAGTTCCCATATTACAAGCTATGCTTGGTTAGGGGCTAAATGGCGCTGTGTGAAATTGATGCCCTGTAATATTTATTTAATTATAACATTACCTTATCTACCTAAATTATTTTATACATACCTTTCCCCCTATGAGTTAAAAATACTTACCTACCCTTAGGTTGTGTGCGAATATGATATACGTAAGTAGGTATACTTACTCAAATCATATTGACACACATACCAATTTAAAATTATCATAATAATTGTAGGTTTTAACGAAAACAAAAACCAAAATATGTATCCCCAACGCGTGCAACATGAAAAACAAACGCTCAAATAGCATTCCTCACTTAATCCGAAGCCTATATCTAATCTGTGTCTGGTTTTAGCGTTTAAAATCAAACCCCGTTTACTTAGAGATTACATTATCTTAAAGACTATAACAAAACAGAATTATTGGAGGTGGTGTGGCTATCGGCTATAGGCTATCGGCTATCACCACTCTATCAGCGCATCGGGTGTATAATTAGGAGGTGACTGGGATGGTCAGTCACCGTCGCATGGCGCCCCCAACGGAGGAGCTTGCGACACGGACCTCGGCCGCTGGATGGGACGAAACATGAGCGTAACTGAGGAGGAAAATAAGGTTTTCACTCTAATTATCTTTTGAGCATTGCCAAAGACCTCTCTTAAATATGACACCTACGAACGATGAGTTCAAAGATCCAAGCTTTTATAGTTCTATTCAGACTTAGACCTACCTTACACATAAATAATACAATAAGTGACTAGAATACCTTGAGTACATACTCATTATTCAATATCGATCTACGAAAAAACAGGCTGACTTTGTTTTATACGATTCCAAAGTATCCCTGTACCATACTTCTTGAACTATTTCATGCCAAATTTGTTAAGAATCGTTTAGTTCTCTATGATAAGGTTACAAAATAGACAGACAAGGTAATAATTCACTAGTTCAGTCAACTGAACTGAACAACTGAACTAATGGGAATAGACGAAATTATTCGTATGACTAGCGACAATGTTTGTCAATATTCTTAGTGATTTGTTTGAATAAACAAAATCGCCCAAAGACTAAGTGGTAGGTATACTCGTAATATGTCGGATGGAGAGCACATCCAGTAAGATGTACGCGAGTGTCGTTTGTTTTTCACGTTTTGTGTGGACCACCGCGCGCTGCGCAGGCGCCGCTAAGCGATAAGCGATGTCGGCTGTTCCACGAACTACTGCCTCGAGACGTGGCGGGCTGACGGTTTGGATGCGGCATCCAGACGCAGACGTGGCTTTGGAAATCTTTGGGCAAACATTTGAATGATGAAATGCGATCGGCGTTTTACGACCAGTAAAGTTTGAAAATATTATATTGTAACTCATGGACTACGTTTTTACTCAACTGCTTCAAAAGGAGTTTTCTGTTTCTCGAGCGTATGTATGTGTGTATGTATATTTTATAAGCACGACCTGCAGCCTAAATGGCGTGTGAGGTGTCACAAATATTATTTAAATAAGGAATAGGGGTGCGAACCGGTAAGGTAAAATAACGCTAAAATAATATTTTAAGTAATAATATATATGTATTACCTAAATAGGTATTTAATTCTGTCCTAAATCGAAGAAGAACGAGTTCGAAGGGCAGTCGCTCTTCGAATTTAGTTCGATTTACTAACATCAGTATTTTTATTTAAATACGTTTGTTATCAGCCGCGAGGCTTGCCTGGCTAGAGTAAGAGCTACTACGATGAAGCGAGCACCAAGAAAATGTCTGTCGTAACTTAAAACTGCTCTTTGTTTATTGTTTCGAACGGGGTTTCCTTGTGGTCCTACCATTTTGTCCTCAACATCCCTCGTGGATTGCCGCCTCCAGTAACATTCGCAGGTCCGTCGACAACACGGAATGCGTCCTCTCGATATCCAAAAGACACAAATATATAACGATTCTTTATCAGATCGGACTCGGATAACGTGTGACCCATTTAGAGCGTGAATCATTTCACAATTTAGAAATACCCTCATAAGGCTGGTGCGCAACGTTGTATACGCTTCCGAGTGTTTCCAGTTATACATTGCTCTTCACAGCATCTCACATCGTGTAGTAAAACAAGTTCGGGGTTTATTTCAGATCAGATGTTTATGAAGCAATCAATATATTTTTCATTTTCATTTTCATATTTCATTTTATTTATTTTTATTAGACAAGCAGGTTCGAGCTTGAGGTTTCAATTCCCGGTCCAGTTTTCGTTGCGAAATGTTGATGCGCTATTTTGAAAACAAACAAAAGGTTAAAAAAAGTAAGGAAATAGGCTTGCGCATTTTTTGGTACAAAACACGAAAACCGCCACGTAAATCCCCCAATTATGATGAAAATTTTTGGAATAGCTAACCCGATAAACTCTTTGGGCCGGTAGGTACCATAAATAAAAAACTTCGCATAGATTAGTAAGAACTTATCGTGCTTATTACGAGGGTAAATCACAAAAAGCAACCGTTCCCCGCCAAATTGTCGGTAATAACGCTCAATTTACCCTTCTCGGGTATTTTTTGCGCGCTCACGCGATCCCGCGCATAACTTAGTATTAGCATTCTACTTAGCCATTACTAAAACATCAATCCAATCCAGAATTCTTACCCGAAATTACTCCGCACGAAAAACAACCAAATTGAGGTACGGTGGTAAAAAGCTGCGTGTTCGGTAAAAGCTTCGGTGGAACAGAAAACCATAAGGAGCAAGGGTTAGGTGTTTCTCGTTATTGGAATTATTTGCGATGAGGTTCTACAGACCACCAGCTCAGTCAGTTGCTCATCCAACTAGATTTTAACTAAATATCGCATACTATACTTCATTTATAGATTTCTCCGCGGCTTCGCCCGAGTGGATACCCTCATGAAAAGTAGTATAAAGTCTTACCCATATTGTACATATATGTACGTGTATATATGTATGTCAAATTTCATTAGATTTCGTTCAGTCGTGAAAGGGTAACTAACATGCAAATATATTAACAAACAGAAGCATTTCGTATATATACTTTTGAGTAAGTGCCTAATCTTTAGTAGGTAATATGAACCGCCTTTGGTGTAGTGGTTAGCCCCCCGGTGTTAGATCCAGAGGTGCCGGGTTCGATCTCCAGGGAATCTCCAGGGGAAGTACAACACTGTGTTGGTTTGGTTGGTAGGACTTGGTTCAAGTCCGCCTGGCTAGACTACCATCTTACCTAAGTCAACACACAATGACAACGATGTGATCCGGCATTTAGAGGTAAGATCCAGTTCCTCAATCTATTGACGATTCCGGGTGAAGTGCGCTTCCATCTTTATATCAGCCTTATATCATAGCTTGAAACCAGATGAGATGAAGGCCAAACGCTTCCCAGTCGTACAATAAAAAAAAGTGTAATATAGTTGTTTTTATTTCGCGTAAATAATGGTAAGTATACAAATGTTCTAAATATATAAATGAAGAAGAGTTCTATTCCTTCAAATAGGTATGGATGAGATCCTATCATTCAGTTGTTCATTTAGCTAGATTATATATAGCATAGTATATACGTGCTCTTGTATACAAGATTCATCAAAACCGGATGAGCCGATTTCTGTTCAAATCTCGATCCTCCGTTCCTAATATCCCTACTCCCCTTTTCCAACCGGTGGTACTTAGAAAGAGAATACGCAAATCAATACTAAAATATAACGAATTCTAATCAACAACAGAACCTAGATTTGTATAATTTTTCGGGCACACATAATTCAATGAACTCAACAAATTACCTAATCATTTCCAAATGACCGCAGTCCACACCTTATCGTCATTATCAAATAAGTAGGTACAGCCAAACTAAATTTCGGACACGACATAGCGTGCCTAGGTCTCACCTAGGTCACAATTAATGGCCTCGAGGGTCCTGGGGTCGAAGGTTGACCTTCGCGTTGGAAACGGCCTTATTCGTGGTTTTTGTCACAATTTATAACAGATATAAATAAGGTTTATGGTGAACTGTAACGGTTTTAGCTGTCTGTCGGCACGTTAGCTTGTGGAATTACTTGAAATTATGATGTTTTAAGGGGATGTTTATATCTTATGCCAATATAGAAACCTTTTACTGGCGCCACAGCTCAATTGGTATAGCTCTGCCTTCTGCACTGTTGGTTGTGAGTTCATATTTTTGTGATGAACATATTTGTTGATTTTCAGTTT
Source organism: Venusia cambrica (assembly GCA_951394065.1). NCBI lineage: Eukaryota > Metazoa > Arthropoda > Insecta > Lepidoptera > Geometridae > Venusia > Venusia cambrica. Next base: position 623,888 of record OX596037.1, on the reverse strand, counting down.
GGGTGTTGTATTTACAATAACTACGTTTTAAAAACTAGATAGAAAACCGACTTCAATAAAGAATAAGATACAATTTCGTTTACCTGGATGACGTATTTTTTTTCAATAATTTTGATGACAGATGGACGGACAGACAGACAGGCGCGTGATCGTATATGGGGTCTGTTTTTTCCTTACTTTTACAGATTAGGTACCCAAATCGCTTCAAGTGTGCTTATAATATTAGAAGAGTTCCCTTGATTTTTCCAGGATCCCATCAGATCCTGACCTGATGTCAATTATTTTCCTAATCGGTCTAGACGTCTTCAAAAAATCGGGGAACATACATAAAAAAACAAAAGATTGAGAACCTCCTTTTTAAAGTCGGTTAAAAATAAGAACAAGATACAAGCTTGCCTACATTAACTACTTGCTTTTCATTGCTTAGATCGGGGCTAGATGGCGCAGTGTTCGAATTAAATGAAATCGTTCAACTAAGCTCAGAACCACGTGGGAGTACTGATAAGATACGATACGACATTCGCCACTTCATTCGTAATACTGAAGCTAAGTACTGCGTCTCCGTCACAACTGCGCTGATGTTTACTTTACGGTATTTCGTGTGAGTACTATTTAGTTTGGACGAAGTTGTAAATCATAAAAACGTCGCCGGCTTCCAGTATCGTGACGGGAAATCACTAATGAGCATTAAATACATTAAAGAGCAGGAGTTTTTGTTGTTTCCGATAACATTTCAGCTTGAAAAGAAACTATTTAATTCAATTAACAATTATTTATATTCAACAAAGTATTTACTACTTATTTGGTTTTTTGTTATTAAGTTGTATTTCACAATGATAATGATCAGATTCAAATCATTGAGATTGGCAGTGAGAGCCTTGACAAAACTGAGTCAAAGGGACTCGGTTTTTGCTCTTGAAAAAATAGGACATCACTGTTTTTATTCGTAGCTGTTGTAAATCACTTTAAAAGTCCAACAAAACAATGTCCAAATCTTCTTCACCAGTAGCTATCCGAGTTCAAAAACCTTCAACCCTTTATTCCCGCAGCGATTTCACAGCTGATTTGATATTGGCTCGTGATTACTAGCTTTTGCACCTGTCTTCGTCATGGTCTGAAGCTGTTACCTCATCGTGATCCGATCGATTGATTTCACTCATAAATCTGAGCTTTGATGATGTCCTAGTCATAGTCAGCATCATCATCAACTCTTACATTCATCATCACATATGTAAGTTCAATGTAGTTACTCTTATTTTGGTAACCTTAACTTCATCATCATCATCATGTCAGCTCGCACATGTCCACTGCCGAACATAGGCTTCCCCCAATCGACGCCATAATAAGCGATCCTGATCTTCCTTCATCCACCTATTTCCTGCGACCGCCACAATATCGTCGGTCTATCGAGTGGGGGTCCACACTCCGTTTCGCGTTTAATCGCGGTCGCCATGAAAAAACCTTTATTCCCCAGCGGGTATCGGTTCTGCGACCTATGTATGTGGCCTGCCCACTGCCACTTCAGCTTGCTGAATTCTGAGGGCTATGTCAGTGACTTTGGTTCTTCTACGTTTGTCCACATTTCGGATTTTATCACGTAGTAAAACTCCAAGCATAGCCCGCTGTGCGACTTTGAACTTATTCACGAGGCCTGCACTTAGTGATCACCTTTACAACCTTTACTTCACGTTCAATTCAATTTCAATTTATTTATTCACAAACAATTTCAGTAATCGTATTTGAATGTAGGTACTAATAATAAAATAAATTAAAAATAAGTCGATAATTAATAAAGAATCAAAGTCAAATTACAAAATGTCAAAATGAGATTAAATTAGTTACATAAATACAACAATGATGTCACCCTAGTGTACACCAAACTCATTCACTGAATAAAAGCAACCCTCCAGCAGAAGCTTCTTTAACTTAGTTTTAAATAAAATAGGACTATCGATCACTTTCATATCTAGGGGTAAGAGATTAAAAAGTTTAATAGCTTGGTACCGGCAGCCATGCATTGCTACATTTAACCTGGGATGCATTGGACACATAATATCTCTCCTTCTTGTGTTTAGTCTTAAGGCTCTCTGTTGTGCTGACTCGTATTTAAGCGGATGTCGAGCGATGTCCATGAGGACCACTAATATGTAGAGACTAGGAAGGGTAAGAATGTTTAGAATTTTAAATTTCTCCCTACATGACTCCCAAGGAGGAATCCGCATCATTGTTCGTATAGCCCTCTTTTGTAATACAAAACCCTTGTCAATATTGTATTGATATCCATTTCCCCAGAACTTGATACTGTATCTGAATTTCGACTCTACTAAAGCATAGTATACCGATTTAAGCTGGTCAAGACTTATTTCTTCTCTTAAGCTCCTCAATGCGTAACAAGCTGAACTAATCGTGTTTTCAAGTTCTTTTAATTCAGGTTTCCAATTTAAAAATGCATCAATATGAACTCCTAAAAATTTTACACATTTTTCAAATTTAACTTTTATACCGCTATTACATACATCGATTGTTTCATGATTTCGTGCCGTAGTATTGAAAAGAATTGCTTGAGTCTTACTAATATTTAATTTTAGGTTATTGGCATAGAACCATTTATTAAAAGCCTCAAGTGCAACGTCGATCTTATCTTTAAGTTCTTGAGTGGAGGTGGCAGGTATGATTGAATTCGTGTCATCTGCATATAAAATCAGCCTTATACATGGAACGGCGCTATTTATAAAGTTGATGAAATCGTTCATAAATATGACAAAGAATATTGGTCCTAGTATAGAGCCTTGTGGGACTCCCCGCCCTATGGTACAAACCTTTGATTTGGTAATAGTTTCCTTCCTATTCCTATTGTCAACGGCCTTGATTTCAATGAACTGTTTCCTTTTATTTAAATATGAATTTATGAGATCCAATGACCTACCCCTTACTCCATAATGTTCTAACTTTGCAATGAGTATATTATGATCCACTGTATCAAAAGCGGAGGACAGATCTAAAAATAAACCTAAAAATTAACCTAAACGTTACAAACTTTCATTGCAATGTTAAGGAATAGGAGAACTTGAGCGGAAGGTAAGGAATAGCCGATCCCTTCATCCACATTTGTCAAAAGCTTGTAAAGCCCTTCAAAATCCTGAATCCCCATTATGTTCAACATATCTTAGATATAACTTATGTACTCACGCATCGCTCCACGGCTTCAACGCCTGCGGTTTATTGCCAAAACTTACCTGCAAAGGAAAAAACCCATTAGACATAAATCGAATACCATTAGAAAAGGTCGACCACCTACCACCAGATGGTTGATCTATAAAATTGGTTTTTGATGTAAAAGGTGCAAATCGATTGAAAGGGAAACGCCAACTGTATCATTCGATTACACACATAGCGAATTTTGTGTCAGGAGATGTTCTAAAGTAGACATTCTTGCTATAGAAATAGAGGTTAGAGATCATTTTAATGATGCAAAATCGAACAGATGGTTAACGGGAGTAATAGTAACGCAAGATGTCAAACTTTAAAGGGAAGAACGTGTCGGTGTAGATATAATTCAGGTGTCATTTTTTGTGACAATCTCGCATTGTACCGCTGCGTATGCGCAGGCAATCGCAAATGTTTCGATTCGAAAACCTGCATTATTCAGTTCATTGTTGTCAATTTTTTATCTCCATGTAGTCGTGAAACATGCTTGCCTGCGAACTTTACGTTTACATAAATATAAGCTAATTTTCAACGACTACTAGAAAAAGGTAGATTTCGGATATCATGAGAGATCTTAAGTCAGTTCATTGACATACGATTTGCGAGTCAAATAAAGAGCAATGTTCTGTAGACAGCATCTATTTTAATTTAGAAGTAAACCAATTGGAATCTTATTATACGACTAACTGTATACGCATGATAATGGTAATACAACGGGTGCTTGTATTCGATAAACGTTCATTATGAAAATGGAATATCATCAAAACAGAAAGCGTGTGCCGTCTCGCACACCTTGCCGGTATCGTTTGTTCAATCATGGACCATAAGAGAGCTTTCGACTAAAATTAAATATACTTCAATATACTCCCTCTTTCCTGCCAAATATTGGTCTCTATTTACTATTCCAATCTTCTACGCTAAACAGTTCTTAAGGATATACAGTTAAGAGAGGTTTTTGAATGAGGAAACATGGCGGTTTTGTCGTCAGCTAGGCAGGTGTGCCGCAAGGGTCGCGTCTGGGACCGTGCTCTTAGAATAGATTCACAATCTTTAGACACGTGGCGTGGGGTGTGCTCGCAGAAAAACCAAAGCAGCTTTCGACTTCCGTGAGGCACAAATATAAACAGAATTAGATCTCTATAATGTTTTTCCGGTTTTAGCACAGCCACTTGAGTGCGTTTGCCAAAATGAGGGTCAGAGTGTTATTTTAGATTGTGGTGAAGTACTCGAATCAGACAGGGTGGATAGCATAGGTTTATTTATTGTAAACAATTTAAAAGCTTTGTGGGGTGGCAGAATAAACTCGAAAGGGGTGCACAAATTAGGCATACCTAATTATACCACTTGAAACGATTTATAATGTTTTACATTACAGGCACTAAGAAAATCTAGTTTATTAGGTATTTGGTAAATTAGCGGCAATCAAGTAACATTTTTCTTTGATAAAATTATGTGAGGTCACTACTATCGAATACGGCTACACTCAAAATATTTGAGTAGCACGCGTAGTGTGTGACATTATGTCTGATTTCAAAGATAAAACCACGCGGGCCTTAATAGTTTGCGTGTGGATATTTTTTTATGGGGAATCGATGTTCAGAGGGATGCGATGGTAAGTAGAGCCTTCAAACAAATTAAACCGGGTATTATAAAGCATAAGTAACGCGGGATAAGAACATAAGTTGTGTGTTTGTGGACTCTCTAACACAAGTATCATAATACTCAAGAGGGACTCAAGCCATGAAACATGTATGTATGCTAGATTAAGTGAAATAAATTATTTGTATTTGTAAATCATTTGTTTTTTGTTATTTTTAGTAACACAGTCTAGCATAGACATCTGATGCTAACCAAAACAGCCCTTTTCCTTTTTCAATTAGCATTAACTGTATTTTACATACATTTTTAGGTTAAGTCGGTTGTTTTGAATTTGTAATAAATTTGATTGAGTCCAAAATAAATTTATTCTTTATATGTTTGTGGAGAATTACCAAATGCAAGTTGCACGGACTAAACCTATTAACATAGCATAGCATAGGAACGGAAATTGTGTTATTGTTGAAGAAGAGAATACAGATATAGAACGATTTAGAAGTCACATGTGTCAATGACAATCAAGATCTAAATTTTCTCTCTTATTTGATTTACTCACCTTTTTTAATTCACGAGAAGGTACTCACAGGTTCATACTCTACTTGCCTCTGTTCTATTGTAGCTCTACCAGAGGGTGCATAATAATAGTAAGGCTTGATCGTCGATATACTTATGGAAGGCTTTATAGCTCACAGCCGCCATCAGATTTACGATTTGCTTATAAGAACTCCGATAGCGGGATTTGCAGTCGAGTCAGTTGAAATTGGTCATTCAATAAGTTAAGGAGTTCAGTCATTGTTGTGATGATAGTAGCTGATGGCTGATCGACTGACGAACTACTGACTGATGGCTGATCGACTGACGAACTACCGATTGATCATCAACTTAGGTAGATACTAAATTAACCACAATGGTAATCTCAAATGCATTTTTCATAAAATGCTTTTCATTTTACGATGAACACGATTGTGTGGAAGGTATCGCTCTTAAGTGATAAGAGCGGCCATTGTACTGTTCGTCTCGGGTATTTTTTATTAAAGTTGTCCTGTATTGTTTTGGTTTACCATAAATAATTTTAAAACATTCATTTCATTAAGCAAATATCAATGGCAGTCTTTAGCATGCGTTAAATCGTCCTCGTCATTCCGTGGCTATTTCCATAAATCGTGCCTTAGGATGCGGCACCTCTAAGCTGCAAAATAATTATGCGCTGAATTTCACAACTTTCGCTTTAAAACACTTTAGGTGGCTTTGTCAAATTATATCGAGACGTTAGCAAACGCCAATTCAAACGATTATGAGTACACGTCGGCCAAGCCAGAGTCCCATTTTCTTGACTAATGCCCGAGTGAGCACGCTATGTACCGTGCCCTGCAACCTGCCTAGCAACTACCCCCTACCCACTTGAAGGATGTTGGGGAATTGGGACTAATTATTTAAGTTTCAGATAGGCATGGCACCACGGCAAACTGAAATACTAGCACGTTTATTTGAAAAGTAAACCACATTCCAGTAACGATAAGCCATTCGTTTCTGTATTTCAGATTAGATGTAGCCTTACATAACAAACAGGGTGGATGATGGAGACGTAGGAACATAGGCCACGCAAAGACTATGTTTTGAACCAAAAACAAAACAAGCCTCATAGTGATGAATATAGAGGTTTGTTCTGTGTTTGGGTGTTGTCTCGTATAGTACGTATATATTTACAAAAAGTATTCAAATATTCTATTCGTAGTCTAGTTCCCATATACAAGCTATGCTTAGTTTGGAGCTAGAATGCGCTGTGTAAAATGAGTTACAGCTCCTCCTCTTGCTACCTCCGCACTCCTCAATCTCCTATCCGCCGTCAATTTGGTAACCTAAGATTAACCTAATTTTAATTTAAATTCCCATTCCTTTGATAAACTACGCAAAGTAATTTAATAAAGCCGAAACAAGTCTTAAATTAAGTAGAGTAAGGTTTAAAATCGAAAGATTATCGATATTAGAATAAGTGAAGTTCTCGTTACTATGGGGTGTATTAAGGTTTTTTTATAATTAAAAAAACGGCGCAGGCGCACTCCAGATGGCGCGCAGGGCAACGACTCCTTAAATGTGTTGTAGGGTTCCGCGCGCTAACTTTGCAAAGCTTACTAACACTTTGTTATCCTTTCCATAATCCAAAGGCCTCTGAACATTTTAGAAGACTATGTTTTAATAATATAGAAAATAGAATAAGGTAAACAAAGCGGGGAAGCTCACTTATAAGAGATACCTATAAGCATCAAACTCGGTGTGATTATTGTTCTTATCTTTAATAATAAAAACAAATAATAAAGTACCCAAGCACGAGTCAACAGCCGCATTTTTGTGTTGAAATGTCAAAACCGTCAGTGCGCGAGTCCGACTCGCACTTGGCGGTTTTTCTTAATCGCGACCCTTAAATGCGGTCTGGAGTGGCTTTAATGTAGGATAAGTAGCCCTATTGTGGTACATTTCTTGTAAGAAGACATGCGCACGCGTTTTGCGCTCTTTTACTTTTTGTTTGGGCTATTAATTGCGATTAGGGTATATTGACAGGCGGTTTTTGGGCGGCCGTTTGATGTTGTTTGGAACCTTTTGTTTTGGTAACTTCCTTTAAAGATATAAAAAAAGGTAATTGTTGAATTGAAAACTTCTTTAAGCGCGTTGGGCATTTTTTGTGATGGGAAAAAATCCATTGAACTCGCGACACCATACACCTTACCGACACCACTTTTGACACATTTAACTTTAAGCACAATTTTGCTTAAAGTTAAATGTGTCTTTCGAATCTTTACGTACCTAAAAGGTACGGGTACTTTCGAAGACTGCCTCTACTTACAGACGACAAATAAATAAATAAATAAATAAGATTGATAGATAAGATAAGATAATTACTTTATTTACCAACAAATGTATAAATGTATAAATATTACAGGACATTGATTTTACACAGCGCCATCTAGTCCCAAACTAAGCAAAGCTTGTAATATGGGAACTAGATTACGGATAGAATACTTAAATACTTTTTGTAAATACATACGTACTATATGATCAAACACAGAATAAACATCTATATCTTCACAAAAATGTTTGTCCTTGGTGGAAATCGAACCCACAGCCTACAGCGCAGAAGGAAGAGCTACTACCAACTGAGCCATGAGGCTTGTTTTACAAACATCAAGTCTTCACTTCTGTCGGCACTCCCGGAGTGCCACTGTTTTTTTTGTGAATATAACTCTAGCTTAAATTGAGATATTAATAGTAGTCATTATGATTATTTTTAAATGCTGTCTATTATTTTCGTATAATTTACCGGTAACAAGTTGATTTATTATTATTTAGACAGATAATAAGCTATGCCTTATTATTTCGTACCGGATTGTCGTTACAAAGTAAGAATCTCCTCTTAGTTAGGCCTAACTACGGTAACAAGGGAGCCTAAAAGTCCTTATCTAGCATCTAGATATATAGGTATGCTAGATCCACTGTGACACTAAAACATCAGCTGTCCTAGGCTAACCTAGTTATTACAAAGCTGATCTAGAACACGTTCAAATAAGGAATTTAAATTCTGTATCGAACTGGCCGGTAAGTTAAAAACAAAAAGTTAATCAACGGCTATCGAACGCAAAGTTCAAAATTCAAAAATAGAATACGCGCGTGCATTGTAAGTAATTGTCAGTTGAGGTTGAGCCTCACCTGCGCTGCGGTGGTTAGCGCCACGCGAAATGTTATCGTTTTCTGAAAACTTGGTGATTATGAATCTGAAAAAGGTAATAAAAGCTAAAGAGGCATTCTTTAAATAAACTAGTCTTTGAAGATTCATTCCATTTATTTGTGTGGGAGTAAAATATTCTTGAAAGGGGTTTGGCTAGTCGAAACCAGAATTTGCGAATATATTGTTAAAAAGTGTTACATAATGTGTATCATGAAACAAAAATAAATTTTAAAAAAGGAGAAAAAAGAAAATTTGAAGGTAGGTTTTTACAGAGAATGTCGATATGCAATTTTTAGGGTTAAAACACCCTAGCAAGACCATAGTTGTTTTCGACCTGAGTGAGCGGATTATTAAAAACTTGACTGAGTTTGTTGCATTTTTTTTTCTTTTCGAACCGGCAAACCAGTTCTCGACAATTCAAAGTGATGCTAGTGATTCTATTTATTGAAGCCATGGATCACACCTACACATACTGTATTGAATGGTATTGAGCTTACAACACTCGTGTACCATAATCGCTCCGAGTTATTTTTCGACCGTTTCGACCTCTGCCGAGTTTCATGCGAGCTTCAAATTATTATAATGTATGGAGATTATTCGCATGTTGTAGCCGATCATCTCCGTGAAATATTAAACTTCCATCTGAGTGTATTGTTGCGTGTTGTTGCGTGTTGTTGCGCAACTGTTGGGCCCTGGGGGCAAGTTCGTGCCCTGTCAGCTTTGAATTGCAGATCGGAAGCTATAAATAATGGGAAGCTTTCATTTGACTTGAGTTCTGATTTTTTAGTTTATTTGTATCGATTAACTTAACTAAATAATGGTGGAATAAGTAAGGGGAAATACACCACTGGACGTTCATTCTTTTTTTTTCATTTCGAAATGTCAAACTAGCCAGTATATACCACTATTTACTATTTATATTCGAATCGCGACCAGCACTCGGGGAGAGCGGCAAGAACCTTGGGTTGTTTTGACACAAATACGTACTCTACATAACTTTCTTCGATTCTCTTCTTTATATTTCCGGGAGCCGAACCCGCTTCTACTTAGTATCGGTATTGATCCAACCACGCGGTATTTATGTATTTTACATAACAGACTTAGACAATATAACTGCGTTAAACATTCCCGATAGTTTCCTGTAGCTTTTGTCATTCTTTACATAAGGCACTTGTAGAATGGGAATGTGAAATGGAAAAAAAAACATGGGAAAGCGTTATATTACGATTACTTGGGCGAGGAATGATAGAGCGGGCTTTCCCAGAAGCTGCCTACCGAACACAAGCGAAAACTATCTACATTCTATTCAGCAGTTAAATCCTCGAGGCATGAACATGATCTTTCGTCTGGTTTAAATAGAATATATGAAGCGCAGAAAGGTAGCGGCACTTTTAGCAGCAGGTATCGTAGACGAACTCTGGGTCCAATCGGTCGACGGTACACCAAAGCATGTGCAACAAGTATTAGACGGTAGACGGTAGACGGTAGACCACCTGGCTGTCTCTGCGCACGCGCATCTGCGTCGCAGCTGGCAGGTACACGTGCTGACAAGTACCGGTACCTACCAGCTACCAGCTAGTCTACGTGACGTACGAGTCGGTATTGGAGTAATGGAATCACAGAAATAAATCGTACAATTAAACTAGCTAAACTAGCAGTCGGGTACCTAAGGACCACCTAAGTATACCTAAGGACCTTACAAACGGACTTCAGGTAACTGTTCTAGACCAGTACCAGACGGAAGCGTACCTATGATACCTACTAGATGCATTGTCACGCTGAATAGCTAATTCGCTGAAAATGTATGGGATGAAATTTGACTTGAGAAAAAACACGTGACTTTTCTAAGGTCATAAGGTCTATCCCATATCTTGATTGGTGTCGGGAACTATTCGGATACTTCTATCGCTGCGTTTGACTAGCCCTCCTCCAATATATTTTTAAAACACGATCGACATGATCAAGCAGATGAAGGTTTACGTTTATCACTTATTTTGAAAATACTCTCTCCACTTTTTCTTCGAAGTTATTTTTTATCATGTTTTTCTTAAGTGAGAGAGATTTTTTAGGCTGTGTAGCTTCAACTGACTGATAAGGTCAGTCAGTCAGTCAGTCTAGAGAACCAAGAGTCTAGCTTGAACCTCTGGCTCTAGCCGTTCAAACTTTTTGTTTTGCTAAGCTGCCTTTATTATTATATCGGCCCCACGTTGGGCGCCAGCATCGTGTTCGCTTTTAGAAATTTGGATATTCCATAATAGATATTAGATAGTTATTTGATGCTCTTCATCCATCCATGAACATCTAGGAAAACAAACGCAAATATATTTTCTCTAGAAATTTCCACGAAAGCTTTGCATGTATAATTTGTATTAATAAAACGTCCCGGTGATTAATTACGTAATTGAGAGGAAGATGATTTTGAATTAAAAAACATAGACCGACTACACGTGCGGGAGTTGCGAGGTTTCGCGACACCTCCGTGCTACCTCCGTGGTACCTCGGCTCGCGTGTCACCGACATGCTGCTGACATGCTGGGACACGGTGAATCACGAAAAAAATCATCGTAGGGAACCCTAAAACATTTGTTTACACACTAATTAACACCTGTTTGGATTGATCGTTGCAACGTTCTACAACTATAATTTCTGTATTAAAATTTTGCGAATATAATACATTATTTTAAATACATATTTATTACATATCTTTAGTCCAGATACATCGATATGAAAAAGGTTTTTCAACGAAAACACCTCACAAGAGGCTATTTGGCTGTTATTCAATATGCATGCCATGTTCATTAAGCGTCTCCGTGGTTCACCACACCCCAAACCCAGAACACCTGGTTTGATCCCCAGGGAGGTACATATTTGTGCTTTGTGTGGTTATTGGTAGGACTTGTTTTTAGTCCACCTGGTTAGCTATCACCATCTTCGAAGAATAAGAGCTGTTCTAGCAATAATCTTAGAAAAACGTGACTATTTAATATTTTCTGCTAAGATGATAATAATTATCTAGAAACTGGATACTTGGGCCATAAAAATCCAGTCAAAAAACATATGAAACAATAGACATTAAAACAAAAACCGCCAAACCAGTTGCACACTAACTAGAGCCTAAACTATGTCATCGACGCGTGCGCAGCATTAAACCTCGCATCTGCCGCGAAACCTGATACTTACAAGTTATGGTACTTCCGAAAAAAACATCTCGGAGCACAACAAGCCAATACCAACCTTAGATTATACACGAACGACTCAAAATTCAAAAACATAATTGAATTTATCGCGAGCTTTTTTTTTCATAGGAACCTGAACTTAAAAATGTATTCGTAAGGTTGATTTTCGAATGGTGGGAATCGCACAGTGGTCTCAGGACCCAAGTCATCTGGACAAAAAGACATATGCATATTTTGCTCAGGCACGCCAGATGGCGGCACTAGGTTGTCACAGGTTTTTTTTTAAATAGCGGTTTATCTGATCCAGTTATTTGAAATGAAAATAAATACAGTTGCATTGTATGTGACGTTATTGTTATTTACAAATCGTTGAATTGTATAGGCAGGTTTAGTTTTCGGGGCACAATTGAGTTTAGGAAGGTGTCCAATGGTAAGTGAATTTTAGGACCCATTCCAATGTATTAAACAATTAATTACTGACAGTATTGTATTTAGAGGTATAGTACTATTAAATAGGTACCTATATAATCATTCATCGTATTTTTTTTTTCCTATTAGGTACCTATACCACGCCGATAAGCATGCGTTGACAAGATATGATAATTTATCGAATTGAATCTTGGGCTCGCTTCCGTCTGGTACTTGTCTGGAACGGTTGAGTTACCTACAGGCCGTTTGTAACGGTCCTTAGGTAAGTGGCTCAACCCACCGTTTCATATCCAGAGGTCGCGGGTTCGATCCTCGGGGAGAATACAATAGTATGCTTGGTTTGATTGGTGGTATGACTTTGTTCAAGACCACCTGGATGGAATCCAAGCGCTTACCCGCCGTACAATAAAATAAAATGAATGAATAATAAATAAAATATATGTTTATTTTCTCTCACAATGAATGTTCACATAATTAATACAGTTTTCATAAATTTAAATATACATGATTGCGATACAAGATGTCATTGGTCGCTTGTCTAAAAGTAACCTATTCATTTTGAACTTGAATATTCCAAGAAGTTAAAAACAGACGAGGGCAACGAGATCCATTCCTACCCAGAACTAATGATAAAGGTGGAGGCGAATCGATGTGTTCGTCACAATGCTACATCTACAGTGTTTTAGAGATTGTTTAAATCAAATACTTAATTATGATTAAAGTATTTGATTTAAATTCAGAATTGACGTCGACGAAAGTCAATGTCTTTGCCTGTCAGCAGCCACCATTGACAAATCCAACGAACCTCCGCGTGTAGGAGTCATAACAGTATATTTAATTACAGATAATTCGTTTGCCTTGTACGTCTGTATGTATCGCCATAGTTTCCGCCGATTGGACTGAAGATCCCACGAATATAGATTGTCTGTGACTTGTTTATTTTAAAGTTCTTAAAATCTGGCCTTTAGATCCTAAGCAGCTGCTAAACTGATTATAGTCCTGTTATTTAGGAACCACCCCCGCCATGGAAGGAAAGCTGTGTGAATTACGTTATAATAATACCTTTATAAACTAGATCTCGCTATTTTTATAAGTAAAAATGTCTAGAATGCCGATGATTGTATGTAAATAAAACAAGAAGCATTGTTACTTTCTTTTGTGTTTCAAAATAAACCTTTGATTGTAGTCTAATCGAAGAGAAGAGGCGATTAATTGATTATTACGTCTGCTCCATTCCAACAGAATAACGAATTTATAAGATGTGATAATAAGATAAGATTAAATTCTTGCATTATATAATAACATAGTTTTCTACTACTTGTACATCGTTGGATAGATTTGAGGACTGGGGGTGCCACGGGTCCGAATCCCAGTTCCCGTGGCACACCTAAGGTTTTCTTCCAGGGGTGCCATGGGTCCGGAATGCTAGTAACTGCTCACTGCGTTTGACTTGCAAAAAAACCCTTGTGTAACAACCATTGTGCAATCTTCACTTTAAACGGAACGCAACCACCCTGACAATTTGAAGCAGGCATGAGTTTGTTCACAATAGTCGTTGTGGCCTAAAAGTGAACTAAAATTATATCATAGGATTTTAAGTTTGTATAACAATGACAAGTGCACAGAGGGTCCCCAAATCTACGATGGTTCTCTTTCTGAATATACACACGGGCTGAACACAGTAAACCCCGGTGAAGTCCGCAGCTAAGCAATTACTTCATCCCATCCTCGTGTTCCATTAGAGCGCGGGAGTGCCAATAGGCAGCTTCTACCTTGTCCCACCCACAGCTGGCGCGTCGTACGTGACGCATATCGGCATTGCCGACCTGTTAATCACTATCCTAGATGTAGGCACGGCACTGTTGCACTGACAGCTCTCCATGGGGTCCAAGGTCCAAGCCACCATCACCAGGTGTGCTAAACCGAAGACTTGGACTTATAGGTATCTTGTGCGATCTTTAACACAAATGACAATTTTATCGTTGGGTGCTGTTTAACACTCGCGGTGTGTTCTTCGTAGACATCTAGAGGCTTCAGCACCTAACTTATTTTATAGCTGACAGCTGCTTTCGCACAGTTAAACTTACGCAATGTTGCCAAAAAGCTAAAAATTATGTTGATCGAATCGCTACCAAGCTTTATGGGACCCCCGCTTGGCTAATCCGATGATTGCCTGAAGTCCATACATACACACACACATCGATTTTTATATATTAGAAGAAGATAGTCAAGACAACTGAAAGAATAGTGATGAAGCACTCTCGAAGATGGCGAATTCCATCTTACGCTACTAGACAATCCCTACCATGGGGGGAAGGTGGATTTTTATATCATCTAGCCCCACCTAAGGGGAGTTAGATTGATGTGTTCCTAGACTAGACTGATTTATTATTAAATGGTCGTATTTATACACAATACATCACATGAACAGCCTACTGTACCAGTGTCTACTGCTGGACAGAGCCTCCTCCAAATCTGGAGGGATTTGAATAATCACCACGCTTGGCAGGCCGATTAGTAATAGCATTAAATCGTTAATGGGCTGAGTTGGCGGGTCGATTTATAAGCCGCGATCACCACCACGTATTTGTACAAATGTTTAGATTTGTAACAAAGCTACAGGAATGCAATGCTAGTGATGCTTCTGGTAGTGTGAGTCAGCAGGCGACGGAACCCACCACCACCACCACCACCACCAGGTGGACCTCAGGTGTGTCAGCTGTTGACCTCCATCGCACCCGGTTTCTGGTTCTGATAAAGCCGAACAGAGCCTCTCAATGCCTGAACACAACAACTCTGAATCGTTGTTATGGCGACTAATTTAGGCTAGATGGTGGTGGCTAGCCAGGTGGACTTAAAACAAGCCCTATCTTGGTGATAGGGCAAACCACAAATTTGTACTTCCCCGGGGAACGAACCAAGTACATCTAGGTCTGATATTGAACCACTATCCCACAGAGGCGTGTTAGGGTGAAGATTTTTTAAGTTATGATAAGGCCGAAGGTGGAAGCGCACTTCACCCGGAATCATCAACAAACTGAGGAACTGGTTATCTTACCTCTAAATGCCGGAACACAACGATTTAAATATTGTTGTGTTGGCGACAGAATTAGGTAAGATAGTGGTAGCTAGCCAGACGGTCTTAAACAAAGTCCTACCACCAACCAAACCACAATACCCCTCTGGGGATCGAATCCATGACCTCTGGATCTGAAACCAGAGGCGGACCACTAGACCACAGAGGCGGACCACTAGACCACAGAGGCGGTTAACCCGAGCAAAGCCGGCTGCCTTGCCCCTTGTGTAAAATAATAATTTCGTCTGTGACCGATACAATATTATAATGCCAAAGTTGATTCTAGGCCTTTGACCTAGGCTTGAACCTGAATGACCTGTAAAATTCAATTGTTATGGTAAATCCATCAGTTCTGTCAGGTGGTGGTGAGCCACCAGACTTTTTGTGCTTGTGAGGCGCCCTGTAGTTTACTTTGTAACATACAATTACACGAATGTGTCGTTCAATTCGAATAAAATATATGCAATTAAGTAATTGTGTAAATTTCTTCATTTTAATCGTGTTTTTATGAAAAATAAGTCCTGCAAACCTATTGCTACTAAACTTTCTTTTGAATCGAAGAATTGATAACCGTATAAATGACCGCCAGCTACGTTTGTATGGAACTTCGGCACTACTGGGTCTGCTTATTAGCATGTCGAGCCACCCTGATTCCATTAGCATCTAGGTATACGAGTTTTACACCTAGTACTATCAACGTAGCGAGCCGATGATGTCTGGTCTGACTTTATGAATGGAAGCTCAAACCTCAAACGAGTTACTCATAACTACACAATTTCAATGAACCTGATTCAATTGTGTATGCGCTTCATCTACACACAGAATAAATACAAACAGAATCAACTGTGATACAGCAGATGCCACTTAATATTTGACTTTGTGATACTGGTAAAAACTGTGGCACATTGTGAAAAGAATTATGAATCATTACAATTGTTTCGGATCAATGAACCAGTGTTCGTTACGAGATTTTTATAAAACCTAATATTTTATCATGTTTTAATGTCTACTCTAACCTTCTCAATACATCGTTCCACAGATCCACGAATAAAAACGATAAATCGGTCGTTAATTTTCTTTTGGTTTACTTAAAAAGTGCGAATTCTTTGTCTAAATTCTAGCCATTTCACAATTACTGCCGTTTGACGTTTCAAAATGAACCTAAATGACATTTCCAATGTAGCCTTATGAAGTCGCCTACAACTTTTGCATAGTTGGGGTTATGTTTTAAATCAATTTACCTACAATATTACTGCAATTTCAATTTAAGGAGTTTCTAGCGGGGTACAAGGAACATAATCCTAGGCACTTATTAAACAATATTTGAACCTGTCATCAGGCCATGGATATCCATACTTCAATAACCCTATTCACTACTACAATTATCTTGCTTGATAATGAGCTTTGTTAACCCAAAAATAAATCTCATTTTCTCGTAAAGATGTCAATGCAGTGACGCTCGGTGAAGTGAATCCGCGAGGCGCCAGGGCAGGAGGGGGCGAGAAGACGGGTGTGGGGGGGAAAGGGGGAGTGGTAGACTTTGAAACGTCGTCTGCGCATCCCGTGGCTTTGATCTCGCGTTGTGTTATGAGAGTTCAGACTGAGACTGATACATTTGCTTGATTACATTTTTTGACAGTGAGTCAGTTTGATTGAAATATTCGGGCAGTTTTTGACTTGGCCATTCAGTATAAATTGCCAATGGTATAATCAATATCTTGCCACTTAGAAAATGGATAGTAAACTAGTTGGCGTTTATTTTTTGGTACCTACCTATTATGCCTAAATAATATTAATGATTATCAATAAAATGATGCATCATGAACGTTATGAATTATCGATGTATAGACTATTATTTATTTTGTGGAGATAGTATATCCCATCTAACCCCCAATTTAATTGCTTTATTTTTTTTATTTACAGAATTGAGATTAAGAATAGAATAATGTGTAAGTTAAAGTTTTGTCCAGGAATGTATTACTGTGGAATACAGCGGTAGTCGAGTCCAGCCATTAGTCGCTCTGCGCCGGTCTGTCGGTCTGTCGGTCTGTTGGGGGCCGCGTTTATTTGCAACCGGCGACGTTTAGTTAAACGCCACAGAAATAGACGCAGACGAACGGAAATACTCAGAGGATTCTTTATGCATTCTTTGGGAAAGACCTGCATGTCTTTATAATAGCTAGTGGCGTCAAAACGCTTACCAGGTCTAAGGCCTTAAGGTGGGAAAACTTAAACTGGCCCAAATCAAGTGATCAAGGCCTTTTCCAGCTTTGAGACTGATTTTATACGTACCTAAATTATGTTTCCAAGCTTCTTTAATACTACCATTGGCAACGGAAGGTAGCTATAATTTAGCCACGGGCTCACTAACCCCTATTTATTTTCGTAACCACGTATCAATAACTGACTTAAAGCGTTTTATTTTAGGTATTTCATCAATTGTATTGAAGAAGGATATAGTAAAGAAATACCTTTGAGTACTCTCATTTTAATAAAAATAATAATTTGGTTGTGCTAAACATAAAATGTGTAATATCATGGGTATATAAATCGTGGTAGGTAATTGAAATTGATAATACGGCGATACGCCGTGTGTACGCCAACTAATTTTACGTACACACGGCGATATGCCGTGTGTACGCCAACTAATATTGAGCCCATAAAGAGATCAATAAAGAGATACGACAACGCTTTCCCCAACATGTCTATCAAACGTACATTACATAAATATGTTCACGACAAAAATAATTTCATTTTAATTGTGAGAGAGACGTTATCTTGCAAAACGGCGGATTGTTAAATAAAAAACTCATTTAGAATCATTTAACGTGCAATTGAAGGGTTAATTTGTTGAGAATTTGCGTTTTTTGCGCTTAAGTGTCGGGTTTTGAATGAATTATAATTGAAATAGGGGTGGAATAGATAGCAATCGTGGACAAATTGATTTTTATTCATATTGAAGGGGACTTGTGTCCCTGTATTTACTTTATGAATACCAACACCCTAAATTAATATGTAATGACAAGTGATAGAGCAGAACAACAACTATTAATATGATCTAGATAAATGAGGTGGTTTTTAGGATTCCGTGCTAAAACAGAACACGCGAAACGCTTGGTATCGCTCTGTCTGTCTGTCTGTCATACAATTCTCAGAAGCCATTTGTGTGATCGACTTGTTATTCGGAATCAAAATGGGCAGGATGACTTAGATATACCAACATGTAGTACCAAGAAAATACATCAGAATTACTTAAGATATAAAAATATAGTAATTAAGTTAAGTAAGTACCAAGTACCTACTGACTTAACTTAATTACTAAGTTAAGTTAAGTAAGTGCCAAGTAAACTTAATGACTACTTATAAGCATACATAGGTAGGTTCAGATAACGATTCTATTAAATAATATATATTATACGAGTATACATGTCATAAATTATTTTTTATTTGGGATCAAATACCTAATGTAAATAAATCTAGATGGCGCTGTGTAAAATTAATGTCCTGTTATATTTATTTATTCTTAATACAGTACCAACTAGTTGTGGTTTTTATATATAGGTACTCATTGTTTTGAAAATGTTGAGTTCCAGCAATTATATATTTTATCTATGAAATGTCGAGAAATGAGAAGTGCACCACATCTCCGCACCGAGCACCGACAAGACAATGCAAGTTTTCACAAACACATTATTGGGTGTAAAATAGCGACATAAATTAGTGATGTCGATGCATTCATCACCAGCGACAGAGGACGTCTAGACATAATGGAGACCGAAATATACAGGAAAGTCGACGTCGCCGGTATTATTAGACGCATTTCGCATTATTTTAGCGGATTTTTTAGATACTACCCCTGGATTTCATAGTCTTGAGATTTACACATTTACACACGATTACTGGAAACTAATTGAGTCAAAAATTCTTATTTTTTTTTGCATAAAAAATATTGTCAAAGATTAATAAAAAAAAACATTAATATATTGAAATTTGGTTTGGTTTTGATTGAGTAGGTATCTATCTATTATGTCCGCTGGCTACCACCATCTCATCTTAGAAGTCTGACGCCACAACAAAACAAACAGTTTTTCAGTGTTTTGAAGATTCAGGGTGAGGTGCGTTTATACCTTCGGCCTTATCATAACTTGATACTAAGTGAGATGAAAAACCGAGGGTTCCCCCGTCGTAGAATAAAAATAACTAAAAAACATTGAGGTTTTTTTCATAATCACGACGGCAAGCGAAGCAAGGCGAAACGGTAAGCTGATCGGTGATCGCAGTGAAGGTATTAGATAAAGTGGTCAAGTAGCTGCAGCCCAACCGATGCCCTGGTGAGATATTGTGTTATTATTTGGAACATCCAAAGGCCAATTTAAATTAAAATGTTGAGCACATTAAATTACGCCTCTATCTGAATATTATCAGCTCTTCAGTGGACATTTCGGGCAGGGGGGGGCTCCTCCAAAATCATCATGATTGACAAGCATGGTGATCGCAGTTGCTCAAAATAAATGTATTTTATTTAAAGGTGTAACTTTTTACGGAAACAAGCCGCCTTTTACGACATTCGCGGGCTGATTTGGAGAAGTTGATTCTGAAACTTTATTGTAACATTTATTACAAAAAGTATTTTTTACAACACGCTTCTTGGTCAATATGAAACCTCCAAAACCATTGTTTTTTTCTCCATAAAAAGCTAATCATATTTTCGTAGACTACCTACGTAGAAATATATGGGTCCTTTACTGGCCGTACCCCTAGCGTTCCGTCCTTGGCCATTTGGGCACAAAATACTTTTGGGCGTACTCCAACGACAATGCAGTCTGAGTTGTTGCTAGGGAGGGGAATACATCGATAGAAATAATAACAGCACTCCACCGTCTGGTAGGAGACGTTAACACTTCTCACCCTTATGTGGCCTTGACACACTTGAATGTGATTTTGGACCTTTGAAGTTAATGTCATAGCAACGAGGCGTGCTCTTTGAGCAATTATTTTTACTTTAGAATTTCACGTTTCCTTTTATTACTTACCTACATTATTCTTATTTTAATGTACCTGTATTTTTTCTATTTTTTATGGAAAATTACGTAAAAATTGTAGGTAAGTTTCAACGTGACTGTGTGGTTACCTCACCTGCTGGCGTGGCAAGTCCCGGGGTTGTGGATAGCCCCAGAAAGGCATTTTCGGTAGTCGTCAAGAAGAGACGGATGATGTTTCCTCGGAAAGTGGAAACAGCAGCTGGGCGGGTGTGAAATCCTATATACCCGCTCAGACGGGCGATGGGGCGGTTTGTAATCAGCCTTCCCCATAAGATGTTGTGCGGTATCGAGAAGCGAAGGGGGCTTTGCGGATCAGTAATAAATTGGGGTGAGAGCTCTGACTGACCTCATGCGGATCCCGGAATGGGTGACGGCGCAAACCGCCAGCAGATGGGACGGGGAGCCGCCCCAGGGAAGACTACAGTCGATAAGCGGAATGGGTTTCACTGGAAGAAACGTTAACAAACATCCCAGACCACTCTTAGCATCGAGACCGGCCACTGGACAACGAAAAAAGGTTTCAGTTTCAGTCACTAAGACAGAAGACAAAATGTATCAAAACATCAACAGCGCCCTCTACCATATAGAAGAAGTTCTAAATGATATAAGTCACGGATAGTAAATGACTGTGATCCTGTGGTAGGCACACTGTTATTATACAAAACCATGCCCTAGTCTATTTAGTTATCTTTGAAAAAATCTATCGATATATGTGCTTAGAGTTTGTACACGATGGACAACTCTATTCAATCTCGATCGCGACATTCGGCATAATTTACAAGGGCTGACAAAAAATAGAGTGTTGTAGTCAAGCGGAATCTCTGCCAAAATACATACATTGCTGCTACATAAGTACATACATATGTAGCCGCTGGGCTACGATAGGCTTATGTCAACAGGGCAATGACCTATAGATTGGTACAGTACGTAATTATCCTTGACAGAATGATTTTCCATACGGAAATGCGGAATGTTCTTCCATTTTGTTGCCGTTTTCTGGTGCGGTGTGATTGGATTATTCAATGTTAGTAGATGTACCTATCTTATGTTCTACCTTCGGTCTTAACAAAACTAAGCACCAGGTGAGACGAAAGCCAATCGCCTCCCCGACACGTCGTAGCATAAAAATTATCTTCGTTAAATTATACGCATTCAAGATTTTTAGCAAATA
Organism: Venusia cambrica; assembly: GCA_951394065.1. Taxonomy (NCBI): domain Eukaryota; kingdom Metazoa; phylum Arthropoda; class Insecta; order Lepidoptera; family Geometridae; genus Venusia; species Venusia cambrica. The sequence continues at coordinate 602,470 of OX596037.1, read as the reverse complement.
TAGATTATTGTATTTCAGCATTACTACTCTACATAAAACTCGGTACTTAGGCACTGAATATTATGAATTTTTTTTAGACATATTAGACAATTTTTTAAGATTAATTAAAATTAAAAATTTTAATCGTGTATAAAGTCTAGAAATGGATTTATGTAATTGTCGTAGCGAGAAACAAAATGATGTCATGATTTGCCGCGCTGTGGTGGGCGGCACACTTTATGACACAATTTAATCATCGCTACAAGTAATTTTATTGACCGAGATCGTTGATCTATTGACATTTATCTATATTAAAGCAACATATACTAAGCTTGTACTTATCCTTTCCATCCAGAGGTTGTCTGGATAAAGACCGCATATTGTATAGTAACGCATAACAAAAAATAACTTTGAACCCATTTTCTAGAACATTGCTGACACGGTGGATTGCGAGATTTGGAGTACCAAGATAAGGCTTACACGGAGTAGTGTAGAAGCTATTTTATTTTATTTCTATTATCGCACTACATGGCTAATAGTTTTATGACCATTTATTGAAATACTTTGTATAATAAAGAATTGTCATAAATTCAGTCAGGAACGTAATTTCATTATTTATGTTAATTTGTAGTCTTATTAAATTCTACTACCTACTTACTCAGGTAGGTATAGGTAAGTACTTGCATAGAAAATGCTGTTAAACAAGCATATAGCATATGCGCTGCAGGTTGTGGGTTCGATTCCCACCCAGGACAAACATTTATGTGATGAATATAGATGTTTGTTCTGTGTTTGGGTGTTGTATTGTATGATAAGTATGTATTTTCAAATAAGAAAAAAAAAGTATCTATGTATTCTATCCGTAATCTAGTTCCCATATTACAATGGCTATGCTTAGTTTGGGACTAAATGGCGCTGTGTGAAATTAGTGTCTTGTAATATTTTGTAATATATTAATAAAATATAAAAGATTTTAACCTGCTTTTTGTCAGGTAAGTAAATCAACCTGGTAGAAAACTTGTATACCTACTCAACTAAACACACGTTACACAGATGGGACGATACATATTTTTTTATTGTTTTTTTTTACGGACGCCCCGCTTTTTATAAAATAAAATATGCGTGAAGTTAAGACGACAGGTGACGCTCTAAACAAATACAATTATGAATTTGGTAAATTGATTAAAAGTGATAATATCTATTCGGCTTTTATGAAACAAAATATTGATAAGCCGACCAGTAATTGATTTTGAGTTAAGTATAGGAACATTATATTAAGGCGCAGGTTAACACTTAAAAAGGTCCGGACCCTGAAGAGTGGGTTATTGCTAAAAATACATTTTAGAGTTAAGTCACAGTTCAATTTTTTTTTTATTCAGAAAGATTTTAAACAGACTTTTTTAATATTATTCCGACAAAAAATATTGAATGCATTAAATTGAATATAGGTCTAACGCATTACAGTTGGCATCTGAATTTTACATCTTATACACATTTTTTTTCTAAACAGGTACCTTGTCCTATGTTTTATTTTCACATCAATACATAAACTAAACATTGTGTGTTAACATTTTAAGCCATTAATAAAACAACCCCTCTTAAAGAGTTATAAAAATCCCACAAAAACAAATTAGAAAGTGCTAATCCCGCTAAGACATTAATTAAAACCCCTTCAAAGATATCCACTAATATAGTCGACACCCCTCGGGGTAAGAAAAAAAAATGCCATAAAGTATGTCTTAACACCCGCCATAGACAAACGAAGAGAAATGGAACAGACGGGGCGAAATAAAGATGAGACAAAAAATGCACGTATGAGTTTATAGCTTACCCAGGGATTTAAAAAGTGTATGGAAACTAAAAAAAATATAGAAGATAGGTGATGATATTTAACATATTGTTTTAATCAAATGTTTAAAAAACAACGAATAATCATTATGTAGAAGGTATGGTGGCATAAATAAGAAATAAATAAATATTACTTCAATTTATACAACGCCAAGCCCCCCAAACTAAGCATAACTTGTAACTTGGGATTGGAAACTAGATTACGGATAGAATATTTGTATAGGTAGGTACTTTTTGTAAATACATATGCACTTATGATCACCCAGACACAAAACAAACATAATATATTCATTACACAAATGTTTGTCTCTGGTGGGAATCGAGCCGACAACCTATAACACTACAGAAGGCAAACCAACTGAGGCTTGTCAATTGACAATGTACCTACTTACATAAAATAATCAGTTTTTCAAAATAATAATGAAACAGCGATTAATGTTTTAGCAAGCACAGCACCGAACCCGCAACTCCGAACGGAGGCGTCTTTTCTCCCGCATCCAAACAAAAACTACTTTATTTGATTATTGCCTTTTCATTTAGGGCAGCAGACTTATATTGACCGACATAAAATAAAAAATAAACAAAAACTACAATATCAGCGCCCGCGCACATGCGCCGTGTTTGAATTTCAATCGGATGCAAAAAAAATGACGCAATGTGCGCACGAGCCCTGCCATATGTTAAGATAGAAAAAAGTTTTTTTACTCATCAAACACCCAAAGGGAGATACGTCAGGAAAAAATAGTAACATAAGCATAATATTAGTAGCACAGAGTATAAATAAAAACTGCCGCAAAAACAACCGCATTTTGAGGTTAAATAGAGGCGCTAGGGCTGATACGCACTTACCGTACCTACATACCTAGGGCACGCTGAAAGTTGGGCGCTCCTGACCTACCACAAATATTTGAATATGGAATTTAGTTAAATAATAACGTACAGAATTTCAAATAGAGAACACAATTAAAATTTGTGTAAATTTGTTAGGTGCCTATCCAGTTGTTAGCAATATACATTTGAGATTTCGAGGTCTCACTCAAAATGGAATTGGAGCTGCGGCTACCATCAGGCATCAGATCGAGGAGAACTACAGGTTACGTATAGCTTACGAGAAAATAAGGCGTCAACTGAGGAGCGGTATGGGTCAAATTGAAAATATCTTGCATGAATATCTAAGAGTTGCGCTAAGGGCGCGTGTACTAAGATATGCTCCGGAATTTGAACATCCGTGGTTGAATTTCAAAATGAGAGAACATTCCAACCGAATCTCAACAGAAGAAAAGTGTTAGAAAACAAATGATCGTCTGTTTCTTATCCAAGTCTGGTCACGTGGACACTGTGCCACTTCAAGAGTGAAATGTTGATAAATGTTAATTCGGAATGAAAACGGACCCCTGAAAAGCCAAAATACTCATATCTACGCGGGTCTTCATACTGCGGAGTAAACAAACACCGAAGCAAGTAAACCCGATTTTGGTTCAGTAGCACTTAGTGGAAAGATCAGAAAACTAATGAAACTCATCAAGTCACTAGGCATTGCATTTAGCAACTTTGGACAACCCTGAAAACCTGAGCTAAAACCAAGACATCTGTCGCAATAATGGATTTTATTCGTCATTTAGCAAAGCCACAGATTTGAATAATAGGTACCGAGGGAGGTATAGAGTTTTGCAATCAGTTAAAGACTCCTAATACCTTCTCGAGTGTATCGCGTGACACTTGTCCAACGCGGTTAACCACTAACAAGGCAGAGTTTTGATAACATGCCAAGTTTCAAATTGAATCTATAAAGTAGGTAGGTATTTCATTTCTGCCTTAAATTAGTTTACGCAAGTTTAGGGACATATTTCTCATTTTATGTTTAGCAATCGGGAAAACTTTTTACAGAGATTTCTGGATCTGACACCGGTGGTCGATCCACTAAACCACAGAGAGACAGACAAAAACAAAATCAAATCAACAAATCTATGAAAATAATTATGTGTTCCTCAAAACCAGCTAAACACAACGAGGACTGTAAAGGTCATGATTTATTCCGACAGATCTACGTCTAAATAAATCATAGCCCACTTTATTTATTCCAATCAGTAAAATGGGTAGTAATTTAAAAACTATGCCTACAATTACTGCTTGTTCTACTTCCAGTAATGCGATTACCTTCGTGAGTCCATAATTTAGGTCATCGGCACACGCCTTTGTGTGATATTTTTCTCACAAAACCTTGTAATCTGTTTTTTTTTTCATGAAATGGGTAAGTTCTTGGCCTCAACTTGTACAGGCAAGGATGAGGTCTACGATGGAGCTAGCTTACCCAGCCTCACTGGCACTACCCAGCACCAGCAGAACAAGCGAACTGAAAAGAAGAATAAAAGAACTGCTTGGCGCCAACCAGGGCTTTTGCAGGACCTACCACCAGTGTTGGGATCATTCAGCCGAACCATCGGTATCAGTATGAAGAGTAGTAGAGCCCCTTGTGTAAGGCCTCGTCCGGGGAAGTACTACCACCATACCTATTTCAACGCCGAGCGGCATTGCTGTGTTCCGGTTTGAAAGGTATGATTGCCGGTGAAATTAAGGGTACGTGCTGAAGTTGACGGGCAGTGCCGTGTAGGCTAAGTATTTTCTTTGTGGATGTGACCTACCCAGTAATATTAGCATTGTTATATATTATAGGCAAGAGATACAAATAATATCAGGTGGACTACTTGCTTGTACCGTATCCTAGTTGTAAAAAAAACATCATCGGAAGGTAGTTCATCCTCATCTACAATCGATTTGAATAATCATTCAAATAAGATTTTAAAAAGGAGTTATTTTAACCTTGTGGCATTTTAGTTTTAAGAGTCCGATAGCCAATCATTTTGGTAAAGGCTCTGCAAATATTGCGAAAATAAGCATTTTGTTTAGAATCTCAATTCTAAATTAGCTCATGGACTTCAGTTGCTACAGATCCCACCAGCTTTTTTAATAAAAGACGCAATAATCTCTCACATATTCAGAATACAAAATCTCTCACGTAATCCATCCAACACTCTGTAAAACTATCAAACAAAACATTAATAATGTTCCTGTACTGACGTGTCCTCCGATAAATGGTTATCAGGAACAATGTCCTACCTCATCGTCAGCCGGGGCAGGTGGAGTCAGGGGCAGGGTCCCTCCCTCATCATTTGAATACGGTTTTTTTGTCTGAGGACACGAGCCTACTTTTTCGGGCCTATTGAGGCATTGCCTGAGTCAGGGTTTTTTGCTACCTAGAGGCATATGGTCTGTTCATTGTTAACATTTTGATAACCTTTTAAATGTGCTGAGTGTTTTTTTATTAGCAACTAGTGCACTCCAGGGACATCGTACAACATTACCATCATCCCATGGGAATGTACAGAAGGTTCCTCCGGCTTGAGCTGTGCGTTTTTAGTCGGTCAGTCAGTCAGCTACACGTGTAATTAATACGTATATTTAACTATTTAAACACGAACCAATATCCATTTACCTGTAAAAGTCACGAGCGACTCAGGGCTGCAGTATCAATTTGACACTAATAATGCGATCACCAACCCGCCTTCTGTATATGGCAATGCGTAAATCGCGCGAACTAGAAAAAAATAGAAAAAAAACCCGCCTAGCGAGCCAAGCTCCAAGCGAGCGAGCGATCTTTGAATGATTTTTTTAATTATTTAAAGAAGGGCCCTGCTGCAGTCCTCTTTATTAATGATGGTGATGATGATGAAGGTAATGATAATACCCTACCCTCGCTTCATGACGCAGCATCTACGTCAGATCTCACGTTGTAATCTGTGGGCTTCGAGACATGAATGGCGGCTTTTATGTCTTCTAAATATAGCGCGTCCATTCACGGAGTCATTGCACAGTGTGGATTAGGATTAGGATTGGCTGGACTTATGAAACACAACCCATATGATAAGTGGCCACCACGGGTAACAGTTAAATCCTTGATGTGACTTCAGGTGTTTACCGAAGTTAGTACGGTAAAGTTCCAACGTGCCGACCTGACAAAAAATATAGACCCCGCCAAATGTTCCTGTGGATGTCGTAAAGGCGACAAAGTATCTACTGCAATCACCAATCCGCCTGCCATACATTACATATGGCTATCAATTTCACTACTGGTGGTATGGCCACTGAATAAATAATAGGCGTGTGAGTATAATCTGTGGCCTAAAAATACTTCGGGGGTGCTCGTGTCCTGCAGTGGAGTATTTCGGGCCATAATCTAATAGTCAATATCAATAAGAAGGTAAATTAATACAAGAACATAAAACATTGTGCGCACGTAGGAGTGTTGGCATATTTAAAGTTTACGTGAATACATAAGAAAGCAAAATGGAACAATTTCCACCATTACGCCATCACTAGTAATGATAAAAACATCAATCCTAAACGAAAAGGCCTAAGCCAATTTTCTCGCGACCAAGCCGATAATCCGTAACGCGGAACTCGGTAGGTATATATAAAATAACTTGACCGTCCGTTTGTTCAATAAACAGAGTAATCACAATGGGATTGTTTGTGAATGAATCTGTTTACTCGATCGTAGGTAATCATGTTTTGCTTGGTCGTCTATGAAATTGGTTCGTCTATACGTGAAAACAAACCTACATACATATATACAATTTAAAACAGCAAAATAACTATTCAGAATTCAGGTTTGTATTGAAATGGTTCTCCACAAAATGCCTGAATCAATTAGCTATACCTAGGAGTATGTATATACCTATGAGAAGTTGTAAGAAAGAAGATAGGTTCTGCTGTTAGACTGTTAGTATTATTATACTAACAGTCTAACAGCAGAACCTATCTTCTTCATTTTGGGAGGTAGGTAGTGATCTAACGTTTTAGGCGTATGATTCGATGAATTTATGATACCTACTACTATACTAGAAGATCACGTGATCAATCAATGGCCCACCAATGAAGAAAATTAAAACCGCCGTGCAAGTCCCTGAGTTCCCATCTCAACGACAATAAACTCATATTCTAAGTAATAATCTATGGACTACCCGCCTGTTCCCACGCCCAAACAATATCAAACAAAACAAAAATCATTTTTACACCTCCGTGCAAAGGTTTTTATAACGAATGTAAAATAATAATGGGACCATAAAACTTTCTTTTATTTTCTTAACATAACGGGTAGTGACACCTAGCTTTAGCTTGGGTAAAACTAGCTTTAAGCAGACAAAGGCTTCGTTTTGTTCTGCAACGCGACATCTAGCGGTTTGACTTGATACTAAAAACTTCGGTGAATGGCAATTCATACCATGGTCGTCGGTGAACGGTCGCGCCAGTTGAAATATATTGCCGCGCCACCTAATAGTCTGCTTCGGAACTACAAAGTAGATGTTATGCAGCAAGCTTTACAAAAACATTGTAAGAGGACGCTTTTACAATTTCGTCCGTTTAATTGTTACGTCGCGTTGTTCTAAGTACTACCTAGTTGTTTTGTTGACAGTTTAGTACCTAAAGGTTTTTATTAGGCACTCATAATAAATAATACAAATAGTTAGATTAAAAAAATCATTGTTTGTGTACCTACACAAACAATCTTAATCGAATTAATTTTTAATTTGTTTAGTAAGCGACAATCGAATATTTTTTTCATTTGTTTACTTACACGTAAAAGAACTATTCATTCGAAAATTATTACATTCTGTTCCAAACAGTTAACACACATTTTCACTCACACAAAGCAATAAAGCGGCCCCAAAATCAGCACCCCGGCAATAAATCTGCGGGATTCCAATAAACAACTCAGAGGCGTCATCTGCCGACGACACGCTCATTACTCGCGCGAATAAATCACAGGGTGTCATATAGATGGCGCTAAAAGTTTCACAATTTATCTTCCGAAAAGTTGAAGAAAGATTGTATTTATGTGGTGTGCCAGGTGTGAGAGAGTGTTTATAGGAAAAGTTGTGAAATGAATGATTACTGAGTAAAATAGAAGGGCAAGTGATATACAGGGTGAGTTTTTTTTCAGGGCCACTGAGGCCAAGTCTGAAACCGTGAGAGTTATCGAAAAGCCATGTTAGGAGTTACGTGCTCGATTTAAAAAAAAATAAGTTCTGCATTTAAGAAAATCTATATTTTTTATAGTTTTTCTGGAAAAGTGAGTTTTTGAAAAAAAAAAAAGGATATTCGAGCTCTTTGTTTGATAGTAAAATAAATAATGTACAACGACTATCTGGTTCTTCATATGTAATTTTTAGCTGATTTTTGTAGTAAATTACGACTCCTTTATTTTGAGTTTTGTTCCTAGAGGTGGCTATACTATAACACCCACTTATTATCGGTATGTTAGTAGTTGAAGCTAGCCAACATTCAGAGAGAATTAAAATATGCCAGTCAATTTTAGATCTTAGGAGCAGGCCAATAAAGTCGTGGATATTGCATTTTATGCTTCTTATGTTTTGAGATATAATGTTCAGTCTGGTTTTGCTGTAGTCTAGATAATAAAAAACTCACCATGTATATGTTACTCTTATTTAGTTGCTATTGCATCTGTTGACCTATTTACGTATTTATCAAATATTAGCTGACCCTGCGCAGTTACCCTTGTGCCAGGGTTCTAAGTTCATCACTATAATTTCGAGCCATATAACTTCTGTACAAAGCATTTTCTATGGAGGCTACCTAATTCAAATGAATAAAACATAAAATGTTTTTATACTTCGTCACTGTATCTTAGGTTCGATATACTGCAAACATTTTGAAGAAACAACTAGAGGTTGTCTCATTACAACAGTAGTTAGTAAACAAATTGACTTATGGGTTTAAGGCCTCTAAAACGATGACGATCATTATAAACTCGTAAATTAAATAATTCATAATTAACTTTACTCAGTATTTATAGCAACTTTTAAGTCATTCCGTCAGTAAATATATTAGCAACTTTACAATATGTAGTAGGTACTCCAACAGTGAAGATTTTCAAGAAAAATCTTTGCAAAATTATTACTGATATCTTTGTCCTAGTCAATGGTATCACTATTAATTATGCATTGTTTTATTCCATCAAGGAAATAATTTTATTTTTTTGATAATATTTTTAAATTTACGATATCTTTTGAATGTAAACTTTTTACATCCCCTTTCCGGCCTCTGAAAAGGCGAAATGTAAAGGCGTAAAAAACGTCTGTATGTATGTACCTACCTACTGGTATGGATCTAGAACATGAAATTTAGTACCTATTAATATTTAAAATAAAATATTATGTGAAAACTCATGTGAGAGAAAATAAATAAACAGTTTATTTGTTATTAATATTTCTAATAGTAAATTAACGTATACCCCTTCCTTAATTTCTTGAAAATCTTCACTTGTATCATTTTCTTACATCATTGTCCTAGGCAAAGATATCAGTAATAATTATGCATAGCTTCATTCCATCAAGTACCTAAATAGTTTTATATTTTTATAATATTTTTAAATTTACAATCTTTTGAATGAAATGTCCTATGAATTGTCTAGGACAATGATATCAGTAATAATTATGCATAGTTTTTATTACATCAAGTCGCTTTTTTAATAATATTTTTAAAATACGATATCTTTGAACAAAATGTCCGATTTGAATAATTCAAAAAGTATTTATATGGATAAGGATTGATACCAAGGTAAATACAATCCATTTGGTGTAGTTTTTACCGGCGTATAAATTATCTTTCTAACATTAAAAAGTAGTTTAAGTATATGTGACATAAATATAACAGTTGGACATATTATGCTATCGCGGACTTTTTTGTAGATATTGACTATAGAGATACTTTGTTATCTCATCAATAGTTATCGCAGAGTACGCGCTGTAAGGGATTTCATAGTCATTTTCCTTCACCTTGAGTTATATTATTAGAGATTTCGGCTGATGACCGAGTACCTTTTCGGGTCGTAACGTAGGAGGAAAAATCTTTAGTACCTTTAGCCCTTTAGGGTTGGTAGATTCCCTGTGTCGGGTCGCACTAAGAAACAATCTGGGGAATTCCTACGCTATAGCGGGAAAGTAGTCCTGGTCTACTGAATGATCCATGGTATAAAAAAACACACTCAAGACTTTTGTTTTCCCCTATAAGGATTCACATTTGATGATTACCTTATTACTCTGAGCGTGGGTCGTTTGAGGATATGCTAACGGATAGTCAGAGGCACGTCCAAACTTACGTTTGGAATTGCCCAAGGTTTACAAGTAGCTAGCTTGTTAGCATTCAATAAATAATTCCATGGTATTAAATACCCCAAACTAAACCAAACAATAGCTAAATAGGTAATATTCGAGCTAAGGAGTCGCCGAGCATTCCAAGTAACCACACTCCCTTCTACCACACGTATTGTTTGTCTCTGCATATGTTATCTGCAGTTATGTGTGGGGATGGGGATGGGGAGTGATTTATTGATGGTTAAAGCAGAACAATGGGTTTCGTTTAGGGTATGGAATACCTAAGCCTTCTTCATCCAAAGTTTGTTTGGAAGAAATCGCTTCTAAGCTATAAGACCGTCCATATATTATTTAAGTTGTATCTATAAGATAATAAAGTAATTTTAAACCATTGCCACTCGAAAAAGGGTATTGATTCATCGATAACAATAAAACAATACGTACTGATCGTACCTAACACCACACCGACACCTACTTGGCTGGCTGAAAATAGCTTTTCCAATTTTGATCCTTAGAATTCATATCATCATAACATTTCTTCCTCTGGGCAGCAGCATCCAACCGGAAATGACCATAGATAACACGAGTTTCTTTTTACTTTTTGATTTTAACAATTTTTCAAACAAATTTGATTTATAAGTGTAAAATTGGATGTAAAATGTGCTGGACGCGATTAAAACAGGCGGCGGCAGACATGGCTCTTCAAAATGATCCTAAAAATCTTCCTGAATAAACGATTATTGACTTAAGACTTTGTGATGAAACTAATTTTAGAGATTTCGTAGAAATTTAAGGCGGAATCTCGGCAAAATCATCATTTGACTTTCTAATAACTATAAAAGTCAAAGCCAACGTTGCATATAATTACCGCAGTTATGAAAACGTTCCTGAGACGCGGCCGCGACTCCGTGAAATGGGCTGGTATCACACCCTAGCGCCCCCTTTGACCCCCGACCCCTTTCAATCCCCCCGATTTCGACAATTAGCGATTAATGTAGTGGAAACTCTCGAACCCACCAATTGTCATCTGTGGCCGCACCGCACTCCTTTTTTTGGAGGGCGCGTTTCCATTGCTACGTTATGATTTCAACGAGAATTATGAGATATCGTGAGAGATTTAACTAATACGTACATTACCATCAACATAACTTTTAAAAATATCATGGTAATGAACAAAAATACATGTGACGAGAGGTTTACCTTCAAAGAAAAGTAAAAATAGCAGACTCACGACTTTTTCCCTTTCGTGAATTCCCTTGAAAAAGAAAAAAAGTCGTGAGTCTTTCACGTCCTGAATACCTCTGAACACTACTCAGAGCGTGAACCTTAAAAGGATCACCTACTACTAGTAGGTGATCCTCATAAAATTCCCGCTCATAAGATAGTCAGAGGCACGTCCCAATTTACGTTCGGTACATGCCCACGGTTTGCAAGTAGCTAGCATTCAATACGTGAGAGGTTGTAAGCCTATCGCCGCCGAGCGGAATACTAGTCACATGCTATTCGGATGGACATCAGACTCGGAGCATGTGTATTAATCAAATGCACACATACACTTTTGAAAAAAAAAAAAAAAAAAGTTCATTAGTATACGACCTATATTGGCCACACAACTGAATTGGGTACCTTAAAATAGTGGTAAATCCGTTGAAAATGCTTATAGTCGCCACTAAAATGTCTTCGTCACCATCAACATATATTATTTTCCTTCTTTGTGGAAACGTAGAGAAAAACTTTAAAAAGAGATCATAGTAATATAGACTTGCTATGGCAGCAAACATACAGAAATACGTAATAAAACAAGATGTATTGATGCCTTAGAACATGCTCTAAAATTAAAATGGAAATGGGCGGGACACACAGCACGGATGGAAAAAGAAAGGTGGGCAAATAGAGTCACAAACTGGAGAGGACCAGCAGGAGTTAGAAGAGTAGGGAGACCGTTTGCTCGTTGGTCGGACGAGATAAGGAGGGCATCTGAAACCTCAAATTGGACAGAGGTGGCAGAAGACCGCAACCAATGGAAAGAGCTGGAGGAGGCCTTTACCCGAGAGGGGTCCTAAAAACGTCATGAATAATAACTCAGAATATAAATTGTAGTTATAGTATATAGAATAGATATAGATTGTAAAAACTCAAGATAATTTTAGGAATTTTAGGAATAAACAGGCTTTTATTTTATTTTATTTATTATGGCAGCAAACTTAGTGCTACATGGTGCTACGCAGTCGTCACAGATATGAATTTTGAATATGTATACATAATCAAATAATAAGCATAGATTTGTAACGAAACGAATTCAGTTCTTTCCAGTTAAGTGTTTTAGAATAGATTTCAGCAAAGAAAAACATAAATCTGTTATAGGATAGAGGACAATAACGTGGATCAGTGGAAACGGTGCCCCATCAAACAATCTTTCCTTTCGCCGCCGAGTGGTTTAATGACGGCTGATAAGTGCCGCCTCCATCTGTCGATCGCCTAATAACAACACTAGCTGGTCCCCAAATGTTTTGTTGAGAACTTTTATGGCCATAATCTTAAAAACGAACCGACTGAAAGCCGACAGTGACATGCCATTCGGATTCTGTATCCGGGTCATTCCAGTTGCCTTACCTTGCGGCCTTTATCGACAGAGCATGAGCATGTGCCAAACGCGCACAACTTTGATATGGGTGGGCTTCTGACCTCGAGGCTAGCCTGGGAATTACCTGAGCGAGGATGAGGTCTATAATGGAGCGACCTTTCCCAGAAGCCTGCTTATCAAAGGCAACACAGCGAACTGATCGCCCACAGCTTGTTTACAGCTGTGCTGCCAACATGGTTTGAACACGTTTTTGTCAGAAACTTGTAAGTTTGTGTAAACCTGTAGATAAACAAGTCGTATGTTTTCCACAGTTGAAGTATTCCGAGCAGATGCACTTCTCCCCGAGATATCTGAGGTGTGGGAAGTAAACACAAAGCTATTACCTCTCGGGTCGAGAAGAGACGCAGATGGCTTCACTTCTCTAATGTTCTTGCAATGTAATTACCTTTGTATATTTACAATCGAGTAACTCACCTTTAATTATTATGTACTTATTTGATTATGTAGGGCTGCCATAGCCATACCAGCAGCCATATTACAATCTTCGCTTAGTTTGGGGCTAGATGATGCAGTGTGAAATAATATCCTGTTTGATAAACCTACTACTTGCCAATACGCGCCCTCTCTAAATTTAAATAAATGATGTGCTAGGTCTGACATGAGTATGACCTCACCAATTAAAGGACCTAGCTCAAATAAAAAATAAGCGCTGTAGGTATGTACTGTACAATACGTACTGCATATGCTACGCTGAGCTAGGCCCTTTGTAATCGTATCATTTGTGTAGGTACCAACTTGTGTTGGCTAGAAATAGATTACTATTGAAGTTTTTTATTTACCCATATCACAGAAAACACAATGTGATGTTAAATAATATGTAGGTACCTATCGAACTATTTTTTTTTATTGTACGTCGCGGAAGCGCTTGGCCTTCATCTCACCTGGTAACAAGTTGAGATAAGGCCGAAGATGGAGGCGCGCTTCACCCGGAATCCTCAATAAACTGTGGAACTGGCTATCTTACCTCTGAATGCCTGAACACAACATTTTTTTGAAGAATTGTTATGGCTACAGAAATAGGTAAGATGGTGGTAGCTAGCCAGGCGGACTTAAACAAACAAAATCTTACCACCAACCAAACCAAGCACTATATATTGTACTCCCCATGAGGATCGAACCCGGGACCTCTGGATCTGAAATCGGTGGGTTGAACCACTAGACCACAGAGGCGGTTAAGCTTATACTAGCATTATACTTGTTGTAGCCTAATCTATGCTTTTTAGTAATTAAAATTAAATGTCTGTAGGTACTATGGATTTTGCCAGAGTGAAATATCGCCAAAAAAAGGTAATCATGCGGAAACGAAAAGCACCTATTTTGAATCAAGTGTCGGGCAGCCATGGCAGCACTGTGAGTGCCAACATTCAACAAATTGTATTATATCAGCAGGAAGTGCGCTTTTGGTTGGTTTATGTCGGTTGACAAATGCAGCTAAAGAAAATTCGAATAGATTCCCGTAAAAATGGCAAGACATGTTGATTTGAGAAAAATGACATCCCATATATTGCTTGATGTCGGGATCTATTTGGAAGTGTCTATCGTTGCATTTAGCTTGATGTGAATTCGTTGTCGACTGCATAGTTAGAATTGTGCCTAGGTCATGACGTATAGGTACCTAACTCACATACAGTTAGTAAGAACGTCCGTATACTTTACTACTAAAGGTTGTAATTAGATAGATAGGTTGTTACTGACTTCTATAAATTTAGGTTCATGTTTCTCGTTAATTTATAACGAAATTTGTTGTTTTCCTGTTTCCTGATTGTATATGGGTGACATGCAATAAAAAAGAGACTAAAAAAGTACTATGTGCAATTAAAATAACTATGTACAAAGAATGCAGTCGGATTACCTAAGGACCGTTATGAACGGCCTATTAGGTAATTCAAATGTTAGACTAGTAACAGACGGAAACGTGTAAGAAGTATATTAGAAGTACTAAACTATTTTTGTTTTTGGCAACTTGATAGTAAATAACATTATGTTACTTATGTCACAGCTTGGTCGTAACCTGTGGTCGTACCTGTGATCGTATCAGGAGTAACTATAACTAACTAATTGAAGGGCTTTCTCTGGGAACTTGTCAAGAACTTCCAAGTTGGTTTAGACAGGGAATAATACAAACTTTTACCTTTACCTCACACACTTCCCATCAACGATTCTGTCTCGACTGGAGTCTACAAGACTTTTGATCTAATTTCAGAGGGGTGAAGAAATAGGGAGGAAATCTGTCTTTACAACCTTTTTCTGAAATGTTATACTAACTGTTGTACATATGTTATAGTTTTTAAAGTATTCTTACTTTTCAATGGAGCCTACGAAGGTCAGGTACTAGGTAAGTACCTAGTTTTTTTAATAATCATCAGTTAGGTTCAGGTAGATCTTTCCATTCAGTGGTTGCCTGGAAAAGAGCGCTTTTAGCGCTTTGTCTGCTATATATGTTATGTTGTTATTAGTTGTATCTTAGGTACAATTAATAGTGTATCTGTCTATCTTAGTATAAGGTACATTTTATTCTTAGGGCACATAAAAATATTCGATTTGTATCTAGGTTTCTTTGTATTGGTATAGGCGCGTTAGGCAAGATACCTACGACGCGACGCCGAAAACTGTTAGATGTTTTTTAAACATGTTTTGTGTACAAATATATTTTGTCATTTACCATGGCAACTGTTAGTTAATTAAAATGTGGAAAAATATGGTTCCAGGGACCATCACAATGGTCGACATCGATTGATTCGACATCATCGACATTACATCTTATCGGCGATCACCAATCCGCCTACCAAGCGTGATGATTACGACAAAACCGTCCAGTTTTGTAGGAGGCTCTGTCTAACGGTGCACAACAATGGGCGCTGTGTGGAATACTACAACTAGTAAAACTACTGCTAAGTATAACTTTTACATCCGATTCCCGCAAGCCCCATCCCTATAGACGGAGACAGGTAACCGAGTTAGTCTCGACCGGAACCCGGCTCCACTCGTGGCTGGAATTTGCTGTGTTTGGAGTTACGTGGAGATAATACAAGATTTCTATACAATCCTATGTTATTTTTAGAGTAAATTTATTTAGAAGATTATGACAGCAAAATGGTCGGTTAGAAATAATAGACAAGTGCATGCCTAGCCTGCCCTACAAACGTAAAAACTGATCAAACCAAAAAAAAGCCCGCCATAAACCAATGTTTTTTTTTTTGTTGCAGAAAACAATTTCTACCGTTCTTAGGTAACATAAACATGTTACCGAGAAAAATCGTAGTATTTTTTACCTGGCGTACCCGGGAGTAAGTAGTACATCATATTTAAATAAAATCGTATCATAACCTTAGCTCGATTTACCAAGAATTCCTTTTCTTTTATTTTTTTAATTTAATTTAACTATGCACAATAAAAGGTACCTTTGCAGTGCTTTATAACAACAGCAATAAAACTCAAGAACTTCAACAATCCAAGACTCGAAATAAAAGCCTTCTCTGATGTCCGGGAATCGAACCCGAGACCGTCGAGGGAGCTTAATTAAGACTTTTAATTTGAGGGGTGGAATAATTAAAATATCTGCAGGTTTAACAAATTCTAATGGTGGAACTTTTAATTGGTTAGGTTTGTTTGAATTTTAAATACCTGTGGGGCCATTGGTTTGGCAGAACGGAAGTACTGACTCAAAAGAGCAACTTATATTAGAGTAGAGGTACACTACAGCGGTCACTTTACCTCCTTTCGTAGGGCACGTTAAAATAGCAGTGTCCGACAGGATATGTATCTACCCTTATCTATTAATAAAGTCAAGGGTTGCGTCCGAAACATATTGCAAAATAACCAACTAAAGTAGGGGTTCGCAAAAAACGTGAGTATCAATTGTGCTTGAAGCAGACAGAGGGCTCCGTATGATTTATGTACTTCCCGATTACAATGTTAGACAGAGGGGGTTTTTCGGAACGTGTGGATTAAAATGTTGGCAACAGACTTGTTTGGGGATGAAAAATGTAGCCTTTTTTGTTTATTTTCAGATTTATCTTTTTTTTTGCTGAGTTTAAAAAGTTTAGAGATATGGGATGCGATGGAATAAATGTCATATTATTTTATTGTATTGTTTCATGTTGCTTATCTCGCTCAATGAAGATAGTAAATACAGAATCTCCTCTGATTAGGTGCCATTCGTTCGGGGATGAAACAAAACGCGCGAACGTGGTCGGAATGTAAAGAACCTTGGCGTTGCGTTACCTTTGCAGTGCAAATAGTAGTCCGCCCATCTTTTAACAGAAGTCAGGAATCGAATCAAGTCTATTACCTACTGTAAACTTTATAATCTTAGAAATCTGCCATCTTGTCACGTGTAAAATTTTTCGTCAGCTTCAATATAATATATCAGTTTTGATCTAATATATTCTTCCCTAAAAGATGGCGGGTATCTACGATTTCTGAGATTGACGTTTTAGCCTTTTACTTAAGTGTCATGCAGTACGTACCCTCTCGCACGGCGCCGGAGCATGTAGCTGTCTCACTTGTCCCCGGCCCAGCGCCTCTCGCTTCCTCTGGATGCTGAACTCCCGGAGCTCCTTCCGTTCCTCATCAGAGAGCGCGTGGCAGTACCGGGCCTGGAACCAGCAGATGTGAGGATGACGAGGAGAACCAGCATTCGACCGAGAACCTCGATCCAAACGCCCGGGACTTTGTTCCCATCCCGTGAGAATCTTTTTTCTGTACACCCCTCACTACAAAAGGGTCACCAGCTAGCGGTAGACAGAGGTCCAAACTTACGTTCTGTACATGCCCACGGTTATCAAGTAGCAACCATTTGATACGTGACGGTTGCAAGCCCACCAGCCTAGCACGCCGCTAGCGGAGGACTGGTCAGTGACACATGCCACGAGGATCATTCGTCCTGAGGACATGCCGGTTTCCTCACGATATAACCTTCACCGTCATAGCAGTGCATGTGTTAATTGCGCACATAAGCTTTCTGGATAACGTTAAGTTCATTGGTGCTCGATCGGATTAGAGCCCACAACCTCCAGATCGGAAGACAATGCTTCTGTGTAGCTCGCTCCATCGTAGACATCATCAGCCTTTGCATGTTTCCAGGCCAAGAACCACTTTACTTAGCCATTTTGTTTCATAAAACAGGTAAGAATGACCAAGTCAAGAGAAGAAGTAGAAGTAAATATGTCAGCATGTTACCTCATTGTCCTGCGGCGGGAGTTGCTGCAGAAGCTGCTTCAGTCGGTACTTCTCCCCAACGCTATTCACGTAAGGCACCTTCTCTTCAGGGAGTGCTGAGAAGTACAGGTGCACCTGGAACGATACCGGGGCTCTTTCAGATAATTATAGGATATAGTACAGTTCCGAGCATCCATACCCCTGTTTATTTATTTACTAGGGACTACACGGATATTAATAATAGACATGGATGTTGTGCATGCCATGGGGGAACAATACATGCTACTTTTCATCCGGGTCCCCCCCTGGGCGAATCCGCGTGCTAAGCCTACGTTTTATATGTCAGTCAGTGAGTAACAATACAACAACTCAGCCCGTGGAGGTCTTAAAAGCCGACTAAGGCATTTCACCAGAAGAAAGGCAGCAGCTTCCTTCTGTGTACTATCTACACCTTTACTGCGATTACCAAACCGCCTGACAAGCGTGATGAATATGGCGTTACCTTCCAGCTATTGAGGAGGCTCTGTGCAGCAGCGGACACTAATGGGCTGACGTGATGTTAGTAACAATATGTATTCAGCTCTGTGATGTCTGAAGATGGCCGATATGGATAGTGGTTACTCTAACTCAGCTCACATATCGGGAGTGCCTAAGAGACCTTATAAATATCGGGCAGTAGCAACTTTTCTAATTAATTACCTAGCGTGCTAACGATTATGATGCCTTCCCTATAAACCCGTGCGTGGTGTGATGATGGAAAATCAATACAAAAGAAGATCCTGTCGCCATTAACCACCTTCCTCGACGCCCTTTGAGAATCTCCCAGCAATTAAACAAACAGCGAATACGGAAATATCAACGGCATTTATAATTACAATAAAAATAAAACGAGAGGGCAGTGAAGCAAAAAATTAAAATGGTCTCTCTCCCCTCCTTGGCGTTTCGGGATTTGGCAGCTCCTAATGGAGGGACAAATTAAGACAACTCTAGTTTGTTTTCGTTCAATTGGAAATAAAATGAAGCACGTACTTATACTTACCTACCTTTCAAGACTTTTACTAAAAACCTCATAAGTAGTCGTTTCCAGGGCTTAAAATGTAAGCAAGTAAGACTCATTTTGTATAACTTTTGAAACTAATATTTGATATGAACGCGAAAACAATGTCAACAGGATATTCATCACGACTGGATGGTAAATAAGACCACCGATATTTCGACGCATGCAGGCGCCATGATGAAGATATAGACAAGAGGACTTGGCTTTTGCCAAGCATTTAATCTGCTCTGTTTAATTTGCTCTCCTTGTTTGTTTTTTGTGTAATATTATCTAAAATGCTTTATGCATGTCAGGTGTAGGTACCGCACAAGAATGAATGGCTTCAAATGGTGTAATCAGGACATGAAAAAAATATTGTAAAACCTGTTATAGTATAACATGTTGAATCTTACATTACCAGCAAGACACAAACTGATGTATTCCAGTCGTGTCTCCGAAGCCCAGGAGCCGTCAATCTTCATACTTTTAATGTCCTGGCTTTGTGCAGCGTAATATTATAGAAAACACCCCATTTTTATGATATCGCATTTAATAACACGATTATGTCCTCCGGCTAATGAAATACGTGCGTGGCTTGCACTCACAACTCATAACGTTATATAATTTACTTGCATACCCGTTGTTTTGTTCGCATTATTCCGTGGGAATTTCAATTGAACTAGGAGCTGAGTGTCAAGGGTGTCGTCTTTGTGGTGCATACAATTAAATTGCAGGCATATATAGTCAAAGACCGCGTCTGTGGTCTAGTGGTTCAACCCACCGATTTCAGATCCAGAGGTCCCGGGTTCGATCCCCAGAGTGAGCAATATTGTTCTTGGTTTAAGTGATTTTGTTTAAGTCCGCCTGGCTAGCTACCACCATCTTACCTAAATATGTCGCCATAATAACAATTCTTAAAAAAAAATGTTGTGTTCCGGCATTCAGAGGTAAGATAGCCAGTTCCTCAGTTTGGAGGATTCCGGGTGAAGTGCGCCTCCACCTTCGGCCTTATCTCAACTTGTAACCAGGTGAGATAAAGGACAAGCGCTTCCACGTAGAACAATAAAAAAAAAAAAGATGATCATGCGTATACTTAGAACCGGACAGAAGCGATATGACCTGTATCTAGAGCTAGTGTAATACCAGGTCAATATATTGGGTACAGGTCTTGTCTAAAATGGGGGACACTCCAGGTTTTTATTAACTAACCAACGAGCTTTCAAGGGGCTCTGCCGACGATGACAACGAATTGAATTTATTCAATTGAGTCACTTATGTCATCATGGAATATCATTCCTAAAAACGCCCAT
Source organism: Venusia cambrica (assembly GCA_951394065.1). Taxonomy (NCBI): domain Eukaryota; kingdom Metazoa; phylum Arthropoda; class Insecta; order Lepidoptera; family Geometridae; genus Venusia; species Venusia cambrica. The sequence continues at coordinate 582,319 of OX596037.1, read as the reverse complement.
TATTGTTCTTAAAGAAATATCATTTTACACACAAAAAAATATAAATAAAATATGTACAATGAAACTAGCTATATACAAGGGTAGCAGTCGAGCTACCTAAGCAGGCAGCCATTACAAGTACGCAAGATACTTACTGTTTAAATACGCCTCTATCGAATCATACTGTAGTCTCTGGTACCAGAAGGCGGTTACCAAAATGAGTAACTACAGGAAGAAGTACGCGTCGCGTTTCACAAAATGAAATAAATGGCGCTATCACGTCTGCCCAGTCCTCATACATCAGACTTGGGGCTCCGGAAACGGTCAGTTAATAACCGGACAAATGTGAGATATTAATTACGAGGTCTATGATGTATGGGCTACGGTTCAGAGGGCAAAGATTTGGGGGATTTGGGGATTGTGACTATGGAGCCAACCCGAAAAACCTCCCAAATAGTTATACACGAAATCCCAAGTCACCTATTCATTCAAAATCTATTATACTGGGCATCTTCCTTGGTCGTAGATTACAAAAGGTACCTATTTATATATTTTCAGTCTGTGTTGTCTCACTGCTGGGTAAAGGCGCGGGAGTCTACCTCTTGGGTACACTCAGTGGTAATTTTCGACCATCATCGGTCTTCTTGCATACGGCACATGCGTCCAGACAAACCATTTGAGTTGGGCAGATTTTTTGGTGATATCAAGTATATAAATGGACACCACAAATGGTGCCACAAAACGTTCAGCGTTGAGATCTCGAAAATAGTTAACGCTTTTATCGAAAGGTGCTGTATTGTCTACCTACCTAGGTAAACGTTTTGCTACAGGCTATTCTCATCAGACAGTCGGCGATCAAAAATATTCCTAATTACTCCCCGTCCCCTGGAACCCTCCACACAAAGGGCGTTTTGTAAAAAACAAACAAAAACATGAAACAATAGCCGTTTACCTCCGCAGAGCTGGTCATTTGCTGGTCTGGTCTAGACTTAGAATAATAGGTATTGTGCTTCACGGCTTTTCATATGCTAATGGAAGTAATGCGGCGTCATCGCATCGCTTCTACAATAACGCAGCTACTTTTGAACTTCAAAAATAATTCAAAATCCTGTTGTTAGTCAGTTGCCCTTGAGCTGCTCATTTGATGAATATTATCTGTTGTAAATTCACAAACAATCGATTTATATAGAACACATATCAATCGATTGTTTATGAATTTTGTTCGATTGTCGAAGTTTTTGGACTAACAGGGTGCGGTGCATAAACGACAAGTGTTGCAGGGCTAATGTAAGCGCTCAAACCTTCACTTACGCTTACAGAGATGTCATCGTTACAACCTACAACAGAATGACCTGAGTGATTCCACCCACCTGCTCCGGCCTCAAGCACGGTGGCACCCAGGTGTACTCCTCCAGCGCGCACCCGGAATCATCATCGCTCTGCGAATGGCGGTGGGGGTCTCCCGGCTTCATCAGCCGCTCAGCATGCTCCAGAAACCCTCGGAACTTCCCCTGAGGCACAGGATGAGGGGATAGCGACATCGCTGATTGGGGGGATTGAGGATAGCTGCCTTGGGGGGCTGCTAAGTTAAACTCGGAGTACGTAGGCTGGCTTCGTCGGAAGTTTTGGTAAGAGTAAGGGTGTGGGGATCCGCTTTGACTGGGTATGGAGGAGCTGCTGGGTTGCGGGGAATGAGGGGGTGGGGAGGATATGGAGAGGCGCGAGAGGGGGGAGGAAGGCGCTGGTGGAGGGGGGGAAGTCGCGTTCTCGTGCAGTGGCGGCGGAGACGTGGTCGGCGATACCACGCAGTTGCGGCAGACCGGTCTGAAATAATGAGAAAAGGTATTTTTATTTGAGTTTAGAGATATACTTTGATTGGTGGTCGCCCATTGGTCGAAATTCGACCATAATAAAGGATTTTTTTCATAAAGAAATTAACTAGATCTCACATAGTTTAAAAATGCATGAAAAAGGCTCTGAAATGCGCGATTAAGCTGAATAATCTTAATAATGAAGCTGCTGAATAATGATATGTTTCATTCAGAACTGAAGGTAATACAAGCAGGAGTATCCCTTTACAGTGTACAAGGATTGAAGCTTGTAACGTCCACCGACAGTTAAAACAAATAAGTTATCTTCAATCAAACGGCGCCTATCTAGATCATCCATTCCTGATGGACTCCGGGAGATAGCGCTGCGTCGTGACGTCGGCGTCGGCGTGTCATGACGTGATGGATACAACCGGCCGACATGATTTATTGGGAGCTGGAGGATGTATCGGTAATTGTGAAAAACGGACCTTTGTTTTACGGAATCATGGCGTGGAAGTAACTTATATTAAACGGTCATCATAGCTCCAAAGAGTCAGCAGCACTGCCTTTCCCAGAATCTCAGGTGAATGCCACCTCCCATCTCCAGGTGTAATGCCTTCGCTTTTACAACATCCATGGATTGGTAGGAAACTGCTAATTTCCTTTAGTGTCACCACGGTCAAGATGTAGCACGTGATAAACATATATTATATGCTATTCGTAGCTACATGTAACAAAATAGGTGGGCGACAAGCGCGTGGTTTTCTTTCAAACTTATATCAATAGCGACGGAACAATTCCCTCACAATCAAAACCATCATAAAAAGAGCGATTTACGACCCAAACCGCTACCAATAAACCCGGACAATTGGACAAACAGACGTCTTATACAGCGGCAATCAGGAGGCAGGTGATCTACAGAGTGAAGTTATCTCGGGAATCGATCGGGATCTGAGACGCCGGCTCCGGCGCACGCGCTGACTCATCCATGAGCGGTTGGTTTTTAGTCGAACTTTGTTTTTACCCGACATCCTCGGAAGGGCTTTTCTACAATTGTTTACGTATGAATAGCGCTTGATTTCTAAACTTGCGTGGGCGAGATTCAACAGAGTTACAGAAATAAAACACCATAAGTTCAAGATGTAACTACATTTGTAAAGTTGAATGTACACACCTGTTTATGAAACGCCTTACAATTTAAATACAAAGTGTTATTTAGTAATCTCTACGCAGGTCACATACTAGGCAGTCGCAGAATATATAGCAGTGTATTCGTGGGAATGTCCGTCCGACATCCATATCTTTATTTAACACTTAGCTCAACCTCCACTCAGATACCAGTACAATGTTATTTTTTCACTTGAGAGTTTGCAAACAACATCAGTGAAAATAAATTCTTAAAAAAACGTGAGCAGCCTACACGGTAGACAATAATCAAAATAAGCAACCTACTCTGAGTTGTCTACTGTAAGTAAAGTGTGGTAGATGTATATATGAAATACCTAAAATTTTACTTTAACCTCAACCTTTTAACCGCTTCTGTGGTCTAGTGGTTCGCCTACCGGTGTCAGATCTAGAGGTCCCGGGTTCGATCCCCAGAGGGACTACAATAATGTGCCTGGTTTGGTTGGTGGTAGGACTTTGTTTAAGTCTCCTGACTAGCTACCACCATCTTACCTAATTCTATCGCCGTAACAACAATTCTTAAAATTGTTGTGATCCGGTATTTAGAGGTAAGATTCTTACCTCTAAATACCGGATCACACTAGTCTACACGAGTAGCCGAAGACTTATCAGTAGGTACACACGAACGGAACTTTAAACCCCTGCATTTGTTATGTTAAGGTGGATATTATTAAACGATTTCAAACGTCTTCAAAGTCGAGTGGAGTGATGATTGAGTTCTAAAGACTTTGAATACCAGTGATGTAAGACGGGCATGTTAGGGCATAGTAATGTAGGAAAATCTTAAGGGTAATGAAGAGTTTGTCACAACAAGCTCAACGGTTTTATAACGACCTAGGTAACTAGCCGGATAGCTGACTTAGTAGCAAAAGTTCGCAAGTACGATTCCCGCAGCGGGACTGTTGATCGATCCCGCCGTGGTTCGTAGTTTTAAGCATGTGTCTTTTTAAGATGCCTTAAGCGAGCATCCAAAGGTTTATACTCTGGAGAAACATGGGCCTTGCAACTTACCAAGAAACAGTACGATACAAATAAATAAATTAAATAAATAAATATTACAGCATATTAATTTCACACTGTGCCAAATGTTTATCTTGTAGCTAAAACTCGACGTAAATAGCCGTAATTTCACCGGCCTCGCAAAGAAAAATGCCTGTGAAATTGTGCAGGAAGTGCGGTTAACATTCCTTACTATTTATAATTACTGCAATCACGGCTGTTAATCCAATTATTAAGTCGAGATTAAACTGCTGTTTCCTGGAGTTGTCTGTGCTTTAGTTAGAGCGTTCGCGTTTTACAGATTCCTAATGAATCACATTAGGACTTGAGTCTCCCCCAAGACTGGAAGGCGGAAGATTGGAAGGCGGAATGGAACGTCAACTTTGAAAGGTTGATCTGTTATAATATTTGTACCAATTCACCGATCCATAGTATCACCACCACAAAACCACCCCTGTGTCGGCACGTCGCCTATTAGAATGTGGTTACGCGTAACATCCGTTATCAGAGAGGCTACCACACGTTTATGCCAACTACAGACGCTAGCGAGGACAGTAAACAACTGTATGAAAACTTACAAAGCGCCTCTAGCGTACACAATTATGAACATGTACAATGTACAATGCTTATGTAATATTAAATACATAAATATAGCAATAATAATTGTGCCTTGAGTATTGAGTAAATGTGTCAGAACAAAGTCAGCGCAGTAAGCTGCCTGCGACATGCGTAGTGAACTTCTGTGATCATAGGATCCCAGCCACGCGGCAGGCACGGTTGTAATGCCTTCGTGGTCTAGAGGGTCGCCCACCGATATCAGACCCAGAATCCCGGGATCCCCAGGGGAGTACAAATTTGTGCTTGGTTTGGTTGGTGGTAAGACTTGTTTCAAGTACGCCTGGCTAACTATCACCATCTTACCTAAGTCTCTATTATCTATCTACTATCTGTTATCAAAGTAATTTTTGTTATGCGACCCATAACAACAATTCTAAAGCACTTTAGAGGTAATATAGCTAGATCCTCAGATTATCGACACACACTACACAGGTTTTTTTTTTTACCCAACTTTTGATAAGCTGACTGAAGTCAAGACAAAAAAGTTTAAAAGGCACCTTCACTCTGAACTTGAAGCTTGAAGACTCCAAGATAGGCTTAGCCTTACGCCTTCCCGAGGTATCACATAACTTACGTACAACTTACCACACGGTTTGATCGTACGTGTGTGAGGCACCGTGCTGTAGGCTGCAGGTGAGAAGACGAACGAATATAATATATACATATCTGACGTAACATTAGATCAACACGAAAAGGGTTAAACAAAGCATTGATTAGTAGAGCATGCGACCGCCGACGCCGTAACACGAGACAGACAGACAGACAGCGTGAGGCGTGAAAGTAGATAGTGTTACTCACGAGAACAACGCACTTTCATCGTTGCTTCTAATATTAACGGCATTAACTTATTACAAAACAATAACCAGATGTGCCGACCCCTTCATCTCAGGGATCTCACCAGAAGAAAGGCAGCAGCTTCCTTGCGTGTATTATCTACACCTTTTCTGATACGACCAATCCGCCCTCCAAGCGTGGTGATTATGGCACCCCTCCAGCTTAGGGCTCTGTCCAGCAATGGACACTAATGGGCTGTTGACGATGAAGTAGGTTAGATCCTCTTGTGAATATCGGCATCTACCTGAGTAGGTACTGCACACCACCAATGCTAACAGCGATCACCAACCCGCCTGCGAAGCGTGAAGCGCTCAGTGGAATACTTCACGGGAAGTCGTGAGTGTCACTCTCATCACCTACAGACATATGGTATAAGGTAATCATCATTTTTGCGCTTGGCCCTGTTGATGATGATGAAGATGATGATAATTATGATGGGATATACATACAATTCCATATCCTTTAAGTTCCAAAAACTTAAGACTACAAAAGTTGTGTTTCGTAAACAAAAACCTATATTACTGACGACAAAAACAATATTATATTGCAGTAAGTTAAGCATTTCTCCCAAAGTGTTTCCCACCAAAAAAGCCAAAAAAGGCCTCATCTTGTTTGCGTGTACCAACCGCAAACGACATCGGATACGACGAATTTATCAAAAGCGGTGTATCGGGTTCCGCCATCTTGTATTCTGAAGTGGAACCACCCGCACCTACCTGCTTACGATTATAACATGGCACTTACATAATCATTATAGAAACATACATGGATACAAATAATATTTATGAACATCACCATTATCCCCAGACAGATTTCAATCTTTTGATAAACTCAAAAGTATTTATTTGTTATTAATCTATTTGTTAACTTTTAAACGCCACGCTTCTTTACGACATGAGAAAGAATGTAAGCTTCTTTTTATCCGGGTACCAAGCACCTAGTACGCGAGATTAATGAACGGCCTTATCGTTACGGCTACCTAACAGGAACCTCAACAACTCTAGTTCATCATTTCGCTAATAAAACATTGTCATTAGTAATTCAAAGCGTCTCTATCCGAGCATTTCCTCGTGGTCCTACTTCTGTGACCAAATCCTATATTACTTTGTCTTATATAAAACTTTCACCCTCAATTATTAACCAACACATCTTTCTATAATCCAATTGTAAGAATATGCCGCCTTTGTAATGACCTACTGGACATCAATCATGGTGACTCAATTGACATTTAATGGTAATTGAGTAAATGAGTGACAACTGTAACAAATCATCACATTTTTTTTTTTTATAAAAAGAACAATTAAACTACCTATGTACAAAGGAATCAGTCAGATTACCTAAGGACCGTTACAAACGGCCTATAGGTAACTCAACTGTTCCAGACCAGTCCCAGACGGAAGCATGCCCAAGACACTGGCTGCATTGCCACGCTGAATAGCTATGCTAATTCGCTGGCCTAAACAAGAGCCAGCCCTTGGGTTACGTGTCGCCTCAATCGAAAGCCCCGCGTCGACGCGTCGTGTCGAGACCACTATATTTGCGCCTTTTGTGATCCTCGGCCGAATCAGCCGCCGCACCAGCCCCAACTGATGTCCCAGGCAGATGAAATGGCGCTAGGGTGTCGACGCAGGTTGCTTCCCACACCAAAGGCCAACCCAATTCCCAAGGGACAAGAGTCATACCGTCGGGCCGCTTACCATCATCACGTAACAGACCATTCGGTTCAAGAACGGATGGCACATTAACACTGGTAAAAGCTCTACGGACTTGCGTGGCGCGAAATCCTGCCGGCAGACCTTGTGCACGAAAGTCCTTATTTCCTTTTTGTAATGCTTGTGCTATAGTTTATTTGTGTTGAACCATAATCATGAAAATTACTGGAAACTTACACCTAAGAACACATAACATGATTTACTAAAATAAAATTTAAATAAATTAACATAAACTTACTATGGGTACGAACTTACAAGTAAAAATAACAAATGGATTATCTACAAAATTAAGTACGAACTTACAAGTAAAAATAACAAATGGATTATCTACATAATTAATATCTTACAGATAACCCAGTCGATCGTTGCTTGTACATAAATTTGTCTAATCATGATGTGTACACATACTTTGGAATAGCACCTAATTTAAAATATTTTAATGTTCCCTATTTATATATTATTGTTTGGTTGTATTCTGTTTTGTGTGCCGTTATTAACAAAATAAAATATATCAAGACCACAGAGGTAAAAAACAAATGAATGATTTATGGTCTTGACTTATCGAGGCCTACGACAAGTATTAGGGTCGTAGTAAGTCGCCGGAATCCGAGAGAGACCCTGGAAGCCGATTCCAGTCCTCGGTAATTTCAACGTTGAAACGATCCTCCGTAAATCGGTCTCGGTGACTCCGTCCTATCTGACCTGCCTCGTGGACCCAACTCCTGACACAAACGTGCAGACATTACATAAATCCGCTGGACGTTAGTCGCGCTGTCTGCGTTTTATCTTATTTCGCAGCATTAGCACGAGTTACAGATATCACAAGTTCAGAATATTCACAATGGTACCTAAGTATGTCGCCATAACAGCCATTCTGATTGTAGTGTTCCGGCATCTAGAGGTAAGATAGCCAGTTCCTTCAACGTTAAGAATTCCGTGTGAAGTGCGCAGCCTCTTTCGGTCGTTTTTTTTTAATATTTATATGCCAAAACAAAACCATTTAGAATTATTGCTATGGCGACAGGCTTAGGTAAGATGGTGGTAACTAGCCAGGCCTTGAACAACGGCCTACCATCAACCAAACCACTTACAATATTGTACACCCCCTGGGGAGCGAATCACAAGACCACAGAGGCGGTTAAAAATATTTTTGACGGTTCGTGAAGAAATAGTAAAAGTGAAATGTTTTAGCGCTGAATGTAAAGAATTCGCTATAAAACAACTTATAGCATAAAAGGCAAGATCTTTGTGCCTACGGTTATCCATTCAAATTGTATTCAAGTTATCAGCCTTACGGAAAGAATACTGTAGAGGACTTTTACCGTTCTAACAAGCATCAACAAGTTATCGTGTATTCTCAGTCTATATCATTTTTGACGTCAGCTAAGTAAAACAAAATATGCTTAGTTTTATCTTACACTATTCCAACGCCATACACACACACGCCACGCCTGATCCTATGCGACAAAAACTGATGCCAAGCCTTCTCTGAAAGCTCGGTCTGAAGAGTCTATGAAGCTAGGGAGGGAGGGAGAGGGTACAGTGACACTCCCTGTCCTTTGATCGTCTGTGTACTCGATCTTACAATATGCGTGATTTTTTTTTATAAATTAATTAATTTATAAACATTTCCACAACGTCATCTAGCCCCGAACTAAGCAAGCTTAGTAATATGGAACCGAATGAATGATTAATTACGGAGAGTATTATTCCTTATATACTTTTTTTCTAGATTAATACATATGATATAATACAAGACCCAAACACAGAACAATCGTCTTTATGTGTTCATAACACAAACGTTTGTCCGAATTTAGAATCAAACCCACAACCTACAGCGCAGAAGCCAGAGCTACTAAGATGCGAGACCAGTTGGTATGTCTTGTTTGGTATCTTGGTGTCTTTGGTTGGTAGTAGCTCTGTTTCTTATTGATTTGATTTCTGGAATTATTATTTCTGATGATAAGATTCAGATTTTAGACATCTGGAGTATATACCCTCTGGATTTTTCTCGTCGGGTGCTGTACAAAACTTGTGTTCCGCATAGCCAGCTAGCGCTCAGGACCCAACGAATTAGATTAATAAATTAAATTGAAATGCACCGATTGATGTACTTATGTGACCTGTATACATACAGTAGCAAAATTCATTCTCAAATTAAAAAAAAAAATCTCTTGAAATCACGATCACGTTTTTAAGCAACAACTTACCCTAGGCTACTCGTGTCACGCGGGTCCTAAGGCGGAGTATTCGTAAACAAAATCTTAATCGTAACATTTTAAAACTCCGTCACCGGCTTTTCTCTGATGCGTCTATCAAGTACAACCCCACCATTTAGTCGCACAGTATTACCAGCATGTAACAAGTAATCCCACGCCCACGCCCACAGTGGGATGTCCTGTGGGCGCGACGCGACTATCTGTCGCACGAGATCGCGACACGACTCGACACGACACGAAGGGTGATGTATGTGCTATATGACGAAATCGCAGTCGATATTCTAAAAGCTCGTGATGATATTCTTACGTCAAGCCACAGATAAATAAATGGTTTTAAATTATACATTCTAAAACTTATATACTCATAAAATTATTAGACACTGATTCAAAATAGAATACATATTAACGCACAATTACATTTGAAAAAAAAAATGTAGTTAAAAACAGGACGGATAGAAACCTTTATTTATTTCCTATACGTAAAATAAATGTTAGTGTTTGGCCACAAATAGATAGGGAAGCTTGAAAATCTTTTTCCGCATAAAGGCGGCCCTCATTACTTTCTTGTGATTATATGCATATCAATTTGTAAAACTGTAGGTATAACTCCAATGTTACCTGCATGAATATTTTCTTTTTGACAGTTTCATTCGATAATCTCTGTAATAATCGATGCTCAAAAATTGATGCAAAAACCTTTAAGTCTGTGAGACTATAACAGGACCACAATCTCACTGACCGCCGTTGTAGGTATAAAATGCGTGTAGTATCATAATGGATAACGTGTTGGTTTAATAAACACACAGAGTGATGCGATTACGATCATGGTCATGGACCTTTAGTTGCAATTTACTTCTAGAAAATTCTTTTCGCAAAACTTAGTACTCAAAACTCAGATATATCAGGAGAAGGACAGAATGACGTGAGAATCCTAACCGCTGGCTCCTGTACTACAATTTCCTCTCGAATGAACTGGAGTCTGTGGTCAGGAAGGCGGCTTAGAAAGTGTCTATGGTCGATTGATTGAGAGTACTTCAACGTGGCGAAAATAGGAACTAGTTAGGACTTTCGCAGTAAAACACACCTAAACTAAAACTCAACAAAATGTAAGCGTCTCTCGCACATTAAATTTCATACCATATCAAACTTATGTTTAGGTACCTATAGTTACTAGGATTCCATACCTAAAGGGTGTATCTCATGAACCGTCATCAGGAAAATAATATATAATCTTATCGGAGTTCTTCATAATATATACTTTTATATCAGATGTGGTGATCATGGGAAACACTCCAGACTTTTATATCAGATGTGGTGATCATGGGAAACACTCCAGACTTTTATATCAGATGTGGTGATCATGGGAAACACTCCTGACTTTTATATCAGATGTGGTGATCATGGGAATCACTCCAGACTTTTATATCAGATGTGGTGATCATGGGAATCACTCCTGACTTTTATATCAGATGTGGTGATCATGGGAATCACTCCAGACTTTTATATCAGATGTGGTGATCATGGGAATCACTCCTGACTTTTATATCAGATGTGGTGATCATGGGAAACACTTCAGACTTTTATATCAGATGTGGTGATCATGGGAAACACTTCAGACTTTTATATCAGATGTGGTGATCATGGGAAACACTCCAGACTTTTATATCAGATGTGGTGATCATGGGAATCACTCCTGACTTTTATATCAGATGTGGTGATCATGGGAAACACTTCAGACTTTTATATCAGATGTGGTGATCATGGGAAACACTCCTGACTTTTATATCAGATGTGGTGATCATGGGAAACACTCCTGACTTTTATATCAGATGTGGTGATCATGGGAAACACTCCTGACTTTTATATCAGATGTGGTGATCATGGGAAACACTCCTGACTTTTATATCAGATGTGGTGATCATGGGAAACACTCCTGACTTTTATATCAGATGTGGTGATCATGGGAAACACTCCTGACTTTTATATCAGATGTGGTGAACATGGGAAACACTCCTGACTTTTATATCAGATGTGGTGATCATGGGAAACACTCCTGACTTTTATATCAGATGTGGTGATCATGGGAATCACTTCAGACTTTTATATCAGATGTGGTGATCATGGGAAACACTCCAGACTTTTACAAAGCAGAAAATATTATTTTCAACAGTTGGGATCAGTAATCAGTAAGCTCGAGTGTTGATGTAATGTGAGTTAGGTATGTGATGAAGCTAATAGACCAAAGTAAAACACTCATTTAGCAACAATGTTTTATCTTGGGTGCTTGGGTGGGATGACGTCTGGACTTTACACTGTTGTAGCTCATCGGTTTTGTAACGTCGCACTGTATTCTCCATTTTCTATTATTTTCCCGATTGTGAAAACATTTGCCATAACGCCTCACTGAGCATATATGTCAGTGATTAGCTTTGAAGAACTTTGCGCAAGATTAACTGCGGGGGATCAGCTAGTAAATAATATCTACACACACATACTCTAGGTAACTTTTTTTTATTGTACGACGGGGAAGCGCTTGGCCTTCATCTCACCTGGTAACAAGTTAAGATAAGGCCGAAGGCGCTGGCGCACTTCACCCGAAATCCTCAACAAACTGAGGAATTGGTTATCTTACCTCTGAATGCCAGAACAACACATTTTTTTTAGAATTGTTATTATGGCGACAGGATTAGGTAAGATGGTGCTAGCTAGCCAGGCGGAGTTCGACAAAGTCCTACCACCAACCAAACCAAGCACAATGTATTGTACTCCCCATGGGGATCGCACCCGGGATCTGAAATCGGTGGGTTGAACCACTAGACCACAGAGGCGGTTGAATTACCTACTACATATATTTCTCATGCTAAGTTGAATGCGTGGAATTAATATAATACTTTAGCTGAGTCAAATAACTGTTCTTATGCTAAATGACCGAGTCTTTTTAAGAATCAATTTCTTTAAACGTTGGTACTTGTAGTTATTAGAGCGGAAGTATCGTTGATTGGCTGATATTGAAAGCTATTGGTGTGGCAGGAACTGTGCTCCAATGTTGTAGTGACGTGATCTATGCATATGATCATATAGCCTAGTCCGCCGTTGTCTTGCCGAAGAGCATGGGCCTCTAATGAACGCGACTAAGGGATTATGGTATGTGCTAAATACATTCGAGAAATGTAACAAATCCATTTTTAAAGTTGAATTTCCGTTGTGTTACAGTTACAGCCCTAATGTCTTCAAGAAGAGAATTAATAGGCTCCTTCTGAGTAGGCTCGCTTATCGACCTCATCCCTGGTGCAAAATTCGAGGTCAAGAGATGCCCATACTTTTTTATATACATGATGGTTTACCTCTTGACTTTTAGGATAAGCTTAAGACCAGAGCAAGGATGATGTCTAGGATGGAGCCAGCTCTCCCAGAAAGTGCTGTCTCTCCCGCGAGACGGCGCCCTGAGAGAACACGGTCAACCGTTTGGCGTCGGACTTCGGCTGGAGCTTGGTCGCTAGCCAGGTGCTAACACCAGCGTTGTGATCATTCAGCAAAAGCCAGAGATTGTAATCTACCTTTCAGTAGATCGCTCTACAAGTAGATACCCTCAAATAAATAAAAAACATTCGAATTTTGATTATGATAACTTAGTACCTCCAGATCGTTCTGTTGTTGTAAGTAGGTACTTATGCACTAAATAAATGTATTTCCGTAAAGGACCTGAGATTTCGTCCTACGTAAATGCAACGAGCAAATAGCTGTAATTCCTCTATGTGGACCGTTTACAATCAATAAAACTGCGGACACACTGTGCTGACATAAAGCCGGAGTTCGTGGGCTTTGTCTGAGAGGTAAGGCTGTGGTTACATGCGTGAGGCGGAGGCGGCGAGGTCAACGACTATATTTTTATATACACGAGTAATTTCGTCCATTGCTGTACATAGGCCTCTATCAATTGATATCACCAGATAAAATCCATTGTCATAATATATATACGAGACAATTATGTTGTCCTTGTGTATGTCAAATTTCATTACGATCTTTCAGCAGTTTAGTCTTGAAATAATTCATCATTATCATAATTTCAGCACACATACGTTCATTGCTGAACATAGGCCTCCCCCAATCGACGCCACAAATAGCGATCTCGAACCGCCTCCATCCATCGACTCCTCGCAACCGCCACAGTGTGGTCGGTCCATCGAGTGGGGGTCTTCCCACACTTAGTTTTTAACGTTTAATCGTGGTCGCCATGCTCCCTTGATAAGGTTACAAACAAACATAATAACAGAGTTACTATCTAGTTTAAAATAAGGGTATGGATTTATGATAACACGTCTCGTTTTTCCAAAACAATGCCGACTAGAAAAATGTATCTGAACATGTTGTTTTTCGTATCGTATGGCTCCCGATCACCGCTACTGCTAACCGCTCAGTTCCTGAATGAACCGGCACCCTAACGTTTTTATTTTTTGTTGTCTCACATGGTATCTCAAGTTAATCCGGCTCATTACACACGGACAGCCGATGACAGCTCCGAGACGATTTATCCCGGAGTGTACATACCCTCCATACGGCCTTACTGCAAAAAATACAGGCTCGCTCTCGGAACTGTACAGACCTGAAGATGGTGCAAGATGGAGCACGCTTACCCAGAAACAACTAACTAGACTAAATTGAACTTGGAATCACCTACCGGAGTCTGTATGACGGCTATCTCACGTCTAAAAACTTTTTTTCAGACACTACTTTCTGGGTAGGCTCACTCCATCGTAGACCTTGTAGGGTTTGGAAGGAAAACCAAAGCAGCGGGAGAAGATGTAGATTTTTTTTAAGAGCGTGGTTCACAAAACAGTCCGGAACCTATGTTCCGGCCATGGGAGAAAGAGAAAGATATACCGTCACCTCACAATTATGACAGTGACATTATATCTAAGTGATGACAAGTAATACCTTTCGTTTAACACAATTCAACACTCCGCCTCTGTGGACTAGTTTGTCAGATCCAGAGGTCCAGGGTTCTATCCCCAGGGGAGTACCTACTATATTGTGCATGGTTTGGTTGTTGGTAGGACTTTGTTTAGGTCCACTTGACTAGCTACCACCATCTTATCAAAATCTTTCGCCATAAGAACAATTCTAAACTGTTGTGTTCCGGCGTTTAGAGGATAGCCAGTTCCTCAGTCTTTGAGAATTCCAGATGAAGAGTGTCTCACCTTCGGCATTGTCCTAACCACAAAAAAAACATCATAAATTGTGTCATTGTCCTAGCTAGTACAATAAAAAGAAAACAGAAAAAACAAGGAGGTGTTCAATGGTTCCGCACCTCGAAGATGTTTCAAAGGGATCGTAACGGCGTGACGTTGTTTCGGGTGGTGATGAGATCCCCCCATGTCGTGACGTGAGGTACGATGATCAGATACCCGGACAGATCCTCGCGCGTCGGCTCGGTTACCGCGGCGGTGGCTCCGGCTGATTCATTACGATTACCAGATACGCTAATGAAGGTATGAGCTTATCTTGATTGTGCTTACACGGTTCAAACTCACGGTTGCTCGGCGAAATTACTACTGACTTACGTTCACGGCATAGCTTCACAACGCGGATCCGCCCGCGTTGTGCCTTATCTGATTGAAAGTAGCGTATATTGTTTCACATGGATAATCCATGACAAATTTAACTAATTTCCGATCAGCCGTTTAAAAGTGAGAAGGTAACTAGCAAACAGAGTTACTTTCGAATGTATAATATTAGTATGAATGTAATCAATACGAGTTATATCCCCATCTTAGAATGTTAAAGCGCCCGCTTGTATTAGCTGACGAAGGTAACTCAACTTTGGAAGTCAATTACCTACTCCTTTTTTATGAGACTATCACATTCTATTATAAAGGGTAATGCTATAACTTGACTATCTAGATCTTCTATCTAGTAGATTAGTAGTATATATAGTAGATTAAGGAAATGTACAGGCGGTAATATAATTTTTATTTGAGACAGGATAATCGCAAACATTAACTACATAATATAAACGCGGAGGGCTATCTCTTCGCTAAAAGGATAACCATTAACGTTTAGCAATAAACTTTAATCGATAAAATACACTAACAGACGTCCACTCGTTTTATAACAGAACTGAAAATTAAAAGCCTTTGATGGTACCTGTCTGTCGCTCTCCGTACCTTCGCTGTTATCTCAAAAAAGTCACTTAACATCACCGTCAAACCATTAAAGGATTTGTCACTCAGTAAAATATGTTCATTCTATTTAAAAATCGTTTTGAAGAACCTAAATCGGCTAGATCAGGCCTGATGGGTATTATTTTTATAATTATTTCAATTTTTTTCTATCAACAAAAGAAATTGTTAGAGATACAAAAATAAAATGAAGTTATTTTCTAACAGATTTTACTTTGAGGTTTTGATTTGAAAAAAAAGAGTTATATATGCCGAAAAACCCGGTGTTCATCCCCATAACAGGTACACACCTGACAATATCCAGACTTGGCAACACGCACTGTTGTGATCTGTCGGTAGGTAGCGAGATAAGCCGGTGGTCGCACGCACAAAACGTTCGCGATAAAAAACGAGGAATAAACTATAATGCTCCGATGTCGTGGGCACTGCACCCGCGTGGTTAGGGCTGTCTTACAATATACTTATTTCAGATTTTGTATAATAAAATACATCTAAAAGCTTTGTCGAATCATGTGCATATTTTGTTAAGATAACCAAGCATTTCGTTATTCATTATTAAACCATGCAGTTATTTAGTTAGGCAATGAAACGTTTGACGGAAAATAAAAGAACTTAACATTCAAAATTCGAATTAGATAGTAACTACTGACCCATATCATCGATAGCATTGAGTAAATCCATCAACCAGCTATCGGAATGCAGCGTCAGTGGATTCAGTGGCTGGCAACCCTAGCGCAATTGAGAGCCCGTATACGACGGGCATGTACCGTGTACCGTCGCGTGCACATTCGCCCCGGTAATAACCACTTAGCGCGGTTACACAACTATATGTTGCGGTTGCTGCGTTGCGCTTGTGCGAGCGACTGTACTTTTATGGCGATTAAAGGTTAGCGCTGTTCTGTTGAAATGTTAATGAAGTTTGCTGAACGCATTATCTGGATTGTAGATATCACAATGTTGCATTTGATACTAATTCCCCAATATGAGGAATAGCAAAAAGTCAAATAAATAAAAAGGCTCATAACTTTCTCCTATCTCTATTCGATAGGCTGGTCTACATTTTGGTGATTGTGTGCAGGACTTGCGCGATCTGACACCACCTTCTCCTTTCCACAATAGGACAAGCAGACGCACAGAACACTACCATCTGTACTTGGTTAGTGTACCACCCATTCGGACTGAGCGGTTCGAATCCACCATCATTATAAGAGCAGCCAAGGCATGGAACTCTCTTGTGCTTCTTATAACTTGTGTCTTTTTAAGGCAGGTGTGGCAGGCATCAGGTGAGATTGTGCTCAAACTATTTTCCATCAATCATAATAAAATGAAGGTAACTCCTGGATCGCCCGAGACTTTACTCCCATCACCCCGTGGAAATTCTCAAAATTCCTTACCTAGTGCACCGCAACACTCTAAAAAGAAAATGTCAAGTCTCTAGGAGCTTTGCGTTGGGATGGGCGATGACTTTCAGTCTGTCAGTCATCTTCACGACGATTTCATATATTTTAATTAATTCCAAATCACGACTAGGTCCTAACGGGAAGCTAAAGAGTATTTATTACTGGATTTTTGTAATAATTACGGTATATCAATGAGTTGCGAGTAATGGCGGCTGTAATGGGTCTGAGATCGGAAGCCGGTTCATCAATCATGAGTAACATTGGACGATGAACTTTCGGTAACTTTGGGCGGTGATGCTGATTGAGAATCAACTTATTATTATTCGGTACTTGTTAAATCATTATAGGTGGTTCGAAGCTCAGAAAAATATTAAACATAAACCGGTCAAGTGTGAGTCGTGCACGTAGAGGTTTCCGATCTAAGTTTAAAAGGCATTTATGACTAGACTCTGCTTGGACTCAGCTTAATTTAATTTAATTTATTTGTACTCTAGCTGTTCTTTATTTTTATGTGTGTTTTTGTATTTATTTATAAATGTCCTTGTCTTGTGTGTGCTAATTAACTCGATGGATGCTGTAATACACTCACGGTGTGTTTTACATAGAGATCGAGACGTGCAGCTCCCAACGAACCCAACAAATTCTTATTCTTATTATGGGTTCTTTGCATTTCGTTTGGAGCTCTGGTGCGGGTTCAACTCACGCTTGCCAATTTTTTTGTTATTGTTGTTGTACCTTAGGGTAAGTAGTAATCGCACCTAGTTTGAACTTTATAGATATTACTATTTTTACTATAGACCCGACCCGATGTTGCTAGACCAGTTGGCAGCTAAATGGTAATTTCACAATATAAGCTAACTGATTAGGTAGTACCTAATGGACATTTTAAATTTAGTATTAAGTATTCAGGTATATGATTTGCTAATAAATGTTATTTTAATATTTAAATTCTATTTGCGTTATTTTACTACACGAGTTAAAAAGAGGTACATCATGAACCTTATAAATTATTTCAATAACCCTGTAGCTATTGAATTGATCATCATAAAACTAAATAGCGCGAGTTTCTTGTCTTTATCCTTGTTTCAAAAGGCATTTAACGTTACAACTGATCCCAAAAAATGTATAAAAAAAATGTGTTCTCGGTTTACGGACAACAGCCCTCTAACTCCGCCCATGGATGTCGTTGAAGACGACTAAGCGATCTGCGGGTAGCCCTTTGAACAAATGAGCAGCGTTCCTTTGCTCGAACTAATACATTCCAAATTTGGAAGAGGCCCATGTCCAATAGTAGATTGCTAAGGGCTGGTGATGTTATGATTCTCTTACACTATAATGTTGATCGTAAGCACGTGGAACTTACCTGAAACAAAATAAAACAATTTTGAGTAAAACATAAAAAATACAAGAAACAGTTTTATTTTTGCCCGAATCGATCGATGACATTACATAATTGTCAAGCTTGAATGGATCAAAAGAAAAAAGAACTGAGTCCGAGGTCCGCCCGGGGTTGACCTGGGTTCCGAATAGTGGCAGACATTTGACGTTTCAAAATGATCCTAAAATCTTACGTAAACATCTTTAAATTTGACCGTCGTCGGTGTATTTTTTGGTAAGTTACATTTTCAAACGGAAATGACAACGGCGAGGCTAATTTGAGTTTGTCGCTTTTTGAGCATTTAAAAGTATATGTCCCTTTAACTCCGATATCCGTGTCGCAGCAATCTGTCTCGACCTGTTTCACAATATTGAGTTTATTCGTAACCAAAACACAAAGTTCCAAACAAAAACAGATGAACCTAGAATAATTTCACGGGCGCTGGCTGTAACGGCACACTGCAGCCTCCGCCCAAGGTCAGCCCGACCTGTTGAACGACAATTATCACGCTGCTGTAAGCTTCTGTGTTTAATAGCTAATCCGAAATTTTTCGAAACGATTAAGTACTTAAAATTAAACCCAATCAAGACTCCGACTCAATAGTGACAAGATTCTTGTGGGTACTGTAAATGCTACGATAGATCCTTCCGAATGCTTCCCGACACCAATCAATGTATCACAACACCACCTGACAAAGGTCACATGGTTTTTCTAATGGCGGAATGTCAACCCATATATTTTTCTGTCGGAAAATTTTCGGAAGTTTACATTTGGCTAGTATCCACATTCGGAAACTTTTCGAAAGTTTACATTTGGCCACATTTGGTTTGTATTAGCCACTAAGTACCATTAAATTAAATATGACGTGTCCTGTTGTCAGACTTTACGAGCCGCCGTGAGCATCTGGCCTGACCATAGCTCAAGTAGCGAGTAGGGACTACTACCCGAAGATGCAGTTGGGTCTGTGAACATAAAGTGCCTCAGTGGGAATCGAGCCCAGGACTTCCGGATTGGGAACCACGCGACCTATCACCAGACCACGGAGGTCTTCATCAAGTTAAACATGGTAGCGCTAAGTGTAAGTAGCTCGTAAATGTTCTAATGTCATCATCATCATTTTCCCGCTCGTTATCCCACACTAGGTGGGATCACCACAATATGTATTTAGAGGTCACATAGTATTTTTTTTTTTATTGTATGACGGGTATGCACTTGTTCTTCATCTCGCCTGGTTACAAGTTGAGATAAGGCCGAAGGTGGACGCGCACTTCACCAGGAATCCTCAACAAACTGAGGAACTGGCTATCTTACCTCTGAATGCCGAAACACAACAAATTTATAATCGTTATTATGGCGACAGAATTAGCTAAGATGGTGGAAGGTAGCTAGCCAGGCGGGCTTAAACAAAGCTTAGTTTTTGCAATTTTTACGACTGGCCGCCTGCCTGACGTCAACTTATACCATGTCTTATATTTATAATATATTTTAAGATATAACTTTTGAGACCTTTTGAAGCATATTGCGCGCCCGCAGCGGTGTACGGTTTGGCATATTATAATTTTATACAAGGAGGGCAAAAACCTTATATTATATAATTTTTATTTTCTTGTTATGATAATTCTAGAGGTAGTGTAGGTCACGCAACACTTAGAAATAATAAGAATAGCTAATACATATAACGGACCTTTACATCTGCTAACAAACTATTAGTAAAACGAGTTTTTTGTTCAAGTTTACTTCATTCCGTTAAACTTTTATAGCAGCGTTTTAGTTTGCATACATGGACTAGATCTCGATTAAAAAAAGCTCAGTTGAAATTTTGCTCAAAAATATCAAGACTCTTTTTATTTTATTCTGCAATATGTCAACATTTGTGGCGTAATACACGTGTCTTTTAACTATAATGGTTGTGAAGATGGACATTTAATAAAAATGCAATGTGCGAAATTATGGTTTCCTAAAAATTCCAGCAAGCAAGAGGTTAAGATTGAACCGTTATAATGGTCTGAAGGCTAATGTCGTCAAGAAGATTAAAATTACAAAGGATTCGGATGCCAGACGAGCACATAAAAATACCTTAATCTTAAACAAATCTCCAAGCAAAATCACAACTTACAGTTGTAAGTTTAAAGTTAAAAGTTACCGCGGATATTGAACTTTTAATCTCAAGGCCTGAGGGCTTAATTTATTAATTTACATTTTAAATTATATTGTTATTACCACTTACAATTAGTGGGTTGAGATGCGGACAAGTTGCATCTTGTTCTAGGGACAAATTTGTTACAAGGTTTCTTTTGTTAAATTATCGTAAGCCTATAAAGTTTTTATTTGTTTTTTCAAGCTAATCTACTATAAATTTACCTATACTTGTTGTTTTTTTCTTATCAATACCAAAGTAGGCTAATTTATGATTTTGTGAATGGTGAATTACGAATGCATCTGTATTGAGAATGAAAGTTAAAAACTACATACCGATACGGCTGCTTAATAATACCGTTCGTGCTCCATTTACGAGTCGTGAAAAGTTCCACGCGTCGAGAAATATCCATAGGTGAAATGAAATAAGAATTTTCTAATTACCGTCCTACGCTTGAAATGCGGGACAAAGACTTCGCAAAGGTTGGTCCTGGCTAGAATATGGTTACTCCGGCCCAAGGAGCGCTTAACCCAGATGTGTTAAGCATCTCCAGTACATGGGAAGTTAAATATAAAAGTATACCTAGCTAAACTGCTGGATATAAAATTAAATACAATTTTTGGGTGACCATTTTCCAATGATCCAAGTAGAAAAGTGGTCATATTGGCATCCAATATGTCAAATACGAATCTACAAACCTATCAAAACGAATGAACATAGCAATCCATAGCAAATTTTTGACCACAGATCCGTTTATTGAATATCGTGTTCCACAACACTACACATTATCACAATTGATTACAATATGCACTGACATCTTCCAACCCACTAATGTTCTATGCTAGAATAATAAAGGCGTAAATAATACATAACATAATTGCTAATACACAGAAGTAAGCTGCTGCCCTTCATTGATGAGATCCCTTAGTTACCTTTTACAGAATATAAAAATGGAAAAAGCCTTTATTCTTTGCGTGGACTAACATTTTCATATTTCGAATGATGGTCACTGTCAAAACTGCCCAAAACTTAGCGCGTCTAACCGCGCAACCTTACTACTTCTATGAATTGAATAACCAGTAAAATATGAGTACTAAAGAATAGAAACAAGATATGTAGAAGAAGTCATTACAAACTGATGATGAAGATAACTCTAGGATAGATGTAATGTAACCGTCTCTAGAACCAGTTCTGCTAGATAATCGGAATTTTGGTGCTTGTTCCTGGTTCATAAAGTGTCAAGGATATATTTTTAAACCATTTTTGTTCTATACCAGTAAGATGGCAAACAGGCATATGGACTCCTGAGCTGCTACCGTGGCCTATGGAGGCTGCCAACACCAGAGGCATCACTCACGCGTTGCAGACCCTAAAATCTTCCAAACGCTGTCTTTACACCCAGCGTAATGCCCTGCAAGACTAGGTAAACGTACTTCATGATCAATGTCTCTGAAGACCTGAGTAGTACGTAATACTATTCTTTAATCTGCGGAAGTTCATCATTTCAGCAGCCGAAGCAATGTGGGTGGAAGCAAATCCAGAGTGGATATGTTTCTTTCAGGCAAGCGTGCCATCTAAAGCGACATCGATTTGTCATTCAAGCTATTGGTCAAACGCTTGGCTATCCAATACACCAACTATATCAGATGATATAACCCGTGACAGATATATTTCGCGACTGTCACCGTAAGCCCGCTGGTCCAGAGCAAACCGAACATCGAAATCCAGTTAAACAGTTTGAATCTGTAGCATTAGAAGTGACATTCAGCCGGACACGCTGTACCTCGTTGTGAAAGCTAATGATTGTCTCAATGAATGGGCTACTATATCAATGGTAACTTCTCAGACTCACTAATTGACGTTTAGATTCGACTTTATGGTGTTAGCTAATGGGGCTATTCAGAAGTTTAATATAACTGCAATCAATGCAGGGGTTTATTACGAAACTCTTCGATCCCTGTGATGTCCCTGTGACCTACGACCGAAATCTACATCATCGCTGAATGTACGATTTTAAATCGTTCGTAATAGGTTTTATATCTGTCCGATATCTGGCCGGAATCATAACGGGTAAGCAGCCCCCGACTGCTCTACCTGCGAGTGTGTCCCCTCCTAATCTATCTCCTTATCCCTTCACCTCACAAAACTTAGTGTTCCCAAGGAGGGAGGACGTAGGAAGGTAAGCCAAACCCCTTTAACAACATAGTGGAAGAGAATCCCGCGCTACGCGGGGTCGGCACTACGTGTTCTTCTTTTCTTAAAGGGGATTTTTTGAGAGATGTATGGAAAGCGATTTGTGGAGATTGGGAACAACGGTATAAATCAATCGCAAATTGAACTCACCGTTGTACGACTGAAGGACTGAACGCGGGCGCACGCGGGAGTGGAAGTCTACGAGTACAGCCAGGATAGTTCAAAGGCACAAGCAGTTCACACACTAGACAGTGAGTTTTGTGAGTTACAAAGCGCAAAATTACCAAGTAGGTTATGAAGATAGCTGTTTTCTGGCTGTAATTGTATCATGGAAAAGGAATTCAAAATGTAGCGTGGAGATCCGTAGGAAAACCAAAGTGCCCTAAGTTCTACCTAAGATAACCACTATGCAATGCTGGCCTCACAAATCAGTTCTAGCCTAACATACCTATATGTGATGCATATATAATGTTTGTTTTGTGTTTGGCATATATAATGTTTGTTTTGTGTTTGGGTGATATTGAATTACAAGTATGTATATCATTATTACAATTATCATATTCTCCATAATATAGTTCCCATTTCAGTTTAGGGCTAGATTGTGTAAAAGCGTTGTGTAAAATTAAAATGTCTAGTAATATTTATTTATAATTGAATAGCAGCGATCCAATGAGTAAGAGCGGCCGCCCACAGGGTCACTAATCGACTAAACGCGACCACTATAGTCGTTTTGAAGCAACCAGCTGCGGCTGGTGGCTACCAGTAACTGCGGTCACTGCCAGGTGCGGAGGTGGAGATGATGCGGTGCTCGCTGCGAGAGGAGACGCGAGACATGAAGCCGGCGAGTGTGGTCACGTGTGCACGGCGGCGGCGGCGGCGGCGGCGGCGGCGGCGGCGGCGCGGGGGACGAGCGGCAAAACGCGGCCTCAAGTAGCGAGCGCGGACCACTCCCGCAGCTTGTGGCTCGGACGCAGCCGATCGGACGCTCAGCTTGCGCCGACGCCATACAAAATGTATGACAAATCGTCCGCACCTTGAATCGCGTACAGTCGCCGCCACTAGTGGCCCAGTGGGCGCCCTAAGTCTTACGACACTCCTTAAACTTCATCTGATTACTTTGACTGTACCAGCAACAGTGTTAAATGTCAACTGAACCACAACTAATGCCGTTTACTTCAGAAGTAGCTCATCAATACTTACCTTGATACTTCAATTATTAACGATTAAGTTTTTCACGATGATTCCGATTGAAGTATGAGGGGACATACTGTTTTCGATGCAAGTACTTTAACATCAAAAATCATAAATTGTGACACTCGTGTACCCATAATTGAGACCGGTTTGGACTATCTACCTACGCCATAAATGAGATAGAGAGATAAAAATGCCGCGGGCTATAAAACAAAACATATTTTACCGAACAGGTATTGAAGTAATGGCATATGGCCGCAGGTCCCTAAACCAATTGTGTTGTAAACACACGCGGTATAATTGCAATTTTTACCGGCGCGTCTGGCTTTTATTAGCACTAAACACTTTTCAAAGGTAGTTTCGAAATCGTAAACCATCTCCATGAGGTTACGTAGGTAGATTTAACATATTACTAAGTTTACAAGCATTTCACAATTGCTGGACGCAGCCGTGCAGAGCAGAACCTCATTTGAAAATAAGTGCATAAAAACGAATGCACTTATGTTCAAATTAGGTTTCTTGGCACTTCATTTGATGAATGAGGATATTAAATACTGCTGTCGATTAACGATCAAAAGACTATGGTTTTCCGGTTCAACTTTAACATGTTTACGAGTAATATATGAAAAGCTAATGACTTGGTCACTCTTCCTCGTCTTTAATAATTTAAACGAAGTCGGTCTCGTAGAAAAGACAAAACAATTTTTGTTTGGTTTTAATTTCCTAGTGCACGTATTTCATCTCGACTTGAGCTGTCTTTTTAGAATATCACAAAGAGCGAACGGCATATTTTTTTAAAATCATTGACGCGCATGTCGGGTGATATATCTGAGAACGCATTTTGCCTTGTATCTTCAATTATTGTGTGATTTTATGACCAAGTGTCGTTTAGTCTAAAAATAAGCTAAGCTAATAAGTTTGGTTGTGTTTGTGGTTGTGAAATCAAGCTTCGTTTCCTAACAAGATGGCCACCCCTAAGTTCAGCTGCAAACGGCTTCTCACTAATTATCGCCTACTTCGTAAACGGAACAGCACGCATCTGAACACGGCACACAGCATTAACTGGATAAAGGTTTACTTTTGTTTTGTTGGCATTATAAAGCGTTGGGAGAAATACTACATTTTCACATCAGGTGACAGAGCAGTGGTTAACAAACGTTTTTAAATTCAACAATGCAACTTCCTAAAATTTCCGAATAACCAAATCAGTTAAACCAAGGGATAGACAAAAAACACAAGATAAAACATAAAATAACAACTGTTTCTTAAATTTAACAATATTTTAAAAAACAAAAACCTGATCCCACTTGGATACGTCGATTGTATCAATAAATTAAAAGCTATGGTAAAAAAACGATATTTTTTTTATTAGGTTACATGGACAAGCCTCATAGCTCAGTTGGTAGTAACTCTGCCTTCTGCGCTGTAGGCTGTGGGTTCGATTCCCACCCAGGACAAACATTTGTGTGATGAATATAGATGTTTGTTCTGTGTTTGGGTGTTGTATCATATAGTACGTATGTATTTACAAAAAGTATTTAAGTATTCTATCCGTAATCTAGTTCCCATATTACAAGCTATGCTTAGTTTGGGGCTAGATGGCGCTGTGTAAAAATTAATTTCCTATAATATTATTATTATTATGTGTTTTTACACCTGAGCACAGGTGAAGTCAATTCGGGTACTTCTATAATTAGATTGAGTATTTCTAGATAACATCAGTAATTTCCAACATGAGCGTGGTAGGCTGCGCGGGCTGAGTACCTACTCATTACCGTATAAATAAGCAGCCGGGCGCTGCGCACGTCCGTGAGTACACGCCCTTACATGCAACTAATTATTTATCCCTATATATATTTATAGGTGTTCTTTAAATTCTAATGCACCAAGTATTAACTACAAACGAGCTACAAATAGGTACGCCATGAGTTTAGTACCTACTTGATAGATTCAACCAAAGTGGTCATAGCACACATCATTTAAGATTTTTTACCTTTTGTATTCTGATATTATGTAATTACGGGATAATTTTATTACGTAAAGGTAACCTCACAATATTTATTATTATACACTGCCATAAAGCTGTCAGTCTCATGTTAAACATGTAAAATAAGTAATCAACTATTCTTTTTCATAAAAGCAAAACAAGTTACCAACCTATAAACTATAAGTATTAATATACAAGTTGAGTTTTTTTTCAGGGCCACTGAGGTTCTAATAACTCTAATAACTCTCACGGTTTCAGACTTGACCTCAGTGGCCCTGAAAAAACACTCAACCTGTAGGTATACTATTCACTATACTATGTACCTCATTCAATATTATTTATTGGACATGGTTTTATAATATTTTTTTAATGATTTTATATTATTAAAAAATAATTATAACCTTGACAAAGAGGTACGCCCCACCCGGGATTTGAACCCGTGAACCAGATCGACAGCCTCTGGTCTACCTATAACCACTCCCACTGGTGATGATTCAACTCTGAATGTAGGCTGCAGGGCTCCATACCGCAGAAACATTGTTTTTTTATAGCTAAACTTTTATGGGAGGGTTTTGAAATTCCGATCAGCAACATTTGTGTGTGACGAAAAGTGGTGGAGCACTTGTCTGTGTTCCACGCCTATCGTGTCTTTACGAAACAGCCTGTTCTTTTTAACCGACTTCAAAAAAAGGGGGAGGTTCTCAATTCGGGTGTATGTTTTTTTGTTTGTTTGTTACATGATTTCTCCGCCAATCCGAAATAGATTTTGATGATTCGTTACGTTTGGTAGGCCATACTCGCGATGTGGTCCCATAGAAATTTTATCAAAATCGGTTCAGTAGTTTGGTTTTTATATCAAAATAACTGGAAAATATATGTCATACAAGTAAACGATATTGCGTATTCTACATTCCTGTGGTGTTTACGGTCACTAGAGTAGACCTTTTGGACCACTTACCTTCCAGTATCATCATAATCATCATCATCAGGGTTTTGCCATAATCACCACGCTTGGCATGTTGTTGATCGCAGTAATGATGATACGAAGTGGAAATAAGTGGACTTTGACGCATTCTGGCTATAAATGCTATATACATGTATCATCATCATCATTACAGCCCATAAAAGTCAACTGTATAGGACATGGGCCTCCCCCAATGCTAAAGAAAGCAATGGAGGGTTTTGCCATAATACTCACGCTTGGCAGGCGTGTTGGTGATCGATGACTCTTTAACGACTACTACTGCATTACCTCAGAACTCCGTTATTACTCAACCGATTTGGAAAATATATTTTCATACAAAAAATAACGTGTTATTGCACCCTCACACGACTCTTAAATAGTGTGTCTGAGACGTCGTGGTGTCGTAGGTTTTACAACGAAAAATAAATTCTTTTTGGAAAAAAATGGAACCGACTTCACCACTAAAAACTTACAAATAACTCTTAGGGTAAGTTCATATAATTTGAAGTTGGTGCCGAATTGCCAAGCACAACAACATGTTTATTGCATGGCATGGGTAAGTTTTTAGTGGTGAAGTCGGTTCCATTTTTTTCCAAAAAGAGTTTACTGTGTTTTTAGTAAATTTTTTGAGCTACAAAATTGTCTCCAGCTCAAATCTATCGACATTTATAACTGCTAGCATAGATTGCACATCTATACAAAGCTTACACTTAAAAATACTTATATAATATAAAGTTATCGCTACAAAACTAATCAAAATTCGGGGGCAACGTGTCTTGTGAGCTCGAGTACCTCGGTCCACCTGCATGTTGGACAAGTGTTGTACAAACAACACTTTTGTACATATTACTGTACTTATATTCTGTGGCATCGCACGCTACTGAGAAATTTAACATACTTCTGTCTTTATCACTCTCGTGATGGCGGAGCAGGACGGGAGATTAGAAAAATGTGTGAATAAACACTTGAAATGCATAACGCGCTGGACAGTAGTCTGTGGACTGTTGACACAAAATGAATTGTAATCTTCGGCGATTTAACATCCTTACATAGCTCATGTCTCCTGTACTCACTACTATTTTATAGCTTTCATATTTTTACCGCCTCTGTGGTCTAGTGGTTCGGCCACCGGTAACAGATCAAGAGTTCCTGGTGTAGTGAAAAAGATTGAGAAAGGAATGCTAAGATGGTTTGGGCATATAGAGCATGGATGAAAGCAGGATGACGAAGCAAGTATACATGTCGTGGGAAAGGTGAAGTTGTGAGGGGAAGCCCTCGGCGGACGTTCTCTGGCCAAGTCGAAGATGTTCTCGAGAGGCCAGCTCAGAAGTACCCAAACAGACGAGCATGTATGAAGAAAGTGATGAGACTGAATGAGGGAAACCAGGTGTGCAAGGAGCGAAGTAAGTGGAAATCCGTTGTCTCTACCTATCCCTCTAAGAATAAGGCGAGAGTCTCTTTATGTATGTATAAAGTAGATAATATATTACACAGGAATAAGCCAGCTGTTTATGTTTAGCACTATCAAAAAACAATTACCCTCGTAACTTGCCAACTCAATGTAAAAGCTACCCAGACAACATAAAGCTCCATTTACCTTAAGGAAGTGGTCTAAATTCATGCTCGGTAGCAATTAATCGATCTCTGCATTTCCAATTTTCTCAGTGCGCGGGCGCATGAATCAAAGTTGAGTTATTGCTTGTAGACACGGAGGCTTTACGCAGATAGATTCTGTCCCAGGGTATTGCGATCTTGGCTAGGCAATTAGTTTTTTCAGGTATTTAGAAACAAATGTATTTTTAAGCTAAGCTTCTAAACGGACGATTGACAGACAGAATAGCTTTGCAATATACCTCTTATGCAACGTAAGTCAAATCATGTTGAATATTTTAGTATACATTACATTTTTAGCATTTAAAATGCGCTGCGGCGTCGCTGTCAAAGAATCCTCTGCGTCTCAGACCGCGATGTCGTAAAAGCCAACTAAGGGATCTCACCAGAATAATAACTTTGTATTATCAAAGCGTGGTGATTACGGCAAAGCCCGCCAATTGTGGTAGAGGATCTGTCAAACTGTGGAGTGCACATGAATAGGCTGGCTGATGATGATTTAATTGTAACGTAAAGTGCTTCGTAACTCAATTCAATTCAATTCATTTATTGTTTCAATCTACCTCTATTGTAACTCTCGGGTGTCATATCACCTCACGTTTTTAGACAATTTTATAAAAGGATCTTAATCGTTACCAATCATGTAAGTATTTTTTTTCCAGTTAATATTCTGTATATTTTTAAATAAAAGTACCAGGGCACCAAAACAGTACAGAAGCCGTTCGGCTTCACACCGTTATCAATCAGGCTAATCTAAATTAATCTAGCAGCCGCTGCCCTACATTATAGAGAAATTGAAGAAAGTTTATTAGCTCTCGATAAAGTGCAGTGATAAATATTTCTAGTGGATTAGATACTTGGCTTATGTTACATTATGTGTTGATTCATTATTTACCTGGAATGTATTCACATTGAAAATTGATATATATATATATATATATATAAATCTGCACTTAATGTATCTAAAAGCTATTTTTCATCGTGAAAATCCGCCATTTTTGAACCGAAATCAAATCAAAGTATTTGTTCAAAGGTTCGCTTCAATCGGGCGTTTATAGTTTACGTCACGCTGTATTTAAAGGTATATAATAAGTAATAAGAATACTGTTATATGAATATTATGTATACTGTGTATATCTTATAATAGATAGATAGACAGTTGAAATTTGTATATAGTACATAATATTTTTTTTATAATAATACAGGATACAGAGCATGTATAAGTATTTATAATGCCGCTATAACAACACAATAATGTTAATAGAATAAAAAAAAAATAAACGGCGCTGTATATGGAAAAGTAATTTGTTTACGTTTTTTTTACTATAAAAATGCCCCAATAGGTAACGGTAATATCTACCAACGAGTGTCAAAATAGGTGTGATTATAGTGTCACGCGAAATTATAACACCGAATACCTACTAAACAAATGTTACAAACACAAACACCAAATATTAAAGTCCAATTGGCACTTATCCGGTTTTATTTTTTAGTTTCGAAACACAATGATGATGGACGAGCGGCGGCGCAGAACATCAAATATAAGTATCCAAGTAAAAGCTACACGTTAGTTGCTTCATGAATATTTTCAATACCTTGTGAATACATTCCAAATTAAAATTTGGTTATACGGTCAAGCGTGCTCAATATGCTCATTTCTCTCGTAAACTACGGCTCATTGCTATTCGGTATAAGCATAGTCGCGCCCCCTGCGGCGGGTGACAGGTCAATGATTTAATGCCATGCCATGCTAGATTTAAAAAGAAAAAAGTTTGACACTTTCCAAATTCAAATCAAGCGGTGATGGCGTGAGCATAGCCCTATGATTGGTCATTAAAAACCGTCAAATGACGTGATAAAAAACGAGATTATGCGTCGTTATTGCATACGATATTTATCTGGAAATATTTACATTGTAAGATCATCAAGTCAAAAACGCGGTAAATATCACAGAAATATCTTGAAATCAGGAAGAATCGATCAATCTCGGTTCGGACTGAGCGTACAACGTGTTTGGTGTAATCGGCAGCCTCCGATACCATCTGTCTGCGTACGACGACGGCCATCTTACTTTTTTTACTTTTGGCGCGCACGGCATCGCAAAGCCCGTGTTGCAGTTAAAATTACTTGGATTAAATTGTACAGTGAATTCATTACAGACTCGTGCTATAAATTTTGTTGATAAAATCTAGTTTTATTGATTAGATAGATGGATTAAAGGACTTTTATGATGGCATGGGTCATTGAGTTCTAGTACTATTAGAAATTTTAAGCAATTAATTTAGCATCCCGAGGCTGATGTTTTTGTGAATTGAAATTAATGAGTTAGCAGGTTACTAGAGAGTATTATTATAAACTAGAGTAATAACTAGAGTAGGTACCTACTATTACATGCATGCACACTCAATTCATCGAATCTGTATCCAAGATTAATGATGGCAATAATGGTTAAAATTAAATATTAGTTAACTGTTAATTGATAAAAATATGTATCGATATTTTTATTGGTTGATGTTAATGCAGTTGAATATTTTATTCTATTGATGAAATAAAAGTAACCGCTAATTCGTCTCTATCAAAGTAGCACTATGGGTATTTGTTTAAAATATCACATCACTTTGTATTGAATAAAAATATCATATACAGCAAATCAGAAATTTAATCTCTATAGTGAAGAGTTGAAAGCATAAAATTGAATGAAGTCAACCTAATACATAGTTGAAAACTCTGCGAGCAGCAACATACGAAAATGTTTCTTATTTATAGGACCTTAAAGTTAAAATTTCAATGCATTCAATTATGTTAGTTTTAACTCAGGCTGAAGTTGATATGATATTTTTATTCGATAATGTTAATTCTGCTTATTGAATATAATGGTTGATTTTAAATATTAGTTAAATTTATTGGTTGATAGTTATATTCGTCATCTCTATCCAAGATACTCGCCGTTCCAAAAGTTGCGATGTTTCAGTACTTAAGTCTTTGTACGCATTAGACACATGCTATAACGGCGAAGGAAAGCATCTCCCAATCCACATTGGGTCCGTGCTAAATTATGTCCCAATAATCTCGCTAGCCCAGCGTATGGCTCTAGCAGTGGAAAGAGTCTAAAGATGATAAGGAATTTGATTTATAATTCATGAACAAAATAAAAGCTTATTCCAACGATTCTCCTCTGGCTTCCGCCATCATAATCAGACCGCAAGCGAAAATTCCTTGTAACATCATTATGTACTAACAATAGTCAATACAATGCTGCGAGTACGTAGTCTGCAGGAATTGCTACAAAGTCAATTGACGTCCTCTTCGCTGAACTTGCATGAACCAAGTAAATTATCTTTGGAATTGAGTTAGAATTGTGCATTGTGGACCACACACGTAAATACAAACATCAAGACCAAATGCGCCCTTTGCCGGATATAAACTTAACAGGGTACGATTCCTATCCGGGACATACATTCTTGTGATGACATAGATGTTTTTTCTGTGTATTGGATTATAAGTATTTATTTACGAATAAAAGGATTTATGTGTTATATTCTACCCAATCTAATTTCCATATTACAAGTTAGCTAAGTTTGTCAAAAATGATGGATCGTGGGTTGTTTTATGCCTTATTTCTGCGTCTTGCTGGTCCATCATCCATAAAACGACCCGCCAATTTTGGATATTGGCTTATCCATTTGTTTAGGCAAACGAACGAAGTGAGAAAAATGCAAAAGATGTAAGTGAGACAAATGCTATGAAAAAACTCCAATAAAACAATGGAACCTATTGCTATTTACATCAAGAGAAACGGAATTCGACGTCTCCACGAGAATCCAAGAATAAGTTATCAAGAGATTCACGGCAGAGTTGCGGCTAAGTTACATTTTTTAGGAAAATTGAAATAAGTGAGCAACCCAAAAATACTAGTCTGCAATGACATGCTCATGAAATTCACGGTTTGGCATGAATGCGTTGCAAACTCCACAAGCGAGTGTGAATAGGCGAAGGCAACTTTGAATGGACTGCTAAATGAGTAGGTGTACACTTTTCACAAAGGCTCATGAATAAGCAGCAGCTGTTCCAGATAATTACGTGTCAATAAAGACACAAGTCGCTTCTTGTATTCCCCCAGGGCATCTCCCTACAGGCGAGGTTTAGTCGTAAGTCAAGTAGACACCTAGCTTCATAAATAAATACTTGCGTACGCGTTCGTAAGCGGTTTCAATCAATTTCTTACTGATTTCTATAAACGTAAACGATATTTCTTGCTGAGATCAGATCAAACTGGCCGGATCACTTTTACGTCGAGAGAAATGTATGTACGAGATGGAAGAATATTTCAATTGGTTTTTTGAAAATTGACATTCAAGTTATCTTTGGTTATGACAAGAGTTAATTTAAGATCAGTAGAGTTCCTTGTGAAAGGACTCGTCCAGGGAAATACTACCACGTGCAATGCAGTGCCACGTAGGTCATGTTCTTTGTGGATGTGACCTATACAGTAGTAAGGCTTTGTTATAGGCAAGAGATGCACTTAACATCAGGTGGGCTGCTTGTTCCGTCATCATAAAGTATAAATAACAAGATAAAAGGAATTAGAAAGTACTCACTCATTGCACGAAGTAACAGAGGTCTGCGCAACCGTCACCAGCGTCGTCGTGGTGGTCGTCAGCTGGTCTCCCAAGCACCGAGTCCTGATAAGAGCCTCAGGACTCATCACTCTATCTTCCTTCACCGGCTGCAAAACCTCCTTACTCCTATTCGGACCTGACTTTACCGTCGACCTTTGAAACTTAAGATTAGCTTGAGTTCTAAAATCTGTAGATATCTCCGTCTCCTCAGTAACTACTGCCCCTTTTTTGGTCTTCCGAATATATTTAGAGTTTTTTCCAAGAACGTCACCTTTCTTAAGGATGGTCTCTTGCGAATCTATCAGTTCTTCGTTCAGAGGTAGACCGTTCTCCAACATGCTTCTTATGCTATCGGTACTTAGTAATATGTTATCTAGTTCTGTGGTATTGACGTATTCGTCGAAGTTTTGTTTGATGGGTTGTCGTCTTTGGTCTTTTTGCCATGTGTTTTGGTAATCGAAGTTATAGATCGGTTCCGTTTCGACGCCGAAGGTTGGAGCTTCGTCTGGAGCTGGCTCTATGTTGTCTGCTGGATTGTTCTCGAAGAAATCGTCTGTGAGCTCCGTGATCTGTGCTCCGGGTCTTTTGGTGTCGTTGTCGTGGTTGAAGAAGCTGGTGTTGGTGGGGTTTAGTTTTCTTCTCCCGTAGAGTTGTCTGTAGTACTTCTCCTGGTCACCGTACATCCAGCAAACCTTCCACCATTGCTTGCACATCAGAATATTGGCAGAGTTTGAGGACTTTACTTGTCGGGTCGCTGTTGCCGACATATTGCTCGTTCACTTTGATTGCTTAGTTCACTGTATGCACAATATGAGTTGTATAAGGTTATTTTGTGTATGATGATTTATAGATCAGCTATTGAGATTGCATATACTTACAGCCTAAGAAGTCTTACTAATGAAATAATATAAAACCTAAAA
This sequence comes from Venusia cambrica, assembly GCA_951394065.1. Lineage (NCBI taxonomy): Eukaryota > Metazoa > Arthropoda > Insecta > Lepidoptera > Geometridae > Venusia > Venusia cambrica. The sequence continues at coordinate 548,383 of OX596037.1, read as the reverse complement.
ATACCAATGTCACCATGCCCTTAATAACCTACCTTGCGAACAAATTCTAGTCGATTACCAGTACATTTAATTTAACTGGATTTATTTTGAAAATAATGATGAAAATCTCAATGATAACTCGTCTTCAAAACAAATCAAAAATAAAACAACCTACCTACTAAGAGTACCTACGCGTTGTGTTTTTTTCTCATCAAATCATAGAGGTACTTCATAATAAGTAATAGCTGGTAACGTGTTCGAGGCAGGCTGGTGGAATGCGAGCCACTCGGGGAGTCTCCAGCTGATTGCTGCCGGCGTCTGCTATTACCTCGCAATACCAGACGCAGCTTCATCTGTTGTTAATATTTTAAATTAATATTTAAGTGCGTGTTTTTATTTTCCCTGACAACTTTCTAGTTTCAACACCTTTAATGTGCTTAGAAAATTGTAGTTAAATTAATGAGGAAGACAAACCACCGAATTGAATATCCAACTAAACCTGCTGGATTGTATTGGGTCGGATTAAGTGCCATCAACTTACTGCTCATAATTGTTTTCTTACAAACTATTAAGCTTGAACTAAAATGATAGACATAAGAACTGCCATGGAATAGCGGAACCGGCTCAGATAAAGAAAATATTTGAGAACCTTACGTGTTTCATGGCAGAAAGATTTTACAATGACAGGTACGTAAGTAGGTAATTACACAACAACAATAATATCGTAAGCCGATAGAACCGGATCGCAGATGTATTCAAAAGGAAATAAAAACATGTATTTTATGACCACGGTATTACAGGCAATGGACTTTACCTCTTTAACCACATTTTTAATTAATCCATAAAACGGGATGGACCCGAGTATAAAAGCTTGTGGGGGACGAAAAGCCAGGGACGACAAGCCTGGGACGACCAGACTGAAAAGATAACAATCAAAAACACCAAAACAGCAGACAATGGATTTTAAAGTTTGTTATTATCGTACGTTATCAATTTTAGAATTAATTAATTTCAAAATATTGTAATTTTAAAAGAATGTCTTGATGATACGTCATCATCATTTCAGTCCACATACGTTCATTGCTAAACAAGCCTCAAACCTGAGCCGCCTCTTTGCATAGACCCCGTCGTCGATCCATCGAGTGGCTTGGTTTTCCCACACTCCGTTTCGCGTTTAATCGTGGTCGCTATGTGAGAACCATTACTTCTATGGTTTATAAGATTATTCTGAGAGCTCTTTTTAGTACCTCATTTAACGTTATTAAAGTTGATCATTTAATGTCACTATTTAATGATTTATATTATTATTTTAAAATTGATGTAAGCTTAAAATAAGATGTTTTTAAAATTGCGCATGATCATTATATCAGGAACGATATTTCCTGAGACTTTTTAACTCATTACATTACGGTCGATAACATTACCAGAGTATCTTAGCCTTTTCCTGTCTTATTGAAAGCTCTTTTATACCTACTTTCAATTGGACAATTAAGCATAATGCGTAGTGTTTCCTGTTACGTAGTCAATATCAACCCAGCAACGTGTTGGATAGGTATTGGATTGACCTACTTTGACGCATCAAACAATATCTGTCTCCTTGTGAGATGAGAGCCAGCTAACAAACGGTAGAACTCATATCAGACCAGATAATCCAATCAACGAAGAACAATGGAAGATGGGAAGAAGAATATGCAAGAGCTAGTTAGAAGAGAGGAGAGAGCTCAGAGCTCTCTGGGTAACCTTGCTCCGTCGCAGACCTCATCCTTGCCTGTGCAAGTTTTGATCTCGAGAGCTGACACATTTTAGAAAAAAATCAGGGTAAAATACAAATCATACTAATATAATAAAGGCAAAAGTTTATTTGGATCGTTTGGTACTTCACGACAAAACTACTGGACGGATTGAGCTGAAATTATGCACAGATATTGCTCTAGACCAGGAATATAACATAGGATACACTTTATTCCATAAATCAGTCCCGTGGGATGAAACGGATAAGTATATATAGGTATACGTATTTTGAAGTTATTTACTGTTAGTGACAGACAGAACCTAGAAACAGACAGACGACGATACTTCCACGTATGAGAAACCTCTCGTATGAGAAATGGGGGCACACGGCAATTATGTATTTCCGTGGGCCTCACTGTTCGGGGGGTCGTTTGTGGGGGCAGACGGTAACAATTCATCGTTACAACGTATGCAAGGTGACAAATTTAGTTTTTTTTCATTATTACGTTCTAAACCATTCACAATAAAATCATTATATAAGCAAACGTTTGTTTGTATGTTTTGATAGATGTCTGTTCTTCTTCACGCAAAAACCGTAGAACAGATTGAGCTGTATAATTTTGCACAGATATTGTTTTAGATCAGCAATAACATACAGGCTATCTTTTATACTGGTACCAAGGGGGGCGAAGCTGCGAGCAAAAGTTAGTTATTATATGAACCTAATTTCAACGGTACTCTTGTTAAGGGTTGCTTGAGCAGAATTGTAATTTTACCAATTTGCGCGCGCAGCGTTCAAATCGACGGTGAATTGAAGAAACCTACGGTTATCTCTCAGACGGAAATTTGTATGCGAAGGTGAAAGTAACTCAAGTATGAATACAAGAAGTTTCTTTGTAAAAAATGCCATTATATTTGACTAAGGTATACTCATTTAATTTTATGTATATATTGTATGTGTGCAGTGCTGTAGTCTGTGTTCGTCTGTCCGATTTTCCAGGCGACGTGGAAGGTTTAAGTATGTTTCTGTAACGAGTTTTTGGTGTAGATAGTATGAATGAAAAGTACACCTCATATTATAAAACTGGATCATTTACAAAATATAAAAACAAAGGCGATCTTATCTTTAGAAAGTAATAGTAATAACTACCTACTGGATTTAATGTTGAATGACGTTGGATTTCCAATGTTACGAAATAATTAATTTAGTATCCGCTATTTTGACCATTTAGCAAACAAAATGTATGACATTCCAAAAAGGGAGCAGATTGTAAATGACCCTCATATCCCTCATCTACCTTCGAGTGTAACAGCAGTCAAGTCTAGTAACAAATACGGTTTCCGCGATTAGTGTCATCGTCACGCCTCTGCGATCGAGACTGAGGAGATAATGGGTAATCACCGATCCATGCCCTAATCCCGCAGCCCGCGGATCACCGATCCGACACAGTTCAGCTTCCTGGGAATGAGAAATGAACTTGTAATTACCGGGCCATTTTGATCTTTCACGGAATCCGGATCTTAATCACGAATTCCGCAATTTGATACTTGGACTCGTTTTTTACCGTTCTTTATGGCTTCGGTATTAGCTGTGGCCTAAGGCTGTGGCTGATTCAATTCATTAGGTATTCCGAGAAATTATTCGGGGGTTTTTACCTCTGATGATGGTGATGAACCGGCTCCTACTAATACTTCATTGAGTAGGTATGGATACTCGATTTGTTCCAAAAACTTTAAAACAAGGTTAGAGAAGTTCATCCCAGGCCCTTCCAGGAGGAAATATTTTTTTTCCACCTACCTAGGCGTCAGAATACGAGTATGATTTCGAGTCACGGCACAGAAGTATCGGTAAAGTTCTCTTAGGTTACCCATAGAGAGACATGATGTACTTTTAAGAGGCAAGCTTTCTGATTCCTATGAGAAAAAGAAGCGTGTTGTATATGTGAGGTATTTTTTTTACAGTACATTAATTTTTATACAGCGCCATCTAGCCCCAAACTAAGCATAGGTTGTAATATGGGTACTAGATTACGGATAGAATACTTAAATACTTTTTGTGAATACATACGTACTGTATGATACATAACCCAAACACAGAACAAACACTATCATAAAGCATGATCACTATCTAAAAGACATTGAGACCAGCATCATCTCCAGTCCTCGACGATTTTGGCAACATATCTCGAGCTTGCGTTCCAAAGGGGGTGTCGAGTCATCGGTAACGTATAAGGGAGAGTTTTACACGGGCGTCAACGCGTGTGAAGCTTTTGCAGAGTTCTTTTCTAGTGTTTTCCTACCTGATTTTCCTCGACTGGATGCGGAAAGTGCAAACCAAAGTGATAGTACGCCTTCTTGTAGCTGTATTAGTATAACTGCTGTCACACCTTAAGATGTAGCCATGGCAATACGAGGTTTAAAGCCTGGCAGCTCTACTGGACCCGACAACATTCCACCGTGGTTTCTAAAACAGGGTCTAAAATTTCTAGTGCATCCACTCTGCCATATTTTCAACTTGACTCTATCCACAGGCGTATATCCTGCTTGCTGGAAACTGACCAGGGTGACACCTATTCCTAAAGGCTCCAACAAATCGGCAGTAGAAGGATACAGACCAATTGCTATACTGTCTTCTCCGGCCGAAGTCTTTGAGCATATAATTCACAATGAAATTTATAGACAGGTGGAACCATACATATGCAATGAACAGCATGGTTTTAGGAAGAGGAGGTCAGTTAATACCAACCTGCTGACTGTAGTTGATTATATCAAGGCAAAAATGGACAAGGGCAGTCAAATAGACGTCCTATATTTTGATTTTAAGAAGGCCTTCGATAGAGTCAACAATGACATTCTTCTTTCTAAATTATGTGTATTAGGTTTAGAGCCGAGGTTGCTTAAGCTTGTAGCGGACTATCTAAGAGATCGCCAACAATTCGTTCGACTGGGTATGTATGAATCGGCCCCCTATCACACGCGATCAGGTGTCAGCCAAGGATCATCATCCCATTTATCTTGATGGTCAATGACATTCCAGCGGTAATTCAACATTCTAAGTGTCTCTTACTACGCAGATGACCTCAAGTTGTACATTGAAGTCAGATCTTTGGAAGACTGCTTGAGCCTTCAAAGCGACGTTGATGCGATATTTGAATGGGGAGTTGCAAATGGAATGGAGTTTAACTCATCTAAATGTTTTGTCATGACTTTCGGTTGCAAGCTACACCCTATTAAATTTCAGTACAAGCTGGACTCTGTTCTCATCGCTAGATCTGAAAATATGAAAGACCTGGGTGTCACTTTCGACCAGACATTGACATTTCATAATCACATTACTGCTCGTGCTCAGTCTCCCACTCCCCCCGCGCTCCCCCCCCGCGCTCCCTGACTGCACTCAATGCCCTGCTGGACGCAAACCCTGATTGTGATGTGTTTGCTGATGGATGGAAGACGATCATGTACGAGTGTCTGAGGTTTAACGAGATGAATGTATGAGTTAAATGAATGAAATGTTTGTGTTATATTTTTATGTATTATTTGTGATAATTGACATGTGAATTTTATTTGACATTTATAATTTTATTTTATTTTGTGACACTTGTTTCATTGTTATTTTTAATTATTTTTGAAATTTAACCTACTACTACATAACCTACAATTAATTTTAAAAGTTTTAATTTTTATTTCTTAAAAAACATTGTTATGTAATTAGTGTAAGTGGCACTGGCCGTTATAGTTATTAATAATAAATAAATAAATAGATATTCATCACACAAATGTTTGTCCTGGGTGGGAATCGAACCCACAGCCTACAGCGCAGAAGGCAGAGTTACTTCCAACTGAGGTATGAGGCTTGTGTATTCTGATACATTTATATAACAATGTATTAGAATACCTATACAAACCTCTATCATATCACATAACATCGTTGTGTAACGGGTTGGTCCTCTCACAATCAGCACACCTCAAATCTTACATCGGATCATACATTTTCCAAGATAGAGTAGGGAAGCACTGATATACATCATGTCTCTCTACTATTTTAGGAAATTTCCATGGAATAGCAAACATAAGAGCGAAGCCCCATGCATTATCAATATACATATCATCAGAGAAGCTATCCGCCATGTTTCATAAATCATTCAATGATACGTGCTTCAATCCCGACTCATAATTCAATTGCATTCAATTGAATTGAATTGCTTTCAATTTCAACGACAATGGACTTTCATAACGACACGATCACAACGCTTTCCATTTGATGGAGTGTGGGCGCATCATACGGAAATTTAAAAGTCATTTATTATGTATCGTTTAGCCTTTGGACAATATTTTGATCTACAGTAAGTACATAATCTAAAAATATTAAATAATATGTTGAGTATATGTGTTTGACTTAAGTATTAAGATTTAGACTATTTTTAGTTAGAGGGTGGTCAGATGCACGTCCAAAGTCAATAATTATTAGTCAATAATTAGCTAAGCATCAGGTAAGATTTGTTTTCGGGGGAGGGCGCTGACTGCGCTGCTCAGTTTGTATTAAACTTATGCAGTGTCATCGTTACAATTATAACGTATGTACTTTAGGGTACAAACGTTATATTATATTATGTATTCGTAGTTCCCAATAAATATTTATGAATTTTGAATTCAGTACATAACATGTTGCAAGTCGAGTATTAAGTAAGTAAGTAAATCATGCCATTTGGAGTTTAATTGCGAGATATTGAGATATAAAATGAAATAAATGCATAAGGCCTTCAAAAACAAGTTATTAAAATAACAAAGACTCGATCGAGCCTCCCCCTACCGAAATCTTACAGACAATACGAAAATAATTACCATAAAACTAATAAGACCTCGCAAATCTAAGCCATCCCTTTCTTTTACACATGCTCTCGAGTGTGCGAAAGAGACGGCCACAGCAACACATACATTTAGCATGCGCACACGCAATCCTCCGTGCACAGAGTTAACAAGGTGATTCATAATCTCGATAACGGTGGACAACTTGTTGGAATTCTAGTTTACATCATGTTAATTTGGCTTTAGGTCAATGTAGGAGAATTCAATAGCAATTCTGACACTACCAGTTGGACCAAAAACTTAATAGGTCCAATAAAAGAAAACTACAAGAGTGTTTACTACACCAGCTAAACAACTAAAGTACCACTGACAAAAATACAACTGAAACTGGGAACAACATTTTTTTGGAAGATGTTATTAAAAAAGTTCACTTTAATGACAGATTTCGTGCAAAAAAATAATATACAGAAAAAAACTCTATGAATGCTTTTCGTATCCCAGAAGTGTCCTACCCCTGGCTGCTTGGCCACATCTATCCTGTAACACACTCTCTGTATACTTTCCAATACTTTTGAGACTGTCTGACTGACAAGCATAACCCGAAGACTTTATTAAGAGGCGTTAATATGATATATTCTGGGAAATTCCCTGGAAGAATCGAAAGTATCTAACGAATTCGTATTTTTCTTATACACAGTCACAGCCAGTTTATTTCCCAGACCCTACGTTTCAATAAATCCATCCACGCGGTCCCCAGTCCATCAACAAACTCAGACAAAAAACAATCGACACAATATCATAAACATTAGCACTTGGTTTTTGCGGCAATGAATAAGGCGGAAGGCTTCCGAAGCCAACAATGAGGGAAAGCCACTTGTCAGATGTCAGGCTCGCCGTACTAGGGAATATCACAGCTGAGCTGAGCTGCATAGCTATGAGGAACCACACTTCCTAGAAAATTGTGGACTTCGCTGGGAAAATTAGATAAAAGCAAAGTTAAAATTGAACTGTTATGGATATATAGTCAACGCTTCTTGTGTATTGTATGATTCTTTGATTAGCACTACATAGGTCCAACTCGGAAGGGTTATTGAATAGCGTCAAAGTCAAACATGGGAGAAGTAAAAACCCTATTATTTCATTGCATGAGTTGTAAATAATAATGGCATATAAGTGATTGGATGATGGAAACGTACAAACAGTGACACACAAACCACAGATTTTCTCATGAAAAAAGTTTCATCGCCAAATTGTAATGAGTGCAGTGTTATCTTGTTAGAGTGTAGCAGAAAAGCAGCATTTCGATCAAACTGTTTTTAGAAAAATCGCTTGCAGATGTAGCAAAAACAGCATTTTATCTGATGCTTGTGAAGATGTCGAGTTTTAGATTAAGTTATTTGAGAAGTTTAGTTTCAATTTTTTTTTTATTAAGTATAATTGATGGGTGATGTGGATTTAAGTTGAGTTGAATTGGTCAAATTGATCTATTAAAAAAAGGCATATTTACATCAAATTTAATTTAAATAACTATTTGATACGCTTTTTTTGTTGTTTCTTTAAACGTAGACATTCGTTTATTTACTACTAAAGCACACACGTACAACACCTAAAGACACAAAACATACTATAACAAAAGACTAAACAAAGAAACAATTTGTCAAATAGAAAACACCAACAATATATTCTATAATATTTGAAGATTCATTCTCAGCATGAATCGAAAATCGAGAAATCGAAAAGTGTTTGGAGTGAGATAATAATGGGATAGCCAGGGTTAGCAGGACCAGTATGAATGTTGTAACGCTTTCAGAGCTGACCAACCCTTATTAGTTACTCGTATACAAGTAGCAATACCTGACAACAAAGTTATTGGCCCTGATTCTGAGTTACTTGCCCTGATTCTACTTAGATTGCAATCATCGATCCGGTTATGCATAAAATACAGGTAAATATATAACGAGATATAAAGATACGGTGGGTCTAATCAATATGGATATGAGCCTCATAAAGTAGTGATACACCTACCTACATACTTTGCATGTTTAATAATTTAACTCGATTGGTGCTGCGCGTCCCGCTCTATATATAAAACAACGTGAGTGTTTTACAGCACCCGCCGAGTTAAGGCGGTCCCTCTGAGCTATGTACGCGCGATATGGATCTCGGTTATATCATTGTGCATTAAAATAATTGAAATTTAACCGCCTCTGGGGTCTAGCGGTTCAACCCACCGATTTCAGATGCAGAGGTCCCGGGTTTCATCCCTTTTTTGGGGGGTTGGAGCAATATTGCGCATGGTTTGGTTGGTGGTAGGATTTGGTTTAAGTCCGCCTGGCTAGCAACCACCATTTTACCTAATACTGTCCTCATAATAACAATGCTTAGAAAAATTTTGTGTTCCGGCATTTAGAAATAAAACAGCCAGTTCCTCAGTTTGTTGAGGATTCCGGGTAAAGTGCGCCTCCACCTTCGGCCTTATCTCAACTTGTCACCAGGTGGGATGAAGGAAGCTTCCCCGTGGTACAATTAAAAAAAACCACAACCTGGCCACATCTAGCTAATAATAACCATATTTTTTGAAATAACATTGCTTAGTTTTTCCATGTTGGTTCCCCTGACCAAGAGTTAGCGAGAAAAAATCTTTCGAAAAGTGCAAGAGCTCCGGCATACGGAACAGCGGAAGTCAAATCAAACGTTAATATTATAAAATAATATTTTATAATCCTAAAAACAGCATTTCTTTTAATGTGTGATCCTATGCATTTTGCGATTCTTTTATATGATTTTGAGCACGCTAACCTCCATCCATTATTTTTCAATGTGCAAAAAGCTTTTCTGTCGTGTGGCCAGTCCAAAACATTTGTCGAACATTTCAATTCAATCTAACATTAATAATAAACACTTTTCTGATACATTTCTTGAAACTGTACTCCGTCGATCGTGAGAGCCGTTATGACGTAGGGAGGTGCGCGCGCACCGGCCAAATGCGAAAACGTCTCACTACGCAGGCGCATTCCTCTGATGGGATCCATCCGGTATTCAGCTGCCGTGGTATGCTCACGGAGATAAAGGAATCGCCATCATCAGTGTTGATGGTATCGCTAAAGATGGAAATCCTTCTCAATGTGCAATGAAGCCTCTGAGTAGGTATTTTAAAATAATACGTTGTTTTTATTGTTCGATTGGGAGAAACTGGTTTAAAATTTATTTTACCTTTATTTGGGGTTCGATTCAGTAGTCAAACAAAACTTTCATTATTGTATGATACTTTACAACGGCAAGTTGTATTGTTAGTATGTTATACAGGGAACGTAGATAAGAGTAGATATGTAGCTATCTGCAGTATTCAGTGATATGAGCAAGGCGTTCGATTATGTTAGTCACGATACACTCCTAACTAATAGAGTGTGAGTTGTTTGATATTCCTGGACCCGCATTAGTTGGCTCTAAAATTATCTTGAATATAGGACGTAATTTGTAGAAGTTACATGAATTATCTTTTATATTAAACAAACTAGGTGTACCACGAGGTAACATTTTGGGGCCCATCTTGCTTTTATTGTACATCTATGATTTAACAGACGTTTCTAGAGATGTAACAAGTAATAATGAGATTGAACACATACATGAGTTAAATAGCACTGAGTATGTTTGTATTGATTGACTTAAAAAAAACCTCATGTGTCCCATGCATACCCAAATGTCATAAAAACACAAATTCATTAATTTTTCCTATAAGAAACTAAAAGGAGGTATTTGTAAACTCGCCTACAACAATGAATAAATTTAAGAGAGTGTAATGTAGTGTAGTGTCCCTTGGATTGTACCTTGACAAAGTATGCTCATGGAAGATACACAACGAAAACATAACATCAAATGTAAATAGTTTTGAATATGCTCTGTGGAAGATTCAAACATAGCCGATCACAATACCGCTCTTTTAGCCAACCACGGTTATGTAGCGTCTCTACTGAGATATGGCCTTGTTCTGTGGGGCAACGCAGTCGATGTCAATGTCTTGCTTATCGGTGTGATCCCTTAGTCCGCTAGATTTGTTTGTGGTGTCGATTCCCGCCACGGCAAGGAATACGGTGAACAGAAAAAAACTAGTTTACTACTGTTGGTTTACTATAGACACTCGAATACGAGGTATTTGTAAGGAAAAAATATGCTTTAGGGTCAATTTTATAAGATGCATAGAAACCATAAATAAACGTTAAATCTACCGCCTGCTCGGAACACGTACACGGAAAACTACAACAAGAGTAGTAGAAGCCCCTAGTGAAAGGGCTCGTCGGGAGAATTACTACCACCATATTACAGCCTCCAAGCAGCATTGCTGTGTTTCGGTTTGAAGGGAATGGTTGCCGGTGAAAGTACGGGTACGTGAGGCTTAACACCTTTATGCCTCAAGTTGACGGGCGCAATGCAGTGCCGTGTAGGATATGTTCTTTGTGGATGTGACCTATGCAGTAAGGCTTTGTCATAAGTTAGGTCTAGGCTAGGTCATAGCTTGTCCTGTCTCCTAGTAGTATAAAAAAAAACAGAATGTAACGTAAAAGGCATTAAACTGGAGACATTACAATCAAACGCTACGATTAACAAAACGATACTCAAAACGAAGTCATAACACGGATTCATAGCTCGCATTAAAACAGAGGCAGTTACAAATATTGGCAGATCAGAAGTAAAAGCCTCGTAAAAGTGACTCAACTCATCTATATCATCCAGGTCTTTGAATGAAGACTTGTAATTCGCGTTCACTGCGACTGACTTATCGTGATAATGACATGATGTCCTCCTAATTATCTTGGCAGCTTCCAGTTTTGGCGTTCTCATCATCATCATCATCATCACAGTACAAATGTCTACTGCATCATTTACTTAAGCTCACAAATGTAATGGAGGGACGTTTGACAGGCGGGTTCGTGATCGCTAATGCTGCTACCCTTATCGCTGTAAGCCCTTAGTCGCCTTTACGACAGCCACTAGTTGAAAGGGTGAAGCTCTTATTCTTTGTCTGAGCTACCACTACCTTATCTAAGTCTATCGCTATTCCAGTTGTTGTGTTCTGGTATTTAGAAGTAAAATAGCCAGTTCCTCAAGACTGTTGAGGATTCCTGGTGAAGTACGCTTCGGCCTTATAACTTAATACGAGGTGAAATGAAGGACAAGCGCTTCCCCGACATACATTTTTTTTTAAATAATGTACATTAGAACTGAAAATTCTTCCCACGCTCTGTAAAATCTCTGTAAAGCTTTTTTTATTACATTTCTAGTTCCATTTTAGTGTTAGTTAACTTGTTTACTTTCTTGTTAGCTGGCTCACTCGCTCGTTCAAGTAACTATGCATTTAACTGGCTAGACCCGCCCCGAGGATCTCACTTCTCTATTGTCCCTTTCAAGTGTAGTTTATTTAGTTTATTTACATTTGAACCAAGCACAAAGCACATTTAGCTAGAAATGTTCCCAGCTACCTACTCGAATATGTTTCGTAATGTTATGAATAGAAGCAACCTTTCACCTTTGGTTTTCGCGATCAGCAGACACTTAGACAAACCCCCCGTCGGCCCGTCGGCCTGTCGGTCTGTCGGTCCATGACCACGGCTGTTCTAACACACTCGAAACTGTCGGGATGATTATAAATAAATATTACAGGACATTAATTTCACACAGCGCCATCTAGGCCCAAACTAAGCATAGCTTGTAAAATGGGAACTAGTTTACGGATATAATACTTAAATACATTCTTTTTTAAATTTGTAAATACATACTTATCATACAATCACACCCAAACACAGAACAAACATCTATATTCATCACACAAATGTTTGTCCTGGGTGGGAATCGAACCCACAACCTACAGCGCAGAAGGCAGAGTTACTACCAACTGAGCTATGAGGCTTGTTAATAATTATAAGGTACCTATAAATTAATATTACTTGCAATATTGACCTGTTTCTAGTATATATGTAATGAACTTAGGTGATATTTTATAATTATTTATATTAAAATGTTGGATTGAATTTTAATAATGCTTACCATTGTTGTTTTCTATCTGAATTGTTATTTATAAGGTAGTTCTTCTTTCACAAACAATTAGAAATAATATGTACAATTAAACTAAGGATCGTAACCGTTGCAAACGGTCTATAGGTAACTCGACTGTTCCAGACCAGTACCGTAAGGAAGCGTGCCCAAGACAATCGCTGACGAGACATTACCACGCTGAATAGCTATGCTAATTCGCTGACCTAAATAAGAGCCAACCCTCGGGGTCACGTGTCGCCTCAAACAAAAGCCCCCCAAGATTTTTGGATATTTGGATTTGTTTATTTTATTATGCTGGTTCCAGAACCGACTGAACGCGTACTGCCTCACGCATCAGTACTATTGGATTATATACGAACGTTACAAAATGTACGTTAAAACAACTTAAAATACTTGTGCGGTGAAAATGGTAGACCTTGCACAGTCCCATTCCGCGCAGACGCAGCGCTATGCAGAGTATGCAGCGTGCGCATGCGGAGCGCGCCATTGCCCATTCAATCGTTATTTACTGGGTATTTTAGAAATCGTTGCGAAAATATACGTTCCGTTCGCCATGGATGTGTTTTATGAATGGTTTAGCGCACTTTCCCACATTGCTTGCTTCACTTTATGACTAATTCATTAAGCACATGCCCCAACCGCGAATCCCTTTTCGCATTTTAAAGCGTTTGACCACTAGCGCGCTTGAAAAACAAGCGGCGATGTGGAGACTGAGGCGGAACATGCTTATCTCAAAGGAACCAATTGTTTTGGTACGACGGGAAGCGCTTGGCCTTCATCTCACCTGGTTTCAAGTTATGATAATGGCGAAGGTGGAAGCGCACTTCACCCGGAATCATGGTGGTAGCTAGCCAGGCGGGCTTCGATTCGACAAAGTCCTATCACCAACCAAACCAAGAACAATTGCACTCCCCTGGGATCGACCTCGGAACCTCTGGAATAAACACCGGTGGGCGAGCCACTAGACCTTTTTGTACTAAAGGGTATTACAGATTTTATTCAGGATTTTCGTGGCGGCACACGATGTCAACTGAGCTTTGAGTACCTACGTGAAAAGTCTAAAATCAAAAAAATACTGCTTCTACTATTTGAATCACAATTATGTGATTTTGTTTAGTGTTTTGAGATATTTTACATAGATCATCTGTTACCAGAAATAAAGATTAATAAGTTGAACCACAACTTTAGAACCTCGGTAAGATAGTAATAGTTATAAGTATTTAGTGTTCAGAACTCTTGCAGTGGGTAAATGCGCAAACAAAGCAGTTTGTCAGTTTAACTACTTATTATTGCGATGCTGGAGATGGTACCAGCTAGGTTCTCTTAATGTGGAGATGGCTACGTCCTTCTGTGGGCTGTTACTTCAGTCATTTCCGAGTCATATTGTTTGGTTGGAGATATCTTATATCAGAAAGAACCTACTCACTTTTATGTAGAAGATGTTGTAACTATCAATTTGCAACTTTTGTTGTAACGTCAGCAATACCTACTGTGATTTCCAACCCGCTTGCCAAGTGCTCAAAGCGATATTTGCAATTTCCCTCTATTATACTCTGTAACACGGCACCTGCACTAAAAAAACATAATTTGGGAAATTCCCGTTATACAACGGTAACTAATAATTCAACAATAGTCTGCCATTTTCAATTTATTGCCTTTTGTAACATCAAAATTAGTAAAAAGTGGCGTCGTTCCTGTGGATGTATCCTTGACTGTAATTTAAGACCTAACCCTTAGGCAACTATTACTGTAAACGATAGTTTACTTTAACCTCATAACAATAAGGTTCATTACTTGATAAAACAAAAAGTGACCGTTGATTAACATTAGTCCTTTAATTTCCGCAAGAATTGCAACCTTATACCGACGTAATAAGGTATATTGGTAGTGCAATATTGTGTTCCCTCGGGCACCTGACTACCGCTTATTGTAAGGTTTCTGTTTTTTCTGTAATTGATTTATAATGAGATTCCACATAACTAGGGAGGTCAGGATTATCATTTGCGAAAAGTATAGCTAAGATGGCACCTATATTGAACCTAGCATGTGGTTAGCCTAGCTATATCTAGCCTAGCTATTGTTCTACGTGATGTGAATAGAAATGTCAAAATCCCAAATGTAGTAATACAGTGGCGGCCCTGGTAAGTACATGGGCACCTTCATAACCTGAAGCTTGCACCAGAACACCAGGGGATGAGCAGCAGCATCCAACATCGTGAAAAAAACGCCATCATGTAACGGAAGTCAAATCAAGTCTTATATGATTTATATCAAACGCTGCTTCGCGTCTATCTGGTGCCTACGAAACAGTATTTTCTTAAATACAGTTACACTGGTAAATGGTAACACGCACGGCTGTCAACAGTTCGTAGTGAGCGGTAGCATGGGGACCCACACCATGCTCCAACAGTCTACAACAATGGAAGATGCGCGCGCGCATTCTTTTAGAACGAACTGTTTTCTCTGGTCGAAAGTTAAAGTAGCACGGTGACGGTTTGGAAACTTCACAAAATTATATAAATGGAGAATTGGAAAAACCAGAGCCAAGAAATAGAGTAAGCTACTATACAACCCCGATTGCTAAAAGCATCACTCCAATTGGTAACCCTTGTCTTTTAACATACAACACGTCAGCCAAGCGCTTGTCAACTTAGCAGCAGTACTATTATTTATACAAATGCCTCGTGAGACGAAAACCTACCAGCGGATCCAAATGTTTCGGTTGTAAGTAAGTATTGCACCGAGTGCAACAGGAAAAGGCAATCAGACAATAAATATTACAGGACATTAATTTCACACAGCGCCATCTAGTTTCAAAGTAAGTAAAGATTGTAATATGGGAACTATATTACGGATATAATACTTTGGTAGGTAAATGTATTTTTTTTGTAATGTATGCTGGGTCCACAACCTACAGCGTAGAAAGCAGAGTTATACCAAATGAGCTGTGAGGGTTTACTTATAATTTTCTCTATTATTTTAGTTATTTGCACGTAAGTACCCACTATTATTAAAAAAATCACTCTCTCATAAGGTTTGCTGGAAGAGAACTCTTTTCAAGGTTGAGCTCGCCTTTGCCATGCTCATTAATTTTGTAAGATTGTTTTTAATATAAGATGTATTTCGGGTGTGCAATAAAGAATAAAGGGTTGTCAAGAATGGCGCCGGATTGTCAAACTAGCAAACTACAACCTCCAACACACGACAACCTCGACCTCCTTGGCAAGAATGTAGCAACAAAGGAAAACAAGTATTACAATGAGTAACGTTTTCTAGAGAGATGTTAATAACCTGTCAGTTAATCTTGCCGGTTTTCAGTCTGACTTTGCCTAGAGCAGTTGTCAAAGTGAAACTACTCTATGATATTTTATATTCCGTGGCGTGATGCGAACTATTTAGATAATGGAGTATTGACACGAGTTCCCACGGTTGCCGCTACCGATTTCATTTTTCTTCGCATTTTTGTTGAGACGTTTACGGCATTTTGCGAATATTAGTAGCCAATTAGGTTTTGTTGTTTTTAATTACTAAAATGCTTTGTTGAATGTTAATAAATAACACAGCAAATAAGATGACAAAACACTGACTGGCAGGCAACGCACAGCCTAATACAAGAAGAAGCGTAATTTTTGGCACAGAAATTCATCCTCAGGGGGGGTGTTATAGAAGATAAAGGTTGTATGGAAAAGTCGATAAAAAAATCCCATCCTGCAATTCTGATATTAAATTGTGAATATAATTGGGCAACGCACACAGATAATATGGCAATTAAATAAATAGAACTTATGTAAGAGAATACTTATGTTTTCTATGTCGAACGACTTTCTGAGTATGAACTTTATTTATTTGTTTATTTTGCATGATATGATATGTCTGCAAGTCTTTATGCCTAGGTTGTGTGAAATAAGGCTCATTATGAATGTTGTTTGCATTATTTGTTCTTTTTATGCACAAAACAAACCTATCGAAACTTTCTTTAAGTAACTAAATAATTATACCTAAGTACCTACTTGTAGTTATTATCGTAATGAGGGGAGCGACTTGCAGACCTTTGAGAACCATTCCTCGCCTGCATCTCCACAGCAATACTAACCTATTTTATAGATAGCATCTAAATTATATAATGTTATGCTACAATGTGCTACGTAATTTTAATAACCACCTTGCGGTTAGGGAGGTACCACATCCGGCTTTTTTATCTGTCCGGCAAACTATACCAGATACTATCATAATGTTTGCTCGCTATTTCGCTACGATCTTGTTAAACTTTGTCGTGCGACATAATAATAAGTTGCAACAGCTTTATCAAAAAAATGCCTAAAATAGTAATGTTTAATCGAACCTGTTTGTAAAAAACGGGCCCAGGATGAATTATTTAGATAAGTCTGGTTTTGGTCATAATAAAAAAAAGTATAAATGTATAATTTATAATTCTGTTGATTAAAATTATTAAGAAAATAAAACTTAGTAAATTAAAGGAACAGTTCCAAGAACAGCTCGACCCGGGCCGAACATTCGTGACGAATATGGCATAAATCCTCTTTCATGACTCGAATCGAAGATGTGATTTTTGATAAATATCCGACTTTTAGTATATATTATCCGACCACATCCAGGCCTAGGTGCATTTGCAATCTAGGTATTCTAGATAGGATCTGAATCTATACCTTGTAAGGCAGGGAGTTATTGCCTAGGCATGACTTTATTGAATTCTAATCGAAGCTTTGATGATATCCTCGTCGTTAGATACATCTAAGATTCTAGAATCTAAAGATCTAATGGAGTTACAGTGGTTTTGCGAAACAAATTATAAAAATATGTCACTTTAATATAAAATTTGCTATTCATACCGGAATGTTATCAAGCGCTTTTTTTCTAAATTGTACGTAAAGCTATCTTAGGGATAATCGATAGAGCTTTCATCTTGTAATTTAGTAGCACTAGCTCTAGATTAGACTATTTTGTATCGTTTAAATATTAGTATTGCATCGATATTTAGTATATAAGATTACCAACTTCATAATTCATAAATTTGATTCATGCATTTTATTAGGCATATTCTTTCACTCTTATACCACGACTGAACGATTCTCTCCGCGGCTAGCTTTACACTTTACTATGAAATTATCATAAGTCGTATCTTATAGATGAAGCGTCACATAAAATGTCACAGTAATCATCTAAAAGTCAGGTAAAATGTTCACCTCACTAGCATTATTATTATCGCCTTAACTATAGGTTACTGTGAATTATTATACTTATATTAATAAGCAGAGTCAACATAATAGTTGGTTACATTTTCACACAAGTTATCTCAAAATCTGAAAAACTATTAACTTTCTAGGTAATTTCACAGTTACAATTATAGCCCTTTGTTAATCGGCAGGTTAAGCACGAAACGTAACGACGTGGTTTGTATGGGTCACCTGTGAATCTAGGTACATACAAATACGCATTATTTGATACCGTGGACTAATCCTTATAATAGTCCTTGATATTTCATAGGTCGTTAGAAAGGTATGGTAATTTGTTTGTTTGAAAACAAATTTGTTTTACATATAGATTTCGGTTGTAATCACAGATCAGTTCAACTTTTTATTACAATGCAATCTCAAAAGCTAATAACATTTTTTATTGATGACAGTCATCTGTCAAAAGAAGCGGGATTAAGTCATATGATGGTAATTTTCCACAAATTAACCTCAATTACCAATACGAATCCAACAACACTGCAATCCTTCTTCATTTAGAACAAAACTTCCGTATTCAAGAGCACAATCCACTGGCCGTATATCCTGCCGTCACTCAAAACTGTCAAATTTTGATTTCCGAACGATAGTGCCACTGGCCGTACAGAATACGCGCGAAAAACGTTCGAAAAACGAACGCGGACGCCTGTACCGACCGCGCATGCGCTACTGACGCGGTAGAGCCTCCACGCAAACCATCCGAGACAAAAATACATATTTCCTCCACGATAAAAAGAGACAAATGGCAAAGATTCAACCCTTCGACGTTGTGTAATTACAGGGAATCCGTTGAACGGGTTGTAATAGTAAATAATGTCATAGAAACATTTTATAGGTTATAAAATGGCATCCATTTTGTGTTTAATTAAGAATAGAAAGTTGAAGATGACGGAATGTCGGTCGTTACATTAATGAAGTATGTTATAGAGCCTTAATAAATGGGACATGGTTTATTGCCTCAAATTAACATATTATATTTTGATTTGAAAGTTAACCGCTTCAATTTGGGAAAATAAAAGAGGTTATTACGCCTAATTTAGGGAAGTGTAATGCGTGTTCCCATAGATAACGAATTAGACAAAGTTTATTCAACGTTTACCGTCTAATCTTGCTAAAGCCACAGTGAAGTAAGTAGGGGGTCAATTATACGAAAGTAGTTAATATAGGTAACATACTGGTGGCCGATTACGATAAAAAATCTACTGAATAAGTACCTACCTATATAAACATGAGTTATATAGGCTTTTCGTACTAAAGGTATTTTTTTAGTTTGGTAAGTATTAAAAAATATCCTGATATCATACTTTGCCTTCAAATCGAATTAAAAATTTTATCCGCATTCTAGTTCGGTCCCATATTACAAGCCTTTTCTTGCCTGTTGTTACCTATTTATAACTAAATACACAATATAAACTATTTATAGCGCAAGACCAAAAAAATTAAGCTTTCGGTAGTGGTCGATAATAAAAATATATATTTGATTTTAATCATTCAGGTTCGTGGTTTTGTTTTCTGTATCCTGAAGGGGGATTGAGGAATGTATTTAATGATATGTGGTCATAAAATACTTGCTTCTGATTGTCCCGCCCCGCCCACTCAATACATCAAAGTACCAACTCTCAAATACTAGTTTTGCTTCCGTTAACGCTAAAACTACTTACCTACCACATTCTTATCAGCAATGATTACACTTAATCAAAGTAACCCAGTCAACTAATTTGAATATTATTAATTAGTTCAATTAAAACTTAGCCTTTTGCTTTAAGTGATATGTTGAAATTAGGACGGATCGGTTAGTTAGATACGATTTTGGTGATTTAAATTTTTAGCTGAGACAATTGAATCACTTATATTTAAATCATTCCGATACCTTATTATCCAGATTTTTATTCCAGCCGACAGTTATTTGATCAATTTTACTTTACTTTTTCCTCAGTCAAATCCATTTAGTGACTTATCAGATTGATAAATAGAATTTGTTTGTACTTCACACCGGGGCCGCTTTTAAGTTTGCACAACTCAGGTCCGATCTTGTATGGAGTACTGCTGACATCTCTGAGATGGCTCAGCCAAGTATCAGCTCGAAGTCCTGGATTCGATTGACCGTCGTGCTGCTAGGCTCATAGGTGATGATTCGCTTGTTAAGGCCAATTTGCAGAGCCTAGAACATAGACGACGGGTTGCCAGGCCGTCTGTGTTCTATAAATTCCACTTCGGCGAGTGTGCGCACGATATCTTTGACCTAATCCCTCAATCCCCTTTCCACCACCGGACTAGCAGACGTACGGCAGGCTACTACCCATACCTTGTAAATGTTCCATTGTAACGAACACATCGTTTCGCCTCTACCTCTATCATTAATACTGGGTAAGGAATGGAATTTCTTGCCTTCTTCTGTTTTTCCGCACGAGTACAATCTTGAAGTCTTCAAGTCCAGAGTAAATAGGTTCCTTTTAGGCAAGCGTGTTCCATCCTAGGCCACATCTTTACTTGTTTTACATGTAAGCTGGTGGTCAAACGCTTGACTATCACCAATAAAAAAACAAAAAAAGTGTGTACCTTAAGTGAAAACAGTAGCTATGAACTATCAAGATTAATAAATAATTCAATAGTTCAAATCATTGTTATAGGTATTCAGTTCAATGTTCAAAGTCCAGGTTTCGTCACCAACATGTCACTCAGTGTGTTACAATACAATACAAAGTTATGATTTTCAGAAGAAAAAGCTTAAAACGTATCTAGCGATGCGCAACACCTCTAACACCTGAATAGGAATAAAAACGGATTGAACGTGTTTCCCTGATAGATTTAAATCGAGCTGAGTACAAAACAATTTTAGTGTCTCAGATTAAGGAAGCCGAGAAGGTAATTGATGGATGTTCGAATAGATTGAAACACAAAGGAATTGTTAAAAAGAAACAAAAATCTCCCCATTGCATCTCACACTCCTCGGTATGCTTTGAGAGAACCCGCTCATGTTCTTCAGCTCGCTCCTCCGTAGACCTCTTCCTCGCTCTGGTGATGTCCTGGAGAGCTGCAGGACACGAGCTTACCCAAAGGGTGACAACAGCACTGATGTGGTATAACCCAACAGAAGAGTTGATGCAAACGCACTGGCCTGACGGATAGATAGCACTACACTTGTCTTCATAGCATAATTTAGTTTACGTTGCTCAATTTAGAATCTAGGATTGCCAGCTAGGTTTACGATCGCCTTAAAACTCTCATTTTGAGGGTATTACGTTCATAATTCTGTGGAAAATTATACAAAAAGATGTTGTCTTGTTCCGGAGATTGTTTGGTAGATGTGATCCCGACCGCACCAGGCCGGTTCCATTGCTACCAGCAATCATCGTAATTACTACACAGCCTCCATCTCGGAGGCGCGGGGTACTATTGCAACTCGCTTTCATCTCCGTTTCGTGATACAAAACTGACTGTTTTGTGTTAACACGCCAAATAACGAGCTATAAATTGTGTTTACTAAAATATATAGCACAGGAAATTCGATCCCGTATCAAATCCTTACATACTACTTATAACCCTACACAATTATTAAATTAAATCTGTAGCCTTCCGATCCGATAAGATATCGGTATTATAGTATATCTCTAGTAGGTACAACACTACTCTAGGTCTATTGTCTTTTTCAACGACAAATAATTCGAGGCTTATTTATTTTTTATATTTTATTATTATATGTATATTTATTATAATATTTATATTACATCATAATATTTATATTATATAATATTATATTTTATTTATTAGAACCACTCTTGACTCTCGTCTCGATCAGCTCTCAAATATAAAGTTATTACCTTTTCTGTGTTTATTTTCACATCTCGACTTTCAGCCAGTGAAGTAATCAATAATTAATTTAAATAATGTTTAATCGACTCCATTCATCGATATTGCAAAAAATATCTACCTACCTACTCATAAATGTTCTACAACAAAGTGCAAACCCGAGTTTCCTTTCCGTGGTAGCGGAGACGAAGCGCACGCGCCGCCTCGCGATGGTATCGCATCGCCGCACGAATTTCTACTTTAATCCTTTGATTTACGACTTAATTTACGTTATCGATAGTAGGATTTATAACGCTATTTTAAAATTATTTCTGCTCATAATCCCCAATGGAAAATTATCTTTCACTGATAGAAAATTAGGTGGACTTTCGTTCGCGGCGAGCGGAGCGGCCTGTTGTTTGCTGTTGTGCAATATTAGTTGTTAGTTGCTACTAGAAAATTTCCGACAAACAATACATTACCGTTTAATTTTGTTAAAGATAACTGGAATTACTTTTGTTCACTTTGAAATGTTTTGCCTAAAAATGTGAGAAATTAACTAACTGAGAAAGTAACTACGTTCTTAAAAAACATCATTTCACTACAGTTCATAAATATAGTTTCTAAAAGGGTTAAAATCGAACCTAGGTATAGGGTTTGTATTACAAGAAACTTTGAAACATCGAAACAGACATTAAGAGAACTCATTTTTTCGGTATAAATATGGAATTATTTGTAAATATGACAAGTTACTAAGTTAGGACCATAAACAAAAGCGGACATTAAAAAGAGAGTCTATGTTTCCGAAGGCCAGTAATGATTTGAGGAGTGCTATCCCGGAAATTCCTTCAAGGTTGAGGGAAGCAGGCGCGGCCGAAGTCCTCAATGATGCGTGCTTCCTCCGACGCAAGTCGCGATCCCACTGCGGCAGATCTGGGCCCCGATTCTACTAAACCAATCGCTTCACTATGACTATAGGTACCTTTTTGTATTTAAGTGGCCATTCTGTGATGCCCTGTACTCTTTATATCTATTGCAATCGAATACAAAGCGGGATCTTAGAAAAGCATGTATAGAGATACTATGATGTTTTGATTATTGTATGCCACAAGGCTGGCTTGGCAGAACAATAGGTGATTGGCTACCTGTTGTTGCGATTAATATTATGGAATTAAATTTGATGAAACCAGTAATTTTCAACAATCCCAATATTTGAAGTTCGAAAGTGTTTACATTTCTTTGCATGCTTGTTACCTTTTCACATGTAAACGGCTGAACGCACCACGCCAGGCAAGCTAGTTTATGATATATTTAAAATGATCAAAAATACCTATACGTGTCATTGATATTCAGCACCATAATCAGAATTTTATTTATTCACTATGAATAGCATTACATAAATAGTTGCATTGTATATGTAATTGACCGTGCGAGCGAAGCGTCTCCAGTTTCGAGATTGGCCAAAAATGCTTTTGTCCGCTGTCTGTCGGCTTGTTCTCGCCTACAGGTCGCATTTTCAACCGATTTTGATGAAAATTGGCACACATGTTCCTTGATTTATTAAATTGTTTTAGTCGAACGCAATTTTTATCGGGGGAAAGTATTGGGGAAAAGGAGGGAAATTTGCTGTAGTGTAATTTATCATCGGATTTCAATTAAATTAGAAAGACACACTAAGGATTTAATTCTACACAAGATGTTGTGGAAAAAAATAACAAAAAGGGGAGTGGAGGGGGGAAAGGGGAGAAGTTTGCTGTAGGATTTCATATTTTGATTTTTTTTCGGAAAATTATTCCTACGTTTACTAATCAGACTACGCAGTTCTCTCCACCTACCTATGCAAGACAAATCCGTTCGATCTCCTCAGACCAAGGAACCGCGAGTAAACGGTAAAACTTTTACCCCTATCAGCTCAAAAGTCTAAAAGAAAAAGTGAAAGAGGAAAGCATCGGTTATTGCACGGTTATAAGGGCTCGAGAGGTCTTCTGTTCCTACAGAACCACTAGTATTATCTGCATTGTAGTTTGTACACACAGAGAAAGCTGAAGAGTTCACCCACAGCAGCAGTGAGTTCCAAGCTCTACGTTATGAACTCGCTGTGAACAAAACTTGGAGAACGTTTGAGTGAATGAAAGAAAACAATTATTTTATTATTATCTGTACATTCATCATCATCATCAATACACATTAGTGTCCACTGACAGAGCCTCCTAAAGCTGGAGGGTTTTGCCAAAACCACCGCGCTCGGCATGTGGATTGGTGATCTGTACTTTATTGTACACAAGTAACATCGAATACTATAAATATTGCATGACACAGTGTACACGTAGGCGTTTTGCAGTAGAACTGAGACTGTGATGCAATAGATAAAGATAGCAAGTCCTGTATACTTTGTTACACTGTTCTGACCGTGGGAGTATTTTAATTGTATTTTTGCCAAGAAATCAATTTGTTTTTAGTCTAGTCTTTAATTTATTTTATTATTGCCTACTTTACCGATATCTAACTAAAATTATTACTGTAACAAAATGTAACATACTTGTAATGTTGATATTCTAAAATTCTTTGTAAATAGTTGGTTTACACTGTTAATATTTTTTTCTCCGTTAATCATTCTTTAGCTTTACAAACTAATTTTGAGTATCGTGAGACTCCAACATTGCCATCCTCTTTCCGTTTCGCTATAACTTATACCGCTGCGTTTGAAGTTCACTTAAAGTAGATACCAGTTACTATTCCATCTTCCACGTTACGTCACATTCCAGGTTTATGACGTCATTGTTCCCGGATGAGATGACCAAGCCGGCCAGTATACCACTTAAGGTTCACGGCACACGTGCGTTGAATTGTACGATGTGTTGCATTTTCTATGAAAAACAGATACAAAACCTCAGTAACCTCAGTATTTTATAAAAAAAAGTATTCTGGGTCTTCGTTCCCGTAATCCCTGGGGATTTCCTGAAACTCTTTAAAGGTGCATTTTGATGACGAGCACGCACACTCCGATAATTTTAGATGACAATTTTTTTTTTTAAATAAATAGATTTTGTATCTGTTTTAACGCCCCGCGACAAGCCTTGGCCTCGTGCCAACTGGTGGGAGTGATTTCTTGGAGCAGTCGCTACCCACCCACGACTGGAGGCCGCGGGCCCGCGCGGACCTTGTCGCGCTTCTCAGATACACTATTTTCCATCAAAACGTTTTTTTATTGTTCTAGCGCCAGGAATCTCTTTTCTCGCCAGTGCACCTCCACATTACAAATTGCCCTGAGAAATTAAAACCTATAGGACCTTCGGTTTGGCCAGTCAGATATACGACTCTTTTCTGTAAGTAGATGACATGTTAGTGTTAGCGGGTAACGCAACGGTTGTATGATAACACTGCAGGATGTCTCGTTAGGCGCTAAGAGAAAACCTCCAAAATGAAGGAGACCAGAAAAGTAAAAAAAAAATCTTTGACACTAAACTTTTGAATAGATAATATTAGTATGGATATGGATGTAGCTGGTTTCATACAGTTTTTTTTTATATATATCAGGTCAAGAGCAGATCTACGATGGAGCGAGCCTACCCAGACGGGTAGTTTGCAGTACGTGATAAATCTTTGTTAGCGCTTAGTGCTAATAAGTAATTTATTTGTAGCGTGGCTGTTGTGTAGGGAGTAGAGCAGACGTGTGACCGCGCGTGAAGTCCGAGGCTTGCGGAAGTGTGTCGCCGCAACGGACGTTACTTCGATGGGTTTATTTTACAAGAGCATCCTAGCGGACATGACTCCGGTTCGCCCAACACACGAATATCTACCGCTAAATGAGAGCTATACATTTGTAATGTCTCAGATCAAATCGGTTCATACTTCTTATTTCCTTACAGTCAGATAAGCACGAGCAATTTGGTAAGAAAGTTGTATGTTTTATTGTTTTTGTGTAACCTGCCAAACAAGTAACGCGAATAATAGTGGAAAGTATTGTAAGTAATGTGATTTCCTTACTATTATAGGTTTAAAAAACATTATTCTCATACGAACACTTAAAATGAGATACAATGAGAAACAATTGATCTAGGTTTATTATTCTTTTCGATACCTTTTTATTGATATTATATATGTTTCAAACAATTTTACTTAGGATTACCTAAGGACCGTTACAAACGGTCTATAGGTAATTCAACTGTTCCAGACCAGTAACAGACGGAAGCATGTCCAAGGATAGGGGTTTTTTTTTTTATTATTGATAATAAAAATGTGGCCTAAGATGGAGCACGCTTGCCTAAAAGGAACCTATTTACTCTGGACTTGAAGACTCCAAGATTGTACTCGTGCGGAAAAACAGACGAAGGCAAGGAGTTCCATTCTTTACCAGTATTAATGATAAAGGTAGAGGCGAAACGATGTGTTCGGCACAATGGAACATTTACAAGGTACGGGTTGTAGCGTCGTACGTCTGCTAGTCCGGTGGTGGAAAGGGGATGGAAGGATTAGGTCAAATATATCTTGCGCACACTCGCCGAAGTGGAATTAATAGAACACAGACAGCCTGGCAACCGTCGTCTATGTTCTAGGCTCTGCAAATTAGTCTTAACAAGTGAATCATCACCTATGAGCCTAGCAGCACGACGCTCAATCTAATCAGGGCTTCGAGCTGATACTTGGCTGAGCCATCCCAGAGATGACGACAATACTCCATACAAGATCGGACCTGAGCTTTGTACAAACTTAAAAGCTGTCCCGGTGTGAAGTACCGCCGAACCTTAGCAAGAATACCCAGCTTCATAGCAGCGAATTTGGCCTTAGACTCGATATGGGACCCAAAGCTCAAGTTCGATGAAAGTTCAACGTCTAAAAGGACCAACCTATCATTGAGCTGGAGCGAAGTGCCGTTAAAAATAGGTACAGTATGAAATTGACATTTTTTAGCAGATACTTTATTACCAGTCTAGTGATGAATAAATGATGTTTTTACTAATGTTTTCAACGAACCAAATTTTTAATTATTTTAATTTCTCAAGTGGCACTACCATCCACTCCATATAACAAGGATTAATTGAAAGTAAATACTAAAGTTCGCCCACGATCATCTTTTCATTTATGCAATAAATATTCTTTATTTTTAGTAATTACATTGCTCAACAATTATTTGGGTTAAAAATATTGTAATATTTTAGAAACAACTATTTTATCGGTGATCGTCAAGCGTTGGACCACCAGCCAGTGTACCCCACCATCGCAGTAGTATTCTCGTGGCATAGGACACATAGCAAAGGATTTAGTGCGTATTGTATACGCTAGAGGCGCTGTAAAAGTTGTCATACATTTTGTCTACTATCTAGTAACTGTAGCATAAGCGTGTGGTAGTCACAAAGCTCACTTGAAAAACGGCACACGATGACTCAAATGTATTACAAATACAAAGCAGAGCAGACCATTAACACAATAAATATAACCCAAACACTAGAGTGACCTCTCAGCAATCACCTGTTCTCGTAAAGAACACCCCGCCCCCCTACCCTTGCCCTCAGGAAACGATTACATACTTCAAGCAATTGTAGCCTCTATATCTATATCGGAATCATCACATACAAAACCGTTGTGTTTACTGACTGACGCACAACTTCAACCTGATTTAAAATAACTTAGGGTCTCATACGTCTCATACCCCTAGGTATGAGACGGATTTTGGTAAACTGTTATTTTAAAGCACATCTAAGATTTAAAGACGTATAATTCGCCACTACCTACATACTACATAATGTCTTATATTGGTTCCCTGATTGAGTTTGGCTTGTAAAGATTCAGCCAGTTACCAATATGGAAAATCTGAACATTGAATATTTAAACGACTGTTGTTATTAGGAACAGGTGGCTGGCATGCAGGTAGTGGCGAGGAACAATCTTATGGTTGTTTCCTTTTGTAGTGTAATCGTGTGCCAAATTCCTAACGATATTTTGATTACAAACATCTATGCGCATATACATTTTCCAAAACGAAAGAACAATCGGAATTTGAATCCGCAATTCTTAGATTTAAATCGGAGGACAGGGTACTTTCATTCAGTAATTCTTCGACAGCCCCCTTCCCTTTATTGGAGAACTTTACTTTACTTTATAATCACCACGCTTGGCAAGCGGAATGGTAATCACCATAACGGTATAAGACAATATACAGCAGCATTAATGTGTTCCGGTTTGAGGAAATGGTTGCTGGTGAAATTACGGGTTGCAAGGCTTAACACCTTTATGCCTCAAGTTGACGAGCGCAATGCAGTGCCGTAAAGATCATGTTCTTAGTAAATGTGACGTACTCGGTAAGGTTTCGTTATAGACACAAGTTGCCTTAAACAGCAGATAAACAGCCGGGCTGCTTGCTTGTTCTGTCTCCAAATGGTACAACACAGAAACACAGAAGTAATCGGCTTATTTTACTTAAATTCAATGATGAAACTAAACATTTCAACTAAAATTGACCATTGTGGTTACCGATACCAATTTCTCTTAGTAATTTGCTTTCAATCGAATATAATAAAACAATAGAACGTACCGACCATTACGGCAACCACAAATCTATGGAACAATCATAACAATAATAGACTACTTTATGGTGCCGTTTGAAATTTTGAATGGTAATACATAATGTTACAAAATTAAGTAAAAAATAAAGAACGTGTGAAATACAGAAACCATTACAACGTTAACGAACTATTTACAAGGGAAGCAGTCACGTTACCACGCTGAAGAGCAATGCTTATTCGCTGGCCTAAAGCTGTACTGAATCTGAACCTGGCCGCGAGCCGGCCGGCGGCGTAGTGTGAAAGATAACGAAATAAGTAGTAATAGATACAGAGTTGACGACTCATACGATTAAATATCTTGGTTTTTACAATACATATAAATAATTAGTCATCAAGTTTGTACGGTGTGGATGCGGTGTGGGTGTGTGTTTCGGTACATAAACATTGTGTAACATGTGATACTCACACTGTAACCAAATAAACGTACAAAGCTGTGATAATGTAAGCTGCCAATGAGGTGTTTGTGCAACCAGCAGCCAACGTTGCAAATTGTATTTAAGAATATACAAAAAAAAGCCAAACATCACTGACAAAGCGATTTATAAGAGCATAATAATCACACAAAAAAATAATACAGCCATTATAAGACTCGAAGTGTCCAAATGGACGGTAATGTCTGCAGGAGGGGACGGTCAGCCAATCGTACTTCTCAATTTGTAGTCGTTACAGATCACTGCACGAATCCGTGTGCTTGGTGCCGGCCATCGCAAGCAGACCTCCAGGAAACTAGACATATATCTCTAGAGAATGTTTTCAATAACTGATTCGGTTTAGCGAGTCCTATCTATGCTTAAAAGTGTTCGACACAATCTTAAATGGTTAACACATTATTGTAAAGCAGTGCTTGCGGAAGCCTGCCATGTCTCCGAGGTCGAGGGACCTTGTCCATCTTTATTTTATCTTGGTAAGGGGTCAAGTCACAGACTATTCCATTTACACTACCACCAACACTAACAACACTAAGTTCTGACGGAATTTTGTGTTGTGGGTTCTAATCTACTAATTACGTACCTATCGTATTTAAACCCTCAAAAGACCAAAAATATTCGCAACTTACTCAGACATTCGATTTACGACAGGTATAAAACCCGCAACCCGCAACCCGCTTTTCAGTGGCTATTCGCCCACCGCCAAAGCTATCGAGGTTTTACCATAATTACTTCATCAGCAAACTCGCAAAAACCGTACCTGCAACAAAAAATAATAACGTATCAGCATAAGAGCAGTGACCATTCACAAATATACATTTTCATATCCAATCAAACCAAAAAAGTATATATTTAAAAAAGTACATTTCAAAACCGGTACCAGTAATTTAAATACGGGACAGATCGTCGTAAAAACCGTCGAGTGACAATGTACGCAATACAATGACCCGTGAGAACTGGCATCTATATTCGAAACGCAATAAAAGCGGCAATGTAAGTAGATATCCTTCGATGGGGTATAATCGAAGTTGTAAAAGCCTGGCAGAAAAACTCGTTAAGCGATACCGCGGAGCGACGAGATTTCAAGGGAATTATCGAAGTAGACGGAAAGGTGAAGCCAACATTTGTAAGCAGTGGTTTATTATACATCAAAGTGTATCCGAAAACTACGTGATAAATCTCAGAACAAGTAAAGTGCCATTACTAAATTGTAGGTAAAGGCAGCGTGGTTATTATTGCGTACCGTAGTGAGACTTTCTCTTTCTTCTTTAGCTGAAAAATAAATAAGATAGTATACGATACGATAAGAGAGTATACTGATTTGTAACGGACCAAAGCCATGAAGTGGTCTTTAACACTAATACTAGAAAAAAATTAAAAGTTTATCCATACTCAAGCCCATGGTCAAGTGCTTTTTAGACAAACGTCATCACTGCACCACCGGTTGTCATTCGCCACCGGTTGTCATATTGGACTGCAATATGACAACCGGTGGCTAGTGACAACTAAATAGTCGGATTCCGGGCAACACTCAAAATGCAAATACAATTCGTAAGCTGATAAAAAAAGCCGCATTTTAAACTTCATGTGTCGAGTTTTAATCGTAAACTTAATTAATAAGAGATCTGCGAGCTATTCAATAATAAAAAATGTAAGCGATAAGCCATTGTTGAAGTTAAAATGCCCAATAGCATTTAATTATTTACTTATATTAATATTAATAGCGCACTAAAGCAAATGAGTAATACACAGATAAAAAATATATATATTTATTCATAGAAAGGTACAGCTGGTACATGTTTTATATATTCTATTGAATTCACAGTATTAGTGGTTCCTGCATTACATAACACAGATATCAGAATATTATTATATGTTCTGCTGTTCTTATTAAGATTAGTCTGAACCCAAACACCTAGAAGCATATAATGTTAAAATAATGAAAGCTTCATGTCCTGTAAACGGCAGTGCACATCACAGTAGGGATGCACTAAAAAGAAGACTCGCCCCAACGTAGACCTCATCCTTGCCGATGTCTCGAAGTCTCGAAGACTTCGAAATTGATAATGAAATGATATTGAAATAAAAATGAATTTCAACTGAATTACAAAACAGGAGGATGAATTAACTGAAGTATTTAGTATTTAGTGCGTGAAGTTACTTCCATTATTTAGTTGTAACAATATTCAAGTCAACTGCAAGGCTACAAGTAGCTCCTACTTATCTACTTTACCTGTCATAGAGTTTGACAGAGCAATTCCCGCCATTTGCAAACACATCCATCAAATAGCCAGAAAGAAATAAAAATGTCTGACACTAAATTGTAACCTTTACAAATACATTGTGACGTTTTAACGACCATCTTAGGAGTAACCGATAAAATAGCAAAACGGTTATGATAAATACCGTGTTTGTGACAACCTGTGGTGACAACCGTCAATCAATGATGTTCGTACAACACGCTCCTTAGGTAATATGGCCAG
The DNA here is from genome assembly GCA_951394065.1 of Venusia cambrica. Lineage (NCBI taxonomy): Eukaryota > Metazoa > Arthropoda > Insecta > Lepidoptera > Geometridae > Venusia > Venusia cambrica. Next base: position 517,304 of record OX596037.1, on the reverse strand, counting down.
TACGAATCAATAGTTCGCTTTCAGCGATAAGGCCGTCCATTGTGCTCATACACTGTCACCAAATGTTTGTATTGTTAGTACATTAATTACTTGTAAAGTAGTTAAGTTGTTAGTTAGTGAAAAAAAACGAAGTTTAGGTACTTAAATTGAACTAAAAAAAGATATATATAAAAACTTCATTTATCTAATCTCTCTAAGGAACTTTGTTAAGCAGTATTTTTGCGTTGGGTTAGCTTTGACATCAAGGTCTACGATAAAGCGAGCCTTCCAGTTTGTTAACTAAAATTCTTATTTCTATTTAATACTATTTATTTTTTCCAATAAAACAAATAAAATTTCTATTGCGTGAGAGATAAAAAAAAAAAAACATAGCTGCATTAATAAATGAAGAGCAAAAGAGGTAAGTTCAGCAAATGTTGCACACGCATCGTAAAATGCAACACAGTGCTGGTTTCAAATGTACCCCATCGGGTGGTCTCCCTCCGAGGTTTACTCACAGCGGTAAGCAGGTCATAGTGGGTCCTTATTATATCTGAGCGAAGTCATGTCTAAAAAAAATATTATTAATAAGCAAAAGACACAAAGTAAAGTACAAATATTATTAATACAAGCAATGAGCTGTAAGTAAATATTAGATACTGGACATCTACACAAGGCCAGCTGTGTTGATTGGGGCTGGACCCAAACTAAGCACAGAAGTACCTACTATTTTCTGAGTACCCGTACAGATATATATTTATTTACATTGAATGTGAACAAGGTAGGTACATCATTTTATTAAAATAATGAAGATATTACCTAAATATAGAATATAAATTCATTTCTATCCTATGTAATTTCCTATAGCGTACACCATATCCATTTTAAATATAATTTAAACCCGTCCATTTACTTGTGGAAAGGACGATTCATACATCCTAAATGAATACTGCACACGCTTCATAAAAATATGTACATAGAAAGTAGATACAATCATCGGAAGACCATTACGTCTCAGGGCGTTTTTGCATTAATCCAGTTGATGGATCTAGTTCTGCACTAGATGGTCACTTGTTGTGTATGATATCTATTCTGCAAACACGTTCCAAACACCTGAATACATGTGAGTGCTAGATTGAGATACTGGATCGATTAAGCGGCCTAATATGGTTGCAATGGCAATGCGTCTTATGGCAGAGGCAAGCCTGTGATCACGGCGCTCCGCCAGCCTCTGTACCATTTGATAAGGTACTCGCAGTTCGGCGTTTATCTTACTGACGCTTTTAAGATCTGTCCTAGCGCAATTTTGAACGCGCTCAAAGAAAATGTATTAATTTTAAATAGTATGATCCAATCTTAAACATGTAACATCAACAGTCCGTTGCCCACTGCTCTCACTCGCACTCAGCAACCACGCCGGGCAGGCGGACCGGTGGAAGGTAATCGGATGAATACTTCAAAAAAACATCATAAATAGTGTGATGTTTTTTTTATTCACTTAGTCGTTCTAATTGAAACCATCACTAAATCACTCATAATGAATCGCTTAACTTGATGGGTGCTGTAAAACACTCACGGTGTGTTTTACATGGAGAGCGAGATGAGCAGCACCCAACGAGTTAAAAGCAGTGTCTGAACATTTAAGAGCATAAAAATACAGTTTTAGAATGTTTGTTTGTCTGTTTGTATGTGCACGCGTATTTCCGGAACGCTTTCCCGATTTCGATAGAATAGAATAGAATAGAATAGAATAGAGTTTATTTGCAACAACAATCAATAATCATACAAACATTTCCAGCAATAAAAAAAAACAAGAAAATATAGTAAGACAAGTAAATGTCGCTGCAAAAGGGTCCTTACTCAGCATAAAGCAGGTTGGACAAAGACAACCTGCGCTGATCTTCCGTAAGAACCGTTTCCATTAGCGGACAAAATAAACAAACAAGTTAGAAAATTTTAGAAAAAGCATGCAAAAAATAAAAATAAAATAACAACAACTATAACAATCAAATCATTGCATTTAAAATAATAATAATAATAATAATAAAGACACCAAACATACCTAGTCATAAATTAAGCAAATACGCAATCATCAAAAATTTACAAAGTACAAAATTTCAAAAGCAAGCGATATGATTTTCGATAATGTGTTCTGTATGGTAATAAAGTTCAATGGTAATAAAGTCAGCTAGGGACATATCTTTGCCGTGCTGCGCCGCCACGATTAAGAATCTCCATGTAAAATGACACGTCGTTTGTCTGTGAGACAGGCAGGAGAGATCCACGTTTACATGAATAACATGTATTTTCGGCGTACTATTTAATGTGCATTTTGATTAATTTTTATTAGAGTTCCGGGGCTTTCTTGACGGAACTTTCGATAGTAAAGATAAAAACAGCCAATAACAATACACCAGTGACTAAACAAGTTAATGTTCACCGACTGTCTGTATGTCTGACCATATTTAGACAGCTATTTGATTACTATCTTATTTCGTATCGACATTGGTGACCTTACGAATAATACTGAGAATCACTTGTACTACATACGTTTGACCGACTAGATTTCCTTTGTTTTTGTTCTCAATTATTAATAATAACAATATTATAATAATTGTTTTCTGCAAGCCCTAATACATAAGAATTCCTATCTTTTGTAATAACTTTTACATCATTTTAACAAGAAATCTCTCAGTTCTACACGCTTAAATATCGATTTAATGTCATCTTTATGATTTTTTAATCGAGACAATTATAACGATTCACGTTTCCGTTTGCACAGCGCTTGAGTATTTTCGATTTAATTAAAACATATTTTTTGCCGCTACGTCGCTTTTTATTACATTTACAGAGGTTCAAAAAATTTCAAAAGTGATACTACCCCGCCTTAATACCTGTCAAACTTTATATGCCCAATCTAGGAAGCTTCTCATGATTGACTTCTAGCTCCAAAAAAAAGGCGGTACATACAGTGAATAACAAATGTATTTTGGTGACAGCTGTCAAAATTACATCTATCATCTGAAACAATGATCTTGTCAATAATACATAAATCCATACACCCTCTATTTGTTTATTTATTTAGTGAATAGTAAATATTTAAAGAGTGCTTCCAATGTTTAGGTGAAACGTAGCACTGAAAAACCGGACATAGTTATATTAAACATTATACCAATTGATTTTTATATATATTGAATGGTCGATGAATCCTCTTAGGTGAAATGTAACGAGTTGAAATATGTTTCGGAAAGGCGTACCTAGTGAACCTATATGAACTTGGATATAATAAATACAAACAACATCATCATCATCATTATTATATATAATTAATCAATCTGATAGTGAAATAATTAAATAATGATATCATGATACCAAATTATAGTATTGTCGTCCAAAGTACATACCATATTAAGTTTCACTTCGATACGACAATTATTAGAAATAGGTTAAACTTGACTTCTAAAGTGTTATTACATGATCAGTCGCATCCCAAGCTAATAAAAGCATATGTTCAAAAAAGATCTTCTACAGTTGTAGATTTGTTTTGTCTCGACCTGTATATTTGTTATATTATATTTCACCACAAACCGAAACGAACTATTGATTGACAAAATATCTAGCCCAGGTGAATCGATCGCTCATACTCGTAGCTGTCCACAAACCGACAAGCGGCAAGCTGAGTGAACCATACTGCATACTTTATAGTTTGCGTTAACTTTATTTTCTATGGAGATGTGAACAGCGTCACCTAGCGGCAAGCTTACAAAACTTTTTTGCGAGTGGAGATCTTTTACCACTCCTACCATCTTTTACCCTTTTACTTTTAAAGTTGCGTTAGCATAAATTTGTGTAAACGACCAATTTTGACATTTATCGTGTAAATTACGTTAACTTTGTAGTTAAGTCATTGACTTGAAATTTCTAAGTGAAGAGGAACCGTGATTGTCTTGACTATTATTGTGCGTTAAAATGGATATATTTATTCACTCACGTCAATACTTTGCGCGTAGAATGATTGAGGTGGCTCATGCTCAAGATGAACTTGGTAGAATGATATAATTATATAATAGTATATTCGCACAGAATTCCGCAATAAATTTGACCCTACGCAAGACCTCTCCGAGAATGGTTTCCGTGATACATATGTTACAAATATATAAATATAATAAAAAAATATAAATTCGGCGCTCGGGCTGATTTCGGTCTCCATCGAATCGGCGTCAAAAAAAAGGAAGGTCCGGAAGGTCCTCTAAGCAAGGGAACCCAAAATGTCTACGTCAAAAAAAAAATGAAAATAAGAGCAAAACTCGTGATAGTGAATAATACACCACATCACATCACACCAATACGACAAACACGAATGCGTGTTCGTATGTTTGAATCGATGTTTTTCCCTTCTTCACGTCGCCAGTAAGTTCCCGTGGTATGGGGGGATGTCAAACATCCCCACACAAAACTGATTGAAAAGCTGCTGAACGGATGGAGAAGAAACTTTGCACAGATATTGTTCTAGACCAGGAGAAACATACTGTCTACTTTTAACCCCGGTAGCACGCGGGCAAAGCCGCGACCATAAGCTAGTTTAACATATTTCGCTCTATGATTTAAATTGCTTGTAATTGAATCGATTACGTTAAGATCACGTTCCGCATGCTAATGGCGGGACCACACGATGTCCGGATGTCGCTTTCAATCACCTCGCATGTAAATATGGTGTATCGGACGTTTTGACTAATGGCCGCTTTGATTCACGTGACTGCGACATTTTTCATAACCTTAAAATAGGAAAGGTACGTAAGTCATGATTATGAAACGTGATGTAAATGTTTAAAAATTATGTGAAAAGTTAAAAACAATTTAGTATAATCTAAACTAACTTATGTTAGTGCTAAACATGCTTCCATATCTAGGACCGTTTGTCGTAGTTTTACAGGAATTAATTACAAATACAAATTCACATGATTTCCTCACTAGGCTAAGCCTGTTTCGAGGAAAACTGTATAAAATATATGTCAAAGACTATACGATCTTCGGTTAAACTATTATTGTGAAGAAAAAAAAAATTGCATAATAGAAGTAAATTAAGTACGTAGAAGTTATTTTATTGACATGAGTATTCCTTCTACACTCTCAAAGGTATGAAAGTGACTCTTTAACATATCTATTTTTGATGTTGCAACATTTGACTATTTGATTAAATGTGCGTAATTTTATAAAGCTAATGAGACCTAAAACATAGCTAATTTTCGTTGAGGAGGAATATTTTCTAACTCTTCGCCGTAGTAAATATTGGTAGTCAGTAGTAGAATAGATTGATACGGGCAAGAAATAAGTGAGTTATGAGATGAAGTCCAATAGAGGAGAGTGGAGGAAGAAGATACGTTGTGCCGACCCTATCTGGTGTAGGGTAAAGGGAAGGAAGACATTGATCATGGGAAAAGGTATTGTGGTAGCGCTCCTTACATCACACAGGTGCCCAACATTTTGTTGTGTTGAATTCTAGTTACTTAGTAGTTACGTTTTGTAAAACGCGGTTCAATATTTGGACGTGCCTCTGACTAAGCTACCCCCTAGAAGGACTACTAGAAGTTCTTCAACGACCCACGCTTTGTGGTGAATCCCCAAAGAGGAAAAGTATGACTACCAAGGTTTTAATTCGTGCGTACTTTTTTTTTATCTTTATAACACAGAAAACAAAGTCATGTTCTGTGCATGAGACTACGACTATGGAGCGCGTTGAAATCTTTTGTGTCCAAATTTGATCCATCGATAGTAATCACAGTGGCTATGAAGCTATTACTAAAAAACAATGTCCGTCTATTGTTATATATTATATATATCCGTTTATTGTTATCTTAACTTATCTAGAATTTATTTGTTAATAAACTTAATCTAGACTTCAGTAGAGTACGATAAGTTTTCACAATCTGTAGTTAAAGTCTACCATATAATGTGTAATCACAAGAAAACCAGTAAAATGCTAAATCGGGCCATTTATCTGTAAAGAACAAGTAGCGTGCCCGCGGGCCGGTAATTAGCTGGTCCGGGGTTCGATTCCCGATCGTATCTCGCGTGTTCGCTTTTTGCACGAAACCGGCATCCGGCTGCCAACGTGGATATTTACTTATTGTCTTTCTTTTACATAGCTTTTAATGTAATTATCCGTCCATACCGAATCACCAATATCATACATTCGATAGTAATCGTGTTTGTTTGTTTGTTTGTTACTACGACTAAACGGCTGAACGGATCTCAATGAAGTCCAGCATGGATTACAGAGAACGTCATAGCCCAGTCTATTCAATAAAGCCAGGTGGTTCCCGAGTTGAACCGTTGGACTTTACCGTTTAACTATGTATCTACCCTTATTAATGAGTGAATGGAGTTCCTTCACCAAGACCCCCTAGCCCGATCCTCCAGGGGATCCCAGTAAACTCATCTGTTCTGAACCAGAATCCCCTTTTTAAAAGTAAATAAAGACAATATCACATTGCGTATTTATAAAGAATCCATCTGTTGGGTTCATGTCGCTGGAGGTACCTACATTTTTTAATTCAAAATACGCATTTGAATGTATACATACCGACACGGCGGTGAGTTCCTTTACCGAGACAAGCGCACGCATGTACTTTCCGAAATGAACTAACATGAATGGACACCATGCTTTATTATTGTTTGATCAAAACTGTAAGACAGCTGTATTGACATGGTAAGGTAGCGCTTGGCCTTCATCTTCCTATCTGTCAAGTACAAGGCCAAAGATGGAAGAGAAGAAGATAAGAGCTTCACTCGGAATGGAATCTTCAACAGTCTGAAGAACTGGCTATCTTCTCTCTCTAAATACAGGAACACGACAGTCAGAATTGTTGTCATGGCATCATACTTAAGTAAGATAGTGGTAGAAACCGAACACAAATCAGTACTTCCCTGGGGATCGAACCTGGGACCTCTGGGTCCGATACTGGTAGGACCACTAGACCACAAAAGCAGTTGACGATAAAGATCACGTTTCCATGGCAGGATCGCATGTACCTCCAGGTTAATCTACCAAAAATTACATTTCGAAAGGTCGTGTTTTTCAATCTACACAGTCAAAAGTCAAAATATTCATGTAAAACAAATTAAACTTTTTCTTAGATTTCCTGCAACTGCACTTACCCATTTTGACTCTATTCTTTAGCACATAAAGTTGAAATTGTTGTGAAGTTAGCAATAGTAGATAGTTAGGATAATGCTGAATGATTTTCGACAGTATGTACAGAGGATAGAGTAGGTTTTCCTTGGAAGGTTTAGCGTAGATACTGTTCATCCATCAATGATTCTCCACGCCAGCCACCTCCGTGATTTACTGGTGCCCTGGTACCGCTGCTAACTGTTCAATGGATATTAATTTGGTTTTAATAGGTTTCGTATTAGAACATGGAAATTGAAGTTGTGTGACAAATGATAGATGTTCCATTGAAGAAGGCAGGAGACGACAACATAATGGACAGTTAATTGTAAGGTATTTCACTGACATCAATGATTCGATGATGAAATTCCTATCAAAGAGCTGTAAAGGCGGAATAATGTCGTCAAGGGGCATACTCACCGAAGTACATTCTGTAAAATACGATAAACTCGCCCAACGCCTTCAAAAAGAGAATTCACAGAACCTTTCTGGAAAGGCACGCTCCATCTTATCCCTCGACTTCGACCTGGGCGACTTCGTTGCCCAGGCAAGCTTCGAGTTCCGTAAACTACTTCATTAAAACCTCCTCTGAGGCAATCGGGAAAATTGTGAAGTTTTCTCTTAACGTATTACATATTTGTATAGATTTAGCTTAGGTACCATCATTTAAATTCAACAATCTGTAAACCCACCAGTGGCTCTAACACACATCTTCGATTTCAACAAAAAACAATAAAACATAAAAGTTCATAGATAATGGCGGGTCATCGCATTGGTAATGGCACATAATGTTAGGGTACCGTACCCTCGGGCGACGGTCGGCCCAATTGGGGTCTGACAGGTAACTGGTGCGGAGGAGGGTGAGAGGAATTCGGTGAACTGATTCCGATTCGGTTAAAGTCGGGCTTCGTTATCAGATCATTGAAGTTCCACGATGAGTGAAGTGTGTAACTGAAGAGAAGATATATCGTGGTCGATAGTCTGTAGCCGACCACTGTTGGCCATTAGATTAAAACTAGATGCACGGCAGATGTATTGTAAATCGCAGCGATGACTAATTGAATGAATGATAATACTATATTGTACCGCGACCACCACTAAAAACTTACTAAAAAAATATATGAACTTAACCGAAATAACTCGGGTAAGTTCATATAATTTGAAGTTGGTGCCGCATTGCCAACATGTTTATTGTATGGCACCGCCTTCCAATTGTATATGAACTTCCTTCCTGAAATCGTACTCCTCATCACGAGGGTCGTGATTCCCCTGTAGGAGCAACTTGGTTCTGACAATGTTCCGCCAGCCTACATCTGGCCTTGGCGACGTGAAGAGCGTCATAAAATTTTACCCCTATTGTTTATATTTATATATATTTTTTTGAACTGTAGGGGCGTAAGTTCCTAGATCCTTATTTTTATGTTTTTAGTGGTGAAGTCGATTCCATTTTTTTTTCAAAATAACTTATTTTTAGCTTTTTTCGTTATAAAACCTACGACACCACGACGTCTACGACACCTTATTTGAGAGTCGTGTAAGGGTGCAATAATACGGGATTCTGGGAAATATTTAAGCAAAGATGGGAACGAAGATAATACAGATGACTTAAGGCGCGCTACGCAGCTAAAATCGCGGTAGAAACGATTATAAGAGTTGACAACGGCAAGCTGTAGGTGGCGCATGCGTATCGTAAATAAAACCTTTTGATAATTCTTATTCTGAGATCGCGTTGCTGGTAAGTAATGTGACCATATGATGGTACCTTAACTGGCACAGAACAAATAACTTATTTAAATTCGTCCTAATATTAATTTATTCTGAGTCTAGGTGTTGTCTGACCGCTGCGACATTACGATATTTTTTTCAGCTATTATGTTTTGAGCTTACCTTTAATGTGGATAGGTACCTGAAGTAATGCATATATAAAAAATAGACTCGTGACTTGTTCAGAAGTACTATAATTTTCCATTGGAAAAAGATTAAACGTCTAAACAGGGCCTTAGACAAATGTTAAAAATCGGTTCCTGCTATATATAGTGCACCCCTACGTGCACTGTAAGGATAATGGGAACGATTTTTCGTTCCCATTATTCTTTTTTTTTTATTTTTATTTAAAAGCCAAACTACTAAAACGATTTTGATAAAATTTCTATGGGACCAAGCTGGAATCATATCCTTTTTCTATTTTTACAGCGCAAATAATAATTAAAACACTAGTAACTATAAAAGTACAATGGACGGTTTAATCGCTTGAAAGATATCTCTTCCAAACAACTTTAGGAGAGGATAGTACAAATTGGTTTTAAGTGGTATTTGGCATTAGTTAGTAAGTGTGTTAGAGAGAAGCGAATGTTCATCTTATTATGAAAAACCCTTAGTTGCTGTTACGTCATTCGCGAACTAAGAAAGGGTTTATTTCTAGGCTAAGCCCGTCAACGGACATTCATCATGATCTTATTCTCGTGACTAATTTGACATACAACCGGATATGGTGGTTGGCTGCAAAACTTACGTTTGATGGCAGTTCTTCATCTATACCTCTTCAAAAAAATCCTTTGGCTTACTCTCGTGCAAGTATCTACTAGGATAGGAACAGCTAAAGGAAAGTTCTAGACCAGTTTGTGGTTAAATGCAATGTAGCTCTCAATGTAATTAGCTGGTCGGGAGTAGAATACATAGATATTGATCTGTGGTCGGGAGAACATTGACATAATATTAAAAGTAATTCAGTAGGCTTTGCCGCGCAGGCTCCGAACGAATGCAGACGAATACGTGCATACATTTACATACCGAAAACATTTCAGAACGGAAATTAATACATAAGTGGTGGGCATATAATATTTATATATTAATACGTTTTTTTAGTTCGTTTTAATATAAGTTTGCTTGCTTATGTTGTTACGTTATGTACAAACAAAATACGCAAGCAAGATGAAGAGTGTCTAAACACGCTCTCACAAACTGCCACCTATTTCACAATCCGACATTACGTAACATTAGCTCGATCTTTTTTCTATAATTACGCATAATCTCCGGGTACTTAGTATAATTACGTTAATAGAAAGTTCACTGTAGCTGGAACCACTTTCCTTATTAGCTGAATAAGGACGAGTAGTGGTTCTTGAGGTGCAGGTAAGACAGCCAGGCCGGCTCGGCCATACTCTTTCGATTTGTCAAGAATCGAGAAAATGTATTGTTTGAAATTTTTTTTGATGCCATTTTCTCACAAAATGTTGATCAAAACAGGTAATCCCATTAATATAAACGGTAAGTGCTTGAGTACGAGTACAACATACAACGAGAACATTAAACCGCCTCTGTGGTCAAGTCGTTCGCCCGCCGGTGTTACATGCAGAGGTCCCGAGTTAGTTTAGTACAATATTGTGCTTGGTTTGGATGGCGGTAAGACTTTGTTTAAGTCCGCCTGGCACCTACCACACCACCATCTTGTCGAAGTCTGTCGCTACAACAACAATTCTAAATTGTTGTATTCCGGCATTCAGAGGTGAGATCCTTCGCCAGTTCTCAGACCGTTGAGGATTCCGGGTGATGTGAGCTTCCACTTTCGGGCTTATGAAACCAGGTGAGATGAAGGCCAAGCGCGTACAATAAAAAAAACATACTAAAGTTTAGGTCAGCTGTACACCGCGACAAGTTCTAGCTATCAGTGCGATGGAAGAGGCTCACACCTCACCCGGTTACAAGTTGAGATATGGCCGAAGATGGAGGCGCACTTCACCCGGAATCCTCTACCAACTAAGGAACTGGCTATCTTACCTCTAAATGCCGGAACACATCAATATTACTAAGAATTTATTTATTTATAATTATTTAATTGTTATTATGGCGACAGAATTAGGTGAGATGGTGGTAGCTACCCAAGCGGACTTAAACAAAATCCTACCACCAACCAAACCAAACACAATATTGCTTCCACTAGGGGTCGAACCCGGTCTGCGACTCAGGATCTGAAATCTGATGTCGTGTCATTTTTCTTTTTTATATATACATATTATTTTTTTAATGTTCTTTAGTTTATTAAACTACGACCGGGACGTCGTTCAAGTCTTCCCCTGGAAACTTCCTTGCTTGGTGCACCCCTGCACTATGCTAGAAAGCTACCTTGAAAGTGACAATTCTCTAATGCCTCTGCTTCGGGCCGTGCGTTGATTGACAGTCAGTCAGTCAGTCAGCTACACGATTTCATATATTTTTTATTGATTATATTAAAGTTCACCTAGATATTTATATAGATAGAGTACATAAATTCATCAGGTAGGTACCCTGATGAATGTATGTAATCCTAGAATCGCTCACATTAAAACCAGCGGACATAGGTACTCGTACTCTCATGCATTGAACATAAGATAATTTGAGTAATTTTCACTGTACTCGACAATTTAGTGCAGTTGTCACAATTATTTAGATTTCTATTTACGTTATTCAATCGATTTGAATACCGCGGATGTTAGGCCATTCAAAGCTCGCTGGAGATGGTATCTGTGCAAATAGACGATTATCGAAGATAGGTACCTACCTATACTACTTACGTAGCAGGGTAGGTAGTTACGTAGGTATACGTGGGTCACGTGGGTCACGTGGGTCACGTGCGGTTGCTTTTTATAGTGAACCTTCCAGTATTTTAGGAAAGACTAGTTTCAATTATTCATAAACATACATATTATATTATTCTGTGGTTTAACGTAGCCTTTAACTGAAATTCACAATCTGTGCTACAATATTTAAAAGTTAACATTTCAGAATACTAACTAGACTACTTACCTTGACAAAACTGAAAATTGAAAATTGACAAAATTGAAACTCGATGTTAAATTTTCAACGTTTAACAAAAACACGGCCTGAAAATGTACTCGTACTACAACATACACATATAACCTACTTTCTTACCTTTCATTTGATACCCATAATGTAGCAATACAACATTTTACTATCCTAGCGGCTGGACGGATATTAATGAAGTTTGGCATGTACACAGTATAGGTATTTAATATAAAAATAGGTAATTTACCTATATCATGGGGAACATAAAACTACTTTTTTTGCAAGTAAGTACCACTTGGGCGTTTCCCCCACCTCGCTGGAAAAAGCTGGCTATGATGTAGTAACATTTACTCGGACTTTTTTTGAAAATTTTAGTTTTTTTTCTTATTAGATTACTGCAAAACTCTCAATTCGCAGTCCTCACAGCCCACTCCATAAAAAGCAGGTTAACGCAAGTTGTCGCCAACATGCCGACTTGTTAGAACATTAGCAAGTTATCTGCAGCAGTTTTATGGCGTTTTCTATTTATTTTTAAACGGTTATGCAAATTTAGGCGATACGTTTGAACCTCCTCGAATCGGAGAAATTAGCATTTTACACTCGTTTGCAGCTAGATTACGTTTTACAGCACAGCGCCAGCGCAGCGGTGGCGGATACGAGAACTTAGCGTGCCACACCCAATAAATTCCCGCGCAGGAACACAGATGGCGCTATTTAAACTCCAAACCCTTTGTCGAATTAAAAGTTATCGGTTCCCTGAGTCATATTTTCATTAATGTCTGTTTTTACTGCTGGCCGACGATTTCATCGGTTCTAAAATGTCCATTTTGACCGCGTTGGATGGTGGTAGGGTAATTTCGCACGATTGTTATTGCACGTTTTAATTAGGTATTATTTGAAGCTATGAACGGTTAGCTAATGGGTTTAATGAAATTATGTTATTAAGGCTATTGCTTTCATTGTTATCGTTTGCGTTTGATGTGGGAGGCCGTTAATGAGAATTCTAATGGCTTAGTGTAGTAAACTCTTTACTAAAGAACGTATGTTTTTTTTGTTATATGCGAGTCATTGTTTTTCCTTCGAGACTTTCATCATCATAATGTTTCCCACATCTGGGCTACCACTCCACAGTCTTAGAGGTTGAAGTCAAGGAAATTATCTCTTCAAGAATGAACATTTTTGAAGGGTGGAAGAGACAGTCTTCAAAAGCGTCTCCACGACAATCCAGTTCTTCAATCGTTGGCCCGGCCGCCGTGCCATGGGCTAGCCACTTCCAACCTATTATCAGAGATTAAAGAAATGTTCTCGAAGGTGTCATTATGGTGTTGTTTCCAACTCTTGGGAGCCCTTGATTGCCGGTATAAATAGTAATTTACTCTAATCTTTGACATTCCCATAATACTTCTACATCCTGTCGTGGAGTTATTTTATTTTATATTGTGTTTATTATTTTCGTGTGAAACAATTAGGTGCCTACGTTAAAATGAGTTCCGGACAAAGTAAACATCAGCATTTTTTTAATACGTGATTTATTAGCCGTCGGTCCAAAAAGCAGTACATCCATCTCGCATTTTATCGTTCGACTACTACTCAGATCGTCCATCATTGGATTTGACCATTTCGAGATTCGTCATTACGCAATTAGTCCATTTGGTGACTACCCAGGTGGGAGGGGAAAGAGAAATACAACAGATAAAATATAACATAGTAATATATCCTTTCAAAATATAGTCCCATCACAGTAGTTAGCTGTAGGTCCAATAAGCAGCTCGTCCAAATGGAATTTTGATTCCCATTTCGTCCAACACGTGTTTTGTCCAACACGCACTTCGTCTAACAGGCATTTTGAAATATTTCGTTCAACTACACAAACCATAGGCATGAACCGAATAAATTATAAAAGATTATATATAACATATAAATATATAATTTCAGAACAGTTTCCAGTCACATTACAATATAAGTGGTAGTATTTTCTAATAAAATAAAATAAATGGAAAAGAAGTTCCGCTTGTAATTAAAGTAACAGGCTTTTATGAAACGCCACCCTAAAGGACTGATAAAATTTGTTTGGTTTATATAATAGTTGTTGCATTTTAACGAAATATTTGTTGGGGCGAACTGCTTGTTGGACGAAATACGTGTTTGACCAAATGCGTGTTGACGTAATTTGTGCTGGTCAAAATGCCTGTTGGACGAAGTGCGTGTGGGACCAAACACGTGTTGGACGAAGTGCGAATTAAAATGACCGGCAGCTAACAAATCATACCGACACTGTCAAGAAACCCAACACTATACGGAAAGCCCGCCCTAACAGAATTTTACTAACAATAGTATTACACATAAACATAGAGTTTCATCGACGTCATTCTTCAGGCCACGTCAAATACCAAGGTAGTTGTAGTAAGGAGGCTCGCACGTCCTCGGCACACGTGTTCCCACCCCATCCCACGTCACCACGTCACCACTCGCCTGTCCGCGAGTAATTGTGTCGTTCTAATAGAATGGAGCTGGCAGGTGACAGGTGGTATCGACCTAAATGCTAGTCGCTCGCCGACAGCAGGTCAACTACAGTCCTCGTCTGAACCTTGACACGGGTTGGAACTTGGAACCACTACTCTAAACACACTATTGTTTTACTTTTGTGGTTTTATCCACTCTAGAAAAAGAACAAGACACATGTAAGGTAATGAACTACAATAAATAATGCTATTAGTAGTTGAGGTTGCCACCACTAATCTCTATAACCGATAAAACGAGACAAAACAGCGTGATGACTATAGGTAGGTACCTACCCTACTGTGGAGTTCTTGATCCTCACAGTAGGGTGAACTGTGACCACTGTCCATCACAATTACATTAGTTTTGTGGGTGGTCACAAAATGTACTTTTTTTTTAAACGTGTCGAAAAATAATATTCTGAGAACAAAACATCGTTTTACATTTACAAGAAAATTGCTTCAAAAGATAGCTAGCTAGTTAAGATCTAAGCAAACTTGGCTTGTAACTTAGGTTTTCCATATTTACGTAAGTAACTTATTTACCTGTCTTTGATAGATGGTATCGGCATATTAAGCATTCTTTAACTTTTTACTGAAAACGGAAGCGCCCTAAGTTTCTCTCAGGACTAAACTTCAGGTTTGGTAGCTGCTGTCAAAGTAAGCAACAAATAGACTCAAAGTTAGACAATGGTACTAAATCACCGTAACTTGGAGCACCGTATTGTGACGTCATAAACGGTATCAAACCATGAATTTATAATTTATTCAACGACTTGGTACTGACTTGCTACTTCGGGGAAACCCTTACTTTATCGCCTCGGGGCGCATGATAACGCCTGCCATTATTTTTATAGCAACCGTCGGTAATTGCTGCGGGTTATTCAACAGGTGCTTCGCATATTTAAGTAAGGCTTGATAGTGTCACAAATCAATTGTAATACCATTGTATAACTGAAAACTGTGGTAACCATGTTTTGTATTCGGTGATCAATGATAAGCAACTTATTACCTATTTGAAATGAAGAAAGATTCCCACTTTTTCAAATTCTGATTAGAGATCTAGGTGGAAGTTAATTAGCCTTCAAGATCCGCAGTCAATATTGCAACCATATTGCACCATCCCATTACCCAGTGGTAATGGGATACTGGGCAATGGGATACCTGGTCATCAAACTAATTGTATCGTCCTCAAATGGATGTCATATTAATTGTAAGATGTAAGTGAGTGTCGCACAAAGTGCCATCATGCTCTATTTCGACTTTTCTATTCGGCCAACCCGTCGCGGTTCCTTCATCTAGCTAGAGGGCATCAAGCCCAACACTACCCTAGACGAGGTAGTTAAGGTACCTACAATGTAAATATGTATCCTCTTAATTCAAAAGAATTTATAAAACAACCTAAACAACTCGACGAAACAAACAATGGATGTGAACAGAGACACTTGTCAACAACAAATACTGGAGATTCCAATCCGCGCATCCGGACGGCGGGCGTCGGCCAGAGCAGACGGACAGACGAACAACATAAATAAACTAGTGAACGTGATCTTGATACAGAATCAGTCAACCCGAAAAGACGTGTTCTAAAAACATAAAGTGGCTATGTATGAGTTCAACGTTTAAAGCTTGCAAAGCAAGCAAAAAGCTTGAGATGCAAATAGTGCAACTATGTGTATTCACATATTATAAACACCAAAACGAAATACCCGAAGCAATCGATGGTGTCTGAAAGAATAATATAGAGAATAGATAACTTTGATTCTAAAATGGTGACTCGTTAAATATTATAAAAGAAGATAATACAACCGCTGACAACGCTTCTTATACCGATTTAGAAGATGCAATGTCAGCTAATATCACCGATGAGCTCTGTAAAATATGTGATGGGAGAGTCGAGTGCGCACCGACCGCTATACTACTGATATCTCTGGTCCACACTCTATACGGACACCTTGGCCCCGAACCAGATTATTTTAGCAAAAACAGGCAGCGCACAAACTACGATGAAGATGAAGAAAGGAAAGCGAGCAGGTTTGCTTATATAAGTAAACTTCAAGAAGACAAGAAGGTGGAAGAAGAGGTTAAAGAATATGACTTTATCGTGATCGGAGGTGGGACGGCTGGCTGCGTTGTGGCTAGCAGGCTCTCGGAGAACCGGAAGTGGAAGGTAACACACAACATGACTAGTAAAGTATATTTCAGTGATTTCATCAGGATGTCTGTTGTAGGTGTTGCTGATAGAGGCAGGACCAGAAGAACCCAAGATGGCTCTCATACCGGGACTCACGAGTGAGTTTAAAGGATCTACTCTGGACTGGCGGTACGGAATGAGATATAAAAAGGGGTAAGAAATACAAACAGCACTATGCTAACCGATGGCATAACAAACGTCTATAATTATCATTGACGTATGTGACAATCACATCACAGAGTTGGACAGAGCCTTCACCGAAACTGAAGTCTCACCAAAATCACAAGCAGCAGGCTTGGCAGGCAACATGTCGATGCAGTAGAAGATTAGATATAACACAGAAGGAAGCTGATGTCCTTCTTTTGATACGATTCTTTATTCGGTTTAGAAAGTAATTAAATTTTTTATTTGTATTTTATACCCATAGTAACGGAATTCATATCAATTTTATCCAAAGGTTATCTGGATAGATCTTGGGGCTTGCCTGGGCGAGGAGCTTACGATGGAGCGAGCTTTAGCGCAAAAGTTGGCTATCAAAGGCATTATTTATTCATGAAACCATTCGAGCAAGTACGAGTATGCAGACAGTGAATATAATAATATTGTTGCGCAATCGTTATAGGTTTTGCCAGAACCGAGGAAATGCTGGCTGCGAAGTAGTCCAAGGAAGAGCCCTCGGTGGCACTTCCGTTATTAACGACATGGCCTACATGAGGGGCAGCCCGGCTGACTACGACGAGTGGGCTCTCAACGGAAACCAAGGATGGAGCTTCAGTCACGTTCTTCCATATTTCAAGTATTCAGAAGGAAACTACGATAAAGATATCACCAAAAACCAATTCTTCCATTCCACACAAGGACCCCTCGATGTCGGTAGATACCCATTCGTTGATGATAACGTGGATATTCTTCTCAGTGCGTTTAATGAACTAGGATATAACTACACAGACATCAACGGAAGGAACCAGCTCGGCTTCATGAGAATTCAAACAATGTCCTACTACGGAGAAAGAGTCAGTACATATACAGCTTTTATAGAACCAGTACGAAGACTAAGATCAAACCTAGATATAGTTACTGAAGCTTTAGTTACTAAGATATTTTTAGAAGAGAGCAGAGATATAAATAAAGCTGTAGGTATAAGTTATATTAAGAACGGTACAAAAGTTAAAGTAAAAGCAAATAAAGAAATAATTGTGAGTGCAGGTGCTATCGGCTCTCCAAAACTACTAATGCAATCTGGACTCGGTCCGAAAGATTACTTGGAGTACCTTGATATTAAAACTTTCTACGATTTGCCCGTGGGAGGCAATTTTCATGATCATCTATCGGTTTGCTTACCAGTTATAAAGCTAACAAAAACAAATACAGATGTTAAGTTTCCAGAGAAGCTCAAAGACATTACGCATTACTACGCTAAAGGCCTTGGGCCTTTATCGGCAAACTTCCAAGTAGTTGCATTTATTGAATCTACGATATCGGATATACTTGACACTCCAGATATTGAAGTAAGATTCAAAGGTCATGATTCAAACATGTACTACAACAATATAGACATGTGCGTATCGTTATTGACACCCAAGAGCCGCGGACAAGTTGTTCTGAATGCAACTGATTACTTGCTTGGTAAACCTTTGATTTATCCTAATTTCTTAAAAGACCCTTCTGATGAGAAGAAGTTACTTGAAGGTATTCATCAAATCGTGAGGCTTTTTGATACAGAAGTGTTTAAAAATGCAGCATTTGAATTTGACCCTCGACATATCTTAAATAACGAATGTAATGGGTACGAGAGCGTCACAGATGAGTTTTGGTCGTGTATCATCAAACACTTTTCTGCACCACTGCATAACTACGTAGGCACTTGTAAAATGGGACCGTCGAACGACCCAGAGTCAGTTGTAGATAGTAATTTAAAAGTTTACGGTTTATCTAACTTAAGAGTAGTCGATTCATCTATTATCCCTAAGATAACAAGAGGCTCTATTGCTGCTCCTGTCATAATGATAGCTGAGAAAGCCAGTGATATGATTAAAACATCTTGGTATTAAACTTTTTTTTATCTAAAAACTCTAACTATCACCGCTTGTTATAATAATGGCCTTTATTCTCCTTCCAATCTTTGATGATCATTTTGGCTCCTTTTTCGGCAATCATCATTGTCGCTGCCATTAAACCTCCTCGTACGTGACTTGGCATTACCGAAGCATCCATTATTCGTAGACCTTCAATACCGTGCATTCGTAGCTGAAAATCGACCACTGATTCTGTACTATTCTCTCCCATTCTACACGTTCCAATAGGATTATTTAAAGCTTTTGTATAATGTCTTGCGATGCAGTTCCATTGATCTCGATTGCTCAGTCTATCGCAAGGGAATAAATCTAGCGGAGCAAATTTTACTTCAGCCTTCTTCATCTCTTTTGTGTCTAACAATTGTAGTGCTATATCGATGCTGTCAACAAGGGTGTCTAGATCTTCAGATTCTTTTAAGAAATTTGCTTGAATTATAGGTCGCCCGTATTTTGGATTTCTTTTATTCAGCATAACTTTACCCTTGCTCTTAGGTCTCAGTAAAGTTGGATATATGTTAACTAAATTGTAGTACGACAGTGGCATGTTAGTTTCTTCCGCTGCGTGGACACTGACGTTCGTCAGCATGAATTTGTCGCTTCTAATATAGTTTCCTTCAAGTGCTAGTTCTACATCAGGCGCATTAACGTGTTCGTACAGTTGTAAGAATGCCGACAATTGGTTAATACCTCGAGAAGCTAGAGGTCCGCTTCGGTGTTCGAACCACGTCTTAAAGTCTTCTATAACCTGATTCTCGGTCACCGGTGCGACATCGCTCAGAGCGAATGCGAGACCACCGATAGTGACTTGGTCTTGATAGTTGTATCCTACTGGGAGGTTGACGATTGGCGTGATATTATACTTCCTCAGATCTGCCTCAGGTCCTATTCCAGACAAATGCAGCAATCTAACATTGTTGATAGCTCCAGCAGTAAGAATGATTTCTCTTTTAGCATACGCCGGTCGTTCTTTTCCCTTGTCGATTTCATATAGCACACCTTCGATAGATTTCTCTTGCTTGTCGATGACTATTTTGGTGACGGTTGCCCCGGTTATGACGACTAGGTTCTTTCTGTGCCTGACCGGTTTGAGGAAGGCGGTATTGGTGCTGAGCCGGGTGTTGTTGAAGACGGTGAACTGATGGCTGACGACCGCTTCGGGGATGTTGGTGTTGATGTCCATGGTGCGGAGGCCCATCTCCGCGAAGGCAGCCTGGAAGACCTCGATGTAGCGGTCCACGTGCTTGAACCGCTGGACGTGCATCTCGCCGCTGCGCGCGTGATAGTGTGAGTTTAGGAGTACATCGTAGTCACCTTTATAAAAAAAACATATAATTAAATAGCAATAGGTGAGTACAGTACGGTTTTTGCGTATTTTCCTCGTCCCTCAATGTAATGAAAATCGAGGAAAGTGCGTCAATATCATGGCGATTGCAATCAGTAATAGTCATGGCAACAGGTTCTCTGCTACATAACGGAGCTGAAGGGAATCAGAGTATTAAGGAGGCAATGCACAATACACCCTAATTCGGAACGACAGAGATAAGAAAAAACCCGCCTTCGTTAAAACGTGTATTGGGAACGAAGACTTATTTTTACCCGACGTCCCTAAAAAGAAGGATCAGTATTTTTTTAGTTTCTTAGACCTAAGAACTATAAGTTATAAACAGATTTGAAAATTCTTTTTTCGATCGATATGATCGGTAGGTCACATTCTAACCAGACAATAGCAAATCATAGATATCCGCCAATTGAGGTTTGATTTGTAAGAATCTTTTTATATAGATAGATTTTTTGGTTATATACATATAAATGTTGGTTTTTAATCAATTAGGTAGATGTGGGTTCGATTCCGGCTCAACACTTGCCTTTTTCGTGGTAAATCGTGACTAGTACAAGAGATAAAATCGCGTTTATGTAAAATATTTTTTCACTAAACTGAGTAAAATAAGTTTCAACATACTGAAACCTGTCTAATTATTCGAGATTTAAGAAAAGTCGGTTCCATTTTTTCTAAAAATAGCTGATATGAAAATGTACGCAATGTTTATCGTAGCCCTGACCTTGTTGTCTAACGTATCCGTAACTCAAATATTGACGGGAGTTTTTGAGTAATCTTATGTACAAGGCAAATAAATTAATGAAACAGTTTGTCAGTTGCGATTGACATATACATATGTTACTTTGTTCACTGCAGGTGGATACCTACCTCATTCCAAAAACGTTCCGAATGACCTAACATATTCAATTTATATACCATTACAGCAACTAGGTGAAGTAGGTATTACACCTACTAGCTTGTTATAATGGAACGCTAAGTAGGAAGCACACCTAATCCGTCTAAAGAAATTTAATTTAATAATAATTGATCCTTGCTCTTTGTTTTAGTTGTCGTTAGTTGTCCCCGTCCCGCTGCGGTCAGGCAAATTATAGAAGACTTACAGTACTTGCCCGGCATAATTGTATACATAGGTACACGTGGGACAAAACTGCATATACGTTATTAATCTGAATATAGAACAAATCAGACATAGTGATATCTTATATAATTCATAAAAAAACATGGCTGCGACCGCGACTACACTGCAACGCCAGCTTAGCATCAAACGGTGAACTGAGTGAAGTAGGGATGGGGAGACATTTCGGTCGGTCGTCGACAAATAAATACTGACCGAGAAATACTGCAGTTTGACCACGGCCTTGAATGTTAACACAGCCTCTGATAAATCTTACCGCTCAGACGGGTTTTGTGCCGTTTTTGAACTGATTTTTGGGACCATACCGGCACGATACAAATAAAAAAGTTTGTTCCACTTGAAACCTCTGGTTGTGAAAGTATGGACGAGAAGTAGACCCACTTTAACACTGCCTATAACGACGTCTATAAAGTATAATGTATCAGAACTTAACCTTTGTCAAAGTAACATTTTATGTATAGCTGTTGGTGATCCTATTATAGTATGCAATAAAAAAAACATTAGCCAATACGCGCTGCTTTATAGAACTCATCCGTGACAAGCGTCGCGGGTACGACGTAAGACGTAACTCAAGTCCGGGAACTTACCGTTATCCTCAGAATGTTTAAAATACTCCAGCAGGTTCTCGTACTTCCAATCCAGAGACGCCATCGCGCCCTTGTGCCATCCATCGTAGTCCACCTTTGCCCCTCGAGTGTACTTCATGTCGTTGGTCACGCTGGAGCCTCCCAGCACCTTCCCGGTCTTGACCTGATACCAAAACTCTAGCACTGACAAACTTTTACCAAATAATTGAGTTACAATATATTGTAGGCCATTTTGGACATTGGCATAAACATCGTAAAAAAGGGTGTAAGGGTTCCTTCAGACATGTCAGAACTAAAACTACATTCCAACACCCAAACATGTGGTCAAGTACAAATCGCGTGAAAACGTTAATTCCCCCGTTCCGTATGACATTTTGCAGTAGCGTTCAACTGCTGTTTGGAGCCATTCACACTGACTACTGTTAAGAGGTATTTTAGCAGTTGTAGCACTGCAGTATCCTCACCTACATGAAGATCGTCAGGGTGTGTTGACTAACAAGCTTGCTCAACATTATTACGATCATTCAAGCCAGGCCGAACGTAGGTATCGGTAAGGGCCAACATTTTACACAGGATTTTACAGTTTGCTAATCAATAACGATGCCTTGGTGTCACTTACGAGGAAAACCCGCATTTTCCCGTAATTTCAACTCATGAATGTTTTGCAAGTAAAATACACAAGATACCTCACAAGAGCCACTGGCCCTGGAAAGACAGGAGTACCCATTCCGCTCCGTGCGGTAGTTCCACAGGATAGGTCGGTACTCCTTGGTGGGGACTCCTGGGATGTCGTAGTCTATGTTCTCGTTGTCTCCGGACTCTAGTAGGAGAATCTGGAAAGTTTATCGACAGGGTTTAGTGCTTGAAGCCCAGCGTGCATCACTTGCACTGGGGTTGGAGAAGCAGGTATATAAGGTGTTGGTATATTTTTCAGTCAGCCTCATCTAACGTGTACTCGTATGTATCGCGTGTGTGTTCGTTCAAATAAGGCCGGTTGAACTCGATGAATGGTATAGGCCAAATGATCGCAAGTGTGGGCAGGTCATAATGCTTAAAGAACTGTTTATCGCTGGGGAGTGAGGAGACTGAGGAGACTCTCAAGTGTCTTCTCCATGAATCGACGTTATGAAACTGGAGTACAGTGGTCTTATCTTGCCGTGTTAGCCGACCCCTTCTATTCAGCCCGCGGATGTCGTACAAGCTGACTAAGGTTTCTCACCAGAAGCGGGCAGCAGTAAACTTTTGTGTTTTATCTAACACCTTTACCACTATCACCGAACCGTGTGGTTCGATGGCCAGGTGGCCAAGCGTGGTGATTATGGCAAAAAAATCTTTAGCTTTAGAGCTGTTGATGAAGATGAAGATGCTATTTTTTTTGTCATTTGGAGGAGGTACATTTCTGAACGGACCTTCCAATCAGAGACGGCCGACAGCCGGTTCGCCAGCACGCATCCAGCAGTGCCGCCTCCGATGATGATGAAGTCGAAGACGCTGTTCCTCAGATCCCGTTCATCCCCCTTCGTCTTCGTGGCTTTAGAGAACAGGTCGGGCGCTGCAGACGCTGACAGGAGCAGCAGTAATGGGGGCAGGTATATCCTGGGTGATACGGGTTGAAATAATCACATCAACAGCCCGATAAGTACAATGTACATAGAACGAGATACCAAGCGGACTATATTTCTTAATAGGTTACCCTTGGAAATAAAATCAATTCGTGGGCGTGTTCTTTTTTTGATGGCATTCATTATTATTTGATTGTTTTTGACATTTCGCATCAAAATTTTTTTTTTTTATGGAATAAATATATTTAAAACTGAAGAGTTTTACTAATCTTTACACTTGAAAGGGAAACACAACATAAAACTCGGCATTTCCTTATATCCGATCGGAGTCTGGTCGAATAATATTTATTATCATTCAAATATTAACATCAAGCCTTGCCCAAAGATGTAGGGGTTTTCATAAGCAACCTTCCTGTTACACATTTCAGCTAGGTACCAAATAAATAAATACCTACCTATTTTTTGTTCCTTCCTAAATTAGAATCGAGTTAAAACTGGTGTTTTCCTGTTAGCTATTTTCACAAGTTGCCTCTAGACGTCAGCGGCTACCAGCTGGAATGTTAGCTATTTATTACTCGATTGTTATTTATGACCGTCTGCAGTTTCATAATGCTGGCTTTTAGCGCACTGTGGAAATTAGATGTTTCGCGATCGAAGCATATTATTTGGTAATTATTATTTTATAGAGTCCCTGATACAGAAATTCGCAAGCGCAATAAGGTACAGGACAATTAAGCGAGAATATTAAGGCACTAATGGAGTCGGGCAGGACACGTGGCCAGTCGGAGACAGTCCTCACGGAATGGTGCCCTCGAGAAGGGAACAGCAGTGGGTCGTAGCCACCAAGATGGGTCAGCGACTAACTCAAATGTGCAGGACGTTAGAGTTGGACTGGCGCAGGAAAGAGAAGGTGGTACATGCGAAGAGTGGCCTATGCCCAACAGTGGGTTGAGACAGGCTTCACGGGATAATGATGATTATTGGGTAATAACCGCGGCTTCGTACCTGACATTCCGAGCAATAATAATAACATATACATTTTAATATTAACCAACTCAAGCAACAATAATCTGTTATCGACAGTGTAATATCTACTGCGATCAAAGAGATTTAAAATATGTGAAAATTGAAGTCTTGCAATGAACATGAACAGTTTTATTTGATTTTACCCGATCGCCTCAGAAGGAGGGTCATATTTTCAAGAGAACGTATGCTGTTTGTCCATATCTGCGCCTTAACGGTTTCATGTATTTTGAAATGTGAGTTGTCGTTTAGCTTTTCTAGATTGGCGGAGTCACATGGGCTATTACATTTTAATGTGGGGGTCAGATCAAAAATAATATCGGGGGAGGAGAAAAAACACTATTACCACAAATATGGGTATAGTCTGTTAATATATAATTATTCCTTATTCTTGAAAGGACGAGTAACATGTCCTTTCTAAATAATATATTTATAATACATAGATACAGCAGAACCCTCGGGTAATTTATGTTCATTTCGATTCTCCACACGCACAGTTACTTTTTTTCTTTAGATCTGAACCTTTATTTAATTTCATTTTCAGATTTGACTATATTTTACCTTATTTTTAGAATCATGTCAAAACATTTTCGTTGCATTTCAAGTGATCTCACTCAGTCAGTGTTAATGTTGTAACACGTGTACGATTGACACAAACATTCAAAAATCAGCTGAGTAATATCAATATGACACAAAAAATCAGAAATTGTGTCAGGACCCTCGTGGCCAAACGCTCTAACCATCAGATGGTTAGAGCGTTTCCGGCTTTAAATTATTTTTTAATTAAACCTTAATCGCCTTTTAATAATAGCATATGAAACAGTCCACTGTCTACCAACCTTCCATGTGATAGATAGACAGTTCACTTGATCGTTCTGAATCGGCCGGGACTTCACTACGTTCCAAATCACAAAATACATTTCTAAGTGCACCCCTACTATAGAAGGAGACTGGAGAATTACAAGTCTTTGTAGTAACTCTGGTTTGGGCTGAGGCTGCTTGATTGTCAGTCAGTCATTCACCGTATACTTAAATATGATACAGGGTGCCTGTTGCCTGCCTAAGGTCGGGACCTCGAGTTGAGATCCACGTCATCTAAACATATAAAATGATCGTGTTGCCGAGAGACACTTGTATATAAAGTTAATATAGTGATGCTTTACGAAAGCATTGATTTCCCACGGGACGACGGTAACGAAGACCTGCACCCCGATTCTACTAAACCAATCGCTTCACTATGACAATGGTATCGTCGCAAAAAGGGGCACTATACCTAAGCACCTGCCTTTTGCCGTTTTAGTAGAATCAGGGCCCCAGCCGTTTCAATAGTATCGAGATACGATACAGGGTGCCCACTAACCTCAGACCGAGATCCATGCTGTAGCTGCGACCGACGCACGCGCAATGGAAGTGCTCGCTTCAGCGCGCACCTTCCTCGATCGAAGGATGTTGCCCAACGAAGGATATCTACACCTGCAGACTGGTTTCTAACGAGGGTATACGCGAGGTTAACACTATTATCATCTACCGCAGTCGGCAATTACCACTCACGATAGACTTGTGTCTCCTACGAAACTGGACATTTCCGTCCTAAGCATGATAAGAAGACGCATTGCTTGCGTTTGAAGCTGTAGAAGGTAGGATTATAACGTGTGCGTTCTCCCAGCGGAAAATGACGAATTTAATGAGTTTGCTTTGCTAAATAATTAGTTAGTGACGCCATGTATTTGTGTATGGTACTTTTAAATTTGTGCATCCAGCCGTTTTTGAGATATTTGAAAAAAACTGTTGCCGCTGGCAGAACGCTTGAAAACGTTCTCCCAGCGGCATCTTTTTTTCAAAGTGGACTTACATGAAAAAAAATATGTCATCAGTAAGAGTACGATGCGAGGTTAATGTGTATGCTAAAATAAAATTTGTGCAGATTATGGTTGCTGAGATATTCAAATTTTAGACGTATAGTTACGATTTTGTCTATATACGTTGCTACCAATTTGTTTATTTTGTTTGTGAAAACAGAACTAATTATTATTTTTTTAGTTTATTTTAATTAAAACGGTCAGAACCAATAACAATATTTATAATTAATATTTCATGTTCTAGCACTTCGAAGAATGATTTTAGACACCAACTTTATGCCTTAATATATGCCTTATTACTGCGCACACAAACAATATAAACAAATTGGTAGCAACGTGTATAAAAAAAACGTAAATATTCGCCTTACCGCTTAGGAGATTCAGCGACAGGCCAAACTCTCCCAGGGAAATATTGAATATCTCAACTCAACAACCATAGTCTGCACAAATTTTATTTTAGCATACACATTAACCTCGCATCGTACTCTTACTGATGACATATTTTTTTTCATGTAAGTCCACTTTGAAAAAAAGATGCCGCTGGGAGAACGATTTCACGCGTTCTGCCAGCGGCAACAGTTTTTTTCAAATATCTCAAAAACGGCTGGATGCACAAATTTAAAAGTACCATATATATTTACACGGCTTCACTAACTAATTATTTAGTAAAGCTAACTCATGAAATTCGTCATTTTTCCCCTGGGAGACGACACGCGATTGAAACCGCCCAGAACATCCTTTAAAAGGGTCTTGCCATAATCGACCTCGTGCGATCTCTTGGTCGGCTTTTATGACACCCATGGACTGAGTTGAAGGGGTCAATTCCAAAACCGCGACACTTCAAATGTAAATTGGTGATAAAATATATTTTTTTGTGTCTTGTAGGTACAATACAATATAAGTACGATCAAAGTTTATTTTATAAAAAAAAAGATAATTAGGCGCCATTTTGCTAACACACTCAAAAATAATGCCACGAATTTTTGCCGATCTTTGGGTACTCTGGGAATAAATAAAATGCAGTGGTATAAAATAACATTTATTTTGATGATATTTTTTTTAATATTCTTTAGATACAACATTTCCTTCCACTTCGTTCAGAAGAGAACTATTACATAATCAGCTTTTTAACATAATATCAATCTATTATTATAATCGTATCTACATTCAGATAGGATAACAATGGCGATGACGGATATTTAAATTTAATAGAGTTTATTTCTGAATAAACAATTTAATAATTATTATTGCAAAGTAACTTCGATCCTTAGTACACGAGTGTTTTGAGAATGAGTTTTTCCACGATCCTACCTCGTGTGTGTAATACAATTAATAAAAAAAAGAGCTCAATAACTTCCTACTTACTATAAAATATTCGTTATTAATAACAAAAACAGGTCTTCATCGCGTACCTTTTTTAATCTCGACAGTTTGGACCGTGTAACAACAGCCGTGGTCACGGGTAGACTGGAATAAAAAAGGTACGCGATAGAGACCCGTTTTTGTTATTAATTATGTATAATAATCGCGATTTATGATTAATAAACGCTATAAAATATTCCTGCCGTGAAATACCTACGTAGCAACAAAACATTACTGAGTACTGCTTCTGTACAAATTGCTAAGGCCGACGTTTTGGAAAGTTGTAGGTAATGTTTTAGGGTTCGGACCCTAAGCGTGCCAACGGGATTATATTTCTAAACCATATCGAAACACACCTATAGTTAAAGCCTTCGCTGTCCGTCCTTTCGTCTGTTTGTCGGCGTATGTCATGAACTGTAAAAGGTACAGTTGACATTTTCGCCGAAAAAGGGAAGTAACGTGATTTTTATTTTAGCTCTTATCGAAAACGAATTAAAGCTTAATTTCCCAAAAATGGTGTGATATACCTTAATGTACAAGATATACAACAAATTTACTAAGCGTGAGTGAGACACACACGAATACTCCAGAATGAAATTAAATGTACTGATACCAATATGTTTTGTCTTGTAATGTGGGCTGGAAGATGGAGCCCTCGGTGTGCGTGTCCAACTCGCACTCGGACAGTTTATTTTTTTATTGGCAAAGACAAGCGGCTGATCACCAGCTCACTTGAGGAACGGCTGATCACCAGCTCACTTGAGGAACGGCTGATCACCAGCTCACTTGAGGAACAAGTAATACGTGGCCCCGACATGGAGCATGCTTGTCTAGGAGGAGCCTGTCGTGTCACCTGCCTGGTGCATGACGATTCTTTTTTTTTATTTATTATGATAGACCTACGTTAGAGCACAATCTAGCCAGATGGGGAGTGAGGCTGTGACCTGCGATGTAGCACGCCGCTAGTCTAGAAGACACCTATTCACTGTGGCCTTGAAGAGGCCCATATTTCCAGGGAAAACAGACGACGCAACGTATTCCACTTATTAGCCGTACGCATGTAAAAGTGGAACCAAAGCGTTTAATACGGATGGGACACTACACGAAGGTACCTATAGGATATGTAGGTGAATATCACCATTCATTACAGGTAGGGATGTTTCGGTATGGCCTGTGGTAGCGAATCGTGAATAGGTATCTAGCTGTCAATTTTTTATCCATAACAATGCTTTTGAATAGATATTTGTTTTTTATTTAGTACACGTAGTTGTTTAGTACTATTGCTATGTGGTTTATTAACAAACTGACGAAAATCATCAAGATATTTAGACAATGGCAACTAATGTAACATCATAATCACGACAACTCACATTAAAACCTTATTATTTTAAAAATATACTTCAATCACCAAATCTTGACCCTTTACTCATTGATCCAAATTCGTTTTCTTTTCAACATTCTCAGACTTTCCATAAAATTCAGTCAGCCATACTCATATCTAACAGGCCAAAAGTTTTTTTTTCAAATATCATATTATTGTCTATAACATTTTTATTACTTAACTTACTAAGCGTAGTAACTTAAGTGATAGGCACTCATTATTTTATAGGTACCTACGTTAATTATCTTACACACTTTTTATAAAAGGTCAAGGAACAGAGAGGATAACGTACAGTATTGGTACCTTAACAACCTGTTTTTAAATATGTGGAATACTTATTTTGTACTAGTCGTATATACCAAAACTTATTTCTGATACATTCTGTTGACTGTAATTATGCTTAAACAGGAAAACCTTCCAGATGATACCTACCAGGGTTAAAACAATAAGATGCTTACCTGCCGCTAATAGGTTATATAGCTATTCAATATATGTAATACAATGTAAAAGACCTAAATAAAAGAACAATTGATGTTATTTACAATTAATCAAAATATAAACCAACCAAAATGTAGCTACCATCCATCTGTGATCTACAAAAGACAATAATCAATAGAAGTATTATTAGTTATGAAGTAGGACAATGAGACTTCTTATGAATAGGTATACTAATTGTTGTTTTGTATATCATCAGTTTAGTACCTAGGTAGGTAGGTAGGTATTATGTGGAGGTTGTGAAAATTACCTCCTTACTTTTAACTCTATTTATTACGTAACTACAATATCGTTGATAGTCTAAAATAATTGATGTGATTTTTACCCCTTCGTATAAAATGATAATATAATTAAATAGTGAAGTTATTGCATTGAGATTCATTATACCTACATGTTGTTTTATATAATAATAGGTATATTACTATAACAACAA
The DNA here is from genome assembly GCA_951394065.1 of Venusia cambrica. Taxonomy (NCBI): domain Eukaryota; kingdom Metazoa; phylum Arthropoda; class Insecta; order Lepidoptera; family Geometridae; genus Venusia; species Venusia cambrica. Next base: position 487,429 of record OX596037.1, on the reverse strand, counting down.
ACACTGATTTACAATCTTTGTAACCTGAATTATAGCTGAACAACCTGTTCCACGATCACTCGAAACAATCAACACCCCACATACAAGCAAGCATTATACCTACTTTGGCAGACATTTACACATCTTGAATCTGTTCTTAGTTATTTACCTTCGAACCTTTTCGAGTATTAACGTATCGCACAGAGTGCACAGCGTGAAGCTCTGCTTCGTGGTAAACGAGGTGACCCTGGGCTCCGGGGAGCAGCGCAGCTTGTCGCGCACGCAGCGGGCGCTGCTCTCCATGAGGTATCTCTTCGCGGGCTCCGTGAACGCACCCGCCTCGTGCAGCAACTGGTGCTTCCCCATCACCAGCACCGCATCGTACTCCACCAGCGGCAGGAAGCCTTTGTTGTTCGTGATGAAGCAGTTCCCGCATCGTCTGGACGCGAACACATCCGCGCCTTCCGAGTCCGTGAGGAGTTCCGAGTCCGGGGCGAACAGAAACATCACCGCGTACTTCCCGCCGCCGAACTGGAGCTCGTTGGTAACGAACGTCACGGGAGACTCCGGTGTGATGATGTGCGAGATCACCAAGTACACCATCAGATAACAAAACGCAACGCACACGGATCTCTGCAGTCTGTGCACAACGCGGCGGGACATCGCGAGCGCATCTCGCGGTCCTCGCCACACGTCCGCTGGCAGCGCCGGCCGGGCCGCGTCTGAGCGAGCGAGACAGACAACGGTCGATACCCCCGCACCGACATCGCCGTCAACACACAACCGACCTTAACCCCAGGGTGTAAAGTTCAGATTTTCGTGCAGTTTTTATCGGTAGGGTACACCTGTGTGACAAGTTCCGCCATCGAAACTGGATCGCGGTGACGTCATCGCCTTATGGCGCCGCCGTAAGGTCGATAATGACTAACTTTTTTATTGAATTCACAATTGGCTTTTCACTGCGGACAGATGACGATGACGCGATGTTACTCTGGCTGGGTCCCAGTCTGGGAGTTGCCGACAATTATACCACTGCCAGGGCCACCTGACCCTGGCTGGTAGACCTTGTGTGCGTACTGCTGGCGGAACTGTGTCAAATTTAATGATTTCAGTTTTATGAATAATTACTGCCGTGTGTGATATTTTTAAATTTGAGCTGGACATTCAAAAGTGTTTGGTGTTAGGTTTTAGTGCTTGTGCTTTCAGCGACAGCTGAAACATTCATTGGTTTGCGACAGAGGTAAATGTGTGTACTAAAATGAATTTTTGTGTCCTTTAATAGATGAGATATTGAAGATTCTGAATCGAAGCTGGGAGAACATTTGCCTGCTCGCTGGACAACCTAAACCTTTAGTACAGTGTTAACGCACATAGTTAACAAGTAATAAGAGTTTTTTTTTATTATATTATTATACGACGGGTATGCACTTGGCCTTCATCTCACCTGGTTACAAGTTGAGATAAGGCCGAAGGTGGAGGCAAACTTCACCCGGAATCCTCAACAAACTGAGGAACTGGCTATCTTACCTCTTAATAAATAATAATAATAAATAAATATTACAGGACATTAATTTTACACAGCGCCATCTAGCTTAATGCCGGAACACAACAATTTTAGAATTGTTATTATTGCGACAGAATTAGGTAAGATAGACAAAGCTAGCCAGGCGGACAAAGTAAACAAAGTCCTACCACCAAACAAACCAAGCACAATATATTGTACTCCCCATGGGGATCGAACCCGGGACCTCTGGATCTGAAATCGGTGGGTTGAGTCACTAGACCACAGAGGCGGTTAATAAGTAATGTAACATTTTTGGGCTTAGATTGATCAAGATGAACTAAAACATATGCCAAAAATGTATCGAAGTTGAACCCGGTAGAACTCTGTTATGGGTTACACTCATATTATGTTGAGCATAATTTTAAGTACATTACATAATGTAAATTTATCTGTTTTGCACAGAAATATTATTAAGAGTTTCTACAATTATGTCTGCATTTTAAAATGACCACTGGTCCTATTCCTACTGGTGGGGAAGTTATGATGTTTTCCATTTTGCGCTTACATATTCGCGATCGTTGCATCTTATTTTTAGGTGGTTTTATTTGAATGACTAAAAATGTGATCACATTTAATTATTTTGACTTTTGTTTAAGCACTTTGACTGAGAATGATGAGGTCTGCGCCAACATTTATATTATACAGTGAACAACTATTGATAATGGTAGTTGTTTGTATACCTACCACCAGATAAGAACGCGCCGCCGCCATTGCCGTGGTTCTGAATTCCGAACCTAATGATGGTGCATTCGTTCTATAAATCACTCTCTTATCGGGAACCCTGATTAATGGCGGGAATATTATTCCGTTTTCAAAACTTACATGAAGTGTCTTTTTTAAACTTTCGCGATTATTTTAATTCGAGAACCGGGTATTTTTCGCGTATTTTACCTATACTGTACTTAGTATAACTGTACTTAAACGTAATGGCTATGAACCGCGTAGGTGGTAAAATAAACATGGACGCAAAAATAGACTGACTGAGGCTAGTAGGCAACCAGCGTTTTTGCCTTATGTGAAAGGGGTGACGGATAAAATTGGAAACATCCTACAGAGATTTTCAATTAAGTCGGTGTACACCCCACTCACTAAGGTTGCTAAGCAGCTACGGACACCGAAGGATGTTATGCTCTTGCAAGTACCTGGTGTGTATAAGATCGATTGTAGCTGTGGTCGTTCTTATGCAGGACAAACGAAGCGTACTATAGCTGAACGCGTGAAGGAACACATAGCCGCTGTGAGGTCGCCAGGTCAACAAGTCAGCTATCGCGGAGCACTTAGTGGACTCAGGTCCTAATCACTGGATAGAGCTGCAAAACCCGAAAGTGATTTCCAATGAGCGGCATTACTATAAGAGGATGGTTCAGGAAGCGAGTGAGATTTAAAAATATCCTAATTTTAATCGCGAAGACGGTTTCAGACTCTCTGCCTCTTGGAATCCAGTGGTAGCACGGTGCACTAGGTGTGATCCTAAGAAAAATTGTGTTGATACTGTCAGTGTTGTTTGTCGTGCTAGTGTGAATGTGGCCTATTCTAATAATCAAGACCAAGCTGAGGGTAGTTGTTAAAAACGCCTTCACTTCTCGACGGTGGCTCCAAAGTTCCAGTCTGCCCGCGACCACGGCTGGTGCAACCCTGCCGAAACGTCGGGATAAATAAATATAGGTAAAATACGCGATAAATACCCGTTTCTCGAATTAATATTACATCATACATACTTGATACATACATACACGTCACTCCACAACGATAATTCTGTCCATTATTCCGTATACAAATGTTGTACGAGGCGTTTATGTAGGTACTAGTAAAACGTCATAGATTTCGTTTTCATGCGTCATCATTTCTTAGTTCACCCCTACACTAGTCACGAGTGTACTTGCTCGTTTCGTGTGGGCTGTGTGACAACCGGTATCACACTTTACGAGCCGCCATAATATCCGTCTGGTATGGCTCTTAGTGACTATTAAATGCAGTACCAATATCTGTCTACTATCGGGACTGACGGCGTCCCTCCGAAGCACGGAGTCATCGCAGACAATTATAATTTTAATTAAAAAAAATTCTTCATTATTCTAAATAAAAAAAGCCTTTAGAATCACAAAGTTGAATTCCTAAAATGTTGAGTTAGGAGCAATCAAAACAAAGTCTGAAGTACCTTGCTAATAACTTACATAGCGTAAGTTTCAAAACTTGCGTGAGTTGAACACCAATCTTTTGAAATGTAACTTACATTATACATACATTATTTTAATGTGTAATTGTTTGAAATAGCGTTTTCTATCATTCTGTTTGTATATTGATTTAGGTAGAATCACCTTCTACGTGTCCTGGCTTCGGAGGCCACGAACCTCGATTGTGTGTTCGTGCTTTTTTCAAGATGACGGGTCTTGTAGCACCGGGCACCTGCGACGTAATCCCGGTGTTTGACAAATCCCGGGCCCGCGAGCGATATCGCAGCTGAGCGATGATTGTCATTTGTCTAGAGACCGTACTTACGTAGAGCGAGATTCAGATAGATCCGGCGGGCTCGTAGCAGTGCTACGACGTAGGCGATCGCTACGAGTGCTACGAGAAATTATATTTGATTCTTCATTCCATCACAGCTAGCAAGTCCAGTGGACTTGGACTTGGGCCTTAGCAAGAGTGCAATATGGTTCTCTCACGCTTGGCTGGCGAGTTGGTACTCGCAGTGTTAGTGTTATTGCGTAATTTATATTGAAGTATTTATTTTGTTTAAAAAAAACAAACACTACGTTAGTAGGTAGTACTTAACAACTAAATTATTTTTTTACTTTTAAAGCTGTTGAACATATTTTGATAAATCATTTTGTCGGTCCCTAAAGTCTGTGAGAAAAGATATAATTCATAATAATATTAAATTTTAAAATAATATTTCGCTTGGTTCAAACAGATACCTATCTGCTGAACCAAGCGAGGTAGTCATTATGAAAACTACCCCGGAACGCTAGTTTTATGCTTGGAGTAGTGTAGCAAATTTCTTGTTGGTCGAGTACTATATTTACTCCGAGACTGGTCAAGCTTGGAAAAGAGATATTCTGGAGATCCAGTAGTCACAACGCCATGAACCATCACAGCCATGTGAAGGGCCCGCCGCGAGACCATGTTCAGTGTGGAGGAGTTATTTAGGTATGGTGCGATGTGTGTACGCTGCGGGATCTTGTCACAGAATCGACACCATGCGTTTTGTATCCTTTGGATTCGGCGGCTTGTCGTGAGACGCGAGTTTTATAGAAATCTATGAAACTGAAACCTAATGAGATGCCACCTTTTACGATGTCCACGGGAAATTTGAAGGGATTTATTCCAGAACCAAAATCTATGCAAATAATTTTTATTCAATAAAAAGTACAATTAAACTAATTATGTACAAAGGAATCAGTCAGATTACCTAAGGACCGTTACAAACGGCCTATAGGTAACTCAACTGTTCCAGACCAGTACCAGACAGAAGCGTGCCCAAGACACTGGCTGCATTGATACGCTGAATAGCTATGCTAATTCGCTGGCCTAAATAAGAGCAAGCCCTTGGGTCACGTGTCGCCTCAATCAAAAGCCCCGCAATATTTTTGAAAACCCGGAGGGCACCGGCTCCCCTCGGACCCAAGGTCTCCACCCCAAAAGGCTCAAATAGGTAAGCTCTGTCGAGACCACTATATTTGCGCCTTTTGTGATCCTCGGCCGAATCAGCCGCCGCACCAGCCCTAACTGATGTCCCAGGCAGATGAGATGGCGCAAGGGTGTCGACGCAGGTAGCGTCCCACACCAAAGGCCTACCCATTTCCCAAGGGACAAGAGTCATACCGTCGGGCCGCTTACCATCATCACGTAACAGACCATTCGGTTCAAGAACGGCTGGCACATTGACACTGGTAAAAGCTCGACGGATAATGTCATTATATTATTTCTATGCAAATATACTGGTATAAATGATTGTGATGTTCTAAAAGACCATACAATAAAACAGACTTTTTTTGTTAAGTTTCGCGGTGAAATATGTTTGTGTGTATTCTGTACACCGATATAAGTGAGGCCTTATAATTAAACTAAGATGTTTTAACGGTATGTAACTATCTTATTTACGTCTTTTCTATCCGTTTGTAGCCCCTCATCGTCTAAAACAAGTGTCGTAAAGAGGGTCTCAAGACGCTTATCAGCCGGACATTTGTGACCCTTCGGCCGCGGGCCACTGGCCGTATCGGGCCATTGGGCCATTTGGTGAGATCTACGGATTAGGGTTATTAGGGTCGAGCCGGGGGACTTCAGGTTCAAGATCTTGCAGCGACCGTTTGAGTTGAAACGTTTAATTATTTTGAACGGACTTACGTATTGTTAATTTAATATTATTTGGAAAGGATTTTAAACAAGGATTACATACCATCCTTGATTTATATTATATCTGAATCTAAAATGCAATGCCGGCTGGCGCTATATATTGTTTTGAAGAGATCTTTATCTAAAGACAATAAAAAAATGTGTAATTTCTTGCGGAACAGCAATGGCTGCACTCACCGCATCGCGTTAAATGGATAAACATATTTTTTGAGGTAACAAATTAAATTTTTATCTAAATTTTAAAATGATTTATAGCGTAAGTACTCACAAGGTGAATGCGACGAACGAAGTTCTCAGTCCCGAGCGGTACTGATACTGACCTGGAACAAGTACAAAAGTTAATTAATTAACTGCAGCGCAACATTACTCCAGTCGAAACGTTTATACAAACAAACAGACACGCAACTCCATTCTCAACTGACTAAGGAGCAGGGGAGCACCGGAGTACTTTACAGATACGGCGGTCACCAATCCGCCAAGCGTGGAGCAAATCGCTCCGTTCTACTATTTGGGGAGAAATTAATATTCTTTTGAGATTTCATGAGATATTGTGAGCTATTTTTTCTAGTGTCGTTTGTGTGAATTTGCATCAACATCACAGCCCCAAAAATGACCACTGAAGAAGGTTGGCCACGCGTAGTAAACGAATCTGTCATGATATATCATGGCAACCGTGGGAGACACATCTTTTAAAATCATCTCTTGAACTCTAGGCTTACACAGACAATGATAAGGTCTATGATGGAGTGAACCTACTCAGATAACCTACCTACTCAGTACTTGAGTGTCTTTACGAGTGTGACCGGAGGATTTGCCATAACCACCGCTTGAATGGCGAGTTGATGATTCCTGTATTTGTGTTTAGTACGTGTATACTACTACCCATCTCCCAACAAGAGAGATGTGGCATTTAACGAGGTTAAGAGAGTGTGATTTGGCATAACCACCACGCTTGGCAGATGAGTTGGAGATCACACCATTGGTATTGTGTAAGGTCTTAGATGGATGCAAGCGACAGCCAGCCCATCGCCAGGTAAAGTCCCCTAGTCGCATGTAGCGACATACACGTGCCGGTCTATTGAGCCACGAACTAGAAACTTAGCATTAGTATCAGCGATGTAATATCACACTTCGTTTTTCTATGGATTATCCAGGAGACATCCAAGTAAATATGAAAAAATGTATTATCGACGTCCTACGCTTTGTGCAAGTGATACCTACTGCACTGGTACAGTATAAATGTAATCTTTATCTTGCAAACCGCGCGACGCTAACTATAAAATAATTCAAAAAATTGTTGTGTTCCGACATTTAGAGGTAGGATATCCAGTTCCTCAGTTTGTTGAGGATTCCGGGTGAAGTGCGCCTCCATCTTCGGCCTTATCTCAACTTGTAACCCGGTGAGATGAAGGCCAAGTGCTTACCCGTCGTACAATAAAAAAAAAAACTTGCCAATTCAAATGTCAATGTTACGAGACTTTTCGGGGAGTAACAATGATTGATTATGTACCGACCCATAAGGACTCGCGCGGATAAAATGTCTGAGCGAATAAATCTGTGCACTGATAGTGCGCCCGGTGCGCCGCAGCTTTACGCGACCACAAATTCCCATTTCAAAATGCCTCTCGTTCGATTGGGATTCCAATTTAAAATCCACAATATGGCGGCACATCGGCTATTTGTTAGATGCCTATGTTTTAGGGACAGGCTTCATGGATTTGTTAGCTTAGTATTTATGCGATCACGTAGGTACAGTTTATATACATAGTATATTAGACAGCACCTATAGATCGGCCAGGAATTGGTAGCTATTGTTGTGTAGACCTTAGAATTTCATTCCATACGGGGTGTAGAAAAATGATTCTTTGAATTTCAATGAATCGAAACGAAGTATAAAAGAGGGGAAATCTCGTATACTGAAGTGTTTAATTATAACCGCATTACAAATGTTTAGGTTGATTATTCAATGGCGGTCTTATCGCCGTGATAAATGTCTTTCAGACGCGCTAATGGAGAATAAGCCGCGCTGTGACGCGGGATTTGTGATTCCCGTGTGTTTTCATTGCCTTACGAACAGGTACCTACGATATTTTTCTACATCCGATATTTTTATACTTTAATGAACAAATGCCCATCTTAGTCACTAGTATAAACATTTAAATTGATTAACGTAACTCATTACGGGTACGCAACTTCGGACTATTGTAGCTGTCACACTTACCATTCTCTTGTAACATTAGTATCCTTATCCCACTTAAACATATCTTCATGAGGAGTAGGGTCAGCACAACGTGTTTTCTTCAAGGCCATGTTGTGAGAGTTTTGTCTGATATTTTAAGACAGCTGCCAGCCTGTTCTGAGGATAAGGTCTTCCTTATCCTATTAATTTACTAAATTTAAATGATCCAATTCCCTCATCCCATACATTGAGTACCCCCAAGGAGGGTTGCAGAAGTCTTAATATAATAAGAAGAAAGGTGATGATGTAAAATCGTATACAGTCGCATTCAAAGAAACATAACGAAGTTTTTGTAGTGCGTGACTCATTCTCTTTAGTGAAAATACATAGTTTTATGACAGCACAAACGCAAATAACACAAAACATTGTACGTGATATCTCACAAGTCACAACTCGTACTTTACCGGTCTCGGTTGACAATGGACACGCGTACAGGCAAAGAGTTACATGCATTATACGGCTAATGCCGCTAAACACATTGTCGTGTCGCTTGGATGAGCTTAATTAAACGTAATAAGGGCTATTATCGCGTGACAGTGGACCCATGCTTTATGGGACTTGCAAATGTTTTATAGCTAGTTCATCGTAACTAATTATGTAGTAATGGCACGGTGATTTAACTAAATAAACTCTTATAAGTAATATTATGGCTTGGTTATTCTACTAGCTAGGCTATCCTATAGGGGCCTCGCCATTTATTTCGTTCGTGGGTTTGAATCCCGGTCATGCACATGTTGATTTTAGGCTTCAACAATATTTATTATGCGCGCTGCTTAAACTAGGAATCATCTTTCAGTGTTTGTACTTCCGATTATGACCCAAAAGTCTTTAAAAAGAACGATGTTAAACTTTTTCTGAGAACGGTCGCTCCTTCGTAGATCTCATTGTCACCCAGGCAAGCCTTTATGTAAAGAGCTAACCCGTCGTGAATTGAACTCTTTAATGCGAGGACCAGTTATCTGACAACTTTTAACACCAGTATATTTTTATCCAAACGCTTTTAATTGATCACAATTACTAACGCATTCACATATCGTGACAAGAACATGACAACTCCAAAGCACTCGTTCATTAATTAAATCACCCCTTACATTACAGTCGTAATTAAAGACCCACGTATTAAACATGAACGGAATGCATGGAGTATTCTCCATCCTTGCTTTCCTCACGATTTGTAGCACCGGCACCTCCTGAAGTCCTTGGTTTGTTTCCTCAGGTTCCCAGTTTTGTAAGATATTACGAACTAGAATTACAGTTTTTGTTTCAAATGGGTAAGCTCTTGACCTCGAGGCTTGCCTGGGCATTACCTGGATGAGGATGAGGTCTACGATAGAACGAGCTTTCCCAGTAGCTGCCCATTTGAGGCACTATCACTCCCACGCACGAACCGTTTGGTGCCAGACTTCGGCAGGAGAAACACGGTCTTCATAACATTTATTTGTTTATTGTACGACGGGGGAGCGCTTGATGGCATTCATCTCACCTGATTTTCATATTGCGTTAAGGCCGAAGGTTCCGAAGGTTCCACCTTCGGCCTTAACACAACTTTAACTTGGCACTTCATCCTCAACAGTTTGAGGAACTGGTTATCTTACCTCTAAATGCTGGAACACAACAATTTTAGAATTGTTGCTATGGCGACAGAATTAAATAAGATGTTGGTAAAAAGTACATAAATAAGTATATACATATTCTTATTCAAATGTGGTAAGCTGCCTTTGCCTTACGCCCTAGTATAAATACAGACAGCCAGACATACACAGACGTCCACTCAGTATACTCGTAGTATTAAACACAACATTAATAACACACACATAACCAGCAGTTGTCGGGTAACAATTAAAACACCACTATAAAAGCTACGAGCGGACCGCCATGTTGGTGAAGCCATGGCGAGGTTGTCGTATTGTCTGGTGGTCTGTCTGTGGAGCCTGCAGCGGACATGGGGCTCGCAGGAGGTGATGATGAACATGTCCAAAGGCTTCGGGGCTGTGTTGGAGGATTGCAGGAAGGAGGTAACATTGTGTTCCTTCTCTAATTAATGCGCTAAGATACAAAAAATATCGTAGGGAGGAGTTTTTTCTATTGGCTCTTATTGTTACAACTTAGGTACATGGAATGCCGAAAGTTAAAATAACTTTTGACATTATTTTTTTTTGCACGGTGGAGTGTGATGTTTGGCATATAAAGAGTAAATAAGTATTTATGTAGGAGTGTAGACACCTAATTTTACCCCCACATTACGTGTGTTGGTTCCGTCAAACGAGCCTCCACACCACGTGTGTTGGTCAATTCGATCTCGAGTTTCTTGCCTTTCTCCTCGTGCGCTTCTCGCGATTCCGAACAGGCGGTAGATTTGACTTTCAAATTGATCCTAAAATATCCTAATGATTATTTTAAACATTAAAAAATGTTTGACAATGACTTTTACTTTGGTTCAGACAAACGGGCCCCCACATCACGTGTGTTGGTTTCAGCTCAACACAGGAGACCACATAATGCAAGACTTCTTCAACTTCTGGCGCGAGGAGTACGAGCTGGTGCACCGCGAGCTGGGCTGCATGGTGCTCTGCATGGGGCAGAAGCTGGGGCTCGTGGACGCCGACATGAAGATGCATCATGGAAACGCGCAGGAGTTCGCGCAGAAACACGGAGCAGGTAACAGGAACAGGATTTCTATATCATTCGTACTCCAAAAAGAAACATCGTAATGGAATTCTCCAGAAACTTATGAGTTTAAATAAATTTCCTAATCGCCACGCACGGCAGGTTGGGATCGCAGTATTGGTGCTAAGTATTCAGGTGGATACTGATGCAGGAAGAAGGCCCCGGAGTTTCGCTGATATTTGCTCTCCAGTACAAACGTTGCTTGTCGTTTATTTTGAAATTAACGATATACCTATAGTATTATCGGATAAGGATAATCTGTGTCTGAGCTGAGCTGATAAAAAACATGGGACATAATTGTTTGTGTATTAATAAATTGTTTATGAATTATAAGACGAAGAGAAAGCCAAGCAGCTGGTGACCCTCGTCCACGACTGCGAGAAGGGCCACGAGGCCATCGAGGACCACTGCTCCCGGGTGCTGGAGACGGCCAAGTGCTTCCGCACCAAGATACACGAGCTCAAGTGGGCGCCGTCCATGTCGGTGGTCATGGAGGAGATGCTGAACGCCATGTGAACCTTCCGATTGAAGCTGTCTGCCCTTTTTAATTAACATTATGAAATCTCATTGATTGATTTTGTTCTGCATGAATTACCACTTGTTTTGCACGTACCTCTTCATAAGTTGGCAGTATGTGAATTATCCTTTTGATCATGAATAACCGCCTCTGTGGTCTAGTGGTTCAACCCACCGATTTCAGATCCAGAGGTCCCGGGTTCGATCCCATGGGGAATACAATATATTGTGCTTGGTTTGGTTGGTGGTAGGACTTGGTTGAAGTTCGCCTGGCTAGCTACCACATAATAACATATTCTAAAATTGTTGTGTTCCGGCATTCAGAGGTAAGATAGTCAGTTCCTCAGTTTGTTGAGGATTCCGGGTGAAGTGCGCCTGCACCTTCGGCCTTATCTTAACTTGTTACCAGGTGAGATGAAGGCCAAGCGCTTCCCCGTCGTACAATAAAAAAAAACCTGATTTGGAAATGTTTCGAAATATATATACCTAATAATTAATTGTACGGTCAGTAGTAAGCTACCTAGGTACTAAAAACTGAAACCTACCTAGATTGCCTCCTTAGTACCTAAGTCAATGCCCAGACATGGGCACCACACCTACCTACTGTACCTACCAACACCACCCGCCGCTGTATACGATACCTAAGCACTTAGCATATTTTTGATTCCCTTACCGGTACTGCCTGCCACCATAATGTATTATAACCACATTATAATACAATATTGAAATTGAATATATAACTAACTATTAAAGTGTGAGTTCGTACTTTTACCTATATTTTATGTTAACTACATCATGTCACCTATTTCATCTATGAGTAAAATTCTTTAAAATAAAATGTCTTGAGCTGAAAAATGTAGTCCTATTTGTTCCATGGGACATGGGACATGACGTCACGGGCAGACCCGTGTCGTCTTAACTGTCGGGAATATAAAAAGGTACGCGATGAACACCCGTTTTTGTTCTTTATTATTTTTATTTATTCAGGTACACAGAGTAATTGTCATTATCAGTGTCAATTATCAGGTTCTCATGGAAGATTTTGGGAAAATCAAATTTGCATTTTGTTCTATGTCATGAAAATCGGGTGAAAAGCTAGTATGTAGATTTAAGGAAAAAATTGGGAAGAAAATGTCTCATTTTGTTCGATGACGTCACGTTCCTCAGAACAAATGGGAACTTCCCGAAAATGTCATAGAATCAATGTTTTAAGTTTTTGTGCATTGTCCAGTTTATATAAGCTCCACATTTGTATTGCAAGCTTAAAATAGATTGGTTCGAAAGTGAAATCACGACAGTAACCAGGCTAATTAAACTAAAAATAATATTTTATTTAAAATTTCCTATAGGAGCTGTATCAAAAACAATTCAGTCACTTTTCAGAAACCATTACAAAATCTAACATTTTATACATTTTGTTGTGATTGTGAAAAAAAAAAACTAGCCCGAGGTTCTTGCCTTTCTCCTTGTGTGCTGGTCGCGATTCCGAACAGGCGGTAGATTTGACGTTTCAAAGTGATCCTAAAAAATCTTACTGAATAAATATATTTGACTTTGACTTTGATAAATGTTTTTGTATTGTATTTGTACGACGGGGAAGGGCATTCACCTCATTTTCAACCGGATTCCTCAACAGACTTGCTACTTACCTCTAAATGCCGGAACACAATTTAGAACTGTTGCTACGGCGTCAGACAGACAGGGTTGAAAATAAGTCCTACTACCAGCCAACGGCAATCTTGGAGTCTCCAAGTCCAGAGTGAATAGGTTCTTTTTAGACTAACGTGCGCTATCATAGGCCACATCGCTACTTGTTTTCCTAGTAAGACCTTTCCTTTGACCTGCTTGACCTTTGACCACCAGTCAAACGCTTGGCTATAAAAAAAAAGTTCTCGATTCCAACTTGTAACAATCCACGAGTTTTGAAGCTACATTTCATCATTTTAAACCGTTCCGTATAAAAAGTAGATGAGGTTCTTCCTCAGCGTTAACTTCCTCGCTGCTACTAACATCTAAACTTGCATTCGTAATATTAAATCAGTAAGTAGTTAATAAAACAGAATAGATGTAAAAAATTTAATAAATTCATTCAGTCAAAAAAGTCAAGGAAAAAAACAAGCCTCACACCTCAGTTAGTAGAAGCTCTGCCTTCTGTATTGTAGGTTGTGGGTTCGATTCCAATCCGGGACCAACATATGTTTGATAAAAATAGATGTTTATTTGTGTGTTATTTTGTATGATATGTATGTTAAATAAATAGTCTAATTCTCATATCAATTAACATTGCTTAGGTTGGGGCTAGGTAGCATACTTTTTACGATGTTAAATGTATAAAATCGTCATATAGCTGACATTGAACGCGCAAACGAACCAGAGGAACTTTTTTTTACGGGGGGAATCTGTACGTACCGAGGGATGTGAAAGGGTAGTGTGAGGATGGCGGACTCGTCGACTCACTAAAACCACCGCGGTGGCCGGACACATGTCGAGGGGCTCCGACAACTCTTTGTAGAACATTTCGGTGCCCCCCTCGCATATCGCCTTAAAATCACGTCCCGGGAACGACACCCACAGTCGCCCCCAGCACTCGTGGTGCTACGGCTGCACATGCCACAATGTGTCAGCCGCCCTCCCGGGGTCCGCTACTGACCAGCCGGAGTCCCACGCAGTCCCGAAAGGCCCCTTGCTCGGCAGGGGGTACCGCCCAAGCCCCTCATGGGGCAGGCAGTGCGGGGCGGCCGTCGCCAGCGCCCCGCCGCCGCTTCCTCCGAGCGGGATCGCCCATCTCCCGATCTCGCTCGGCGGCCTCTTTCCGAACCAATACGGTCGCACAGAAAGAGGCCACGGCCTTCCAAGCCGTCTCATTTACCAGCATAGCTTCCACTACGCTTGGCAGAGAGAGGTTCTGCCCGATCCTGTTGACCAGGATTCCGCGCTCCACGCTGAGCACTGCTCAAGTGTGCACACACACAACGGTGGCACTGTGTTGGAGTTGGAACTAGAGGTCCTAGAGTAAGGAAACACTAAGAAACGATTGTAGGATATTCTATAGTACCACGGGGTGGCGGGAACGAAATTATGGGTAAGCTCTTTCCCCCTAGCCTAGTCTAGGGAAGGTCGCTAGCCAGGTGGAGAAAATCTTCAGATAAAACCATCAACATTTGGAGGTGGCTGATAGCAGACATCGGCCGGGTACTCCCGCACCAATGCTTGCCGAACAGCCACGACGTCAGACTCGACCTGCTGCAGACATCGGCCGGGTACTCCCGCACCAATGCTTGCCGAACAGCCACGACGTCAGACTCGACCTGCTGCAGACGCCCTGAGGCCGACGTGCTGCTGCGGACCGCGGAACATTCGCAACACATTGCTGTATACAATTATCTAAATATATACAAAAATGACAACTAGATATAGTTTTACGATAGAATCAGTAGAAACGAATGGGCGGTAAGTTTGTTTGTTTGGCGAGGAGCGACAACAATAAAGCGCACCTGCTCGACGACAACAGATTTTCGTAAGATAATAAATATAAAGTAGAGTATGCGAGTCACATACAGAGTGAGGAGAGGGGAGGGGAGGGTAGGACAGGGGAGGACTTAGGACAGGACTATTATTATATCATCTGCTATATTTTTTATTCAAAATATAATCGACCACTACGAGCTACATGTAACCTCTGTACCATTGCAATTAATTATCGTAATGGCTAACAAGTCTCATAGCTTATAGCTTGTGGGTTCGATTCCCACCCAGGATAAATATTTATGTTTGTTATGTATTTGGGTGTTGTATTGTATGATAAGTATGTATTAAAAAAAAAAATGTATTCTATCCGTAATCTAGTTTCCATATTACAAGCTATGCTTAGTGCTTAGTTTGGGGCTAGATGGCACTGTGAAAAAAAAAAGGTGTAAAGCACACACGTGGGGTTCCTGATGGATGTCGAAGTTATCTCGTCAAGTGACAAAGACAAGGTTTTTACAGGGAGTTGAACACATATTAAATAACACACCGAATATATATATATAGAGGTAGAGTTGTTTGATTCCAAGTCATCATCATTGATGATTTATATATTACCCCTAGCTTCAGCTCGCGGTTTAGCCAGCGTGGTTCCAGAATAATTAGTAGTTTCAATTTTAAGTAGTCCCGGAAATAGACTGATCTGTGCTAAATTTTAAATAAAGTCGTTGAATAGTTTCTGGGTGAAGGAGGAACATGGATCCAAATAAATTTTACATTTACATTACTAGGCGAGATTCTTCAAATACAAATAGTATCGTTTCGTGTCTAACGCGTAAGTTCGTAGTCATATCTGAGGTTACTGGGGCCTTCCGTCAACTTGAGGGGTATGCCAGGGTGGTCCTATACCCCTGTCCTTGATACGTGACACGTTACCGATAAATACAATTGGGTTCAGGTGCGCGACTCGGAGATTTAACGGCGAGGCGGATTGTTTGTTTGCGTTACATGCTCCAGAACGCAGACACGTGTATTTTTAGCTTTCTTCTGGCCTTTTTGGAAGTTAAGTTAAATTGCTTCGTGTGTAGAAGTTTATTAAAACGTTGCGCTGTCGGTTTCGAATGGTGGTTCTTTAACTGGAAAATTTTACTATTACCATGGACGAATTACATAGTCATTAAATAATCTTGAATTTGAGTGTCATTGATGTAATTAGATACCATTTAATGAACCTGTTTTTAATCACACTGACAGTCTCCCGCGCCAGTTCCTGGAAAGGTATCGCCACAATCCTCAAACACCTCATAAATACGCGCACAATGGTTCAAGTTCATTTCGACCAGCCGTTATCGGTACATCGGATTTCGATTAAGCTGAACACCTCATCACAGCCGATCGGCAACAGCTAGAACACTGCACTGCTGCCAAGTTTTGTGGCATCCATTTGAATCACAAAGAGCATCAGATCACACAACTTCACAGGAAAGTATCTGAGAAGTTGTGTCTCACCAAAGTTCGCCAAGCCGTGAACTCTTGGAATCAACTCATCATAACGATCATCATCATTACAACCCACTTCACTACTTTCAATTTTGAATTCAGAATTTTGAATTATGGAAAATTCTATAAATAAACCACCAAAGAGTGAGAAAGGGGCTTTATCCATTAAACTACGCTTGGCAAACAGATTAGTAATAGTAGGTTTTAAAAGCGTTCGTAATTTAAGTTACTATTGCTATCCAACCCGTAACGCCTTTGGTCGTTTTTCGCGAAAAATGATCGCAACATGCCCCAGCCCGAGAAGATCGCGGCTGACAACACACTGCATGAATGTTACACAGCTGTTCTGTTGCAGCTGTGGCCTAGGTGTTGCGATTGTGCTGTCTGGGTGTAATGGTGAGGCAGAGTTATAGCACTATTAACTAAAGTCTCCGTTACCTATTCGGGCAGTTCTAGTCATTGGTCCAGACATTATGATTGGCAGACTCGGGGCAGAGTTAGCGTGTTGTAAGCCTATCACCACGAAAACAGCCAGCAGACAACATTCTTGTTCATCAAGACCACGACACGCAAAATGCTCACCACAAGACTTGGGCCTTTCCCAAAAAGGTCAGCGGGGCATCTTCAGAATTCGGAGGGAATCGTCACCACAGTGTTTAATATAATCATTAACAAGTCAGATTTACTTGTTTAATTTCATTTCATTTCATAATCCTTATTATAATATAGTATTATTTTTATAGCCATCGACTTTAAGCTATAAGACCGCCCATTTTACTATTAACTTAAGTTTTAAAATTGTAAATAGCTTTATATGTTTTTGCTTTATATGTTTTTGGTGTACAATAAATAATTTTCACCGCCCATAGTACGTTTTTTTGTGTTTTTACGATTAGGGTGTACATCTTCTCTTCTTCTAAATATATATAACTCAAAGGTGACTGACTGACTGACATAGTGATCTATCAACGCACAGCCCAAACCACTGGACGGATCGGGCTGAAATTTGGCATGCAGGTAGATGTTATGACGTAGGCATCCGCTAAGAAAGGAAGGATTTTGATTAATTCTACCCCCAAGGGGATGAAATAGGGAATGAAACTTTGTATGAAACTTTGTCAATTTTAAACCGATCAGGCTGAGATTTTGCATGAATAAAGCTACTATGACGTAGGCATCCTCTAAGACATTAGACATTAACATTAGATTCAGAGCACGAAATTCCAATAAAATCAACATATTTATACTTCAAGTTTCTAAAAATAATATCTCTTTTTATAATCCTTTAACTACAATGTTACGCCAGTACAATGATTTACTGAAAGAATTTAGTCAAATTGACATATTTGTTCGTAACTTAAGCCAATTCAGTAAACAATTAAAATCTATTTTATATACCAATTCCTCATTTGTCAACCAGTAGAACTCTGTCATGTTAATTGTTGTCATGTTTATGTTCACATTTTTTTTTAGTCTCCGTTCGTTACCAAATGTATCTACTTAGTTGTAAGCACATGTTTTTTACTTTACAATCTAGATTTGTACCTTAGTTTTATTTTTTTAGTTGTATTTTTAATTGATTGTAAAGTGTATTGTGTTTAATAAATAAATAAATAAAAAAAAGTATTTTGATTAATTCTACCCCCAAGGGGATAAAATAGGGGATAAAATAGGAGATGAAAGTTTGTATGAAACTTTGTCAATTTTAAACCGATCGGGCTGAGACTTTGCATGCATAAAGCTACTATGACGTAGGCATCCCCTAAGAAAGGATTTTGAGATTTTGCATTTGTTTTGTTTCGGTTTAGTAGTTTTGGTTATAGACTCTGCTTTGTATTTGGCATTTGTTTTGTTTTCGTTTGGTTTAAGTATAGGTTTTGTCGGTTAGACTTTTATAAAATGGCTAAAGAAAATCTAAACGTTAATGGAGAAGTTGAAGAATGTACTGTCGTTTTTAAGTTTTGTAGGCCCTAATTTTTTACACACGCTAAACAAAAGTAAAGCCGCAAAAACTATACCTAATTAATAATAATACTTCTTAACGCGAGCGAAGCCGCGGGCAAAAGCTAGTGTACAATAAAGTATTTAAATTATTTCAATTACTTACCGGCCCCCTGTGATGACCGGATTCCCGAATATAACATTTTATTCAGATGGATACAGCTGGGCTTTCAAGCCTGTAGCACTTACTTGACAGACATACATAATAACCGAGTTAATAAATAACAAATGTTTGTAGTTTCGAGTATAGTTTAATTCAGAAATCGTCGTCGTAGAGCTCCATGAGACTGGGAGCCCAGCGCCTCTGCAGCACCTTCTGCCGGAAGCACCAGGAGATGTTCCGTCCAGCGGCACACAGCTTCTCAAACGGGATGTCCTTCTTGCACCCGGAGTATGCAGTCGTCAGACCCTGCACCAAGTCGTCATCTGGTAGAGACCTGGGACTTAAGTCGGAGTAGTGGTTTATTCGAAAATTATTCCATGTTCTTCTCTCGCTATCCCTACCGGTAGGGAAAAGAGGGAATAGTCTTATATTGTCGTGCAGAGCAAATAATGTTTCCGTTGTGTTCCCAGCCTTAAGAATGAACCCCACCAACTGAGCGCGCGGACCTAGTAAGATATCTTACCAGAATAATGGCAGCAGCATTTGAGTAACTCCGCTTGCCATAGTGATTTTTTTATTATTGCGCGACGGGGAAGCGCTTGGCTTTCATCTCACCTGGTTATAAGTCAAGAGAAGACCGAAGGTGGTGGCGCACTTCACCCGGAATTCTCAACAAACTGAGGAACTGGCTATCTTACCTCTAAATGCCGGAACACCAATTTATTTAGAATTGTTGTTATGGCGACAGAATAGGATGGTGGAAACTAGCCAGGTGGACTTAAACAAAGTCCTACAACCAACCTAAGCAAGCACAATATACCCTAGGGATCGAACCCGGGACCTTTGGATCAGAACCGTGGGTTGAACTACGAGACCAGAGAGACGGTTAAAATACGCATAGTGATCATGGTAAAAGGTTCCCGTTTCGTTGGAGACTCTGCCCAACCGTGGACATTAATAGGCTGTTTATATAAATACAGCATTACCAGCGCCGCTAGCTTTCCCAAATCCGATAGCATTTTCCATCCTCAGCTCTCCTTCGATGGTGACCAGCTGCAGCTTGAAGATAACGCAGAAGAACACGCACCCGAACTCGGGGGATCTCACGACGTAGCTCGGTGCCCAGAAGTTCAGAAAGTCGCTGATAACCTGCCGTTGGAAATCTACCTGGACAGAAGACTTAAATGTCAGACTAGACGTACGGCAGGCTACAACCCAAAACTTGTAAATGTTCCATTGTGCCGAACACATGATAAAAAAAAAGGATTTTGGCGCTCTCATATTATATATTCATAAAATACTGGTGGCTCAGCGATGGAAACACGTGCCCTGCTGTCATATCACGTGCACTGCAAAGCACTCGCCTTAAATTATTTCAATAAACGAAATCAAAAGATTGCCAGCGTTACTCCCATTGAACAGTAATGATGTGAGAGTAACTTGCGCCCGATGAAGGTCCAGGAGTCAGCATGTTGGTAGACACTAGTTATAACTTCAATCGCAGAATTACCTTACCTCTTCTCTGCACTCCAGCACAGTTCTACCAACAGTGGCTGAAGCTCTCCTCAGGATCCTATGGGGATCTGGATCCCCATCGCCACACAGAACAATGTCTATAACGACGACAATCAACACTTTATTCAGCCCTATCATATTCTTGCTTTGAGCCTCCACAAATATAAATTTTATGCAAACCGTTTCATAATCAGTTTATACGGTTGGTTAATTTGGCATGAGCATGATTATAATTTCTTATGATTTTAAAGCCGGTTTTTTTCCATGAAATATTTAGGGACATTTCATTGTACACACGAATTGAGTGTAATGTTACACTGGAAACTGTAACTAAATAATATAATTTTGCTGTACAAAATTATTTGATGTTCATTGAGGAACAATAAAACACATCGTTGAAGCATTTCATTTAATGATCACTTCTTTGCTCACAAACATAACACGACACGACACACTGATGTCAGCTGAACGAGGAAGTACGAAGGGTCCGTTGAGGTCGCATTGGTCGACTTATACGAGTACATACAGAGTGGAGAGTGGAATTTGTCTGAAACCATCATTAGGTACTTCAACCTAGGCAGACCAAATAAATAAATGTTTTATTTTGTCAACCATCATCATACATCAGATCTGTCGCTAAGTCAACGAGGCTGGCCTGGGCAAGTCTTGTGGCTCTCTTTCTCTTTTTCTGATGTAAAGCTGTAATTTTTTTATCATCAAGGCAACAAGAATATGTTCGCACACACGTCCTCTGACCCTAGTCCCTTCTGTTGAATAATCCCTCTCTCCACTTTGGCACGTCCACTTTTGAATGTGTTTTCTATGTTTCTGCCAGTAAATCAGCCACGATCATCTCCATGCTCGGAGCCCAATTCAGTTTGTGTATCTCTACTTTGAAGCACCTGGCGATGATGAGGGTACGCTCGCAAGCGTCCGGCATCTCTGGGATCTGCTGGGCGCAGGCGTGGATCAGGTCCACCAGCTGTTGGGCCATTCCAGCATCTGCAAATCAGAAATGTTGAATACTTCCTACATTGTTTCGCAGATATCAAGGATGAAAGGGGGCGCATGGTGTTAGGCTGTCTATGTCAGTCAAGCGCAAAATCGAAGCATCGGATTATATTCTTGAGTATCTACCTTTACGTACTACAATACTCTATGATAAAAACTGACTTGCTGTGTATAATGTGGTTTAATCAATTGAAAATTGAAATTACTATGACTTCTGATACTTATTTTTTACAGTTGATGGAATGTCTGATATAAAAAGATTTTAATTATTAATTAGTTTTTTATGACCAAAATTACTAACAAGTATTATAGTGAAAACCTCAATCAATCAATTAATGTAAAAACCAAATGACGTAGAAGATATGTAAAAGTAAACCTGTGAGGTTTTAACTAGGATTTACAGGATCTGTAACACATTTCTCTGAATTAGTGCTGATCAAGATTATGTAGTAAATCAAGTCATGATCCAAATTGTATTATTAGAAAACAAGAGATAAGTAATTTAATACCTATTACGAGTATATTATAGTTCAATAATAAAGATGATAAATGAAATGAATTAAATTTAACTTAGCGTGAATGCAATCAAATGCGACTAACCAGCGCCATGCCGCATGGCGAAGTCCTTGGCGTTCCCGTGGTGGAGGTTGAAGTCTCCGTCCAGGAGGTCCAGCTTCGAAGACAGGCACATGATGGCGCACCCCGTGAAACGATCGGTCAGCTGGTAGTCGTCCTTCCAGAAGTTCATGAAGTCTTTGGTCACCGACTCTGGGAGCTCCATCTAAATTACGAAAATATCAAATACCAAATACGAAATCATTTTCATTTTCATTAAAAGCTAAGTCGCTAGTCCTTGCACGAGCAAATAAAAATGAAATAGTATCTTCAGTTCACTCACCTCTTTCCGACAGATTTCCATTGGCTTCGAGAACGTTTTGGACATTTCCGCCATTACGTCCTGTGATGCCATCGCCACTGCTATCCCCGCCAGCAACACAACAACCTTCAAAAGCATCACGATCTTAATTGTCCTTTGTGATAAGATGACCAGTCCTAGTCAGAGTGTGGTCTGCTCCGTTGCTTATAACAAGCAGGTCGGTGTGATCTGCGTTGTCCCACATGCCCGAATGATCAGTTTCATTACGTTTTATATCATTTACACGTTTCATGACCACTTGCTCGATGAAATAATTGCAGGTTATTAATTGACCGAGCGAGAGAAGCGTCTCTGCATTAACTGGATTTGCTTTCGTCTGTCCGGATGTTTGTACTCGCGTACAGGTTATCCAACTAACCTGTGATCACTAATGAAACTTAGTATTTAGGTTTGAACATTCAGAAATGGAGGCTTCTGTGGAATCGCGGTGATGGACAGAACAGGCGGTATATGTAATGATTCGAAATAATCCTAAAAAAGCTAACCAACCGTTTGATGGTAAGCTTTCTTGATGCGATTTTCCTCAGGTCAGTCCGATGCTTTTCTTACCGGCCTGATTCTGTCCAAAATACAGATTTCAATATTTAATATTTCCATGTATCAATTTTTGGTATTATAGACACAAAATTATAAATACAGTTTTTTTAATGTTTGTCTTTTTTTTTATGCTCGCGTTTCTCCGGAATGGTTAACCGATTTGGATTCAATTATCTATTGCGTAAGGTTAGTAGCAGGCTCTAACTATAAACTTATAACAACTTTACAAAGCTTCTAAGACTTATTAAGTTATTCGAAATATAGTAATGAATACTGTTAAAGTATTTTGATTATTCAATTTCGATTAAATTTATTGAAATGTATGAGGTCTACGATGAAACGGAACGGGCTTTCCCAGAAGCTGTCTATTATATATTCGTTTAGATTCTAAAATTCTGTAATGATTATCAATATGATATTTTTCAGACCTAAACATATAAAATGAACTGTCAGTATTCCTGAACAGATACCGCCTCGGAATGGAATACGCGTAGGTACGTTTCGCATAGAATGAAAAAAATCGTTAAAATGTTTTGTGCTCGCGAAGTGAAATGTTCGTTCGCAGAACTATTAGTTAGCTTCGTGGCAAAGGTTACTCCGTCACGGGTTGGATTAAATGATTGGTTCTCAGAAAACATAGGGTAGGTGCGTCGGAAGATGGTAGCTTATGACATGAGTGGGTGGCGTAGTAATTAAACGACTACAGATACCAACGTGCTAATTAATGATGAAATGACAATAGATCGCAAGGTGCTATTTAACATTTAAATAGCTACGACGTGATTAGCCTTCGTAGGTAGTTGACGCTGCGACAGACGATCATAGAGAGCACTAGCTCACCCCGCGCAGTTACACTAGCGCCAACGTTCTTAGCAACATTATAATTCCGACCCATACAAGCCCACGGTTGAACAAAGCAGTTACTAAGAATGCTCGCTCAATTGTAGACCTCATTCTTCCCCAGAGAAGCCTCGATGTCTAGATCAACTCCAGGAGACCGCTCCCTGCGACCGGCCGACTCGTCTGCTAAGTGTGGTGTCAATGGCCAGAATTATACCCAGTTTAAGATCACGCCCATTTCAAGTAAAAATATGTTTTCATACCTCGCCCACTGACTCTTAGGTTACTTGTCTTTTTCCAATGGGAATAACTCTTTGAGAGGTATTCCCAAGTTCATATCATATATTTAAAGTCAACACTTCAGTACTGATTTGTAATTGAATTTAATTGAATATCCATATTCCATACATTCATTGAAAAAGCATCCAGCTAACCCCTCACGTTTTGTACAGAGAGCTCATATTAGGCTGGTTTTATTTCAAGCTTTTAAAACGATGGCTATCATAAACTCGTAAAACAAATGTCCGAGTAATTTACTTTACTTAGCAACCCAGTGGTACTTCAACGCGATAGATTTAAAAAAAATAATATGATGATGATGATGATGATTATGGAGTCGGGTAGGTACAGTGAGCAAAGCGAACGAGATCTCCGAGTAAAGTTCTGGAAACCAGCAATGTATGTATATATGTATGTTTGTTTGTGACGACATAACTCGCGAACGGGTTATGCAATTGTAATAAAATGTAAACTATAATGAGATGAAAAAAATATATTGGGTTATAAGGGTGAATACGCCCATATCTTTTGAAAGGTTGAATTCTAAACTTCAAATTTGCAGAGATAATAAACTTATAGGTACTCATTAATCGGTTCAATGTTTTTTTGTTAACGAGGGCAGTTTTTGAGAAATAGGGTTGTCATTTGAAATAGTATTGACTGTAGTTTAAAATAAAATTATTTTACTTTTAATACGAATGGATTTAGTATAATTGGGGCGCGTTAAGTTCAAGGGAGTGTAAAACGCTTGGTATATCTTGTAGGATATAATATTTAAGGGGGTTGACTTCACAATTCACTGTTTTGTTTATTTATTTACTAAAAACATCCCGTATTGGCATTAAGGCTTGCAAAAGGGGTAAATAAGATTGATATCTTGTGAAAATGACTATAAATTGACGTGAAAATAACAATAAAACTAATACAATAAATAATATATCAAGGATATAAAAATCGTATGTTTTGTTTTAAAGGGTGGTTTCAAGTTAAAGGATCATCAGGTCTTGCAAGACAGTGAGGTAAAGGTACCTATTTGGCTTCTTATTTAAATTAAAAGTGGTATATTTAGTTTTTTTTTAACTCCATAGGGTTGCTAAGGCAAGAGTGCTGATAAGATCCAGGGATTACTTTTTTGATGTGCAAGGGAGTTGACTGCGCATATCCCACATTAACAGCCCATTATTTTTCACCATAATGTAGAAACCACGTTCTTCGAAACTGTTAGGATTGGCCATACTCACCACGCTTGGCAGACAGATCGGTGTTTACACTCAAAGTTTTCTTCGGACTTATCATAAACTAGTGAGATGAAGGACAAGCGCTTTTGCCGTCATATATTTAATAATAAAGTAATTTTAATTGTGCATATCATTAATTATTTGTGAATAAACATTTCCTCATAGTACATGGTCGGATATTATGAATGGAATGTCCAATTTGAAATATCCAAAAAGTTATCTACAGGTTCGGGAACAGCCTTGAAGACGATGTGACTTTATAAGGATTAATTAATATCAAGGCAATAATCACGTGGTGTAGTTTCTATAGTCGTTTATATTAATAATTTAAAATAGAAAAGTAGTTCTAGTGTAGCTACATACTAGTTGGACATATGGTATTGCGGATTTTTTAGTACATTATTCTCAGATTAAGAAAAAAAGGGAAATATAGATATATAGGTTTTTTATGAAAACCCTGTCACCAGTCCCTCACTAAACAGTTTCAATGTCACCTGAGCCTATTTTATATAATTGTTGTTATTACTATTAAGGATCTGTTTGTGTGAGAGACAATAAATTAATTATTATTATTATTATTAAAAAATATATATTATTATTATTATAGCACAGGTAATATGAAATTGTAACATTTTTCGTAAGATGTGTGAGTCAGTCAGTGTTGCCGGTTTAATAAAAAGTGGGGTGTGGTACATCGACTTGTATACAATTTAATTAAAACAATTACTTACACTTTTCTAATCATAAAGTAAAGAACATTCGTAGGTTCGAGGGCCGTTCCTTCTAATTCCAGACATTTTAAATATTTCCCTTTTTGGTCTCGACGACGACGGCTCACTTTCTTAGAGGCTCTAGGATTTAAATCTAATCAATTTTTTATTTTATCTATCCTACCTTTCCTAAAAAAAACTTTATGCATTTATTTTTTTAGACATACATGCCTCATAGTTCAGTTGGTAGTAACACTGCTTTCTGCGCTGTTGGTTGTGGGTTCGATTCCCACCCAGGAGAAACATTTGTGTGATGAATAGATGTTTGTTAGAGGATGGAGGATTAGAGAAATTTAAAAAATGTCATGTATGTACATACATGACATTTTTTAAATTTCTCCAATTTTTTTTTTGTACGACGGTTAAGCGCTTGGCCTTCATCTCACCTGGTAACAAGTTAAGATAAGGCCGAAGGTGGAGGCGCACTTCAACCGGAATCCTCAACAAACTGAGGAACTGGCTATCTTACCTCTGAATGCCAGAACACAACAATTTTAGAATTGTTATTATGGCGACAGAATTAGGTAAGATGGTGGTAGTTAGCCAGGCGGAATATGAAAAAATAGCTGGAATATGAAAAATAAAAAAAAAATGGTTCAAAAATATTTTTCAACTTTGACTAAAACATAAATTATCATCAAGTGAGTTGCAGACCAAACACTTCCCGCTGCCGTTAAACATATATAAAAAAAGTAGTTGGCTGTTAGTACACGTACCTATGTGAAAATTCGTATTTCATGAAGTAGGTAGGTAATAAAGGAGCTAGATTACGGATAGAATGCATATACCTATGTGTATACTTCGCTTTTTGTAAATACATATTTTTCAAACACAAATATTTGTCCTAGGTGGGAATCGAACCCAGGACGGACCATTGAAAGCAGGACTACTGAGCTGTAAGGCCAGTTATTAATTAACTTCGCTGTAGGTGTAAATGTACTTACCTTTTTAGGATATCCAGTCCGAGTTATTCGACGAAACCCTTGCTTCGTTAGGTACACATCGCTGGCGACGAAGTGGTCCGAACAAACTACGCTGGACGCGGATGGCAAGTATTCTGGTTCAGTTCGGCTCAATCAGCTGTTTCCCATTCATCTCTCACTCAACTTATTGTTGGAAACGTATAAGAATAGCGAGTAGGTAGGTATACCATAGATTTATATTCTAAAGCTATGGTACGGTACATAGATTTATTTTCGAAATCTTTGGTATTGACAATGTTAATATCGTTATATCAACAGCTTATTATTCTAACAAAATAAGATTACATAATTATAATTTTATAAAAAAATACCACATTACAAGTCTATTTTTCTAAAATTAGATACAACGGATTTGGCAACACTCCACGTCACGACTTTGGTTTGATGACGTTGAGGTTTTGTGTTGCGAGTAACCTCAAATTGTGTTCAGATTTATTACAAAAATGATAATTTCACAAGTACTTACAAACGAAACGATATCCCATTCGCCTTTTTATTCACTTTAGTGTAATTTTTGCACCATTTAACTACGCAAGAAGACATTTTTTGGCAAATTGACTGCACGACACTCCCGAGACGAACTGGCAAAAATGAGCTTGGTTTTCATACATGTGTGTGCGTGAGTGCATGTATTTACAAGAGGAGCTTGGTCTATTTGACAAACACGGTATTCAATCTCCCTTTTTTCCTTGACCTGAGATATATTGATGTGACTAAAGGCTCTACTCGTATAACTGCAGAGCATTACTTGTTCTATGTCACCTTGGAATATCATTTCGAAGTGAGTTTTCGAAAGGATCCTTAATATAGCCTGATAAAAAATATAGCCTATGTTACTCGGTGGATACTACGCATTCAATTGGTAGAACAGATCTTATATCGGTCCAGTAGTTTGTTCATTACTTGTAATACATAGATACAAATATTTTCTCTTTATAACATTAGGTGTTATATAACATATAGATGTTAATAGAATATAGGCAGGTAGTAATGTGTTGTATTTTACTACATTATAACAAAATCTGAATCAAACATATTTTGGCATTTCTTAATTATTTATTGGCACCACTCCCTTACACCACTTAAACTTAAATACATAAATACTAAAAAACGGTAATGACTTTGTGTTAGTTGTATTTGTTCCCTGTTCCCCTAAGTATTTAACTTATAACTAATATTTTTTTTCAATTTTTCTTATGCTTCCACAAAGCACACAGCATTAAACTAGCCGCAGGTTTCGTTCGATTTCCGTTGAGGTCTCGGCATCAATCTACATCTCAGCTAGCACCTCTCCAACCATAAGGTCCATATTCGGCGCCCAGTCTAGTTTGTGGATCTCAGTCTTAAAGCACTTCACCACATCCAGGACCTTGAGGCAGATGTCAGGGTTGGGAGCCGTGGAGCCTTCGCACTTGTGGATAATGGTGACCAGCTGTTGGGCCATCGCATCATCTACGAAGTAAAGTATACATGAGTCTAGCTCCGAAAATATATCCTGGTATATAGACTGTTCTAAAATGTGTATACTTATAATATTTAGTGAATATGTAACATTGCAATCTGTTATTCGTTAAAATTGCTTTAAGATATAATGATTTTTGCTTCACCGTGGTCGGGGAAGAATAGCTGTAATTTTTAAATTCCTTAAAATTCATTATCATTTCAATAAATTGTGCAAAAACCTTTATTTTTTTATCATTACAATGAAATGTTCTCCTCGCATCTGGCGTTGTGTAAGATTTGTTCAAGACCTGGGCCCCGATTCTATTAAACCAATTGCTTCACTGTGACAACCGTATTGTTGCATAATGGCCACTATAGGTGGCTTTTGGTATTCTAGTGGCCATTTTACGACTATCAGAGTCATAGTGAAACGATTGGTTTAGTAGAATCGGGGCCCTGTTGTAGTCAACTACGAACCAGCGCCATGTTTCTTGGCAAACTCTTGTGCATTCCCGTGATGCAGGTTCCCGTCAGGGTCGACCAGATCCAGCTTGGTGGAGAGGCAGTGCACCGCGCACCCAGTCCACCGGTTCGTGATCTCGTAATCCACCTTCCAGAAGTTGTAGAAGTCCTCGTTTATGGACTCGGGGAGGTTCAACTGCGGTTGTGCATACAAATATTTTCTTGCTGTGTTCGTATGGTATGGTATGGTTGTAGCCCTGCCTTCAGCGCTGTAGGGTTTGAGTTCCCACCCGGGACAAATATGAATGTTGATGTTTGTTTGTTCTGTGTTTGGATGTTATATTGTATCATACATATGTAGGTATTACAAAAAATGTGTGTATTCATTCTGCGTCATCAGTGAATTGGTTCCTTTGAACAAATGCGCTAAGATCACAGCTGTACTTGTTATTTACGTGAGCTGCTGGTCAAACGCTTACAACCAAAAAAAACCGTTATCACCAAAAAAATGTCATCAGAAGCTTTGCTTAGTTTTGGGCTAGTTGGCGTTGGGAAAATGTATTGTAATATTTACTATTTATTTATCATTTGTTATTTTCCCTGTTGACTGTACTGAACTACAAACATTAAATTGGAAAGAAGTTAGTCGAAAAGAAGACTTACATGTTTAATGTAAGTTTTTAAGATGAAACTTTTATGATCAAATCAATATTTATAACTTGGGAACTAGTTACATGGCTTAGTCTCATGGAGTACCTATTACGTAAGACTACTAGAATTTTAAATTATACCAACTTATTATTGACTTACTCCGTTTCACATCATTTATTTTCGTGTAATTCTCACCTCATTCTTACACGTGTCCAAGGCTTTGCCGAAATTCACCGTCAAGTCCTTCATTATGTCTTGAGAACCATCTGCAGATCTACTCATCGTCAGCGCTAGGGACATCACCATTACAACGAAAATCATTTTGACTTGTCAGAAACATACAGAAACAGAGATACTAAATGTATCTATATTTTTTATCGTCTTTAGCAGGTTTTTCTTTTTCACGTCTAGTTACCCGACACATAGCTTTTATAGTGTTCCTAGCTTTAATTACTGTTCGTGTATGTTTGTCATATTAATTGGTAGTATTTGTTTATCCACGTCGGTTAAATGCAGGCTGCGGAGATCAATCGTGACATATCATGGTCAATGAACATCATCTACCAGGCACACTGGAGCTGGCTGGAGACTTAGAAACTGTTCTTAATACGTCGTAGGCCACATCGGTGCTTCCTAACAGGCGAGATTGTGCTCGATCGAAGGTTAGTTATGTTCTTATTGATAATTACGTTTTAAAAACTAGAAAGAAAACCGACTTTAATGAAGAATATTATACAATTTCGTTTACCTGGAAGACGTATTTTTTCCAGTTATTTTGATGACAGATGGACGAACAGACAGACAGACGCGTGATCCTATATGGGGTCCGTTTTTTCCTTACTTTTGAGGTAATACACGCATTACCTGATAGTATTAAAAAAACGACATCGCAACACACTTTTAAGTTGAAAGTTTATTAGTATTATCTATCAGTTTATTCTTAAATTATCATTTTTATCCTTAATTATTATTATTATCATGATTATTATTTGTGTAATTTTATGTATGTATATTTAATGTTTTATATTTATTATACGTATAGACCGCCATTCTTGAACGCCGTTATCCTCTGTGTCCATCTCTTCCAGGCAACCGCTGTGCCTGGAAGAGATCGCTTTCAGCGATAAGGCCGTCCATTGTTTTACCAGTGACGCTCAGATTAAGTTTCCACTATCTGTATTTTGTTATATTATTTGTAAATGGTGAACAATAAAGAGTTATCTATCTATCTATCTATTGCTTCAAATGTGCCTGTAATATTTGAAGAGTTTCCTCGATTTCCCCTGGATCCCATCATGAGATCCTGACCTGATGACGATGGGATCACCTGTCAAGTATACCATTCAAACAAAAAAATAATTTTCGAAATCTGTCCAGGCGTCTTCGAGTAATCGGGGAACATTTCCGACGAATTGAGAATTTTTTGTGAAGTCGGTTAAAAAAATTATATTTTCTTCAAGATTTTCTTTAAATGCTTCCATCTACTAAAACTTACTGACGAACGGGAATCAGGTGTTTGGCTGCAAGCACATCCATCTCATCATATCTACCGGTACACTTATGGATCCTGTAGCTTTCCGTATTGCCACTTGTCTTCGGTTGGGTGCAAGATGCTGCGCCTCTCACCAGTGCCGGTGCGGTGCGGCCGTAGATCAATTTGGTTTTCACGGACTTTCGTGCGCAAGGTCTGCCGGCAGGATTTCGCGCCACGCAAGTCTTAATGACATTATCCGTCGAGCTTTTACCAGTGTCAATGTGCCAGCCGTTCTTGAACCGAATGGTCTGTTACGTGATGATGGTAAGCGGCCCGACGGTATGACTCTTGTCCCTTGGGAAATGGGTAGGCCTTTGGTGTGGGACGCTACCTGCGTCGACACCCTAGCGCCATCTCATCTGCCTGGGACATCAGTTAGGGCTGGTGCGGCGGCTGATTCGACCGGCACAAAAGGCGCAAATATCAAAAATCTTGCGAGGCTTTTGATTGAAGGGAGTTGTGACCCAAGGGCTGGCTCTTATTTAGACCAGCGAATTAGCATAGCTATTCAGCGTGGCAATGCAGTCAGTGTCTTGGACGTTTCCATCTGGTACTGGTCTGGAACAGTTGAGTTACCTATAGGCCGTTTGTAACGGTCCTTAGGTAATCTGACTAATTCCTTTGTACGTAGATAGTTTAATTATACCTATTGTTGAAGTAGTTGTGGAAAAAAAAACTGATTGCTACGTTAATATCAGTAACTGCGATCTCCGACCCGCAGTGAACGGCAGGTTCATACCCTCCTCCTCATTACCGAGGATCGTGAGTCCCCCCCCTGTGGAAGTAACTTGGTACTGGTAACGTTCCCCCAGCTACCTGTCCTCGGCGGTGGGAAGAGCCATGTGACATGTTGTATCCAAGGTCGTACGAAGCTGATAAATACATCGATAGGGCTCCACTCTCCCGGTCGAGCCATCAACCTTTCCCAAGACCATAATGACCTCCAATATGTCATAGTTTATTTTTATGATTCCTGAAATCATTCAGCACTAGTGTATAGTGTATAGTATAGTATAGTAGTGTGCATTGCTGGGCGAGTCGGTGACAGATCACATACATACATACATACATCGTACCATTACATATAGATAAGTGTTGGTGGCTGACCACCACTTAACTACTGTATGACTTGACAGTCTTCTATTCAATTACAGGTACATTACGATGACCTCAAGAATGTTGCGTACAGATAGATACGAATCGAGAATATTGCGTACAGATAGATACGAATCGAGAATATTGCGTACAGATAGATACGAATCGAGAATGTTGCGTACAGATAGATACGAATCGAGAATGTTGCGTACAGATAGATACGAATCGAGAATGTTGCGTACAGATAGATACGAATCGAGAATGTTGCGTACAGATAGATACGAATCGAGAATGTTGCGTACAGATAGATACGAATCGAGAATGTTGCGTACAGATAGATACGAATCAAAAATGTTGCGTACAGATAGATACGAATCAAGAATGTTGCGTACAGATAGATACGAATCAATAATGTTGCGTACAGATCCTTCAATAAACTCAAGAGTCAGTAACAGCAGCAGGCCTCTGTCTGCTTGTCAAGTTACCCGACTGCCTAGAAGGAGTGTAAAGTTTTTCGAGGATATGTATGTATGTCTATTTCATTGAGACTATGCAGCCTTGATGAATTTAGTCATGTGAGGTGTCGTTTACTAAAACTACAAAATTGTGGGAGTGTCATTTAGTTTAAATTTGGTGGTCCGATTTATTAAAAAGGGGGTTGATACAATAGCATGGGATATTAATGAAATGTGCGTATCATATTCATAGTATCAAATGAAAGGTAATACACACAACATGCGGAAGATTATATTGTAATCCTTTTTAAGGCCGTGTTCTCGTGAAATCATGAAATTTGAAATTAAGAAATCATGTTTGTTTATCAACTTTCAACTTGCTTACGTTTATAATATTCGTATCGAACGTAGGTTAGTTCTGGACGTTGATGCTTGCCTAGGCAAGGATGAGCTTTATATTATATTGGGTTATGTACTTACCCGTGGTTATAAGTTTGTATATAAGTGTTCTGTGCGCGGGGGGGCGGGTACCACGCGGATGAAGCCGGTGACGGCAGCTGGTTAGCTACAAATAACCTTATTATCATCATTGGCCATTGCAATGTTACCTTTATCACCACCGGCAGAAGGGTTACTTTAGTATCATTGTTGTGACCAAATTAATGATGTAAGGTATTATCGAACATAAACACGAGTCGAAGTCTGTGTTTTGTGAGATTGACTAATAACATGGTGCCGTACATTTCGTGCATATATTAGGTAGTTGGTCTGCCGAGGGGGCATTGTGAGATCGCTCGAAGATGAGGTTGTATCAAGTAGTGGTGTTGGTGTTGGGGACGGCCGAGCTGGTGAGAGGGACGGCGGAGGTGATGAGTCACGTCACCGCGCACTTCGGACGCGCGCTGGAGGAATGCAGGGAAGAGGTCTGTCTGTCTGTCTGTAGTATAGTATCAGTTCCGTAGAGTGTTCAGCTGTTCAGCATGGCAGATGGCCGCGGCTCATCGGGGAGTTCAATTCGTCTGGAAATTATTGGATTTCCAGAAGTAACTGATTTCAGTGAATTGGTACTGCTACCAAAAAAATAGGTCCAATTTTAAGACCTTGCGAATCAGAGATTTGCTCACCAACTCCAATACCTAAAGCACATCACATCAACAGCCGGTTAGTGTCCACAGCTGGACGGAGCCTCCTCTAAAGTTGGAGGGTTTTTCCTTAATCACTACGCTTGGCAGACGGTGATAGCAGTAAATGTGCAGATCAGATAATACACGGAAGGAAGCTGCTGCCCGTCTTCTGGTAATAGAAGCAGAAGGCACAAAATTTCCGGAGGGTGAAGTTTTGTGGGAAGTCACAGGTGTTGCAGGAGTTGATCGCGTTGCTTTGTCCGCAGTCCGGCTTGTCCGCTGAAGTCCTGGAGGAGTTCAAACACTTCTGGAGCGAGGACTTCGAGGTGGTGCACCGCGAGCTGGGCTGCGCCATCATCTGCATGTCCAGCAAGTTCAGCCTCATGCAGGACGACGCCAGGATGCACCATGTCAACATGCACGATTATGTCAAGAGCTTTCCCAATGGTACGTGCTTCCGGAATACTTTTAGTTGTTCCCCTTGTGAGGCAAAGTACACGTCTGCGTCCCAGACTCCCGCCTGTTACGTGTAGAAGTAGCCAATGCGATATTATTTTTGAGAATCCGACACGTAAGTATATTAATCAATTTGTTGTTTTATATCTTGCTTTTTATTCTCCTGTGCGGCGTAAGTATGCTGTAGCTAATTTGCAAAATGTCATTGAAGGCACTGGTCATCAACATTTTATGAATTCATGTGAAAATGTCAATTCCCCCAGGTGAGGTCCTCTCCGAGAAGATGGTGGGCCTGATCCACGAGTGCGAGAAGCAGTTCGACGAGGTGGAGGACGCGTGCGACCGCGTGGTGAAGGTGGCCGCGTGCTTCAAGCGGAACGCCAAGACCCACGGCATCGCGCCCGAGGTCACCATGATCGAGGCGGTCATGGAGAAGTACACGTGAACTCCTCTCCTCTCCACTCCACTCCTGTGAAACCTAACTCGAGGGTATTCTCATCTCCACTCACGTGATCCGCCCGCGCGGCCATCAACCAGCCCGCGGACGTCTCACCAGATCCCACCAGAAGCCCTTCTTCTGTAGCAGCATACTTGTGTATTAAGTAGCACCTTTACTACAAAC
Source organism: Venusia cambrica (assembly GCA_951394065.1). NCBI lineage: Eukaryota > Metazoa > Arthropoda > Insecta > Lepidoptera > Geometridae > Venusia > Venusia cambrica. The sequence goes on along the minus strand of OX596037.1, from coordinate 453,087 downwards.
ACCAATCGACCTGCCAAGCGTGGTGATAACGGCAATACCTCCCACTTTCGGAGGAGGCTCTGTCTAGTGGACTTCGATGGGCTGTTGAAGTAAGTTAGAGTAACTTGCGTAACTCATCACATCAAACTGTTTGTTTGTTTGTTTGTTTGTTTGTTTGTCTCCGGTATCTGATCCACATGGATCAGAGACATATAATTCAGACCAACATTCTAGATAAACGCTTTGTTCTTTGTATTGGAGATCACAGTACATGTGCGTCTGGTTGTATTGTAAAGCCACTTCTTGTCATAACCACCATCATACGTCATGGACATCGCAGTAATGGTGCTATCATTATACACGGAAGGAAGCTGCCAATCTTCTGAGATCCCTTGCTCAGGACTTCTTTCTGGTGGATCACATACGAAAAGAAGCACCGAATATATACAAGAGACTGAAGTGTAGATGAACCGCCGCGCTAAACTAAGACTCAGATTTACGTATTTAACTCGTTGCATGCCGGGTGAGTGTGCCTTCTCCGGCAGCACGTAACGAGTTATATTATGTGAGCATTTAGCAGGTCACCCCTCAGACTCGAACCGGTATTTGCTAAATGAGTTGAGAATGCTACGATGGAACATAAGCATGTCTATACGAGATAAGAGAATGATTTCGAGTTAGGTTTTAGAATACCTATGACCATGGGATTGTATTCTAGGACTTCGTGGCGCTCTTTCTGCACATATTTATCTACAGGACTTTGAGATGCATCATCGCGATTCATCTTCTAGTAATATACCTAGTTCTGGAATACAGTCCTATTTTACGACTTTGGCGAAACGTTATATAATGAAATTGTGGTATTGAGTAAGTCCATTGTATTTTTGTCACCGTGATGTTTATATTCGTTTATAGTTTGCAAAAACGCTTGCTCAATAAATAATAACAGCTTGCTCTATTTCTGCTTTTCAATAATCACATGATCACATTGTGCCCTACGTCTGCTTGACTACTTGTCTGATACATACCCCGCTACTTTAAAAAGTCCTTCTAAAAACCGACGTAACATTCAGATGGTAATAGGTCTGCCTTTTGGGCTGTAGGTTGTGGGTGGTATGGAAAAAAAACTAGTGCATCTAAACATACCTTACCTACATACCATAAACATAATGAATTACCTAAGATTGAACCAGCCCAGGAGCACCAGGACACCACACTCAATGCTATTACTTTTTTCTTTTATTGTACGACGGGGAAGCGCTTGGCCTTCATCTCACCTGGTAACAAGTTAATATAAGGCCGATAAGGTGGAGGCGCACTTCACTCGGAATCCTCAACAAACTGAGCAACTGGCTATCTTACCTCTGAATGCCGGAACACAACAATTTTAGAATTGATATTATGGCGACTTAATTAGTTAAGATGGTGGTAGCTGGCCAGGCGGACTTCAACAAAGTCCTACCACCAACCTAACCAAGCACAATATATTGGTACCTGGATCACAAGTATGCAAGCATGGCAAGCAGGCATACTTACAGGCCCCATCGCATACGCTACATCCATGACCTGTATCAGATACTATTTGTCAAAAGGTATCAAACAAGCAAACATATAAACACAGACACTTTCAATCCTACTCTAAAACCCCATCTTCAAAAGAATACAGCATCAAATCCCTCTATTCCACTAAGATCAACGCAAATTTCAACTTGTTGAACTAATCCGTCAAGTCGATACATGCTTTGCATGACGTCGTAAAAAATGTATGATATGGGTATTTTTTCCTAAATGACCTACTGGTGTTTTTAAACAGAAGTTATAGCAATTTAGTCAAAAAGGAAAAATGAAGTAATAAATCGGAACCGACATTTTATCATCAATCAACCTCGTCACGTCACGGGGTAGGCAGAGAAACGATCAGTCAGTCAGTCAGGTAATGAGAGGCGGAGCGGTGACAGGTGGCTCGGGGAATTATTTCATTTTCTTTTACAGGAAATCAGAAATATGATGCAGTTTGTTTACAATCGAACAAATTATTTAGACGAAATGTACACGTATTTAATATTATTATTTTGACAATTCTATTATATACGAATCCAAAACTCGTCATACCTAGAAAAGGGAATTTAGAGAAATGGTTACCGAACGTTAGTTTCTAACAGCAGTCCATTTAATAACCAGAGTTAGACAGATGCTCACTCAAAAGTGAGGGGTTTGCCTCACCTCGCTCGGCAGGCTGATTAGTAAGTCGCCATGACAACAATGGACAATATGAGGTAAGTTAGCCAGTTCCTCAGACTGTTGAGGACTCCGGGTGAAGTGCGCTTCCACCAGGTGAGGTGAAGTCCAATGTCTTCCCCGTCGTCGTATCAAAAAAATATTGTTTTACTGTCTTTTTTTTTTCTTGCGTGATTTTTTATAAAATAGTTACTGATAAGACTACCAATTTGATTGATTGATCCACGTATACACATTAGTAGGTGCCATCTTGAATTCCCGTCGCATTTCGTTTCCGGGACACCTGAGCAGAACGATCCAGCTCACATCTACTTATTCGTAAACAATAAAACCTCGCGCTTTTTATTTGATGGAAAAAATATAAAAATTAGCATACAAAGCGCCACGTCGCGATTTTTCGGGAGAATATTTATGCCTCCCCTGGCAACACTACGTGCCGCGAATAGGGAGATCCGCATGTGTTTATAAGCCGTTGTTTATCTCGTGTTTTATAGTTTTCTGCTTTGATTGTTTTTATTAAGTAAACTCCAGATCTGCAATGCAATGCGAATGCTTGGCGCCGCCAGATATAACAATAGGTACATATACTCGTAGTAGTTTACAAAGCACTATCACCTCACCTGGGACAACTTGTGGTTGTGGCCCACGGGTGCCCTCTGCAAGACGGCCATTAGATCTGTGTTGTTGTGTGGATCAGAATTACGTTTTAAAAACTGAAAAGACAACCGACTTCAATGAAGAATATAATACAATTTCGTTTACCTGGATGACGTATTTTTTCCAATTATTTTGATGATAGATGGACGGACAGACAGACAGACGCGTGATCCTATATGGGGTCCGTTTTTTCTTTACTTTTCAGGTAATACACCCAATCGCTTCAATTTTCCCTATAATATTTGAAGAGTTCCCTCGATTTCTCCAGGATCCCATCATCAGATCCTGACCTGATGTCGATGGGACCACCTGTAAAGTATACCCGTTCAAACAAAAAAAGAATTTTCCAAATAGGTCCAGGCGTCTTTCAGTAATCGGGGAACATTTCTGACGAATTGAGAACCTCCTCTTTTTTTTTTAGTAGGTTAAAAAGATGTGACCAAGATGCGATTTTCAAGGTGGATGTGTTGTGTGGAGACGAGGTGAGGCATGACTCCATCAGGGGAAGTCTGAATGTAGCGCCAGGACAGAGAACATGGACACACGTTTGTACATTAGCTAGCTTTACAGTCATGTACCTCCCTCGGCCTCGGCCTTTCACCTCGGCTTTCTGAAGTTCACGTCACATTATAATGAAATACAACAGAAACTGCAATAATCCATCAACCTGTCTACTTTCTGTGCAGCCAGCGTCGTGCCAACTTACTTCTACACTCCGAAAACGAAAATCCCTTTTTAAAGTAGGAAAAACAACCGCAAAAGTAACTTAGTTTCTGAAACCCATTAGGAATTTCCTTTTACATTTGCCACAAAGAAAAATGATCTTTAGTGCGATAAAAATAAATGTCACGTATTCTGCAGCATGAAACATTCAAGTCAAAACAAGAAATTCGCCAGTACAAAGTGAAAAATCATTGAAGAAACTCGTTAAATCGTAACGTGAACCCTAACACTCTGGTATAAGGTGCAAGTTTGTGTAACAGGATGTTTAGGAGTGAACAAAAAACTTGAGTTCGGAAAAGAAATGGACTCCATCGGGAATTCTGTCATTTTTCATGAAAACAACGTCGTGAATACTAATAGGAAATTGTTAAATTTGTTAATAAATGTAGGCACTATATTCATGACTTCATTTTAAACCTTTTGTTTTACCTTAGCCAGCTAGGAATCGTGCCAAAACATGTTGTAAGGTGCCTACATTTCACTTTGGTACTTCCTACTACCTACCTCATTTCACAAATTAAAGGACCATTCACACAAAGCTCATAGTCAAAAAATTCACTCAGCGACAAACGTCAAAACAAAGTGTATGAATGTGCAATACGAGAAGACTTACCTTGCTATCGTCTGCAGGTGGGCGCTGGTAGCAAGCTTCACGAGGGGTCGATGGGGGGGTCGGCTGGGCCTGGTCGGGGGGCTGTACGTATACTCCGCCGCCTCCGACCCCGTCAGCCATGACCAGTGCTCTGTCATTGTCACTGTCACGGATCAACTGCAAGCTTTGAGCTGCGGGTATGGGTTTTCACCCTAGTATTCACTCTCACGCACACTTTTGTTTAAATTTCGACATTTCACCATATTTCGGCTTTCAGCTTGTATTTAACTTGTTCCATAGAAAACGTTGAAACCAAAATGCAACTTATTTTATCCAATTATAATCAAGCTTATTATAGTTAGATCAGAACAGCTAGGTTCTTACACCTGCATATCTCTAGTCTTACTAGCATTGCAAGTCTCAACTCAAGCTAATGTGCCAACCGACTGAGAAACAAGGGTTCCTAGTTTTAGTTAAGTCAGGACAGGACTATGTATTAGTCACGTAGAAATTGTGTACCAAGTGGTAGGTACAGGTACATGTAATGATAGCTCAGTGACATGTGACCGAGCGTCACAACAAACAGACAGTTTTATTTAGCATTAAGTAATAACATAGGCCTTTGCCAAGAGGCAAACAAACTAGGTGGCCATTGCAAATTATATAATTTATTATTAAGATTAGTATGTTGCTATTGTAGTTTGAATAAATTATTATTATTATGATAACAAAGATATTAACAGTTCAATCTCTCAGGTGGCAAACTTTCACAGCCTCTCAGCGGGTACATCCTTCAAATCCCTAATCTTATTAAATTCAAGAACAATGATTGATAATAGGTTTACAACAACTTCTTACAAACCTGACAAAAATTCGCAAGCAATTTTGAGCGCTTACACCTTCGTAATAAACACTACGGATGATGCACCTGAAATCTTAGAATTGAATGCCCTGTGCACGTTTTGCAAATGTATCATGGCAAAATGTACTCTATTCTCAAGACTGACACGTTTTATTTTCAGTTCCTGTAAAGTTCCGAGTATCCTCGTAGTTTCCCCTTCATCCTGAGGATTACACGTCGAATTTTCCGATTCAACAACACCACCCATCTCTTTCATCCTAGCGATGAGCGAGCGAGACAGGTGACTAAGGCTAGGTGCGCACTATCAAGTAGAGCTATAAATCTTAATCCCCTTATGAAGGAGTGCTTTGAGAATGGGTGCTGTGACGTCATGCTGTGCTCTAAATGAAATTTTCCAGACATTATTACAGCCATTTGAAGCCTTATAGCATGACGACGTGATTTTTATTTATGAGAAACTTGCCTTTATAATATATAAAAAAAAACTATAAACTAATAACTAACTAAAACTACAACTTGCCATACTTAATGAAAGAATATTACCTATATACCCATATAAAATTTACAGACGAAGAAGTTCTCAATTCGGATCGTTTTTTTTTTCGTTCATAAACGCTGTTCCTGCCTAAACGTAGATTATCTCCTGCAGTTTCGTAGTCGGTACCTAACGCATCATCACGGTCGACTCGCAAATTGCAACAGCTCTGTAAGTGAATTTATACTGAAGCATTGAAACCTTCGATTTCAGATTCAAGTGTGTTTCAGAACGTGTTTATCCGTATTACAATTGAACCGAACCAAATAGAATTTCCTCAATAGATCCATCTAATAAAATGGCACAATCAGCCGAGCCGAGGCGAGGGTGGCGCGAGTGGCACCAGCGCAGCACCGTCCACTGGGGGAAGGGAAGCAGCCAGGAGTGTGAGCCGAAACGAACATCTCATTGGATTTCTTTTGTGTGCATTTTGGTGAAAACGGTTTTCCGTTCCACCTTTACACTTCCGTAGTACCTTCATAAACATTATACAGTTTCTTGCCTTCCTCCTGTTTAGTGCTGGTCGCGATTCCGATCGAGTGGTAGATTTGACGTTTCAAAATTATCTTATTTTTTTACTGAATATTCGTTTTATTGAATTTATCTTTGACACTCATGAGCCAATTTTAGAATGATTAGAATGATTTCTTCTCTTTGCTATCCTCATAATGAATTTCCTACTTCAGCCAATAGCCAACCGTGGATAAGTTTAAATGTTTTGACCGGTGTTGTAACTGGCACGTGAAGCATGACTCGTAATTATTTATTTTGTACGACGGAAAAACGCTTGGCCTCAATCTCCCCTGGTTTTCAAGTTATGATAAGGCCGAAGGTGGTTAAAGATGCTGAGCACTCGGCTGTACACGCGGGGTACACCGCGATTCTCAGCACCATAGGATAATTACAATCCTTGAGTTGCCATCTGCACTTCCATTTATTTTAATTAAACTAGACGGATGTCACCAACCAAATCGACAGGCAATTATTTTTGTGAAAAAAATAAATTAAAGTTTATTATGGAACGCATTGTTACATAATAAACGTTATTAAAAAACAAATAAAAATAATCAATTAGTATTCTCCGCAGGCAAACCATTACAATATCCCCGAAGTAATGATAATTTATTGTCCAATCCCTTCCGAATAGGGTAAGGGGGGTGTTACGGTGCACCCTATGAGTGCAATCTCTTGCGTCTCTCTCTCACACTTCTGTACAGGAATGTGTGGAGTCGCGTCTTCAGAATCTTATGTGATCTAGCGAGATAAATATTATCCATAAACTCAAGAATTATTCCGTTTGGTGGTTCATCTTTACTTGGATTTGTGTATTTATTCAGGATTACCTTCTATCAGCGGGTAGTCAGATCAAAAGGCTCCGAGCCATCGCGGTTTTTACGTTATTTACACTAAATATAAAAGTAATATGATTTAAATACAGAAAACATCACTTTTGGACTATCTTCCCTTTCCTTCCCTAGAAAAAGAGTTATTACATTTTTATAGAAAAAGCACCCATACGATAAAAAACAGATATCTTGAATTAGAAAAAAACATTTGAATAATCATGATAACTGAAATTGTTTACTTTGGTTTGTGTCTTATTGAGTAACTCTGTTCATCATCATCGACAGCCAACACCGTCCACTACTGGACAACATTTTAAATGATGAGTTCGTCAAACTGATGTGATTGTATGATCAAACCACTAAGCCAAAAGCGCATCGGACCGAACTGCCCAGCCCCCCCTAATCCATCCCTACCACAGCTGTCACAACAGTTACTACTACCAGCGTACCTTACACCACAGCACACTGCGTAGTTAGTTAATTCCATCTGATTTATTGAAAGCCTATCGGTGCAAATGCATCGACTTAATCAGAGTTTGATTTATTTACATGAGACCTTCCTAATTGATCAAACATTCAAATACATCAAAGTAATCGAATAGGTATATCACAACCACAATGTCCTTTGTCTATCATTGGGTATGTATGTATGTAAAGGCACTCAAAGTACTCACCAATTAAGATTGACTCAACTCTTTTTTGTCTAAACTGTAGATATAAAAAATAAAAAATAAATATCTCCACTTGATCACAGAACGTTCGTCGAGGTCTCTCCCTCCACGCAAGCCTCGATATTTCCATGTGAGGTTTGTACCTACTTACATACCTAATTATCACACTCGGTAAATAACATAGTAACAATTGAAAACTTGACAAACTAATACGAAAACTGCTTTTTTTGAATGTCCAGTACATACGTAGTTCATTTTGTGAGTATAATTATTGTTCAATACAAATTACTGTTGAAACACTGAACTTCATTTTGTGCCTCAACCACCCGACCGAAAGGATCAAAACAAACGAGTCTTCATTAGATAATGTACCTTATTGTAAGTTTTTAAAGTACCTAATACTTTGACCGTTGGCCGAAGGGTTGCCTCCCCTAAGTTTGGTGTTAGACAGTCTGCCCTACGTCGTCGGTACTCTGTACGTACTCACGCAAATTAAAAATATGTAGCTAAGTATTATGTTTCGATACATTGGACAGACGCAAACGTAAAAAAAAACATTAAAAATACGTACGTACTTGTAAAGTAACAAATCTATTTAGTTTATCATTGCTGACAGCAAATTATCAGGCACTTAAAAATATCATATTTTTTTTACAATATAAGTAGTCTAGTTACCTAACAGTCGTGAGCCGTCACAAACAATCCATAGGTAACCCTACTGATCCAGACCAGAATCAGACGGAAGCATTCTCATGACGCTGGCTGACTTGCCACGCTGAATACCAAAGCTAATTCGCTGGCCTTTATAAAACCCAGCCCAGGGCCACGCGTCGCATAAATGTAATGGAATATACAATTAGTTAAATAATAATTATTAATTGTTGCAATATTATCCTTAATATTAATAAGTTAACCTATGCAAATATTTTCCATTATAAAGTAAAGACAAAGTTTAATAGCTAGTTTAAGAGTAATCATCAAAGAAGGCGACTAGGGCCATAGTTTTTTTTTTCAGCAAGGGATTTATAAAAGTTATAATGTATCTAAATGGGCAAGGCACAGAAAGTAATAGTGAAGGTTTGAACTTCGGGTAAGGGCGCCTGTCAGTTTATTAATAGCAGCCCGCAGCGTGACTCACTGTAAAGGCCCAAGCACAGGCGCCGGCGAGTCTGGGCTGCTGTAAAGGTGAGCGCACAGTGGCGCAGGGATACAGGGATAGATTACATAACATACATACGGCTGCCATCTCTGGGATGGCTCAGCCAAGTAAATATCAGCTCCAAGCCCTGGATTTGATTGAGCGTCGTGCTGATCACTTTAACAAGCGAATCTCAACAAGATGCAAGTTGATAACAAGATGATTCGCTTGTTAAAGCCAATTTGCCTAGAACATATACGGCGGGTTGCCAGGCTGTCTGTGTTCTATAAATTCCACTTCGGCGAGTGTACGCACGATATCTTTGACCTAATCCCTCCATCCCCTTTCCACCACCGGACTAGCAGACGTACGGCAGGCTACAACCCGTACCTTGTAAATGTTCCATTGTTCCGAACACATCGTTTCGCCTCTACCTCTATCATTAATACTGGTAAGGAACGGAATTCCTTGCCTTCGTCTGTTTTTCCAAACGTGTACAATTTTGGAGTCTTCAAGTCCAGAGTAAATAGGTTCCTTTTAGACAAGCGTACTCCAACTTCGGCCACATCTTTACTCGTTTTACATGTAAACATACCAGGTTAGTCCTAGCCCAACTTTGGTATTCTCTGAGTCTCTGACACCTGACTTCCCTGAGGGAGTAAAGTCCTTGACTTCAAGTTTTATTCTATAATTAACGATAACCAATCAAATCAATGAGAATTCGAGGTGAGAAAGTGTCTGGCAATTATGTAGAATTTAACTAGTTACATTTATATAATTAGCCAGTATAATTACATCAACATTCAAATAGGACACAATAGCTGAGACAAATTATAACCATCTGTTCAAATAATTCTCACTTAATTAAAATGTCACACTCAAGTATAACCACTTCAAATGTTATATCTGGTGAGAGGGTGTGGGTACCTACTAGTGATTCAACAAGCCAAGCAGATTAGTTAGTTAGCTCTGCCTTTGGCGCAGCAGGTTGTGGGTTCGATTCCCGTCCAGGGCAAAATAAATTTTAACAAAAATGTATGTATTCTATCCGTAACCTAGTTCCCATATTACAAGCTTTGCTCGGTTTGGAGCTAGATGACGCTGTGAGAAATTATTGTCCTGTATATTTTTTTATTTGTTTTATTTGTAAATTCGCAATAAATACCGGAATGACATGACGTCACAGAGAAAGAATCATTATGATCCCCTACTTCTGAAACTGCTGGAAGATACTCATCACTGGTGTTCAATGATTTTATTAGAATGTAAAGAAGTATGGCAGTTTACTTCCTTGCATTATCTAAACATCTTTACTGCGACCGCCAATACGCCTGCCGAGCGTGGTGCTCGGATGGAAAATCTCTCTAACTTCGGAGCCCTGTCCAGCAGTGGCCATTAATGTGACAGTAATGAGAGCTGCCCGCCCCCGCCCCCGCCCCCGCTCCGCTCATAACCCTCACCCCTCACGGCGCCACTTTATGCGAAATCGATGCAGCGCTGTTTTGTAAACACACTTGCACTCTCTATGACGCGGGTTTTATAACTCGGATACATCACTTTAATAATGTATTATGAGAGACTTACGATTATAATTGGACAACCAACAAGTTGCATTAAGGTAACAATAAGAACCATGTTATTTCTATGTTATTTTTTGAACACAAATTTATAATTATACATACGAGTATAAATAAGTTTAAATATAATTGTCGAAACCACAATTTTGCTAAATATTGTGTCATGACTTTATACCATTATTTTTAAATATCTTACTTTAATTAACCACAGACAGATATATTCACACATCACACAAAACTATGTCACTGTCACAAAACAATTCAAAAAAGGAATTAACAGTTCCATTTTCAAAATAGGCGCGAGCTGGCTGGCACCGGCGCGGCGCGCGGCCACGTTGCGAACTAACCTAACATTGCGTCGTGCACCCGGGGTGCCTAGTCCTGTGAGTCAGCGACATCTTGATACTTGACTCACCACTTCAACATAAACTTTGTACATACTTACTCGTTTATCACAATAAAACCTTAACCAATAGTTTTCATGAACAAGATGAATAAGCTCGACCTCTAGTTATAATCGTCTTTAGCAGTTTATGGCATTTTATTCAAGCCTGGAGAATCTTAAAATTATGTTGTAAATATATTTGATCGCCAGCTGTAGTAAATATGGTTACCACTCTTTTAACTGTCCATTAAATGTTAATTAACCAGTATTCAGAGCGTTTATAGCGAGGCTAGGCTCGTTTTGTTCGTTAATTACCTACATGATGTGCTAACGGCAATACGTTGTTTACTACTGTGTAACATTTCACCTGGGAATCACTCACTCTGCTACATTATGCCTGTTAATACTTTAATAGCCAATAAAAGTAATTGAATGTATATAAGGAGAGTAAAAAGGCATTTTAAGGGAAGCTCTATCTATTGTGGAGCTCGTTCTTGCCCAAGCCTCAAGGCTTCCCTGCTTTTATTTCCTATATTTATGGTATATTTTTTATTACTTTTTGTGTTATATAAGCTTGATCTTACACTACAATGAAACAAAAAAGCAATTAAAATGTAGGTAGCCATTACTACCCAGTATTAAAGTTACTAGTATCTAAGGCGTACGTTAAGATTATGCTTAAAGCTAGGTATCCTCATAGCTTTTTATAATGTTAATAAGCGTTTTATACTCGTATCTATGATTCTAAGCAACGTCTATAGGAACTGAATATTTTGATGTCACAATTCTAGAAAATAGTTATTTGTCTTTTTTTCCTAAATTAACTAGTTAATTGTCGGTGTTATGATGACACTAATATATAAATTAAAATGAAAAACATATATTTTTTTCGGTACTTAAACAACTAAATACTTTAATCACAATATAAGATTTGTTATCCCCCGGCCGGTCAGAGCGTGGTTCTCCTGAATATTCGATCTATAGTTTACGCTGTGAGGTCAGGTGAGGTTTAGGTCCGTGAGACGTGACGCCATCGTTAAAGTATCAAGAGCGTGCAGTTCGTGCGGGTGAGTGCGGCCACCCCTCGGTCCACCCTCCAGTTCGTTCATTCATTCGCTCGTACTACGGACACGAGTGCTATGGAAACGCTGACCTTGACAGGAAAGCGAAAGTTTTTTGCACTTTATGCTCATCTTTTTAACATCACATAAATAAGAAGGAAACTCTTATAGAGGTAAACTGCATAAAATCCTCACAAATTAATCTATACAAATACATGAATGCAAAAAAATAAGGGTCTGCTTATAATGTTTAAATAATAGGTTTTCAGTAAACGCGAATGGTATACTTATAATAATGTAAGTAACACTAACATTTTATAATTTTTGTTGGTCTGTCTGTCTGTCTGTTTGTTCCGGCTAATCTCCGAAACGGCTGAACTGATTTTGACGGGACTTTCACTGCCAGATAGCTGATATTATAAGGAGTAGCATACACTACGTTTCTGTTAGAAAGTAATAGGGTTCCGTGCATTAAGGAATGGAATTCCAAACACTACGTACAGTTCAAATAACAGAAATGATCACTCCCCAGTCCGCTTGCACCCCAACACACATTAAACATCCCCGCTGCAGTGTGCACACACCCTTATCGCACGGCGCAAGCCTTTTAAATTATGTTGATGAATTATTGAGTTATTCAATCAGTTTTATTTGTATTTATTGACTAATTCAATAAATACCGTCTTGTACGAACGAGGAACACAGGCTGTATTTCATACGTAAACAAATCATTGCCTAAAACTGACTGACTGACTGACATTCATCCCATACTACAATACAAATTGTTTAGCTGGCAGAATAACCTTTTCAGATACGTTTTTTTTTATTGTTTTTTTTTTAACAATAATTATTACTACGGATAGAGTAGAGCGATTGCCTAAAGAAGTATAGTAGTTACTTATAACATTATTTACTTACCAACCTGTACGATAAGGGTAACTGTTTTAGAGTGTTAAGGGTTAAGGGTGAAACTTTTGGCACGGCACATAAATAAATATTGATAGCTCATGTAAACAGAAAACAGCAAACTAAGTAACATTATACCTTTTCCGTGGGCGTTGTGACGGAACCCATGTCCGTGCATAAATAGGGTACCGCACTCGTGCAGGGCGCGCGACCCGCGGAATTAATTAGCGTTCCTCGTCGAATGAGGAGACTTACCTGCAACAATGGACACAAACTTTATTGTGGGATTTTTGAAATACCCAAGCTCCTCACAACCTCCCCGTGGGTGTAGTAAGACGCGGCTAAGGGATTATACAGGAGATGAGCAGAAGCTTCCCTCTGAGTGCCTAGCAATAATATATTAATAGGTACTAAATTAATAACAATATTTAATAATAAAGAAATAGATAGAGATGTTTGATTTTCTGTGAATCAAACTTTTACGGTAGAGTTACATGACATCGTGAAACAAAACAAACTAAAAAAGTTTTTTATAGTTGTGGTTAAATGGTGCTAAGTGAAGTTAATTACCTGTACCTAATATTTCTTTAAATACTTGTAGTTTAATAGAGCTTACTTCTATGTATTATCTAACACATTCACTGCGATCACCAACGCACACCAAAGTTTAATCCAAGTTCGAGCTGAAGCTGTTCGGTGATTACACGAACAGTTTTCACCAACAGGAGTGGACACTAATGACCTGTTGAAGTATAAGTAGTACAAGGTCAAATTTAGACCGCTAGAGAAACCAATAAGGATGGCGTCATATTAAATGTCCTCTTGAGGTCTTTTTCCGATTCGCCTTTTAACTCATTTTCGAAGACGCGAGCTATTTCCCGAAAGTGTCTTAAGTGTGATGGAATGTGCAAACATAAACATGTGGAGTGAGGAGTGAGGAGTGAGGAGTACATCAGTGAAGTGGTAACTGGTGAGTGGTGAGTGAGCTTCCTCGAGATTCTGACAAATCACTTTGAATAATATCCATATTTCGGAGGCGCCTCCAGAGCTGGTAGAGATACGATGAGTGTAGACTGGTCTTCTGAATTTTACCTAACTGCTATAGAAAGGTTATGTTTTTTGAGAGTATGTATGTATGAGTATTTGATAGGCGCGCTCTGCAGTCTAAACAGCTTCACCTTGGGATACTTGACAACACCTAAGTATTATGAGTATTTCAATAAATTAAATATCTTATTCGTAAATTTCTGAATGACAAAGCCCAGCCGCAGATCTCACAGGATGGAACAGCATTCATCTGAAAACAAACAAACAAAAAAACAAACAAACAAACGAACAATACCTAACAACTTTACTTACAACTCTATATTATTTCTAAGTTTGTCAATGGCTGACAAGCCAAGCATAAATGATGTCGTTTTAAAGGAGGCTTTTGTCAAACAATGGACGGTTACGTGATCTTAACCAAAAAATATTTAAATTAAATTTGATTTTGAGTCTCTTTGAGTTAGGCGAAGTTTTTTCTTCTTCTCTGATTCTATTTGGAGATGATTCTAAGATTTGATTTTTAATTTAGTAAAAATCTGATGTTGATCTTTGGACTTGGGGACCAAAACTCCTCAACGGACACCAGCAACTCATAGATATCTCCACCTTTATAATATTTTCATTTGATGGGTACCTAGAGTACTTACAGATAAACATTGGTTTTAAAATTATTTTTGTGGTCGGTGGTTCGATTCTCGCCGAAAGCTAACGACTTCTTGGTGATGTATCGATCGTGTATAGTACAGAGTACAGATGATGAAATCCCTTATAAAAGAGTACTACTTCGACTTCACTAAAAACTTAGTAATAATTCTAGAAGTCAGGTTATATATTTAGTGATGTTATTAGATAACCTTACGACCGCGATGTTGTTGTTCGGCGGTAAATCGATACCAACCTGGACCATACAACTATCTATAAAATTGTGAGGGCACTTCCATTTTGTTAAATAACTTTTAATGTTTTATTTCAACACGAACCTTGAACCTGTACGTACGTGTCGAGCAGCCTCGTGCTCGTCCACTGAGAGGAGCTACATTATTCGTGTGTAGTACATCAACAGCCCATCAGTGTCCACTGTTGGACAGGGCCTCCTCCAAAACTGGAGGATCGCAGTAAAGGCGTATATAATACACAGAAGGAAGCTGCTGCCCTCTTCTGGTGAAATCCCTTAGTCGGCTTTTACGACATTAATGGACTGAGTTGGAGGGCTCGATTCTAAAGCCGCGACCGCCACGGCAATCCATAACGTAAAATGCAGACAACGACATATGTTAATGTCGCGTCTTCACGTTGGTAGCTCTGCCGCCCATATCTTATGTTGACAGATTTTTTGAGCGGTGAAAATACGGTCGTCACCTCCCCCTATCTTAATAGAATATCGAGACGAAGGGGGCGCGGGGCGGGGGGGCAGAGGGGCATTTGCATACAGCCAGGAATGCGCCATTTCATGTTTAGCCAATTTACGAAAATTCGGGGCTCTTAAAGGACGCCTCCTTCACAACTGGTGACCCTTTTCATTGTGATAAAGTGCTTCTGACGTAGCTACCAAGTAACGTTAAGAGTATAGATAAACTAGTGGAACGGCGACTCCGTTCCCAACATCCCGTGATCATTTGTTAAAATCCTTTCTCAGTGGGTGCACTACTAACTACACTACATAGTGAAGCTACCCTCTACAATCATGTGGTATTAAGTCGTCGCTTAGAGAAACAAATTGCGTTTGATAAACGATAAGGATAATATTTCTTAAATAGAAGAAATTAAACTTCATGCCATGTTTAATATCCATAAATAAAGCTGTTATAATGTCGTTACATCCGAAGAATGTGCCAGAATTCTTACAATTAAAGAATGAACAATAAATCGCTTCAAGTGATAAGATCGCCCATTGTATATTACATTGAGAAGTTTTATTTTTTAGCAGTACGATGCTGGTAGGCGGCCGGAGTCAACGTGATGCAGTAAGGGCAGTCGATGTCAATAGTACAAGGAGTTCTTCCCGTTCACCCGGAGATGGCAGGCCCAGGCTCCGGCTCCTGCGCTGGTGCACCACACCACGAGGTGAACGATACTTGGACACACAAGGGTTTACTGCACTCTGAACTGCACTCACACACCATTGCTACGTCTCGGACGAAGCAAGCCAAGTGTAAGATGATTCGCTAAGATACCTTTTTTTTTGTACGACGGGTGCGCGTGACCTTCATCTCACCTTATCTTAACTTGTAACCAACAAGTTAAGATAAGGCCGAAGGTGGAGGCACTTCACCCGACCCCAATCCTCAACCAACTGAGGAACTGGCTACCTCTAAATGCCGGAACACAACAATTTTAGAATTGTTGTTATGACGACAGAATTCGGTAAGATGGTAGCTAAAGCTATTTTGAAACCGTTTATCCGCAAACTACCTGTACGATCCCAGTGTAGTAGGTAACCGTTCAGTAGTTATTTGCCCACAGTTTTGGAGTGCCCCAAAGAAACTTGAAGTTTGAGTATAAAGAGTCTATGATATTATGTGAAATGGCTTAGCTTCAGCAATCATATCTTTCACAATACTGTAGCATTTACTTTGATATTAATATATATTATAGTTGAGGATAGATGAACAATACGATGGCCACAGTCATCGTATTACAAACATCACTCAGATTAGACCGGTGACTCCAAGAAATGTATGCATTACAAGCACGACGGAAGAAATAAAGTTTATAGAAGACTAGGTGAGCGATTCAAGCAAGCATGTATCATAAACTAGCATTCGGTTTCCGAGATATTCAGGTATTTTAGATGACCCGGAATTTTGTTTTTAAGTGTATTTCTCCCTTCCTCCATCACAAACGGCACACCAGACATCAGAAGAACCGCCATACTGGCTCCATCTTGTGAATTAAAAAAATATTTAAAAACACCTAAAAAGTACCCACAATTAGATCGATTACGATAAAAACAATAACAAATTATATCGATTTCCAAAACCCGTGTCCGTACAACGATATGGATCTGTTTAGATTTATGACTTCAACTATTTATAAAAAGTTATTTTACATGACGATCTTACAAAGCTACTTATCTTTGATCTTACCACTTTTATTTATATGAGGCTTACACAACTCGGTTTGTTAAATTAATCGATTCACATTCATTTTTATAGAGAACATCGTTAAATATTTTGATATTTCGTTTTAGCGTTAACAGATAAAAATATATTAGCTGTAGGTAATAACTGAATGTCATTATAATTCTATATCAAATCTTAAGAAGAAAATAAAGAAGTCTTTAATGTTTTTGTTGTATTTTGGATACATAGACGTTTTATATTTACGATGGGTCAGCTCTTGCCCACAATGCTTGCCTGGGCAAGGATGAGGTCAACGATGGAGCGAGCCAACACATAATTTTCTATGAACGCTCTCTTTGAAGTAGAAGTGTCGTACATGAGACGCAACTGATTCCAAATGTTGGCAGTGCGCATTCATGATAAATAATTATAATTTATTATATTTTTAAACCGGCGAATCCAACTCGGAGCAGCGTTCGGAAAGTTTCGAAATATCTTCTCGTCAAAGATACGGCAGAGCCTCAAGACGAAAGTCTTCAATCAGTGTGCGTTGCCAGTGATGACCTATGGATCTGAGACGTGGTCGCTAACTGTAGGCCTCGTAAATAAGTTCTCGCATGGCGACCACGATTAAACGCGAAACGGAGTGTGGGAAGTCTCGATGGACCGACGACATTGTGGCGGTCGCAGGGACTCGATGGATGAAGGATCCATCGACTCTAGGATCCTCTCCTAAGGTAGGGTAGTAATGGGCTGACATAATGATGATGATATTTTAACAATTAAATGGGTTTTCGTATGTTCTAGACTTGTAGCAAGTCTCTCTCGTAGCAAGAAATGTTGACTTTGACTTTTAACCTTCCTTTGGCCACATGATACCACATGATGGAATGGGTCCATCTGTAGACAGCCTAGCCCCGGAATGCAGTGGTGAGCTCGGTGGGAGAGCAGTCCGTTTGAACTGACTTGACCGCTCACTGGCAAGTCGTGTGCTTATTTGAACGGCGTGTCGACAATGTTATACTGTATCCGGTGGCCACGTGTGCCGCTTGTGCTGCGTTCACTCGATGCTAGTCCGCTCGCCAGTCACTGGCCTTGTTCACGGGATCATTAACGTAAACTTACGGGGAAGCCACTATGGTATTACTATTAAAAAACCTACAACACCAAGTTAATAATAATACTATTAATCATGGTTACTAATATTGTAACGACAATCAGAAAGGACTAGCTAGAATCATCACGGGCATTCACATAGTTCCGCGAAAATATGACAAAAATAACATGTTTACAATTAAAGTTAAACAATAGGGTTGATATGATCGTCGAGAACAATAGAGTCCCAGATTACACAATAGTTAGTCCCGATTGATCAGTTCCGCGCATACTAGATCATTCGATAGAGTTGGATATAAATACGCCGCTCGGCTCGGAAGCAGGACAGTATTCAATTAGAAAACAACAAGTGATATTTGAGTGCGATAACAGTGTTTAGTGATTCGGAAGTATAACTTAGCAGTCTCCGACTGTATTCAGGAGCAATTGGTTTGGTGCTGAATAAACGTATATTTGTTAAGTTATGAATAATATCCGGTGTCTTTAATTTTCACAAACTCTCGTAACAATAATCAATTCGATTTGAAAGCCGGATTCTGCATGCTTTCCGTGGCGAAACTAGCGCTCAGGCGCAGTACACACTATAATTTATATCAACAGCAATAGTGTAGCTTTCCATGGTGGTCCCTACCTAAGAACCACCCATCCAAATGAATACGTGGTCTTTCACGAGAGGAGGAAGAGGGTTACTTATACCCCATCCCCATCCCCTGATTTTTAAACATCACTAAAGAGCGATGATATCCAATGTGCCCTTCATGCGTGGAGATTATGAAACAGTAGTTATGTTAGAAAATTATAATGACAACCGCAGAACAACCGCTTTTTCATTGTTCTCTGATTGCGACCCTTCGATCGCGTTGTAAAGCACCACGACAGTCTAGACGCCAGTAGTGCGGTAAGTGATCCGATACAAAGGAGGCACTGCTCGTGTCGTACGCGGCAGATTTAACCGTGTGTTCGTTACTGTTGGTACTATTTCGGGAAATACTAACCGCAATGGTTCACATGCTGCACTAATTCTGACTGTAATATTTTATTACAGTATTCAAATTACATGTATTCGGCTTTTCAATACGTTGCCCAGTTCTCTCTGTGCTTCGTAATGGACAGCTGGGTACTTTAAGTTGTTACTTATTATTCAATATTAGTTGCTCTTGTGTAAGTTCTCAGCGGATCTAATCTACACTTCACTATGGCCAATGGAATTTACTGATATTTATTTTCAGAATATCTAATCAATGCAAACGATGGTCGTGGTCTGGTTGGTAAAATTTAGGTAAATATTGAAGGAATCATGCTGAGATGTGGCTGGGGCCCTTATAAGTCCCTATCATTATATTGTATTAATGTTCTGTATTTGTTTTTTTTTTTGTAATTTAGGTCTATTACTTTGCTTGTTTCGTTATGTTGTGTGCTAAACTTACTGATTTATTCAGTAATATCCCGACAGCAACGACCAGGATAACTGCAAGAACCTCGGGCTAGTTAGTAGTTTGATGAACCATAGTTAGGTATAAAGTTTTAGTTCGAGTAAATAAATAATATCTTTGTGCAACTTATGATATTCAGATTCAACTTATTGACCACAATAATGTCAATCTATATATTAATAATATTTTTCAGGTCAAGTGGTATATAATGGTTATTTAATAACCTTACCTTGAACTTCACTTATCACCAGCATAGACACATCCAAGTGTTTGCTCTGTAGAAGTCCTGTTTAGTTTCACATTGCACACTTTATTCTTTAAAAAAACTGCTTTTAAGAAAAGTTGTTTAGTTAAGTTTTGTCACATAACATTTACCAATGAAAACACGTTATAAAAATCAGTAGACGTATCGAGAAGACTAACTCACGATACAACGATATGTATTTATTATTTTTATGTTGTTCGAATTCAAATAAATTTAGTTATTTTTCCGACGTAGCGATTTTATCTTTAACCATTCAATTCAAATAAATTACTCTTGAAAATAGTCCGGATAACCTGATATCACTTTTCTGACATTATCTCAAAGCTATATTAATACGAAAGTTACGTTACTAGTCCGCGCGAAATCGTAACCGTCGAGTGCCAGGGCGGGCGGCGGCGGCGTCGGCGCTAGGGCGGGCGGATCGCTCGGCGGTGCGGCGCCGACTGCCGCCCTGGCTGATGCAGGGCGCGCAGATGCACACGGAACACGCAACTTGCGAGTCCTGATTCTGGGTTTATCAGCAAGTACAGTCCCAAACCCGAATTAAGAAACATTGTACCGGTAAGGTTTTACTTGACAAGGTAGCCAGAGTAGGATTTAAGTAGGTACATGGTATTCGTTGATGTTCTTGAAGTCAATGTACCTTTGCACTGTAGTAGTATTCTGCAGGTAGTATTACTCAGCTGCCTCAGCATGATGAGGTTCTCTTTTACAAGAGTATGTATGAATTTTTCATTGACACGCTCGCTTGGCATAACAATGTAGAGAAAGGATTTCAAAAAAGGTTTGATTATAACAACATGGGTAATCAATTAATGGTTGTGTTGTGTACTGATTCTAAATAAATATCATTCTAACAACATTAATATAAAATAAATATAAAAAAAGTGAAAGTATGCTGTATTGTTTGTATGTATGTTTGTACGTCCGTCCCTCCCTCCTGTACTCTATAGTTTATACAACGTTGAGGCGGGACAAGCAAGTAGCCCACCTATGTGAAGTGCATCTCTAGCCAATAAAAAAAGCCTCACTGCGTAGGTCACATCCACAAAGAAAATGAGCTACGCCGCATTGCATTGCGCCCGTCAACTTGAGGCATAAAGGTGCCTCGCATGCCCGTAATTTCACCGGCAACCAAACCCTTAAAACCGGAATACAGTAATGCTGCTTGACGGTCGAGTACTTCCCTAAACGAGCCTTTTCACAAGGAGCTCTACTACTCTTTCACAAGGAGCTCTACTACTCTTTCACAAGGAGCTCTACTACTCTTACTCTACATCTACGTTTTACTGTTTGCTCCATTGAACGGTTTGAGCTGAAATTGGCACAGATATTGTTCTGGACCAGGAAAAACACTTTGGTTGCTTTGTATCCGGTATCCGGTATCCGGGAACCTTGCAAGTGAAGCCGCGACCGGAAGCTTGTTACTTTTGATATCCGTATTTTCGTTACCCCATGAATTTAGATTTTTTTGTGCTGGGTTTTAGTTTTATCAACTTTCAACAACAGTGTTATTTTAACATATCCTTGTATTTTTTATCAGTTTTTTTGTCTTTATGTTAATTTATATATTCATATTCATAGTTGATCAATTATGTTGCAACTCTACAAAATTGTACAGGAAAACAACCTGTTCACAAAAAGTGCTGTAAAGTGTAAATATTTAAATAACAGGATTAATATAATGATATGCAAGTACGGACTTGAAATGTCTGGTAAATCTCAGGATTATCGCAGAAGACTCGGTGGAGCCTCCACGCAATCAAATACTTATTGAAAACATACGGAGGTGTAATACGACAAGCAACGGTTTGTCACAAACACAACTGAATGTAACGGCCACCGAAATGCCTAAATGACAAATAATCACACGTGGATGGTGGAAGTCCGTAAAATACCGTGAATATTTAAAACTGGAATAGACTTAGGTCCAGTAGCCCCCACAGCACGGGCCGGGGATAAAAATGTTGTCCCCTGTTTTTATCCACCTTCGAGAGATAAAATTATCTTCTCTACCATGTAGAGCACGGCAACAGAGGAGAAGATAAATTTATCCCCTTTTGACATTTGTGGTGGAAATATGTCCCCGTATCAAAGCATGGACTATGCCTACCGTGGATAAAAATAGTCCCCGTTTGACAAAAGATAGAGAGAGGCTATCCACGATCCTATGAGGTGGGGATTAATTATTATTTCACGAAAAATATATATCTCGAGCATACTTTAATTACCTTTTGACGCGATAAATGCAAATAATGGAGCGAAAACAGCACCGAAGATATATTATTAGAGATGCCAGCACAACCTTTCGGACAACGAATTCCAGCAAATGTTTCGTGATGAATGTTGATGTTTGTATGTGTTTGTATGTGTTTGTATGATAAGTAGTGAATTCAAAAAATTAAGTATATTAGTATTATATCCGTAATCTAGTCCCATATTACAAGCTTTGCTTAGTTTGGGACTAGATGGTGCTGTGTAAAATTAATGTCCTGTAATATTTATTTATTTATTTGAGTAAGGAGCTTAATAGCGCATTGAAACCGATTAATACTTGGGATGGTTTGCCGGTGCATGTGCAGGTTAGTACCTACCTACCTACCTAGTATTATAACAATTTGTTTAATTGTTAGTTCTAACTTAATTCGTTCCAGCTCTTAGTATAATACTAAGTAAATATCAGAGCCAAGTTAGTGGTGCTATCGCTAGAATGTATGTAACTGATTTAGTTGTTTATTATCATCAAAATAGAGCTACATTAAAAACTGCTTCATTAAATTATACTCTCATGCCAAAGTGTATAATTTTTTCGGGAACGGAGAGTGCAAGTGCAAAGCAGAAGGTATCTCATGGATTCCAACAAAAGCATGGTCTTCCTGATATAGGTAATCGGCGCTATTGACTGCACCCATGTCGATATATTTCCTCCGCCTTAAGTATTAATAAAAATTACCAAATTACTTACTTCTAATCACTCATTGTAACACATAATAATACATACATACTATTACTGAATTGAATTCATTGAATTCCTGATCAGTAACATCAACATCGCCAAAACCAAAACAAAGAAGTTGAAGTCAATAATACAAAGACCTCCAGCAGCACTACTCAAATAAAATGTCGCTTTCATGCTAAGATAAGAAACTCACATCAATAGCATCATTTTAAATTAGACGTATGATACAATTAATTGATGATAAAGCAAATTAACGTACGATTATTCAAAATTGAGTGAATGTAATGACATTTTTATTTAATTTTCTTTGTATGGCAACAACGACGGAGAGAAAGGGTTTCTCCACCGTGGATAGAACATATAGAATAGATAGCCCGTGCTCGGAGAGTATACAATTTTGTCTCAGGGGAATAGATTTTTATCCTCTCCCCGGGGAGACTTGTCTCCAGTCCATGCTAAGCCTGCAGTAAAAAGATGTAGATTTAAAATATAAAACTTACTATTTTCTCATATGTGATAATATTAAACTATGGCGAGGTGACTGTACATAGCGATCGATGTATATCATATTTCGATGAATATAAAGATGGATAAGCGTTCGTACATTATTTTCAATACAAAAATAATGTAAATAATTTAATAATTTGAGCATTTTGCGTATTTTTACCGAAGTTTCTCAGGATTTTTCTTCATGCACTCTGAGATTATGTATAAAATGTCTATTTAATCGGCGGCACTTCAAATGATTTGCGAGCTTTATAATTTTAGAAAGGGGTGTGAATCAAAATGTTGATAAAAAATGTTTTATTACAACAATATGGGTATAAAATGACGGTAGCATGCTGATTCTAGAGAATTATGTTTTAATATTTTATTACACAAAATGAAAACAGAAAAATATAGGAATGGATCTCCAAGTGACGCCTGAAACAATTAGCTGTGATAACACCAGTTTATAATTGCTGACGTTTCGACTGAATTGATCGTGAAAGTTTAAATACGTGAGGTTATAACGAATAACGTTCTTAGAACATTATAAAAGTAGTATCAAGATTTCAGCGCGACAGTTATACAATTGGTCCCGTGTATTGTCGGTTCCGATAATAAGACGCCGTTGTCACCCGCGACCCGCGACCCGCGACCCGCGACCCGCGACCCGCGATCCGCGATTTGCATGCCGGCCGCCTCCTTGGGCGGATTACTGCGATCGGTAATGGAGAGCTTACCTTCAACGAGATAATTAAATACATTGCTATAGACACACTTTCATTAACAGTTTCTAACATTGGATAGGGTTCCGGCCAGTTAAAGGGAATGGAATTACGATTAGGAATTAGAGTTTTCGATGGACAAATCCGGATTGTGGCAGTTTCAAAATTTTCATATAATCTGAACAGCTAGGCGATTACTATGCATAATGCAATTAAAAACAGGATTTACCCGGAAATCGCTTTTGATAGAATTCAAAAATCCTTTTAGTAAGTACTTCCAAAAGAAGCTCGCACAGACAATGTGCTGTATTATTCGATATATATTTTACCGATTTGTGTTTACCAACAGCTTATTATGCAAATTACCTAATGCGAGATTCAAGTTCGCTTGCCGAGAAATCGAACCAATTTTCTTAACGTCTCAACAGAAACTGTTTATTTAAGCTCAGGGCCGGAAGCACGGGGTCTCTGTGGCTGAACAATGGCGTGAAGAGATTGCCCCCCCACCCCTCCCTATTCATATGGAAAACGCGCGATTGCGTCGCTCGTGTGTACCTGCCCTAACTATTGTTGTTCATTCTTTGATAATACGTACATAAGATGAAAGACACTGATTTATTATCACGGCGTATATTAACTTTTACTCATATGTTTTGCAGTAAGTGAGTATTCGCTTGCAGTATGGTATTTCTGAAGTTACTTAGTGATTTCCTGCATTAGAAATTCGCTAGATTCCCCGTCTGACTGTACCTCTACCACAGGTTTATGCCAACTTTAGTAGCTATTAGCGAGGACAGTACAGAATGTGTATCAAAACTTACACAGCGCCGCCATAATTGAGTACCTATTAGGTGTACAGATAGGTATGTACTCAATTTAGTATATTAAGTCACTAAACTGTCCTTGGTCACGTATTATACATATAACAGAAAACTACTATCATTTCTCAAATGATTGAATCTAATAATCTCTCAGTTAAGTTGGGAAATCCGGCACTTTATGTATGTATGTATGTATGTATTTATGTATGTATGTATGTGACAATGTTTGTGACGGCATAACTCTCGAACAGATTATCCGATTTTCATGTAATTTAAACTGACTAGAGATAACGTAAATAGAATTTGATTGTCGCGGGGGATTTTTGATATGTGGGGTAGTTTTTGAGATATTGGGGTGAAATGAAATGCAAATTTTCACCCATATCTTTTGAATGGTTGATCCGATCGATTCAAAACTTTGAACATGCAGAGATTTTAATAATACTCATCAATAGTTACGAGGATTTTTTGACACCTTCAAAACGTCATCAACCTTTGTTGCATGTTAGTAAGGATATTATAAAAAGTTGATTAACAACAAGAGAGAGCCTCGAACACGTAAGGTACCTTTTCTTTACTGGGAGACGGGACAAGCAAGTAGCGCACCTGTCGTTAGGTGTACTCTGCCTTACTGCATAGGTCACATCCACAAAGAACAAAGCCTACACGGCACTGCATTGCGCCCGTCAACTTGAGGCATAAAGGTGTTAAGCCTTACGTACCCGTAATTTTACCGGCCATACCCTTCAAACCGAAACACATCAATGCTGCTTGGCGGTCGAAATAAGTATGGTGGTAGGAATTCTCCGGACGAGCTCTTTCACAAGGGGCTTCTACTACTCTTAAATCCTAAGTAAGGTGTGTATTGAAAGCATACTGTAATCGTTTGTTAATTACGTTCTATTTGAGAAATAATCTCCGTCACAAAGCAGACATCACGAGATCTCAGTTCGGGAACTACTCGTTATAAAGAGTTGAAACTTCAGCAATCTGTTTAATAATAGCCTAAAAAATAAATCAATTTATATATATGGCTACTAATGATTGGCATGTTTATGTAAATGGTAAATAATTGATTGGTAAAGGAAGCAGTCGGGTTACATACAGTTACAAACGGTCTATAAGGTAACTTAACTGATCCAGACTAGTACCAGACGGTACCAAAGGGTATATTAGGTAACTCGATTGATCCAGACAAGTACCAGGCGGTAACAAACGGTCTAATAGGTAAATCGATTGATCCAGACTAGTACCAGACGGTAACAAAGGGTATATAAGGTACCTAACTCGATTGATCCAGACTGCTGCTGTTACCAGACGGTTACAAATGGTTTAGTAAACTGATCAAGACAAAGTACTAAACGGATGCGTGAATAACTAATTGAAATAAATGTCCCGTATTATTTATTATTATTAATCGGGTTCATGCTTATTTCAAAATATATAGTAACTTTAAACCCATTTTTTTTAACTTTATAGATTGCGTTGACGGTTGATGGGAGTGAGTGGAAGAAATGATCATGCAATGCCGACGCCACCTAGCGTGGGAATTCCACGTAAAATGGTCATCATTCTCCTGCCCTTATCCCACGGTGGGATAAGGGCAGATGACCTTTTAACTTAATAGAACGATGCTCGGGACTCGAGAGTTGATCGTAGAGTAGCCCTATGGTAGGGTCGTTCGGACCTGGCTGATATCCTCAGACCGATCTAGTCTGGGACATTTGAATACAATCAGTATCGCATCGCTATTACTATTACGGTATTATACGAAAATTTACCACATTCATGAGGCAATTAGAATTTGCCGTAGCGTCCTTTATTTTCTTACTTCTACGACATGTATGGAAGGCCTACCCAGAAGGCGCCCGTTATTTTTTCTTGAAACAGCTGAAGTACTTAAGCTGGAAGCTGATATAAATAAATTGGACATCAACCAGGTGAGTGCGATAATTAGCCGATTTCTCTGAAGCCGGAACAAGGTCCCATGCATTGAATTATGTAAATACAACGAACGGTACCGGATTTAACTTCCTATCGAAATTGTATCGCACCTGAAATCTCTGCAAAGTGCTCCTATTCAAAATAAGTGGCCGTTTACTTCCCGTAAGGGAGTGTTTCGATCCTTTAGCGAGAGTTATGGGAGAGCCGTGCCGTCTCCGGGTCAAATTGTTCAAACGGCAGCCATGTTTACGAAGAACTCTTTATTAGCGTAAGTACATGAGATGCTACTCGTATATCCTGAAGTCAAATTCCGCCGAGGAATTATACAGAAGAATGGAAAGGCTCACTGGTTATGTAAACATGAAATTGATGAGGAATATACACATTATTAACTTTAAACTTTTTTTTATTGTCGTGGCGTTCGCGGCTTAATAATCGACCCCTCCAACTCAGCCCATGAATGTCGTAAAAGCCGACTAAGGGATATCACCAGACGAAGGGCGGCAGCTTCCTTCTGTATATTATATACACTTTTACTGCGATCATCAATCCGCCTGACAAGCGTGGTGATTATGGCAAAACCCTACAGCTTTGGAAGAGGCTCTGTCCAGCAGTGGACACTGGTAATGGGCTGTTGATGTGTGACACATTTAAAATTATAAATAAGAGAAAACTGGTACTTTGGTCGCATTTAGTAAAATATCAGGACATTCTTTTGTTATGCCTGGGGGTTCCGGGAACCAACGGAGCAAGGTCTACGTCATACATCGATTGGAGGAGTGCTCTGACTCCTCGACTGGTGTCCGAGGGAAGGACGGAGTGTTGAGAGACCACGTGACCGATTGCACGGTGATGAAGAGCGGATCGCAGGATGTACTTAAAAGCGGTCTGCTCACTGCAGGGATGGTTGGCATTCATTGGAGGAGGCATCGGCAGAGGCCGCCTCCAATGCCCAGCCGTGGGTGGATACGGGCTAGGGATAGTGATAATGATGATTGAGTTCAAGATATTACGGTATTTTCTTTTTGAGTTCTCGCGTTTTGTATAGAATTTTCACAGGCATACATAATTAAAGGACGCCATGGTCTCTACACGGCATCGGAAATTCCCTTTAAGAGTTTATCAGGTAAGCACACCAGCGCATCGCGCAGTGGGGCAAGCGACACGCGCCGCGGGTAGTAGGTTCGGTCCCGTGCCTGACCGCTATTAATTAAGCGCGGCATTGTTTTTAACAGGTACAAAATGTGGAAAAGGCTATTTTCACATGCAGTATGATATTAGATCACCGTTATCATAACAGTTGACAACTTTCTACTGTAAGACATGGCCAGACTAAATTATTAATAGTTACTATTTTAGTGGCGGAAACGAACATAATTGGCGAATTGAAGTCCTTTCGGTTTCGTTGGCTGGGTCACGTGGAGATAATGGGCGAAGAACGTGCTGTCAAGATTAGAGAGAAGAGCTTATCAGGGCAAATGATCGGGACCAAGTCTGGTCGGTTGGGGCCGACTGGTCCGGGTACGGCTGGATTGACGAAGTGGAAGTCGATCTGCGTGAAAGTAACCGCCTCTGTGGTCTAGTGGTTCAACCCACCGATTTCAGATCCAGAGGTCCCGGGTTCGATTCCCAAGGGGAGTACAATATATTGCGCTTGGTTTGGTTCGTGGGAGGACTTTATTTACGTCCGCCTGGCTGGCTACCACCATCTTACCTAATTCATCCCCATACATAATAATTGTAAATTGTTGTGTTCCGGCATTTAGAGGTAAGATAGCCAGTTCCTCAGTTTGTTGAGGATTCCGGGTGAAGTGCGCCTGCATTATCTCAACTTGTAACCAGGTGAGATGAAGGCCAAGTGCTTAACCGTCGTACAAAAAAAAAACGTTTCGCTACCATCTGGCGTGAGAGTGCGCAAAATCAAGAAGTTTGGAGAAATCTTATGTCGGAGGCCGAAGCACCACTTCAGGTCGCTGAGCCAAAGAAGTAAGTAGGTAACAGTTCTTACTTAGGTACATAAAAGCGAATCCCAACGAATTGGGAAATAAATAAGTTCTCATCTCAAAGTTACTGAACACAAGTTATAATACTTAAAACTTTTCAGGATCTGCAAAAATAAAGTGGGTTTGTATATTCTATACTATACAATAAACCATCTTAGCCTGGTCATAGAAAAGCCATGTCACTGGAAAGTTAATTTTTTTCTGCCCTTTTCATAGCAAGGTCTATTTCCGTTCCTTCAATTAGATCGCAGCAGCCGTTAACTTTTCATTTAGTAGATAAATGATAATCGTAATTACCAGAAAGCGTACATAAAATAAGGAAGCCTTT
The DNA here is from genome assembly GCA_951394065.1 of Venusia cambrica. Taxonomy (NCBI): domain Eukaryota; kingdom Metazoa; phylum Arthropoda; class Insecta; order Lepidoptera; family Geometridae; genus Venusia; species Venusia cambrica. The sequence continues at coordinate 424,228 of OX596037.1, read as the reverse complement.
TTCACTGATGCCAGCCGTTTCCGAATTATTCATATCCATGCAATAAATCATACCAACCGACCGTTATCGAGGCGCACTGCACTAGCGCCCTCTTTCGGATTAAAAAAACACTTTGCGGACCATCTAGATACCCTCATTTATACACTTAAAAAGACACAAAGTACACAAAAAAAATACACAAAAAATACCCTTCAGATCAAAAGTTTAAAGGCGTTTTTCCTGTGTGTAACGTTGAAGGAAGGATGGTACAAGGATATTTTAATTTAGTGGTTCGCTCGTTGAATTAGTAATGAAATAAAGTGGCCGCCAGGGACGTGGGTTCGGTTCTCGTGGACAGCGGCATTGTTGTGGAATATTAAATTGGGTTATGTCAAATATTTGTGGGTTAGCCGGTACTAATTGGTGTTGAATATTACAACAGGGACTGTAGGGGTTGCACTCACGCACTGTACTCGGTTAACCTACTACACAAATAGCACCACTATGGTGACAGCTCCTGTCAACAACAATACAAGAAAGTCGCTTTTCAATCTGACGTAGGTTAGTTTTGATTGAAAACCCGACGCTTCTAGTACCTACGTAAATAGTTTAGATAATAAACTGATTATTAACGGAAGGTATCAAACGAAGCGGTGTTCAAGGATTTAGTTTGCTTAAATTTGTTACTTAGCAGCTTCTGAGACAGCTCACTTCTTTGAAAAAAATTTACATTTTGAAAATCCTATAACATGTACAATGAGTATCCTATTTCGAAGCTTTACTGTGTCTCGTTTGTCCATCAATGCTGTTCCACCACGGGTTGTGGCTCTCGATCGAGATGACCAGAGATGTATCTTGAAGAGATTGCATGATGACTCCCTCCTAGTTCTACTCGCACCAATGATGATATCAAGGTAACGACAACCCAAAACTCATTTATCATACATTCAACAGGCCGACACATTATGAACACACAAACGAGTGATACCAGTCCGAGAATACAAATGAACAACATAACGATCATCGACGGTTCAATTACTGACCAAATATAAATAGTGAAGCGACACCGGACGAACAGGTTGTGTCACGAAAACCAGATCGACCACGGCCGGCGTGGGTAACAGTACTGACTGTGCAATGCAGACTATACAAAAACATGCCTTTTCACTTCACTCGTTTTAGACAACACTTTTTAATACTCATAGCATTACTAGCTGCGCCTCGCGGTGTTACCCGCGGTTCATAAGTTACCATGCCACGATGGCCAATGTGGCCAATGTGTTAATCCAGCTCATGTATATTCCAAGTTTCAGCCAAATGCGTTCAGCCGTTTTAGCGTGAAGAAGTAACAAACACACACACACACACACACACACACACACACACACACACACACACACACAGCCAAACTTTGGTATTTATAATATTGGTGTGATTCAGCAGACCTGTGTTGCAAGAAAAGATACACACTGGTTCTGTTAAACAGCACATCATTGTTAACGGGTGGACAGGGACTCCTCCAGAATAGGAGGGCTTTTCCATTATCCCCACGCTTTGCAGTAGTAAAGCGGTGGTGGTAGTCATCCCAAAGAATCAAAACATCAGTATGAAGCAGTGAACAAAATAAATAGTATCAAATTTGTATTCTTAAAAACCATTGTACGTGCACATACACAATAACACACCATTATTCATTCTTAACATAGACAATTCAGGGATTTGCATCAGCGTTTTCATTTTGTTATCATACATATTTCAATTCATAATCACCTCCCACACAACTAGATGACACTCTATGATTATTAAGGTCGCAAGATAAAGTGTGGCCCATTGAAGCATTCAGCATTCAGCAGTTATAGCACGTTTAGAAATATCGATAAAAATCAACAATACCTACGTATGTTATCGTGAGTAAAGCCAGACACTCGTGAATTTATAAGTAGACTTCATGCGTATCTCGGAACAGACAGGTTCTGCACCGGGCATTCCAACCTGTTGCATACAGACCGCGGCCAAACGTCACAAGAGGCACGCCCCTACAGTTTATAACGAGCCCTGACCCGAGCGAATTAAGATGTATAAAAGATTAAGTAGTAGACCCATCGTGCTACCTTGCGTAACCCACCGTGTCCCGCTTCTTCAGTGATATAAAACGTGACAAGCACTGACCGATCAGTCATTAAAATGACTTTTATTCCTATGTTACAACAGATCAGTGTCCCGTGAGTCTTTGTGCTGGGATTCGCGAGCTTTCTTTTATAGTACACACAGTCGAACGCTTTGATGAATTCAGAATGGTGCGCGGATTGTGGTCAGTGCAAATTGAATTGAACGTGGTGGTTGTTGGGTGTATTTCATGGCGTTGGTGCGTTGGTTTATGAGATGTTATGTTGTATGTCTGCGTATCTGTCGAACGTCAATTAGCGTAGTGAAGGGACCGGTCGGGAACCCGCGCCTTGTGTAAATGCATATGAACGGGCATGTCTCGTCTCTGGTGGCTGCAATCTGGTGTAGGTATCTAGCACTCGTGTATTTAAAATGATGTTGTAGAGATACTACACAATACTAGTAGATGTGTCCGTGCTACTCTCTGTGGTTCTTGAGTAGCAACATCAAAACGTTAATTGTTAATTGGAATAAAGTTAAAAACAAACATTTAGATATAAAACTCTGCTAATAAAATCGATCACCAAATGTTTATGTTCAAATCAAAAAGTTTTATTTAAAAGCATTTAAATTACCTTGATTGGTATTTAGAGTGCATCCAATTAATTTCAAAGATAGTGTTTAATTTCCTTCGCAAGTAATGTCAGAGATTTGTCTGCAGGCGTCGCTTCTTTAATTTTCAATTTAAATATTTGCGTTAATGCTTCGGCTCCTGTAGAGTTTATCGTTCGTAATTATCGTTTTTAAAATATTTATGCATCTTAAGACCATTGCACTGAGCTCCAAGCGCAGTAACTTTTTCTCTGAACTTTAATAAGCGCTTTGTTAGTAATTATGTTTTTGTTGAGCACTTTTATGAGCATAGGCTTCATTTTTACAGTCTCCATTTTATTACCTGACGTATATATTTAACCTTCATCCGTTTTCACTCAATGTTTTGCGGTATGATGAACTGTAACAATGACAATTGGGCTTCATCACGATGCTTATTCCTCGTTATACTCTAGCATCAAATCACGAAGCTTATTGTTGCAGTCGTTTGACGCTTCCAAAACTATAGCGGTGATCACAACACAACGGACTCGATCGCGGAACCTCAGTATATTATACCGACCTTTAGCACCAACATAGCAATACCGTTCATTGTCATTCCGGACAATTCCGATCTCGACTATATTACAGCTAGACTTAAATGAATTACAGTTTTGTAAAACAGCTAGATCATTAATAATTTCTAGAGATATTTCACAAACCAACAATCCACGGCCAAAACCGAAGCATTTAAATAATATGGTAATATATAAGAAGTAGATCACCGAAGGGACGGCCGTGATCAGACTCGGGAAGAAGTAACGTCGGGGGGACGCGACCACCACGGCCCGGGGGACTTTACGACACGATTCATAGAAAAATACTGCGGTTTCATTGCCAAAAGGATTTAACCGGCAAGGACGGAAATATACCGAGCAGTAAACATTTCATGACCCTTTTAAGATCAACATTGACGCATTTTAAACTCTTTAGCGGAAATGACAGGGATTGAAAACATTTCGGACGTATCCTGAAACTATCCATGGATTTCGTTTTTGCAAAATCTCATATTTAAAAATAATGTACAATTAAAGAACCTATTTACAAGGGAAGCAGTCGGGGTACTAAGGTTACAAACGTTATATAGGTAACTCAAATGTTCCAGACCAGTAAGTATCAAGGGAAGCAGTCGGGGTACTAAGGTTACAAACGTTATATAGGTAACTCAAATGTTCCAGACCAGTAAGTATCAAGGGAAGCAGTCGGGGTACTAAGGTTACAAACGTTATATAGGTAACTCAAATGTTCCAGACCAGTAAGTATCAAGGGAAGCAGTCGGGGTACTAAGGTTACAAACGTTATATAGGTAACTCAAATGTTCCAGACCAGTATCAAACCAAAAATCTATGTATTTTAGCACGTAAAATAATAATAAAAATAAAATATTGCGGGACATTTTACACAGTGCCATTTAGCCCCAAACTAAACATAACTTGAATATGGGAAGTAGATTACAAACATAATACTTTATATTATTTGTGGAATACTTATGATACAATACCACCTCAATATATTCATCACTAAAAAGATTTTCCCAGGTGGGAATGGAACAGACAATCTAGAGCTTCTACCGACCGAGCTATGAAACCAGTTAATAGTCACGTTACTTTCCTTTCCACTTTGATAACAATATCCGAAGCCCAAACTTTAAATCCAATCGGTTCGTAATCCCGCCACGCAATATCCTCCAAGCCCTCCCTCAGGTACTCCTGGCACGTACTGGCGTCATCTGGTTTGATACTGTCTTTTGTTTTTGAGATATAGATGTCAAAATTACATTTCTGTTCGACCTTATCCCATTGTAACAAAGGCGGGTATGGATTATGGGTGGTGCTCGATTTGATTAGGATTCGGGGCGCGTAGATTTTTAAACGATCTCATAAAGGTGGATATCTGGCTGGTTGGAGATGTATGACGACCTCCGTCGTTTGTAGTGATGACGATGGTGAGTCAGACGGTGGAAAATAGGGTTTTAAATATCGATATCAACTTATCATTTCAAGTTTCCTGTTTAAAGGGTGGCAGGATGAGAACCATTGACGGGAATTTCACAAGCGTCGCAGCTTTCAGTGCGTGCTCCGTGTCGTGACCGCTCGTCTCGTCAGTGCTAAGTGGTGAGAGTGATGAGGTCATAATCCACTACTCGGATTAGACACCACACTAGTGCAAGGAATGTTGTCCAAGCAGCATTGATAATATATACTTCGTTAGTAACATTTAACATTCGTCGTTGACTTGACACGAGTTAGGTTTTTGCCCTCATTCACCCTTTGGCAATAAGCCGAGACCGTGAGTGACGCGGTGGAACAACAGCCCCCTCTCGACCCTCGAGCCATCCATCCTCCTCCAGCGCCGCTGACAGACTGACAGCCAGTCGCATACATCACGTCACGCCGCACCCGGCCGCGCCCGCACTCGATAATGTTGCCAGATTAAAAACTATCCATTTCGCTATGGGACAGACTTTGGGTATTCAGCGAACCATTTTGTGAAATAGTTTCATAACAAAGTGTTTATGTTACTTTACTTATCATATCACTCGACGAACACTCGTTTTTTTTTTAGATACCTGGATATTCAATTATATATTGACTATAAGTTTTGTACCTACTCGTACACTATGCCAAGTAGTTAAGTAAGTAGTGACTAAGGGAACTTTAATATATTTTCTAAGAACTACGAAATGAGATACAATAGAGACTAGAACTTAATAATATTATAAACAAAATATGAATAGGTAATAAAACCTTTATATACTTTACCTATGTACGAATATTAGAAAACTTACATTGTATTCATATTACGAGTATTTAAGTCGGTGAGGGTAGTCACCAATGTATACACTCTGTTTCAGGGTACAACCAACTACCTACCAAGTACCTACTATTAGTTAAACCGTCTACTATTTTTCTGGCCAGCAGCGGGTTTTAACATGATATTAGTTAAGTGACATCGACTCGCAGGTCATATACCATGTTTCAGTATTATAAGGGTACTTACTAGATATTCATGTAACATCGGGACGAGAGCTCGGCGCCATATTGAAAGCAGACGTGACTTGTCCCGCGCTCTGTAAACGCCTTGTGTTAATGCGAGCATTCTTGATCCTTTATCTTTTGTTTATCTAAACATACGTTTTTGAAGCAAATATGCTTTTAGAGATAAGGGTCTTGATCATCGACGGATAGTCGAGTAGCGGAATTCTATAGCAGTTTTTTTTTAAATGGGTCAACTCTTGACCTTGAAATTTCAACAGGCAACGATGAAGTCAAAGATGGAGCGAGCCTACCCAAGTGCCTATTAACTCTCTTAACTCTTCATCGGAAATACAGATTCTTGAAATAATTGGGTTTTTGATAGGAATCTACGTAATATCAACATATATATACATATATATTTCAGCATTGTTATGGCTAATGTATATACCAATGAAACCTACCAATGCGGAATAAGCTTCACAACTTGCTCCTGTCGCTTTGATAAGATAAGATAAATTAATTTCGCAGAACTTGTACGTCAACACAACACATAAATTAAGAACAAGCCATATTTAACATTTTTCAATACAAATTAGAAAAGCTTAGGTGCCCAAACTAGGAAAATCCTGTATATCCTATATATGTAAACCTAGCCTTCCTCCGTTAAAGTGTTGTTCATTTTGTTAGATTCCGATAGGTACCTCTCAAACTGACCCGGGCCACTTCGATCGCCCCGGAACTCTCAGAACAGCACATTTAGAATGTGTCGCCGTGACACACAAGTTTTTTAAATTATTTACCTAGATTGTTTATCAGGCAAACAAATTTAAAAAAAATCTTAGGTAAGGAACAAATTGAAATATATTATAATTCTGCTTAAATAGGTATAGGTATCTGAATTGTAACTAAAAAAACTAGATCTTTTAGTTGGTTTAAAAATCTAGAGTATTGCATATCCTAGGGAAACAAATATGTTTACTAATCTCACAATTCCACTCACATTGAAAGGGCTCTAACGAGGAGGTAGCTAACATGCAGGATAGACCTTGGAGCTAGGATGTGGCACATTGGATCAGTCAAAATGTTCTAAGCTTGAGTCAAAATGCTAGTTAAAATACTAACAATCAAATAACAAGAAATGTTCACAATAGCTGAAGTTTGACAGCACGTTCTCAATTCGAAACTTTGAATTCAGAACTCGTGCCGTTGCCATGACAACATAATGACTCCATCGATACTCCCAATAAGCCTATCACTATTAAAGCTCTTATTACTGTCAATGTAAAGCTCAAATTGCAATGTATGGTTATGCAATAAGGTGGTTTTGGTTAATTAATTGCTGAATTACTAATTTCCATTGTAAGACTGAAGTTGTAGAAATCATTATTATTCATGAAAAAGTTTTGGTGAGATAAAATTCAAATAATCAAGTCCTGAGGGCGGTACGATGGTATGGTATGGTACGTGATGATGATGACTATACGCAGTTCTGTGGCAAGGAACAGGTTAATTCCATATTCATGAAGAACGAAACACTAACCGATAAGAACGGTGCGATACATCCGATTCAGAGTGAGAGCACTTTTATTTATTAATAAGGTTTTTTAATTATAGAAACGATAAAATATCAGTGACAATGGCAATATTATAATATAATTCAGTGAAGAAGAATTAAATGATTAAATGATCCCGCATCGTCCGGGTCACAAAAGCAAAGTCATTTATATATGTCATTAGGTGCCTCGGGTTCGGATTTCAGTAGGTACAGCCTTCACAATCACATACCAATTATTCTTAACTGTGCAAGATTCAACCCTTCTGCCAAGCGTAAGCAAGCTTCGCAGAGCCATGCCAAATTACGAAATTTAATGAGAGAAATAAACAAATATTATTGGCGAACATAGCACATGAAAAAGTAAAAAAATGCGTTTCAGCATCACGCTTTTTCTAAAAAGGCTCAAAGTATTTTTTTTATTCCGTCTTTATCATACCGTCAACGTGCCGCAGTGCCCCGGTACCGCCCTGTGGAAACCGCACAACATTTAGGAGATGTACTGTATCTCTCACGATCACAAGACGCCAGGCTGTACCGCCTCTCGCGTGTTCCATTCACAGATAAACTAATGGATACGCCGGGGGGTCGTCTGCTATCAGCACCGTGGGGCTCGCTTGCGATAAAACGGTGGCGAACACTGCCTTATTTAACTGATTAATCATATATAATTGTTCACTAACATTCTTAACAGTATGTACAATTAAAGTAACTATGTACATGGGAAGCTGTCAGGTACCCAAGGACCGTTACAAACGGTCTATAGGTACCTCGACCGTTCCAGACGGAAGCGTGCCCAACACACTGGCTGCATTGCCACGCTCAATTATATAGATATAGTTCATGTAACGTGAGATGGTGACTACAGGGTAAGTCGGAGCGGTCTGTAGTATACACATACTGGCCTCATTTAAAAACGAACCCTGAAAAAAGCACATAAGGTAAGATTCGCCCGTTCAGTGTGCCGTGTCTAAATCATACTTACTAGCTTACTAGCGGCTGAGTTTAGAACACATTGTAAGAACTGGCTTCTTGAAAAACAAAAGTCCTCATGCTGCTGGGAGGCTGTACCTACCGTTACGTAAATATACCTGTTAAGTTTGTATGTACCTAAGTTTGTTTTTGTGTTGTGTTTATGTACTCGGGCATACTCTCTTTGTGAGCTATAGCTTGCTCATTGATTCCTTGAACTTACATCTAACTTTTACAGTATAGTTTCACAATAAATATGCCTATCTAAGGTATAAGCTCTACCTAGATTTATGTGGAGTGCTTGATATTTTTCCGTTGTAAGCAAATTTAATCGAATAATTTACCCATTTGTGCACACTTACCCGTGTGCCGAACAAACGACCCTCCTAGAAAACGCTACATAAACTATTTTGTATATCTTCATTAGAGTGGGGCTGACTGAAAACCAGTGCTGCTGAGCTCGTACTTTTTCACCAACAACACGAACCTGTGGCAATTGCTTGTATTTTTTTTATTTTGTATTGCTGCTACTACTCGTATATAACTTACCGTTCAGAGTACAAAAAATGCGTTAATTTCGATGGTATTTTTTTTTCTGGTTTTTGGTAAATATATTGAAATACATATTGTATCTTGTTTTTAATATAAAAACGAAGTAAGTACCATCTTAAAACAGTCATAGTTCAGCAGATTACTATAAATCACGATATTAGACACGGCTCTGAAGAAAATTCAATAAAAACTAGTAAACCATTACCGAGCCGCAGAGTTCCCGACAGAGGTTAGTTACAAGCTATTTACGTTTAGCTATTAGCTCAGGTACTTAAAAACAATTACAATGTTAATCGAGCCTTAATCCGCTTAGCTAAGATTACATTTGGAACATGTCTGCCGTAGAACATCGTCATGCTTACTTATGTATTACAAACATGTAAAGATTGTTGTTTTAATTCCTACAATTAATTGATATTATTGTGTTAGTACACGAAAGTGCCTCAGGTTTGCCAAAGGTTACATGAAGTAGATTCCACTATAAGCTATTTTTTTGATTGACATTGAGGCTTGCCTTTGTATGAGGTGTGTACGATGGTGATTCACAACTGGGCCTCAATTCTACTAATCCAATCACTTCACTATGACAGTAAGTAGTATATAGTGGTAAGTGGTAGTTTACTGCCTCAAGTTGACGATTTGTTTTTCAGAATAAAAAAACGGATACAATATATTTTTTTGTCTCCGGTAACAATTGTTACCTTATCTCAACTTGTTACCTGGTAACAAGTTGAGATAGGGCCGAAGATGGAGGCGCACTTCACCCGGAATCCTCAACAAACTTAGGAGCTGGCTATCTTACCTCTAAATGCCGGAACACAACAACTTTTTGTAAGATGGTGGTAGCTAGCCAGGCGGACTAAAACAAAATCCTACCACCAATGAAACCAAGTGCAATATTGCTCCCCGTGGGAATCGAAACGGGAAACGGACCTGTATCTGAAATCGCTGGGTTGAACATAACTAGACCACAGAGGCGGTTAAAACGTGAATTAAAAAAAACAATCAATTTAAAATATGAACTAAAAAGTACATGGAATGGAGTGGTTGCCACAGCCGAGTGCGAGTGATCTCTGATGACACAGGCAAGGTGGAGACCGCAGCCCCGCCGACTGTCGGACTGTTTGTTCGGGAGTTAGGCTGGCGTCGGTAATGTCGGTTCCGCTTTACTCGAGTCGAGATACAGATATCTTTTAAATACATTTACATTTAATACATTAATATCATTTAAATTTATTGTAATTTGGAATTATGTTCTTGAATAATCTGTGTTGTGCCGTGTCAGATTAATTAGGTTTTATGTAAAATTATCTGCGAGAGGTCATTTGTTTTTCCAATGACGCTAGACAGGAAGAACGAGGCTTCAAGGACTGAAGTAACTTCCAAATTCTGTGTTTAAAAATTTCGGTATAATAAAATTTTATATATTAAACAATAATTAGTATAGGGTACCTAAATTATATTAGAATTCTTTCTTGTTGTTAAATAATTGACTTTTATTGCGTTATTTTTGACTGTCGGGAATATAAAAAGGTTCGCGATGAAGACCCGTTTTTGTTATTAATTATGTATTAATGTATAATAATCGCGATAATTTAAAAAACGCTATTTACTAGAACGTATTGTGTTACAATAAAGTCTTATAGGTTATTAATGTCCATAGTATGTCCTACTACAATTGTTGACATGCAAATATTAGTTATAATGACTTAATAATAATCTAAATAACATAATTACAGTAACAACCATTCACATAATAATTAACAGATACTAAAAATTACTAAAATTAACATTCAATTTGGTAACGAATAGTCTGTCTGACTAATGCACGGGTCCCTAATGCAGTGATAACGACGGGACCCTAATAGGACACCATTAACCTCAGGAGATTATTTAATCTGAAGATAATGCGGCAGGTGGGTTGGAGTGGAGCCAACAGCTAAGTTTATTGGTTTGGAGTTGGCTTCTCTAATATTCTTGCCTTGAACTTCATTTTTGTACTTTTTGAGATGGGTCAGTTTCTCTCTCTCTCTCTCTCTGAGATCTCAAGGCCAAGGCTCGCCTAGGCAGGAATGAGAATGGGTCAACCTTTCCAGAAGATAACTATTAAGTATTTGGCGGTCTTGTCATATCATTTATTTCCACCGTAGGTACATAGGAGTACTAACTGTTGTTTATAGCATAACAAACGCTTCCAGGGTTTCGGTAAGCGTGTAAGATGGCGGCGCTCTGCACTCTCGGCAGCGATACGAAAGCTGCGGGCGACAGTTGGTATTGGTACACTCAGCTTGTACACGTTGTACACCAACTTACCCTGTACTCACCATTGCACAGTCTTGTTCACTCTATTTTAGTCACAACCATAATAAAAACAACAAAAAGCCACGAATATGTTCTAAAGTCCTAAGATCATATACTATAAAACTTCTTTAGCAGCGGTGAATTTTGATTCCTTGCTTTGTACGGTAAAACAAGTGAGGTGATTTAATGCGCTCGTACGAAGTCTTCCGAACTTGGAAGCCGCTCTGCCGATGCGGGATCGATCTCTGCATCCAGCGAGAGATTGCTCGACATTTGCAACTTACCGAATGCCTCCAAAGTACGCCGTTGACTGACATGACTCATGTTCTGATCATGTTCCGAACACCCTTGCGATAAGATCATGGTCTTCTTAGCTTCCATGGAAATCGAGATGTCCCAAATTCTGGCTAACTTATCCACAATATTCTAGAGATGAGTCTAATCGCGGGTAGTTTCCAAATAGTTACAATAAACGTAACATTCCGACACGACGCAGACGACTAAACCTCAAGTTTATGTTCACTTTTGTATCGTACTACTAAAGAGGTTTAATAAATTAGATTAAAGTTATAACTTGTTAAGTGCGTTTATGTAAGTGATTGATTCCGGCCAAGGTGCGGTGCGACGATCACGTGGAGCCCCTGTTGCTTCAACCCGGGGCTTGGTGTTGAAAACTAACAAATGGACACAATTTCACGTGAGATAAAGATGTTCCCAGCTTGTGAGTATTCAAGTTTTACGTTTTGATAATTTATAGAATACACTGGATGTTACGGCGTGGTTCCCACAGCGGGGCTCCGGGGCTCTGAGTACTCGCTGGTGATAGGATATTACTTAGTGCGCGTGTTATTTGTGATATTCATTATCGTTTCTATAATTATGTTACGTGAATCACACTGTTTATTATGTTTCTTATTAGGAAATATAGATAGAGATGGAATACTGAGAGAATACAGAGCCGCGTACACTCGATCAATTATGTACGCTCAATCATATTTGGTTATTACATTAAATCTAATCTTTATAAAATAATACTTCCATCGTATTACGTTAGTTATAACATAGCGGATAAATGAGCTTGGCAGGCGGATTGATGATCGTAGGAACGACAGAAGTAAGCTGCCCTTCTTCTGGTGAGATCCCTTAGTCGGCATTTACGACATCCGTGGGCTGAGATTGAGGGGTCAATTCTTTATTCGTCAATAAAACGAAAGAAAACCATTTTAGTGGGTACGTTATTTTAAGTTACATGCAAATAAAATAATAAATAAATTTTTTAAACTTGTAGAAACTACATATATAGCTCACAAATAATACTTATTGGGTATTGGGTAAATAGGTTGGAGCGAATGATTTCGCGTTGATATTGAGAAACCTCAAGATAAGTAAGTAGGTACTTATTACATAAAGCCATTTACTTGATCATCACCACACCGCGATGTTACCGTGCACATCTTATTACTGATAATGATGATGATTACATCAGCTCATCGCATTCCTGTAAATGGCAGTGTTTCTTGTGAGAAAACCAAACAGTGATGATTTCGAATCAAAATAACTAGTACTTAGCGCGGGAAACGTGCTCGTGGACAAAGTGCGCAAAAAGTGCGCGCGCGCACGAGGTGAGGTGAGGTGAAGTGAGGTGAAGTGAGGTGAAGTGAGGTGGGGTGAGTGGGTGACGGACGTGACTGACAGGCTGGTATGTACAAGCAACGTAGGGAGACATTCCATCGCGGACAAAAAAGTAAATAAACAACGCGATTCTGATCAGGCTCAGGTATATACTCTCTCTTTATGATAATTCTTATTATTGTTTATTTGTAACACGAAATATCTTAAGATATAACTTAAATCTTAATTCTAGTTGAGTTAATATTTGTACACGCTGTGGCGTCCTGTAAATGGAAAAACAAACAGTTTTAAGACTTGTCTGCTACTTATCTAACCCTATGTTTGTATTTTGTTTTGTCTGTTGGACGTCCTATTTTTTATAACTAAATAAGAAGTTTCCGAATCCGATCCGATAAAGCTTTCCGAAAGTTTGAGAATACTCGTAGTTCTACAGGTAAGATGAAGGCCGAGAGCTTTCCGATCGTAGAATTAAAAATATGAATGGAGTTTGTAGAACCTCAGCTACATGTATTCAAACTTTCGTCAGAGGCAATTATTTAATTCGAGCAAAGAATTGCTGAGCGAAATCAAAATTAACTCAAACAATTATGTCGGCAATTACTTAGATAAGATGGAGCCAAAATGTAAAAGATCAAATATAATGAGTCATTCGCCGCAGCTACTGTTCTGATTTAATCTCGAGACAAAAAATGTAAAAGGCTTTATCTAGTGAATCTGTTTCATAGGTAGGTACCTGTTCCGATGATGATCCTCCAACCAATTTGTCAACCGAATGATCTAATCAAACCGATTAAAATACCGAATCATGATGTCAAGATGAGTTTAATTTGAATGGCAGTAAAGGGTACGCCTTTGGCCTAATTATAATGGCTGTCACTGTCACACTTGTCAATGTCACCTGTCAGATAGCGCGTGTGATGTGAGTGCGTGGTGACTTGTGACAAAACGAGTTACAGAAATAACTTGTTTTATTTCTGTAAGAATACGATTTTTATAAGTTTTGCCGTGGCGGTCGCGGCTTGAGAATCGACCCCTTCAGCTCAGCCGACGGATGTCGTAAAAGCTGACTAAGGGATCTCACCAGAAGGACAGTAGCTTCCTTCTGTGTATCACCTACACTTTTACTGCGATCACGAATCCGCCTGCCAAGCGTGGTGATTATGGCAAAACCCTCCAGCGGAGGAGGCTTTTGATGTGAAGATTTAACGTAGGTACCCCACATAGGTAACGACGAGAGTTAAGTTTGTGTTTGTTTTGTATTATGTATTTTCTTGTCAGGGGTTTAAGGCAAGGTTACTTAATGACCTGAGCAAGCAATTTATTTGTACTTATCATTTGTCTTTTGTGTGTTCGAATCGAATGAGCCTCACCAAATGTGATTTAGATACCGCGGTAAACGGAGCCTTCGGAGGAAATACACGATTACCTTCGAACCACGAGTGGGACCCGAGGATCCGACCTCTGCGCCCAGATTACATCTAACTCCAACAAAAAACAAGGCCCTATAATTATTCACGAACAAAAGCATCGTAACACGTACAGATGATATCCACTGATAGTGTGTCTGTATGTCACTTGGATGTTCTCACGGTGTTACCTACACCGGCTGTACACAGAAATGGTATCTCTTCAATAAGGAACGGAGTACACAACACACAACGCACTGTACAAAACACAACAACACAAAACAAAACGTCGGCAACGTGAGTTCTCACTAAAGTACAGGTACGTAACAGCTATTCACGGGGTCGCCAGTAAAGACTTCAGCTATATTGACGTATCTCCGTGTACTTTGACAAAACCAAAACATGATGATGATGATTACAATCACGGTGACATTACAAATATGTCAATTACACTTTTGAAACAAAATGTATAATTTTTATTTCATTTTTTTTATTGTACGACGGGTAAGCACTTGGCCTTCATCTCACCTGGTAACAAGTTGAGATAAGGCCGAAGGTGGAGGCGCACTTCACCCGGAGTCCTCAACAAACTGAGGAACTGGCTATCTTACCTCTGAATGCCGGAACACAACAATTTTAGAATTGTTATTATAGCGACAGAATTAGGTAAGATGGTGGTAGCTAGAAGTCCTACCACCAACCAAACCAAGCACAATATATTGTACTCCCCATGGGGATCGAACCCGGGACCTTTGGATCTGAAATCGGTGGCTTGAACCACTAGACCACGGAGGCGGTTAAAACAATTAAACTAACTATGTACAAAGGAATCTGTCAGATTACCTAAGGACCGTAACAAACGGCCTATAAGCAACTCAACCGTTCCAGACCAGACGGAAGCGTTCCCAAGACACTGACTGCATGGCCACGCTGAATAGCTATGCTAATTTACGGCCTAAATAAGAGGCAGCCATTGGGTCGCGTGTCACCGCAATCAAAAGCGCCGTAAGATTTGTGATACAGTAGTACTTCTATTATATGAAATATGGTCCCGTGTGGGAATCAAACCCACGACGTACATCGCAGAAGGCAGACAGCAGTACTACCTGCTGAGCTGTGAGGGTAGTTGAGAGTGCCGCGACCGTTGTGCCCACCGCCTGCCTCGTCCCGTACGTACGTACACGTACGTACGTGTACGTACACGTACGTACGTACACGTACGTACGTGTACGTACACGTACGTGATCATATCAATGGTAATCACTTCCTATACAGTTCTCCTCTCATTAAATAAATGCGTTCTTCTTATCTGTATGTACACATCAGTTTATGTTTATGTTGAATATCTGACGGCGCTCCGCACAACTTCCTATCACAATTATATTTACTTCATCGTCCGTCTATTCATGTCCACCGCTGGACAGAACCTCTTTCATATCTGGAAAGGTTTGTCATAATCACCACGCTTAGCCAGGATTGGTGACCGCAGTAAAGATGCTCGGACAATACATAGAAGAATGCTCCTGCCTTCTTCTGGTGACGATTAGACGTTCGTGGGTTGCCATGTGCCAGCGCGGCGCGATCCTACTACTATTTATTCACTACCACGATTGATAGTTACAAGATTAAATTGGTACTGAAGATGAGAGACACATTGCAATGTCTTGAATGTACTGTGCTATATGGATAAAGAGTGTGTAGTTTAGGTACCTATACCTAAACTACACAACATAGGTACCTAAATCAGTTAAATCACTATACCTAACAAATACCATCCCATTTCCACATACCACAACATAAATACCCATCTAGCACCTTCTTTCTATTATTTCTTGCAAATAATGACATGATTTATTCAAATAGCACTAGTGGTACCTAGTTGACAGCTGTCACAAAAACGATGTCTCACCAAAGAGGCGATAGATGGCGTTACTCGTAAGGGATTATTGTCGCAGGCCGTGAGACGCATCTCAAGTAGGTAGGTACCTACAGCGATCACGTAGCTTCATCTGCTAGAGCGATTATTTAAGTATTTGTTTCTTGGAATTATAATACTGTAACTTAAACTGAATTCCTACGGGGTTTAGTTACAAATACAATACAAATAATTTATTTCACTTAATTTAACATACATACATGTTTCATGGAGACCCTCTTTTAAGTATGAAAATACCTGTGTTAGAGAGTCCCGCTCTTCCGTAATTTTTAAATTAAGTTAAAATAAATAAAATTAAAATACGTGGTTTAGTTAGGGGTAAGGATTCTATACCGAAGTTCGATCCACACAAAAATAATCACTTAATTGATAGGTTATCCGTTGACCTCGAACTTTTTTGTGAGCTAGCTTCTAGAAGATGACAATTATAACTACTTATTTTATGACCAAATAAAGCACTGCAAGTCATTAATCTCGCCAGCAGTAACAAAAGTTGTCATAAATTAATTACATCAGTAACAAAAGTTGACTGTCAGAGTAGAGCACAAGAAAACTAAATTATTTATTACAGAACGGGCTGGGACAAGAAGGCATGTGATAAAGAATGTATACAGGAATGTATAGGTAGGTAGGTAGGTGGGGATGCCTGCACGTGCTTGACGAATAGTGATGCGATGGGACTATTTAATGTAGCTGCTCTTCTACCTTCAAATATGGTGTCGTGTGAATATTGTTCTAATCAATAGAGTATCTTAAACAACTAAAAATGGCATGGTTTGACTGTATGTGTTGACTTGATAAGCCGACCTACCCCTACGTCTGAGGAAGGTAAAGTTAAACCAAAAAAAAAAGATTGATGGATTGAGTGATGATGATGATGACTGACATGGGTGACTGGACTCCAAAACGGCTGGACCGATTCTAACAGGACTTTGACTGGGAGTTAGCTGATGTTATCAGGAGTAACTTGGGCTTACGTAAAGTAATATTAGAGCAGGTTTCTTTCGATGATATTTCGTGTAATTCCCACGTAATGACGGGATCCAGGCCCCGCGTGCTCCGCTACCATTTAATAAGGCACGAACCTAACGCTTATGTTAACTGTCAATAGAACAACAACAACAAGAAACACTAAGGGTCCGTCCACACTGGCGATAGCGAGGCGAGGCGAGGCGACGCGACGCGACGCAACACGTGTCCGCGTCCTAACTCACTCGTTATTAACTGCTCGCTATTATACGCCTTTATGATCTGCCCGATTTATGACCAGCACGGACACTTGTACTTTCAACCTTATGCCCTGGTGATTAGGGTGCTGGTAACATCTGGTGCAGCCTCCTATTCGCGGGGATGATAATATTTTGTTAGGAATAAGGAAATATTAAAGTGGAGTTTCTCTATAAACAGTTTCAGTGCCATGCAAACAGTCACACATTAAATACTGACGAAATGATTTTCATTTGGTCGTCTCTCCCTCACATTCGTACAAATGTATGTGTAGTGTAGGTATATAATAAGTCTATGAATATCAAATATTGGTTTGTATCACACTTATATTATAAAAGCGAAACTTTGTTTGGATGTTTGTGTACGTGGCACCTGACCTGACCATTTAGGCATAGCCTCTGTGAGCTTGAAATTGTCTAGATCTCGAAATCCCAGTGTATCTGTCATTGCGCCAATGTTACAAACCATTACGCAGACGAAGTCGCGGACATAAGCTAATTATAAATACAATGTTACAGGACAATATTATAGTAGGTACCTATAAAAAAGCTTCTTCTCGTCTCTTGTCGCATAAATCAGTTCCCATGGGATGGGAATGTCTGACATCGCCACTCAAAACTCTAAAAAAATTTGTTGCTCCAGAACTGTAGAACCACAGAAATGAGCTGAAATATTGCACAGATATTGTTCTGGCCCAGGAAAACATATCGGCTACTTATTATCTAGATACGACGCGCCTCAACTAATTTTCCATTAAATGAGATTACTTTTGAAATGGGGGCCAGCCCCTACATTTAGTCCACATTTTTATCGGCTAATACGTGTAATAAGCCGGCAAAGTGCACGAAACTGTTATTTTTTTGCATTTTGAAGCGGATTTCATTACGATAGTCTGCGCCTGCGCCTCGGAAACCTTCAACTTGCCTCGTACACTTCAACTTGCACCTTATCCCATTGTAATAAGGGAGGTATTACGATGGCACTCACGAGTCACGACACGGTTACGCCCCAACTTATTACTTGTGTGAGGTTTTAATGAAGTTTTCTTAAATAAATACCTACAACCTATATCTGTTGGTAGGTAGGTACTAAATATCGTTTTTGAACTGAAAACGTATTTAGGCGCGTTGGACAATTTTTGACATGGATGGGCAAAAACCATTGAACTCAATTGAATTTAACTCAAGTGTTCACTTCTGTCGGGACTCCTGGAGTGCCACTGTTTTAGATTCAGATACCATGAGTTAATAAATAAATCGCTGTTTATCAGACACCTGTTCCGATTCCGACCCGTCGATAAATAATGATACATACCTACCTACCGCTACATTATAGAAATGTTTCTTATTACTATCAAATGTACTGGTTTATAAACATTCAATGTATGTCTGAAAATCTTCAAATGAATTTGATATAAATAATAAAATTATTCAATAGTTTGTATAGCTATTTCTATATGCTAGTTCTGATAAGTTTGAAAGAGGTGTACACTCATTTATTATAATATCCGGATGATGAACCCAAAAACGACTACATTATTATGGAATAGTGTAATAAGTAAAATAAGATCTGACCATCTAGGAGAAATCATTAAAATCGAAACACAATCTAAAACTAATAAAAACAGAAAAATTACTTTTGTACCACTGACAGCTGATAGAGTGGAAAAATTAAAATCAGCACTAATGTCTAAATTACCTGTTTCATATAATGGCAACTATCCTGACTATTTATATAACACATTTTTTACTAAATTTAGCAACATATTTAACTCAATATATAGATCCAAAACAATCACAGTCTCTGATAATACAACATTTAGTGAGTGGGCAACAGCGGGAATACATAAAAGTAGAAGAAAATTGTATGAGCTTTATGGTGAAAAACAGTACAACTTTAGTGAAGAGTTTAATGATAAAGTTAAAAAATGTTCTAAAATCTTTAAGAAAGTTTGTGTAGCCGCTAAATCCCAATACTTGAGAAAAAAGATTGTAAATAGTAAAGATAACATTAAAGCTACTTGGAAAATTATTAATAGTGAGACTGGAAAAGAGGAAAGCAGCAACACTAACGAATTTAATTTAAAAATAGGAAATCTTAATATATCCCGAAATATTGCGACAGCTTTTGAAAAGTTTTTTACTGATATACCTGTTTCTACCACCACTCATTGAACTCTTCAAATATTATGGCAGAGGCAATACTGAAAAACAATGTACCATCATGTAATAAACCATTTTATTTCATTTTATTATCTTGGGTCCGTGGGGAGCCGGTGCCCTCCGGGTTTTCAAAAATATTGCGGGGCTTTTGATTGAGGCGACACGTGACCCAAGGGCTGGCTCTTATTTAGGCCAGCGAATTAGCATAGTTATTCAGCGTGGCAATGCAGCCAGTGTCTTGGGCACGCTTCCGTCTGGTACTGGTCTGGAACAGTTGAGTTACCTATAGGCCGTTTGTAACGGTCCTTAGGTAATCTGACTGATTCCTTTGTACATAGTTAAGTAAGTAGTTTAATTGTACTTTTTATTGAATAAAGAATAAAAATATTTTATTTCAAATATGTTAACATGTATGAAAAACATGTTTTATGTTGAATTGTCAAATGTGTTTGATGTGGAGTCGCTCTTCACCAACGTCCCACTTGATGACTGCATTGATGTGATAAGAGAGAAGCTACAAGATAACGAGCTACCTGGTCAGTACGCTATTCTACTACAGCAAGCGGAAACTTCTTTGTATACCGTGGGCTGGGCAATACTACCTCCAGATAGACGGGGTGGCAATGGGCAGCCCAGTTGCTCCAGTTCTTGCCAATATCTGAATGGAACATTTTGAGCATAAGTTACATCTGAATGCGCACGGT
The DNA here is from genome assembly GCA_951394065.1 of Venusia cambrica. Lineage (NCBI taxonomy): Eukaryota > Metazoa > Arthropoda > Insecta > Lepidoptera > Geometridae > Venusia > Venusia cambrica. Next base: position 404,070 of record OX596037.1, on the reverse strand, counting down.
ATAAGGTTATGGAAACGATACGTGGACGATGTTTTCTGCATAATGAGAGGAAACGTGCAAGATGTTGAGCAGTTTACGGTGTATTTAAATTACATACATCCAAAGTTGCGTTTCACTCATGAATTGGAAAAAGACAGGACTTTAGCATTTCTCGATGTCAACGTTATTGTGAAATCCATGTTACAAATGAGCTCTTTCCTTAAGTTTGCCGTATATTATTACTTTCCAGAAATGGTTCCTTATTAGCTACACTATCAAATAGTGTAGCTGATACGAGTAATACAATGTGTGTTTTTTTTTTCAAAATCAACGGGTTCGATTCCTGGCTCGGGATATTGATTTTTCAAAAATCCAATGATCCAGTTTTAGTTTTCATCAAAATCGGGCCCGAGACTCCTTTGAGTATATTTCGCTATTCCTCATAGTTTTGGATTTGGCCTTGCACGCCCACTTGAAAAAAATTACCTGTATATTTAAATATTACAGGACATTACAGGACATAAATTTCACATAGCGCCATCTAGTCCCAAACTAAGCATAGCTTATAATATGGGAACTAGAATACGGATAGAATACTTTTTTTTTTGTAAATACATACTTATACAACAATACAACACCCACAATACTTACATATGTAAGTAGCTGTTCATGAGAACTGCTGATCAGCGTTTGTTACAAATGTCTATCTATCCAACCAACAATGTGATCCACGGATTCCAACATTTCTCAAAATCGGAATTAATAATAATTCTAGCCTCGCCTAGAGCCGGTCTTACTGCGTTCTCGGTATATTAACTACGGATTATTCTGTCGTTTTCGCGAATAAATTGAGTCAGGTTACCTGTTACCTGTCGGATTAGCAGGAATATAATCTGCAATAATCGTACCACTTATGATGATGTCAAAAACAAAATAACCTTTCGAGTCCGGAGTTGTGAGAACATTAAGCTTGTCCCGTAATACTCATTTCATGCCGTCATGCCCAATTATATTACCGGTTGTACTGGGTTTTGTTGCATTCTGTTTTTGTAACCTAAAACTATTTGTATTTAGGTAGAGTACAAAGCTTATGGAAAGCAAAGTACCGAGAGCTGACACCACACACGTTGCTTAGGACTTTCGTATAATATAAGCGTAACATTTCATACCTATACCTGTGCCTATACCTTCATAATACACAAACAAAGATTAAAACCAATAATATGTTGTAGGTACGAGTACGACATTGGTATATCTTTACTTACCTAGTAAAGTCTAATTATTCTTCGATTTTCAATCATATCATAGCTTTATTTTATTTTATTTTTTGGATATGGCTAAGCTTTAGTTGACTACCAACTCACTTGAAAAACAAATAAATATGTTTACAAATGTTATAATGACACAACCACCCGCGACGGGACCCAACGAACCCGCATCGTTTCCTCAACGAACCCGCATCGTTTCCTCAGCGAACCCGCATCGTTTCCTCAACGAACCCGCATCGTTTCCTCAACGAACCCGCATCGTTTCCTCAACGAACCCGCATCGTTTCCTCAGCGAACCCGCATCGTTTCCTCAACGAACCCGCATCGTTTCCTCAACGAACCCGCATCGTTTCCTCAACGAACCCGCATCGTTTCCTCAACGAACCCGCATCGTTTCCTCAACGAACCCGCATCGTTTCCTCGAGCTGGAAACGCTCTATTGAGTAACGAGGGTGCTGACGCAAATTCCATCTCCTACTCAGCCTTAACGATGATTAACGCCATCAAGGAGAGATTCACTAAACTATGTGACCCTGCCCTTGTGTCTGAAAACACGTTCAAAATCACTAGCGGGAAATGGCGTTTTTTCTTTTCGTGGCCAAGTACAAGTACAATTACTTGAAATACAAAAATATAATGCTTCAGGCTGATCTAAACATATTTTTAAAACTCGGTGCCCAAAAAGTTCAGAATTCCTAACTCTTCATTAGACACTTTACCCAGCGAGCAAATGAGCCAAGTCCGCTCCAAATACGTTAGACCTGCCATCAGCTCCGATCATTAAAGTGTTCCTGATTCCGTTCGCAAAAAGCCGAACAGTCGCAAATAAATCGTTTGGATGTCCGAGCATAAAGCTACGTGTCCACTATCAGTCAGCGCAGCGGTAACGAGCGGAAACTCTCTGCCGAAGCCGAGCCGATAAGGAGAGGTAGGAGCTTTATGTGCGGGTGGGACTCCGTGGATGGAACCGTTAGGTGATGCATCGAGTTGGATACCTAAAAGTAATGCTAAGCGGCTCTCATGGCCGACAGCTACCTACTCGCAGCTACAGATCCATGTCGGAGCGACGACGCCGCTTCACGAGCTCTTTGGGCAAGTCCCATGCTGTACCAGCGTAGTTTGGTGCTCGGTTTATTGCCTATCAATCAGTCCGAGACTGTAATGAGGCTGTAACAGCTTTCTAGCTTAACCTCTATTCGAGAAAGTTGGAAAGCTTTATAAACTTTACAATTTGCCAATAAGGAACCGTTGGTTATTTTTAGCAAATGTAGAATTTATACGTGTTTGTTATTTTATATGATTTATATTTTATAGTTTTGAACACACCCTTTAATATATGTAAGTATGTTTGTACGCGTGATGTGTGCGCTTGCGTATTGGCCTTTTTAGCCTCAGGAAAAGGCCGCGGAGTATTGGTCACGTGCATCATCATCGCCTTTGTAAATATTTTTATTAGTAATACAAAGCTAATCGTTTCAGTTCAGATCAAATCATTCAAATCCCCATAGGTTAGGTTTCGTTTTTTTTTTTACTGCAATGCAATGATGCCGCCTGCGATGGTATTATCAAATGTAAAATTTGTATAAATGATGTTGTAAAATGTAAATGAAACAATAGCACGTAGCAAGGCGACAAGTGGACTGGTTCGCGACGTCATCGTCGGTAACATTACAATGACACGTCGTGTTTTGTCCGTCCACTGGAGGGGACGTCCACCGGTCAAACCACTTCGCGCGGTTTTTGCTTATTGCTTGTTACCGGCGGCGGCGGCGGTCGAGGGGGTAGCTAGTTGGCTGCTGTCAACGCACCGTGAGCGGAATGCGCAAAGCACTCAACGAGTTAAACCGCTCCCGGCATCCGCGTGGTACCCGAATAATATGTAGTATTCATGCTGCCTAGAATATTATGTGTGCAAAATTTCAGTTTGTCGATAAGGAGTAACAAATAATTTGTCGCAATTTTGAGTCCTGTCTTAACATAATTTTAAAAATACTGGTAAAATACCCGATAGATACCCGTTTTTTCTTATCAAAATAACGTGTTAGTCATAAAAACACTAATTTTTTATCTTCCTTTGTTTTTATTGTTGATAGCCAAACGTTTGTCCAGACTTCAAGATTGTACTGCTGCGGAAACACAATCGAGGGCAACGAGCTCCATTCGTTACCAGTAGGTACCTACTGATGATAAAGGTAGAAGGAAATCTGTGTGTTCGGAATGTATACCTTCGAATACTTCGAGTAAACGCAAAGTCAAAGTAAATTTTTTTTTTATGATCATTTTGAAACGTCAAATCTACCGCCTGTTCGGAATCGCGACCAGCACACAAGGAGAAAGGCAAGAACCTCGGGCTGGTTAATTTTTTGATGATCCATTCAACATTTAGGTATACAGAATTTATAATAATTTACCTACATCATAAATCTAAATAGACTTAATATTATCTTAAAACAACCTATCTACCTAATGGGCAGTTTGTTAACATTGAGGAATCACCATTTTACTGTCAACTGGTATAGCAAAATCGGGCCACGCGTTCTTATCGTCAATATAGTCACTTATTTTGGAGTAGGCACTTTTCATTAAATTATTCTTTATATACAATTTGAATTTTAAATAAAATTTTAAATTAAATAATTTGTTATAAACAAAGCTTTACAACAATCTACCCTCTGAAATAAAAAATGTACACGCATTTAACGCATTTAAATCTAAACTCTCTACACATATTATGCAAGACCACTCTTTGCTTATGAAATAATTGCGTTAGATACGTTTAGTCGACGACATACCTACCCACTGTATATTGTTACCTAAGATCATACTGTTCATAAGTAAGTGACATTTGTCTTTTTATGAATAAATGTATTAAACCCGAATTTACGAGTTTGGTGGCGCTTTGAGGTAGCTTATTATAGAATCGTACACAGTTTCCTAAGCACGAATGATTTACTTTTCCTAAGCGATACCTAGGTAGGTATGTCAAGTTTATTTTTATTTCTAGTATTAACACTGTGTACTTCACTTCTTTTACTAAACTCATCAATGTTCCTGTGAGCGTGCATTAGATTTTCATAAATGTATTGGGAGCTGACTGTAAGAATACCAATCTCTTTAAAACGTTACCTGAGAGAGTCACGAGTTTTCAATTTATTGCCCGTACAGCTCTCTTTTGCAGGATAAAATGCTTTCGATATCTGCTGTAAGATGCCTTATGGTACGTACTGCGTAAGCTGCCGAGCTTAGCCTGCTAATGAATTAATATGAATATCCCATTGCAGCTTTGCATCGATATTTAAACCCAAGAAAGAAGTTGCTTCCATAAAGTTAAGTATTTCCTCATTTAAGATAATGTAAGCGTTGCTGACTTGAACATTTGCATTGGCAAGGTAAATCTAATTCGTTTGGTTTTTTGGTTTTTTATCACATAAATACCCTACACAGGAAGGCGCATTGTCAAGTAGATTATAATTTAATGAAACGCTTGCTATAACATGGCACTTAAATCATTAGGAATTTGAAAGTATCTGATGCAGGATACATAAAACATTTAATATGTTTTAAGCACCTCTAAAAACGTCCATTCGAATCGAAATACACATAATGTTCGTGAGTGTACAACATTCCTATCAACGTTATATACATTCCAGATAGTTCATTTATATACATGTATATATATCATGCAGTGATGAACTCTTACAAGCCAAACGTGGTGAGGTGAGGTGGCGGCGTGGTGAGGTGGCGGCGTGGTGAGGTGGCGGCGTGGTGAGGTGGCGGCGTGGTAATTGGCGACGTGGTGGGATGGCGATGTGGTAAAGTGGCAACGTGGTAAGGTGGCGGCGTGGTGGGGTGGCGACACATAGACAAGTCAAATACAACAAGACCTTGTCTTTACGGGGCCGTCCATTAATCACGTGATGTTTTTTTTATAATTTTTAACCCCAACCTTGGTGATTTGTGGTGAGGTTTAAGACTAAGAACTGGACGACTGCAAAATTGGGTAAGGAAGTAGAACTTGCACACCACACGCCGTTTTTCGGTTTAGAATATGCGCGTTTAACGAAGTAATAAATACACGTGATATTTTACTACACCTCACCCCCGAGTGATATTTCGTGATTTTTGCGAAACCCCCTCCCCCCAATCTTACACACGTCTGTCGCCATAACAATTCTAAATTGTTGTGTTCCGGCATTTAGAGGAAAGACAGTCAGTTCCTCAGACTGTTGAATATTCCGGGGTGCACTTTCACCTTCGGCCTTATCATAACTTGAAACCAGGTGAGATGAAAACCAAACGCTTCTCTGTCGAACTATAAAAATAAAAAAAAAACAAAGTGATCATGAAATGAATAATTTTTCAATTTACCCGGATGCTATGCGTGAGCGTGACTATGACTCTGAACTGTAATTAAATTGAATGTAAGTTAATAAATGACTGTAATTAATAATTAATGGATATTCAGTTCAGCTCCACCTCTGGTAATAAATCTGATTGTTCAGACGCACTACGTCTTCTCACACGTATGTATTTAATTTCGTGGTTCTGTGATACAGTGACAGTAGTACCTACTTGTAAATGAATGTCGAAGTAGTGCCGCTTCAGCTACTAGCTAGACCTGCAGGCCGACCACAGGGACCTCGAAATCATCATGATTCAGGACGTCTTGAAACAACATTACTTTTACTCGTACCGTGACCACAAAACGTTAATGTTTTACTGCGTGGAGATTGTCATCGAACGAATAATATTCCATTCCTGCAATATGAGAGAGCGGGAACAGACATGAAAAAAAGTGCAAAAGTGACAACGCTTTACGAAAAGCGTTGTCACTTTTGCAGTTGCTACGCAACACGTTCCAAGATACGCATTTTTCTAAAATTTTAAAACTCAAAGGAATATTTTTAATTTGTAAAAAGGAATGTTTTACATCGTCAAGAAATTTAGATCAAAGAGTTGCTAAGCCATGGGCAACTTAGACTCCTTAGTGTAAAAAAACATCGAGACGCCAATCTTTTAATTCTTTTGTGATATTATGAACTGTTTATTCCTATAGAAATACATCAATATATTGATGTACAGCAGAAAGTGAGTATATGCCTACCTTATATATGTATAACGTATAAATGTATTTTATATGTAAAAAAACATACTTTCTGCAAACAAGCAAACAGCAAACAAGAGCTTTGCAAGCTTAAACAGCTTGCAAAGCTCTTGTTTGCTACGAATTTCAAGTGTCTGTAATCATGACTTTGTGTGCTACTATTTTGCTGCGTCAGCTCTACCATGGCTCCAGGCGCCAGCTAGATATTCGATGGGAATTTTAAATTTTCCAAAGAAATTGCTAAACCGCCCGAAATCGATCGATCCAGGTCAATCGAGAAGAACATTGATAGAGACTGCTCAAACTTTGAATGCTCAAGCAATGTAAAGTAGAATACCTATCTACTTATCACTTCCCTAGTAAAGTTTTTGTGATGGTATTATACTCCTACTCCCCCCGCGGATTTCGTTAAAGAAGAGATCCACCAGAAGAAAAAGGCAGCAGCTTCCATTATGGGTAGGTATCGTCGAACACCTTCACTGCAATCACCAAATTGCCTGCCAAGTGTTGTGATTATGGCCAAACATGCGACCTTGTGACGATGATCAAGGCTTAGAAGCCTCAATCAAATCCTAGAGGTGAGAACAGTATTTCATTTATATTATTATTATCATTAGTACTTTGAACGAGCAAGCCCAGAATCCCACAAGTGTGTCAACAAAGGATGCGACAAAATGTGCATCAAAAGTCAATGTCGAAGGCAATAATCGTTTATTCAGAAACAGTTTTCAGGATCATTGTAAAACGTCACCCGTTCGGTATCGTATCGAGGAATCACTCGTTGAGAAGTGGATACGGGAGGTAGGTAGGTAGGTACGGTTGCAACCAGAAGTGTTGCCAGTATAAATCTCACTGTGCCACTTCGCAGTGCAAAACTTTGCTTTATCTGAGCACAGAATCGCAGGTAACCTCACTGAGGCACTAGCATTTAATTTGCACCTAAACGCAATAAATAAGAACAATAAAAGCAGATAAAGGAACCTATTTCGTAGATAGCGCGGTCGAATCGTGCGAACCTTCAATTACTGCCGCCTACTAACTGATCGCTAATCTGCGGCGCGGCGGTATACTAACTGCACACTACGCTGTGGCGGAACTGGAACGCGATGTAGTTACTATATACTAAGCTATAGCAAACGCTGTCCGTTCTTATAGTGACTATGAGGTATGCTATGGTCGTCCATGGTATGTGCTAGTGAAGAGAAAGTAGGTACACTATATTCCCAATAACTACCTACCGAGATGGGGCAGACTATTTATTATAATATTTAAAATTTAGAAGCTGAGATATCGAAGGTGCCAGCAAATTCTATTTATTTCCATTTTTCTAAAACACACCACGTGTCATGTGTAAGTTTACAACTGACGTAGACTGCCCTGACAATGTCATGACCTTCACGAGTCTGACTATAAAACGAAGGCTCGTGTTTAACTTGAACTGGCGGTCGATGTGAATCAGACGACATCATACAAAACGTAACAAAACATAAACTCCTTGCACGCTACCGGTAAGGCGAAGTCGATGATCATCAATTTCGTTTCTAAAAATGACAAAAGGTTTTTTTTAAACACACCAATAATTCACGGCTACTTGTAAAAGCTTATTTCTATTTGGGTTTTCAGAAATAAGATACTTAGCTCAAAAAAAAATCTCGTAACAAAAAAAGGATTTAAAATACTCTACTGTTTTGCACTCGTCTCCAAATACATAATATTTGAAACGGTGCGACACTTTATAGACTTATTGGTAGTTTTTAGATTATGCTATTTATATTTGAGAGTAACCGGATAGCGTGAATGTAAGGTAAGGTGCACCTCGCAAAGCCAGCCCCGCCATTAGCGTATTACTCGGATGTAGGGCATCGCACGAAGGCATCGCACGAATGCATTGCTAGGTGCAAATGCTAAGCCCGAGGCACCTACCTACCGTACACGCCGGGAGCACCTCCCTACGGGGAGGAACAGTGAGAGAGTGCCGCATTGCAATCTCAGGAGTGGCTTCCACAGCACGCAAGTGCCACGGATGATGGGAATCTTACGGATCTCATTTTTGATTCTACTTTTGTTCAAATAAAATTATATTACAGGAAATGAATGTCAACTTCGAATCAAGCAAAGCTTGTGGGAACTTGATTACGGAAATAATTGTTTTGTATTGTAAATACCGGATATTAGATGTAGGTATGGATTGCGTGACGCGAGGACATGCGTGTGGAAGGAGTGGGTGATGAGCTGACGTGATGAGGAGTCAGGATGAGCACAAGGTTGCTTCCTTGGGCCAAAAAAATGAATCTTATATTAAAAGCGAAAAATATAGTTTCTACGCTTTATTTTTTAGATAGCCAAGCTGATGATGATGAACAAAATCACCTTGGAACGTTCCACTCAGTTTACACTAACGTCTACTGGGAATGATAACAATACAATACACATAATTATCATACTTATTTATTACTGGTGAAAATAATTTGCCAGTAAGGTTGAAAGCTACAGAAGTTTTATACTAAGTTCAGGGCCTCGATTCTACTAAACCAATCGCTTCACAATGACAACGGTATCGTCGCATAATGGCCACTAGAATACCCAAAGGTACCTAATAAAAGGTTTAAAAAGTAGAATCGGGGCCCAGATACTTTTTTTTAGAAATGCATGCTCAAACGCTTGGATATAAAAAAAATTTCGCGAATCAAGGATATTGAGAGCATTCATTACACAAGTGTGACTCTGAGTATCTGTAGGTATCTTATGATGATGCGTCCTAAAGAGCTATAATATGTTTGAGTGCATTAAATGGAGCTTTTCCTAACCGCATCGCCTCGGGATATGAACCTCCCTTTCCAAACGTTGTATCTCCCCCACAGTAACATAACGATAGCGATCTCTTGGTGCGATAAGGTAAGTACCTACTCCAAGCTTCTCCACAATCCCAGGCCACGGGTTCACCTGGCGATCAGCCAACACAGGCTTTCGTAACCTTCTTGGTTTCCCCAAGTCTTGCGAAATGAGACTACGTAAGTAGATAGCTATGAAAACCTTCTTATGCTTAATATTACGTCACGGGACATTACAGTACATTATTTACTTATGCTTAATATGACGTCACGGGACATTACAGTACATTATTTACTTATGCTTAATATGACGTCATGGGACATTACAGTACATTATTTACTTATGCTTAATATTACGTCACGGGACATTACAGTACATTATTTACTTATGCTTAATATGACGTCACGCGACATTACAGTACATTATTTACTTATGCTTAATATGACGTCACGGGACATTACAGTACATTATTTACTTATGCTTAATATTACGTCACGGGACATTACAGTACATTATTTACTTATGCTTAATATTACGTCACGGGACATTACAGTACATTATTTACTTATTCTTAATATTACGTCACGGGACATTACAGTACATTATTTACTTATGCTTAATATGACGTCACGGGACATTACAGTACATTATTTACTTATGCTTAATATTACGTCACGGGACATTACAGTACATTATTTACTTATGCTTAATATGACGTCACGGGACATTACAGTACATTATTTACTTATGCTTAATATGACGTCACGGGACATTACAGTACATTATTTACTTATGCTTAATATTACGTCACGGGACATTACAGTACATTATTTACTTATGCTTAATATTACGTCACGGGACATTACAGTACATTATTTACACACAGCGCCATATTTCTTGTAGTCGTAAACTAAACAAAGCGGGAACTACATTACGGAAATAATACTTAAATACTTTTTTTTGTAAGTACAAACTTGTCATACAAAACAACACCCAAACTTTGAACAAACATCAATATTCATCACACAAATGATGTCCTGGGTGGGAATCGAACCCACAACCAGCAGCGCTCAAGGCAGAGCTACTACCAATTGAGCTGTGAGGCTTGTCAATGCTTACAGAAGATTGTATCTTGGGTCTTTTAATTTCCCAAGATATTATTAATTAATTAAAAAAAAACAGGTATTCCTTATCTGAAGGATGTTAAAGGATTTTCCGTATGAATAAAATGCACGTTCTATAAACTTTTTCGTATTCATTTGATATAGGTAAATAAGCAAAGTTAATTATAAAGCATTTGTTTTACTAGTATAGATAATCACCATCTTAGGGGTTTAAAAGAAACCAATCTATAAAGGAATCCAATCTTATATGAGCTCTCTGTGCGAAGAGTTAACTACGCGCGAGAGGTCATAGCTTGATTATCACTCGATACATTCAAATCAATACAATTCAAATAAGTACTACAGGGTTGAATTAAATTAATTAAAAATTAATATTGTAAATTCTCCAGTTGTTTCTTAAAATGTTGCAGTGTACCTGTAGGTATCCTTAGATTCAGAGGTAGCACTAGAACTGTCTGTATGTATAACATTGTCCATGGGGGCTGTAGGCACGTGCAGTCTGGATGGAGGCGGCTCATGATTATATACGTAGGCTCGCTCCATTGTAGATCTCATTCTTGCCTGGGCAAGATCTACAATGGAGCGAGCCTTCCGAGAAAATGCTATGTTCAGCAGTGGGCTTAGGTATATGGCCCGAAATGATGTATAGCTACTACTTTACTATACTACACCATCGACAAAACGAATAATACGATATACGATTAATAAATGGTAATATTTAAACAGTTTTTTTGTAATTTGGTTCTCAGAAGAGGCCAAATACACATTTATAATTGTCATGACCGTATTTACTGCTATTCATGTAACACAAAAATAAAAATAGTAACAGTAAAATTTGACCCCGACGTGATTTGAACACGCAACCTTCTGATCTGGAGTCAGACGCGCTACCGTTGCGCCACGGAGTCGGTGAGAGAGATAGTGAAATAGACAAACGGTACCGCGCGCTGAGTCACACAAAGCGGCAGTGACGTCACGAGTCACGACGCCGCCGTCAAAAGATAACAAGTGGCCTGTATTCAAATAAAATCATAGTATTTGATTGCCTGTGCCTGCTTTAGCTAAGTGTAGTGAAAGTACCTTTTAAATTAGGTGGGTTAACACCTAGTTTACTTATGTAAGGTACCTTAACTTTTTATAGTACCTTAAATAAAAAAAAAACACCATGTTTTGGTTGTTTAGTTTTAAGTAGGTATTGGTATTTAGATGGATGCTGCTGCTCCCCTACCTTGGAGTTCAGCCCTTCGTGCCCTCGTACGGCGGGAACCGAGTGACGAATCTTTATGTTTGAGAATCAACACACTCAACCCGCGGATGTCGTTAAAGCCGACTAAGGATATTCTGGGTATTATCTAGCATATTTAATGTGATCACCAATCCGCGTGCCAAGCGTGGTGCCAGACAAAACCCTCCAATTTTCGAAGAGACTTTCCAGCAATGTACTTACATTAATAGGTAGAAGTTACGTATGATACTCGACGTACCTGAAGAACCCGTTTTTCGTTTTTAATCCACTTCTAAAAAAAGGAGGAGGTTCTCAATTAGTTTTTTATGTTCCCCGATTATTCGAAGACGCCTGGACCGATTTTGATAATTATTTTCTTGTTTGAAAGGTGGTGAAATACTTAACACGTGATCCCATCGACATCAGGTTAGGCTAGGTTAGGGAACTCTACAAATATTATAGGCACACTTGAAGCGATTTGGGTGTATTACTTCATAATTAAAGAAAACACTTACGCCAATAGGATCACGCGTCTGTCTGTCTGTCTGTCCGTCCATCTGTCATCAAAATAATTGGAAAAAATACGTCATCCAGATCCAGGTAAACGAAATTGTATCACATTCTTCATTGAAGTCGGTTTTCTTTTTAGTTTTTAAAACGTTATTATATAATAATGTGTTCTTATCGCAAATGTCGAAAAATAAGCTGAGATGATTTGAATGTTTCTGAATATATATTTTAGTAGTTGGGAAGCTCCTTGAAGCGGACTTACTGCAATGGTCGTGAGCCCCCTCCGTCTCTCGGCGAGGCGAGGGTGTGGGATCCACATCCACACATTACGCTGGTGTTTGACTCGACAGAAAATGGTAATCCCTGTTTCAAAGAATCATCACTTATCGGTCGTTTATACTGACGTTGGTGGTGGGAGGGGGATGGATCAAATATAATATGACTAGAATAGTTATGATCTCATTGAAATTGTAGGGAAACGAAACTATCAATCATACGAAAACATTATTGAATATCCGCGAAATATGGCACTAATTTAAGATAGTTTTTATTGTGTAAGATTGTCGTATTTAGCTAGAAAAACCCTGCATTCAATGGTGGAGCACTATTTCGTGACAATTCTAAATATGATCAATTTATCTAAGCTTAGATTAAATCAAAATAATATTATTTGCATATATTTTTTTTGTATTTCAAGTGATTGCACTTGGTCACAACATTTTTAAACATGTTGGCCTCGAAATTAGCATTTGCAAGGATGAGGTCTAACATGGAGCGAGCCTGCCCGGAAGATGCCTTCTTCCTCACTTCTCGAAAACATTAGAGTCGTAACACATTGGAAATACAGACGCTTCTTGTTTTAAGGTATGATAATGCCGAAGGTGGAAGCGCACTTCATCCGGAATACTTAACAGACTGAGGAACTGGCTATGTTACCTCTGAATGCCGGAACACAACAATTTAGAATGGGTGTTATGGATACAGACGGTAAGATGGTGGTTGCTAGCCAGGCGGACTACCTCCAACCAAACCTATCACAATATTTGACTGTCCTTAACCCGGGACACCGGGATAAGGGATCTGACACCGGCGGGCAAACCACTAGACTAGAGAGACTAGAGGGCAAGAAACTAGACCACAGATCCGGTTAAAAGATCCAAAAACATTCCCGCATCAGCAGCATTCACGAGTCTGGATTCCTAATTTGTAGGTAGCTAAGTATATCACAGTAAGTTTTGATCCCCTACGAAAAATTTCAAGGTAAACCCGACTCTTTTCAGATACTTTTTTCTAGGATAACTTTTTTTAATGAGCTGTAGCACCCTCATCCCCCAGAAGCCGAAATAAATCAGATCCCACTTAAAAACCACTGTAAAGTGCCCTAAAAGCCGAGACATGTCAAGACGCCCTTCTCCGCCCGGGGCCATCAATCCGGCTGGACAATAAAACATGAAACTTTATGCGATGCACCCTCCGGCCGGGGCGGGGACGGGGGCGCAGACCTGACGTGTGCGCGGTTCCTGGGGCCACGAAGACGACGGGTGGCTTCATCTGCCCCCGACGTGACTCCTCTCAGTGTCCAACGCAACATCAACGCAACGTCTGGTCTATTGAAGCTTAAATTCCTCATGTATGCCCGCCCGTCTATGTGTATTCGTGAAAATTAAATTCGCGGTAATAACGCGGTTATGGTAACTGGGTAATCTTCACGAACAAAGTTCGGTCAGTTAGGGAACCGAAACTGGTAGTTATTACATTGTTAATTATGTTAAAGAACATTTCCCTACTCTACTTCGATTTTGTCTGAAATAAGGAGACAGAATAGTAACTTGTTGTTCATTACAATCAGAAGGTTCACTTTAATTTCAATAGTCGAAAATTAGATTGCCAGTTAACAAATCGCTATCAGGGCAATTATTGGGAATCTCCGAGAATAATAATATGTAGTTTCTGTAAAGAAAGGTACTGCTGGCGTGGGGAGTGGTGAGTGGGGAGTGGGGGGTGAGGAGTGGGGGGTGGTGGTGAGGACTTTCAAATTGCGATGTTGCAGTAATCGAGGGAATTAGGTGATCGAGGGGACGTCTGCGTCAAAGTCAAAGTCAAAATTTCTTTATTCATTAACATTTTTTAGGATCATTTTAAAACGTCAATTCTACCGCCTGGGGCCACGCGTTCTTATCGTCGATATAATCACTAATTTTGTAGTAGGCACTTTTAATTAAATTATTCTTAATATACAATTTGAATTTACGAGCAGAGAGTTTGGTGGCGCTTTGAGGAAGCTTATTATAGAATCTCACACAGTTTCCTAAGAATGAATTATTTACTTTTCCTAAGCGAAACTTAGGTATCTCAAGTTTATTTTTATTTCTAGTATTAACACTGTCTACATCACTTCTTTTACTAAACTCATCAATGTTTCTGTAAGCGTGCATTAGATTTTCATAAATGTATTGGGAGCTGACTGTAAGAATACCAATCTCTTTAAAACGTTCCCTAAGAGAGTCACGAGTATTCATTTTATAAATTGCCCATACAGCTCTCTTCTGTAGAATAAAAATACTTTCAATATCAGCTGCACTTCCCCAAAAAATATGCCATAAGACATAATACTGTGAAAGAAACTAAAATAAACTAACCTCGCCGTAGCTTCATCAGTAAGATGCCTTATTGTACGTAGAACGTATGCAGCCGAGCTTAATCTGCTAGCTAATGACTCAATATGAATACCCCATTGCAACTTTGCATCAATATTTAAACCTAAGAAAGTAGTTGCTTCAATAAAGTTAAGTGTTTCCCCATTTAAGATAATGTTAGCATTGCTGACTTGAACATTAGGCAAGGTGAATCGGATGCATTTTGTTTTTTTCTCATTTAGTAGGAGGTTATTTACTGTAAACCAATCAAGACCTTTAGCTAGAGAAGCATTTACACAATCATAGTTATCTTTAGCCCTATCGACTCTAAATATTAATGAAGTATCGTCAGCAAACAATAAAATGTCACATAGGTACACAGTACACATACACAGGATGGTAGATCATTGACGTAGACTAGAAACAGAAAAGGCCCTAAGATCGATCCTTGTGGTACACCTATGTAAGTGGAGGTTCCCGAAGATCTGATACCGCTAATATCCACTTTTTGAATGCGATTTGATAGGTAACTATGCATGAGGTTTATTGCCTGTTTCTGGATGCCGTAGTGTTTAAGCTTTGAGATCAGGGGGTCATGATCTTTTTTTTTTTTTTGAAAATAAAGGACATTTATTTATTTATTTAAACGCACAAAACACATCACAACCACAATAAAATTATAGTTCCACAAAGATTGTATAGTTCTGATCTTGATTGCGACAAAAACATATGCATGCACATCTAAGCAAAACATATAATATCGAGCAGAATTAACTATACTTAAAACCTAACTTAAAATAAGTTCCGGGATATCTAAACAAAATGTATAAATTCGCTTAAGGCTTATACAGTTAAAAATAAATTAAATTTAAATAAAATGAGACAAATGTAATTTCACAAATTTGTCCCATGTATATCTTTAATGATTAGGATATTAGATTTTTATCTACCAACTAAATCACTTTGAACAATAGAGTGGCCTAGTTAATAGCGTTATTGGGATAGAGGATAGTCCTAACAATTTTAATGAATTGACTTAGTTTTGGGACGAATATATCAAGTTCGATGTTATTACTAGCTAAGTCATTGTATTGACGAGCCATTCTAGTTAATGGATTATAGAATGAAATATTATTCTTGTATATTTGAAGAGAAAATATATTAGCTTTATTGGAGTTACGTGCCCTAAATTTAATTTTAAATGATAACAAACTTGGAGAATCAATTAAGGAATGAATTATTTTGTAGAGATAAGTAAATCAAAATAATGACGCCTAGTTTCCACCAACTACAGATCTACGCAGTCAAAAGCCTTAGATAGATCACAGAATACTCAAATGGCATCCTGTTTTCCTTCCCAGGCTTAAAAGACGTACTTCAACAGCATAGAACCAGCGTCGGTCGTTGAACGGCCTTTAGTAAACCCAAATTGTTTTTCATGAAAAAGCCTGTTGCAGTTAAAATGTGACTGTACCTGAATAAGAATCAGTTTTTCAAATATTTTACTACATGAAAGAATAATGAAAGAACATATAAATGAAATATTTGACTACTGCATTCAGTGGAAGTCAAGTCTACATTGCAGTAAAACAATACTCGTCCGTTTCGGAGCCTCCGCTGAGCCTTCAGTGTGCAAGGGTGAGGTGACGGCCAGCTTACGGAATCCTCAACTTATGGCCAATGAGATAAACGCCTAGCGTAGGAGACAGCGCCATCTAGTGTACGAAACGTTGTGAGTTATTGTATAGGCATTTGTTATTTGCAGTGTGCACTTTTACAAATGATGTTTTAATCAATGGTTCTAGGTTACAGGAAATGCATATAACATAAGCGCGTTACGACCATTTTAATGAAGTTTAATATCAGTAAGACGCATTGTAAATTCATTTTTATTTGATTTACTATGTGTTTGATTATAAATCTGTACCCATGTTTGTTTGTTAGTTGTCCTCTTTTATTAGTTTGTTTGACGTTGATGAGTGCCTGCTACTCGACGTGTCGCGGCGCCACTTTTTGGCTCCAGCGGAATAGCATCATGCTGAGTCGGAAGCCAGTTTCATAAATAAATAGAAGCAGTTCGTTGTTTAGTGGTTTCTGGTTGTTTGTGTTGCCTCACATTATGTACTTTTAACGTTTTTACATGCCTAAGCTGCCTACCTAAGTATGTGTTAAATAAGAGTTTTTACCTAATTTATTTCTTGCAATTATCTCTCCTTATCTCGTAATCACTAAATACCCAACGAACCATCTGACTGGGTTCCAAATTCATGATTAAAATTAAATTTGAATTGGTATAAAAAAACTAGCTTACATTTAAGGTAGATTTACATGTAGATAACCTATCATTTAAAATAAATCGTAAGTCAATATTTCACAATACTTCTCTTGTAAATTTTGAAACGTACCATTTTCAATAAATATTTTTGTATTATGTTTTCAGCTTACCTTTAATGTTGATAATACCTGAAGTAATACATATATAAAAAAAAACTCGTGACTTGTTCAAAAGTACTATAATTTTCCATTGGAAAAAGAGGAAACGTCTAATGACAGGGCCTTAACTATGTTTATGATATACTCGTATTGAATATCTATGTTTGGGTGTTGGATCAATTATGATCGGAATGTATTTAAAAAAAAATATATTATTATTATATATCTGACAATCCGCAATACTACATACGCTGATATTTGGATAGGACTGATGTTCTACAACTCCTAGCGGTATTATAACCGCCTCCATGGTCTAGTGGTTCACCTAGCGGTATCAGATCCAGAGGTCCCGGTTTCGATCCCCAGGGGGAGTACAATATTATGCTCGGTTTGGTTGGTGGTAGGACTTTGTTTAAGTCCTGCCGGCTAGCTACCACCGACTTACCTAATTCTGTCGTCATAACAACATTTAGAGGTTAGATAGCCAGTTCCTCATATCGTTGAGGGTTCCGGGTGAAGTGCGCTTCCACCTTCAGCCTTATCATAGCTTGAAAAAACAAATGAGCTGAAGGCCAAGCACATCCCCGTAGTACCATAAAAAGGAAAGTTAAATCTCACGAGTCGTGGGTGAGACTTGCGATGAGATACATGGACGTGTCTCTCGGTGTCTCCCGTCGGCCGCAGCTCGAAGTGCCCTCACTCTTCACCACGGCAAGCAGTACATCAATCCATCATCATCATCATCATAGCCCCAACAAACGAGGAGCTGCTAATGCACCCTAACTTATAATTATAAGCTCGAAAATGTCTGTTTGTTTGTAAGGTTTTCATGATTTTATGAATCTTAATTAAATTAAATTAAATTCATTTATTTTTACAGAATACATTAACATAATAAATAAATGTGCGCGCAAAACCTACGCTAAGACGGAGGTTTCGTGGCGTAGGTCTGCCCTTCCTTCGTGACTCTAACTTTTCAAACTTTTTTGGAAAAACTTGATCCTGAAAAATCTTACATTATACAAAGAAAGACATGGACTTTGGATGGATTGACATCGATTACCTGCAGTAATTACATATGAACCGGGCAAAAGCTAGTTTCTGATGTGGAGGTTCCAGGTCTCTCGTATTGTCATAAAATAACGACGTCTGGTAGAACCAGAACCCGTTTCGTGATGTTCTGCAACAATGGCGGATATATTCTAGCGCAGCAGCCTCCGGCGTGGATGAATTAGCAGTAATTCCCAGTATTTAAATAGTCTGGGAAATATCCGGGATAATGGCGCCCGCGCACTCTCGAGATTATCTGCAAACATACCTGTATAAACTTCTTACTATACCTATTACTACACGTATGGCACTAACGATTACCATACGTTATACTTGATAAGTTATGATAAGATAAGATCATTTATTTGCCAGAACATGTTATAAGTTGCTAAATAATGACAATATTTCCTCATGTCCTAGCGGTCAGGCTTGCAAATGTTTAACACAATATTTCATTGAGATTAAATAAACTATTGAATTTCAATATTACTTCTTGTTATTACTCACGTTATAACAGTAATATTGAAATACTTTATAATTATTGTTGTATTATTTTTGTCATCATTTGGCCGAGCTGTCGTCATATCTAAGGCTAGTCATGCGATAATGCTTTCAGAAGACAGCCGAGGGTTCTTCTAGAAGGCGGTCGTGTTGTAGGTATATGTAATAGATACCGCTTTCCCATACAAATACAGTTTGTCTTTCATTCCGGGTTATTCAAATGTGTTTTTTAATATATATGCAATATTTTTTAATATATATGCAATAGAAGGAGATTATGAATAAGCTAATATTAAGCTTATTTCAAAATCACCACAAGACTTCAAATGGTAATGGACCGTGGAGGCCGTAGCAGGCGACTATAGGCTTCCTTTATAAACACTATGACGAAAGTAGTCTATTTCGGAAACCTCATATTGGGCGACGATTTACAATAACGTTTCAAAAGTGCTTAGGTACGCCGGGTGTCATGTTACACTCTCAATATAAAACCGATAAAGACATAATAAAACCAGATTTAAATATAATGGAGTCACTTTCTCAATAAAGTGAAGAGGTGCCGCCAGCCGGAGTTATGTCACTCTCATATTTATGGCTGCTAGGGTTGCCACCATAATAAAAAGCATAGTGTTTGGTGTTTATTATATTTCTACAGTTTCTACAACTTTTAGTTATAATTTATAATTATTGCGTTAGAAAAGAATACCATCAGTTGTAAGGACGAGGCTTGAGACATTATGTCTTCTCTCTCAATCAGTAATAACACGCGCAGCTTATACAATTAATAATCCAAGAAAGTAATTGCTTCAATCTAATATCACTAAACTGATAAGTGATAATAAGGTTTGATTTAACAATGTTATAGTAGGTAGGGCCCATTGTGTATTACCATTGTCACGAAAGTCATGTCACGTGATTAGACTTTAAAAAGTACGGTTTTAATACATCTATCAGTTGATAGGCGACTTGCTAAACAAATGTATGTAGCATCATACCACTGTTTGATGCTACATACATTTGATCTAAAGAAAAACGTTCACTCTTATTACGCTAGAAACCATAAAGGAGTACATTCAGAAATGTATGGGGCCAGCCAGGGGTAAGATACCAGCCGACTAGATACCGGCGACTGGACGTGGTGACAATTATAGCAAACGCTTTCCAATCATTCATTTACTCGAGGTATGAATAGTTTTGTTGTACTTTATTAATTTATTCATCGACGCGGACATCGCTGCATTAGTATATATTAGTCAATGGCGCTCGCAATAGTCATGGCGGATTTACGTAAAAAACACATCCAACTCGGCGCGCGAAGCAAATAGGTACATGAATGACGTCAAATCTATCAAAGTCAATTATTGGCGGCGGCGGCGATGGCGCAAGAATTAAAAGCTAAAACGTCAAGCAAAATATTTTTGTACGTCTGAATTCGTTAATAAAACGGTCACATCATATTTGTTAGATCGTCTTAATTTTTATCATTTTTTTCTAGGTAGTATACACGTACGTTTCATGATAGGCTATGATACGTACGAACGTATCATAGCAACAATAATATGAGCTATCTCCCTTATAAAATAGACAGACATTATAACAGTAGTTCCTTATAATATATTAAATCACGGTTTATGGCATAGTTTATGTTCGATCTGACGTCAAGTACTGTACCGACGTTAAACTTTCTACAAATCAATATGAAACTAAGGACGCGTTGAAATTTTTACAACTAAATTACTGTTCCTAATAAACGCTTACAAACAACAAAACAAATACTTTATCGTCGGTAATAAATAGGTAGGTACCTAACCAATAAAAAATTGTTATCTTAACTTTATTGATGCCATATTGGAATATTATTGTTTGACAACCCTAGTGTAATAAGGGGTGGCAATATCCGACAATATTAAAGAATAAAACTGTCAAAACCCATTTATTTGAATAATGTCATCCTTTAAGAATTTTTCAAATATTTTGTCTATTCAATATTAATCTTACTTTACCATGCTAAGGTTCATTTTTCAGTGTAGAAATAACATGTTCCTAATTTTTTATGAAGCATACAGTAAACGCCACTTTCGGCGGACGAGTGCAGAACGAAACGCGGGAAATACCAAAAAGCCGGAAAAATTTACGGTCGTGATTTAAAGCGAGAATACTCTCACGCCCTCCGGCGGTAGGAAACGGAAACTGCTAAAGGGAAGAAGTTACGGTAACGTAACGAATTCATTAAAATATTTATATTATACTTTAGGCTTTTCTTCGAAGGACTTACACTGTTAACGTTTTTTAATTTAGTTTGGTTTGTGTGTGTTAAACACAAACTCAACTAAAGCTTGGCTTAAGCTTGTCAGAGAAACAATATGACCAAAGCATGTATGTGGCTTTGGTTATATTGTTTCTCTGAAAAATAAACGGTCGTCATAGATCAACGACATAGAGAAACATGTGAATGCGAGATTCATACACTCAATAATCATGTAGGCAGGTAATGTACCGTTCAATAAATTAAGCAGAAGTAAATAACAGTAAGTATATAAATGATCAGCGCTCATGCTTAGTTTGGATATGACACTAACATTAGGAATCTGCGTCCCGTCGCGGGTTGTGAATGTTTGTAATATTGTAACATATGTAAACGTATTAAAGACATTACAAATGACGCCGAAAGCTTCAGATAAAACAATATGTTCACGTACACCAGTGTGGTGGAAGTAGGCGGCGTAAGAACGATTCTCGTAGGTACTCTCATCTAAGCATAAACGAAATGATGAGGATGACAACGAAAACCTCAGTTACGTGTCGACCGCAGGTACTGTGAGCCATGTAGGACGGGACGCCGAAGTCTGGGGCTCTACTCACTCTCTTTTACTCTTATTCTCACTAAAATAGTAAACGTTTTTATTGTACGACGGGGAAGCGATGAAGCCGATCCTTCATCGCCGGTGTCAAGCTATGATAAGACCGGTGGAAGCGTTTCGATATCAACGGTGATGTCGTCGTATCGCAGTCAGTGGACCCGGCTGCCATGATAGCTCCGCGCGGTCGCGGTCGTGGTCGCGGTCGCGGTCGCGGTCGCTCCACTCCATTCACATTGCAATAGATACCGGTACCGGACCGCTACAACTACATAGTACGGTACATGTCATAAGATGTAGCGTGCTCATTGATACGAGCGCGATATACACTTACGACCATAACCAAATGTTAGAGATGGAAATTAAACCTCAATAATTCAAAGCCCGCGACGGGACTCGAACCAGCATATTTTCCTCGCTTCAGTTGCGCCACGAGGGTCCTGACGCGATTTGCACATTTTTGTGCCATATTCGATTCAGCTAAGCGCTGATTTACGCCATCTAGCCGTGATTCTGTGTGTTATGTGAACCTACCCTAGTATCTGAAAAGACGTTCAAAACTAGCGAGAGATGGCGTTTTTGATATTATCTTTTTATAATGTTTTTATTATATTGTTGTGTTTTATAATATTTTATGTGATTGCTCTTGGTCACAATATTTACAAATGTTATAACGACACAAAAATTCACACCCAGCGATACGACTCGAACCCAGTATTATACCCATATTTTCAGAAACTAGGGCAGTTTCACTCCAGGTCTATCATCTTTGATGACACCTCGGCCGCCAAGTGTACACCCCCCGGTGGTCGGGGGCTTGAGACTTGCTCGTGACGCCTCATGCGTACCTCAGTATGTAACTATCTATCTACCTCTATAATTTGGGTCCGGATTAAAAATATAGGAAACATGCGTTCAATCCATAGCGCGCCGCGGCGTGGTGGGGTGGACTGATGATAAAATAAGGAGAATTATTCTTTATCATTATTTTAATCGAGAAAAAAATCTGATGATGTCTATGTAGAGTCTTTTTAGGGTTGCATACCAAAAGGGTATCAAACGTAGCGTAATTACTAACCCTGCACTGTATGTCCGTCTGTCTGTCTGTCATACCTTTTAAGGAACTAGTTCTTACGAAATAAGAGAAACAGCATCTTTTATTTCGTAAAAGGTATTTACCTATGATGGACAGTTGCTTTGATGTACAACAATAGATGACCAAGCGTGATTGCTCGAAATCCCCACGAATGCTCCAGAACGAAATGTAAAAAAATCAGCTTGTTTTATATGTATAAAGGTATATACAGGTGAGTTTTTTTCCAGGGCCACTGAGGCCAAGTCTGAAACCGTGAGAGTTATCGAAAAGTCATGTTAGGAGTTACGTGCTCGATTAAAAAAAAAGTTAGTTCTTCATTTAAGAAAATCTACTTTTATAGTTTTTCTGGAAAAGTGAGTTTTTGAAAAAAAAAATTGCACCAATTTTACTCTCACGGTTTCAAACTTGGCCTGAGTGGCACTGGAAAAAAACTCACCTGTATACCATTAAATGTGGGTCGAAGTCCTCAATGTGCGTGTCCTTTTGTGACTCGCACCTTTTGGTTGTTTTCTGTTTGTTGTGTCTGTTTGGTTGGTGATAGGGCTTTGTTTCAGTCCGCCTGGCTAGCTACCACCACCTTACCTAAGTCTGTAGCAACAATTCTTAAATTGTTGTGTTCCGGCATTTTGAGGTAAGATAGCCACATCCACATCCTTAGACTGTTCAGGATTCCGGGTGTGTTTACACCTTAGGCCTTATAATTACTTGTAAACCAAGTGTGATGAAGGCCAAGCGTTTCCCTGTCGGACAATTAAAATGTGAGCTATTGTTACATTCGAACATCGCTCGCAACAGTTCATGCGTTGCCCCACACGCAGAGAAGGGCCGCCGCCGCCGCCGCCGCACTACGACTGCGGTCGGTTGCCATTATTGCAACAGCCATTCCACTTTTACACACCATTACATTCTATTGAACACTATTTACGTATTTTGCTTAATTTCAATTATGTTGGGGACTTTTAACGGACATTTAACTCGACGTTGAGATTAGGTATTACTGAAATAGACACTGTCACATGACATGGTAAACATTTCCATTTGAGCCTAGAAAACCTTTCTCATTATACAAAAGTAATATTAATTACATAGATACTATCTGAGCATTTGAGGCACTAATTATGTTATACAGGTGAGTTTTTTTCCAGGGCCACTGAGGCCAAGTCTGAAACCGTGAGAGTTATCGAAAAGTCATGTTAGGAGTTACGTGCTCGATTAAAAAAAAAGTTAGTTCTTCATTTAAGAAAATCTACTTTTATAGTTTTTCTGGAAAAGTGAGTTTTTGAAAAAAAAAATTGCACCAATTTTACTCTCACGGTTTCAAACTTGGCCTGAGTGGCACTGGAAAAAAACTCACCTGTATACCATTAAATGTGGGTCGAAGTCCTCAATGTGCGTGTCCTTTTGTGACTCGCACCTTTTGGTTGTTTTCTGTTTGTTGTGTCTGTTTGGTTGGTGATAGGGCTTTGTTTCAGTCCGCCTGGCTAGCTACCACCACCTTACCTAAGTCTGTAGCAACAATTCTTAAATTGTTGTGTTCCGGCATTTTGAGGTAAGATAGCCACATCCACATCCTTAGACTGTTCAGGATTCCGGGTGTGTTTACACCTTAGGCCTTATAATTACTTGTAAACCAAGTGTGATGAAGGCCAAGCGTTTCCCTGTCGGACAATTAAAATGTGAGCTATTGTTACATTCGAACATCGCTCGCAACAGTTCATGCGTTGCCCCACACGCAGAGAAGGGCCGCCGCCGCCGCCGCCGCACTACGACTGCGGTCGGTTGCCATTATTGCAACAGCCATTCCACTTTTACACACCATTACATTCTATTGAACACTATTTACGTATTTTGCTTAATTTCAATTATGTTGGGGACTTTTAACGGACATTTAACTCGACGTTGAGATTAGGTATTACTGAAATAGACACTGTCACATGACATGGTAAACATTTCCATTTGAGCCTAGAAAACCTTTCTCATTATACAAAAGTAATATTAATTACATAGATACTATCTGAGCATTTGAGGCACTAATTATGTTATGTTTAAAGAGAGTACGTTCCAAATAACCCGTCGAAACGAATTAACCTGATCGGTTAGCCACTCGTTCACTCGTTGAACTTGGCCCGTGATCGAGCACCGGAAATAATCCACGATTTGACCGAAAGGGCCAAAAACAAGAGCGGAACTAATCTATCCGACAAAGGACTTGCATCAAAACAAAAATGTACAAACTCGTTTTCACTTCTATTACAACGACGTAAAGTTCGATTATTGCAGAACAATGACAGACACTCGATTCTTATTTCAAACGCACAGAGTTGTATTTTTTTCGGTAATACCAACCTGTTCACACCAATGGAATTTATTCCCATGGAGTTACATCAAAGGCAATGGGTATTGTGTATGGAAATCAGAATGCATGCGTAATCACGTACTCCGAAATGGATTTGTACAATTATGTCTTGAACAATGGATATCTCTGATTGAAAATTGATAGGTTTGTGAGCCGAAAAGCGATTGAGTATCTGGATTATCGTTCAAGTAATGGTAACAGTTGGTGAGGCAGTGTTACGGTAGAACCTCGATCTCGTGAAACGGACCGCACATTGAGGTGTGCGTTAGTTTAGTACATGGCGCCCCAGTTATTACTTTTATCACTACGACGGGCGCTTGGCATTTATCTCGCGTGTGTAATGAAAAGGCCGAAGATGGAAGTGCACTTCACCGGGAACCCGGAATCCTCAACAGACTCTTTCATTGGACCAGGAGGCCTTTTCTAAGCAGGGAAAAATACTTTATTACGTTAAGCTTAAGACTTTTGGCCTCATTGTCTTACAAAATTGTTGGATTATTAAAGTAAGCCTATGTATTTATGAACAAATTTTATTGTCAAAAATGTCCAACTACACTAACTACTACAGCCACAGTCGCGGCCACAAAAACCCGTGTTACAGAGCGCGCCACACCGCGGTACCTAGATACTGCCTAGGTACAGGTATCTAGGTATCTAGTAGACAGGTTCATTCATAGCAGGTACTTGTTAATAAGCTGTGCCCTACCAGTCGCCGCACCAGGCTGAGGCAGGTGTGCGCGTTCTGACAAGCATCTCCTCGATAGAATCGTAACGTGACAGCGAACGAAACGTGACAGCTCACGAGTACCTTCCTTGAAATTAGCATGAAACCTCAGAATGAAGACAACCCGGCCTTCAATTGTCCGCCTCTTCTATTGATGCTGACTAGAACCGGCTGCGTGAATTGTGTTTACAATTTGTGTAGGATATATTTTTGATGAAACAATTTATTTTTAATACCATTTCAGTAAAAGCTTGGAGACATTGTCGTCTATGGATCGTTTTTCGATTACTACTGTTTGACACGACTCCGTAAAAATTTCTAAAATAAACCAACATAATCTCTGATAGTAAATTTGATACTCTCTATGATTAATTAACTCTATTTTCAACACACTTGCTCATAAAGTGGCTCTATGGTCACCGCAATTAGGCACAGAATGACACCCATAATCAAACTGTGACTTTTTCATTGCAATAACTCACTAGTGAGTTATAGATTTTTTTTTTAATTTTATTGGTTGATTTTCTTTGTTCTTATAAAAGTTTTTAATAAAAAAAAAAAGATCGTGTTCAATAGAACAAATAAATTTATGTTCCTATTGCTTGCTCATTTCAAGCAACTTCTTATTATATATAACGTTAAATTCCCCATTTTGTACGTGGCAGAATAGGCGCAAACCCTATGCGCGGAAAATAAAAAAAAACCTCATCCCTTTAGTCTGTGGCCGATCGCAATGCGCGCGCATAGGAAAACTGATTATTTTTTCCCGCCATAGCTAAACATTTTTCCTCGGCTCTCTTAAGTCCCTGGCCTACGGCTCGGGTCTCAATGGCGCCTCCGCGGTAATCACCAATGTTACACACTAGTACCATAATGTACTATTATACCTACACTAGATAGACGCAATGATACAATTACGTTTAAGGCAATGCCTTCTTCGATGAAAATAAAAGATTGTACTATATGTACAACCTACCTAATCATCCCCATAATGTTATGGGACATATTATGACACAGCGCCAATCAATCAATCAATCAAATTAAAAAAAAAAAAGTATTTGCTATAAACGAGTGTTCTTTTGCGGCTATGCTCGACTAACATCGAGGGTCGAGCTTTTTATTTGAGGTAGTCAGAAAACCAGCCCTGCGTAGACCTTTACTTACGCAGAATAGTGCTGATGGCTACCCCCTTTGCTAATTGTCGAATTCCTGTTGTATGTATGTTCGTTGTTTATTTAGCAGTACATAATTTTGTATTTTGTATTTGTATATGTGTTTAAAGCTTAAAAAATAGTATAGGGCCACCATAAGTCGAGTTATATATTGAAAGTAACATAATAATAGGACTAACCTGTCATTGTTCATGGATTGGTTGGCGTTGGCGCGCACGGGAGGCGCGGCGCCCCACTCCTCGTCCGGAGGTTCCTTCTCCTTCGGCTTCAGCAGCGTCGACAGCCACGTGTAGGACTTGCTGCGCTTCATCTCCTCACATCACGTCCACTCCTCATCACAACCACCTCACCGTCCACATTACCACTTGACTGCGCTAGTGACCTGTCAGCACTCCCTTCACTTGTCAGCACACTATCGCTACGTCAGTTCACAAGTTTCCACTAGTTAGCATAACACTGCTTTCATTTGACCGTATTGCCACCACTTTTTAGTTTTAGTTTCAACAAAACCTTGGTCATAATTGAATTATGAAGAAAATGTATTTCAATTGGAGCACTTCTCTTGTTTGAATTTGGCACACTCGTTTTGATGTTTTTATCAAATTATTAGTAATAGTCCATTCTGTAATTTAGTATTTCATCTGTGAGTACGAGTTTTTTTTAGTAGTAAAATATAATTGATATATTGAAGATATCACGAAGCTCTCGGAATTGTTGGAGATCCACAAAAAGTATTGTTATCGAACTTGTAACTTGTAACTACCGGTAAAATATCAATTAATATAGACTCATTAAAATTTCTCGCCTCGCTACGTTTACCATAGACACGCAGATAAATATCAACTGCGGTTTTAAGCTCTATTCTTGAGAGTTAGAGTTCGTAATCGTATGCTGGGAGGTAAGAATATTGAAAATCAATTTAAAACTTTGAAACCTCATCGGAAAAAATTGATGGTTAAATAGTTTGGATCCCTGTTCGCATCGCACATCAATCAGAGCTGGGTTCCGTACCTACGTCCACATGAGTACTCTCTCTCGACCAGATAACAACCAGGAGGTGGCAGTTACTTCCGCGGGATGATTAAGGTTTTCACAGTCTGCATGCGACCTAGAGTAAGGTCACCACGGCAGGAGTTGAAAGTCTGATAATAAATGCTATTTCATGGGATTTTTTCCTAATTCCAAAAAATATCGGTCAAAACTTGAATTTGAAGTTTGACAAAATTAGATTAGTGCGCGATAACGTGTGGTCTCCCAATTACCCCGGGGTCAGGGAACGGATGGAGCGCCGTTACTCCGACAATAGCCAATGATCACGCATCTGCTATCAGATTTACACCGGTCATGGTGGATTCTTCGAAGGCCGTGTCATCACCGACTGTCAGCAACGCGCGGTTACTTTTCACGTTCGAAGGTTCCAACGGGACCGATCAAGTAACACGCGATGTCGGAGTACGCAACAAACAAAACCAATTATGAAATTGACGCTAGATGGAGTGACGACTTATAGATCTACTAAATCCCTACTTACTACCTAAAGGTAGGTTGATATTTGATGAGAAAGGATGAAGATCTGACTCAGTTGCGTATCTTAAGCGTTTGACGAGTTGAAACCTAGGTCCAGCAGTGGCCAGATCACCAGATCACCAGATCACCACACCGCATACCGGGACAGATCTCGAAGTTCTGATCTTCTTTGTAGTTATTTCACCGACTCTATGAGCAAGTTCACTCGATGACTGTACCTCTAAAACAGGTCTCCGAAAGTTCCAAAGAGCTCCACCGCAGTTCGAAACTGAACCTTATCCGTTCGTCACAAAGTCCACTGCACCTGCAACAAGAACAGTTGATTTAGTGTTGTATAGTTAGCTACCTACCTAGTAAATCTACTTGCATACCCACATCTGTGGGTATCTAATAAAGCCAGTTGTTGTCGAGCACTCACGGCGTTTCATTCAAACACAACATGGTGGCAGCGGTTTTAACCATTATCTAAGGTTTAAATTATCTAAAGTGTAGAAAATCAGAAAGAAAACTACTTGTACCGTGTTCATTGATATCGGTAGTGTTCAATAAACCCGAAAAACAGTGAATTCGTTGTGATTTACAATGGAACACGCGCGGCCTCCATCCGAACTAAACATGGAGAACGCCGGCGGGCCGGTCGGCCGGGCCGATGCTTGGAAAAAATGGAGGCAACAATTCCTTCTGTTTCTCAAGGCTTCAGGAGTACAAAAAGAGGCGTCCTCGGGTGTCCAAGCCAGTTTATTGGTGAATCTCATTGGCCCGGATGGTTTCGATGCTTACCAGACTTTCACTTTCGTCAAAGAAGAAGAACGCGATGACGTAGATATTTTGTTGGAAAAGTTTGATACCTACTTCGGCACGAAATCAAATATAACGCTAATGAGATACAAATTTTTTACGCGTAATCAAGAGGTCGGTGAATCTATTCAACAGTACGTCACAGCTCTTCGCCTCTTGAGTAAAAAGTGTGAATTCTCGAGTTTGGAAGAGGACTTGATAAAAGATCGCATAGTGTGTGGAATAACTCAGGCCACGGTCAGGGACCGTTTACTGAGATGTGACGATCTTGATCTCGATAAAGCGATAAAAATATGCCAGGCTGTGGAGGCGTCGAAGGAAAGTGAGCTTCAAATGTCGAATACAAGTGGCGTCGGGGACGCAGCGCACGTCCACAGCGTTGCCTTCAGAGGGCGCGGCCGGGGGTCGCGCGCCTGGGGGCCGCCGAGGTCTATGAGCGCGGCGGGCGCGGGCCCGAGTGGGGACGCGAGGCGCGGACGCGGCCGCAGCGTCGGCGGCGGCGGCGCTGGCCGCTTTCACGGACCGCGGGCGCAGGCAGCGCCGACGGCGGCTCCGTGTGCGGGCTGCGGCAGGGTGCAGTGCGGCGGCGGAGACAACTGCGCGGCAGGTCACGTTAACTGTTACGTGTGTGGTAACCGTGGACACTTCGCGCGCAATTGTAAGTCAGTTCATTCTTATAATAATAACAGTGGTCGTAATCGAGTGAATCGTGTTTATGAAGTGGAATGTGATGAGGTTGAGTACTACAGTGATTCGGAGGACAATGTTTTTTACATATCGACCGTCGGGGTCGGAGACAAAATAGGTGGTTCGGAGGACTGGTACCAGGAACTATTGTGCGTAAACGGGATAGAAAAGTTTAAACTTGATACAGGGGCGGATTATAACATTATGTCATATCGGAGATTTTGCGAATTAGGCTTCAACGATTCTCAGATCATTAAAAAGAAAGTACCACTGTTATCCTATACACACGATGTTATACCTGTGAAAGGAATTTGTATGTTACCATTGTCCTACAAAAATATGACGTACCAATTAAAGTTTGCTATAGCAGATATGGAATGTAGTAGTGTGCTGGGACAGAAATCATGCGAGTTTTTAGGACTAGTCAAGCGCGTGAGGTCAATCGAATTATCAAATTACGATGACTTGTTTAGGGGTTTGGGATGTCTGCCTGATAAATATCACATAGTGCTAGATAAATCTGTGCCGCCCGTTATATGTGCTTCGAGAAAGATCCCTCATGGCCTACGTGACCGTTTAGAGGTAGAACTGAGAAAAATGGAGCAGCTGGGAGTAATCGAAAAGGTTACTCGTCCCACGCAGTGGGTCCACCCGCTGGTATTGGTAGCTAAAAAAAACAATGGAATTCGTGTATGTCTTGACCCACGTGAGCTGAACCGAGCGGTGCAGCGCGCACACTTCCAGCTGCCCACTGTTTCCGAGCTAGCGTCACGTCTACATGGGGCGCGTTTCTTCTCAGTGTTGGACGCTAACTCAGGGTTTTGGACGATTGCCCTTGACGACGAGAGTGCAGATCTGTGTACTTTTAGTACACCTTTTGGTAGATATAGATTCCTCCGTCTCCCCTTTGGGGTTAACTGCGCATCAGAAGTATTTCATGGAAAGCTACGTCAGCTACTTGAAGGTCTAGAGGGGGTAGAAAATTATATTGATGACGTAGTAGTTTGGGGCGAGACTAGGGAGGTCCATGACAGACGGTTAAAAGCGTTACTAGAAAGAGCGAGGCAAATTAACTTAAAATTCAACAAAGAAAAATGTAAAATTGGCGTTCAACAAGTGATGTATTTAGGTCATGTTTTCGACGCAAACGGGATGAGACCTGACTATGACAAAATTAGAGCTATACGAGAATTACCCACACCAAAAGATAGAAAAGAATTGGAGCGTTTTTTGGGTGCGGTGAATTACTTATCTAAATTCATTCCGCATTATTCCGAGATAGCTATTCCTTTAACGAGTTTATTAAAAAAGGGGTCTGAATGGCGTTGGGAAGAGAGTGAGCGGTGCGCATTTGACCGGTTGAAGGAGTCGGTGACGGGGGCTGGCGTGCTGGCGCTGTACGACCCGGCGCAGCCCGTGCTCATCTCGGTGGACGCGTCGAGCAACGCGCTGGGCGCCGTGCTGCTGCAGGGGGGGCGTCCCGTCGAGTACGCCTCGCGAACGCTTACCGACGCGCAGTCACGGTACGCGCAGATAGAAAAGGAGATGTTGGCGATCGTGTTCGCCTGTGAACGTTTTCACCAGTATGTGTATGGGCAAAAGGCGGTAAAAGTTGAATCAGACCACAAACCGTTAGAGAGCATATTTAAAAAAGCTCTGATGTCTGTCCCGGCACGCCTACAACGCATGTTATTAAGAATTCAAGGTTATGACCTTGTAGTGACGTATAAACCAGGCAAGTACATGTATGTTGCTGACATGCTGTCTCGCGCTGCCCTTCCTGACTTGTATAGCGAGGAGGTACATACCAATATTGTTTATCAAGTTAAAATGGTTATAGAAAATATGCCTATATCCAATGATAAACTGACAATGATTAAAAAAGAAACCAAGTGTGATCCAGAACTGCAAATTTTAATGAATTATATTAATTCAGGGTGGCCGGATCATAAATACAATGTTGACAATGAGGTAAAATTTTTCTGGTCAATTAAAGATGAATTATTTGTGGTAAATGATGTTATTTTTAGGGACAACTTAGTATTAATTCCTCGCAAACTACAAGGCGAGATGCTAAAGATTATTCACGAAGGTCATTTAGGTATTGATCGGTGCAAGCGCCGCGCGAGACAGGTCATGTTCTGGGAAAATATGTCACGTGATATAGAACTTTATGTCAAACGATGTCACACTTGCCAGGAGCACTCAAACGCACCCTCCAAGGAACCCATGTTGCCGATTAAAATTCCAGAGTTGCCCTGGTATCAGATTGGATCAGATATTTTTGAATTTAATAAACAACATTATATAATCCTAGTGGATTATTATTCTAATTTCGTGGAAGTTGGAAAATTAAATAGTTTGACATCTAGCGCGGTAATAAAATACATAAAAGAGACCTTTTCGCGCCATGGAATACCGAGCGTGCTGATAAGCGATAACGGCACGCAATATTCCAGTCGGGAGTTCAAAAACTTCGCTAAATTGTGGGGATTTGATCATGTGACTTCATCGCCGAACTATGCACAGTCCAATGGCAAAAGCGAACGGACTGTACAAACAATAAAAAATATTCTAAAGAAGTCAATTCAAAGTAAAGGCGATTTTAATCTAGCGCTTCTTAACTACAGAAACACCCCAAGGGACGGTTTGAGTTCTCCAGCACAGCTTCTGATGGGTCGAAGGTTGCGATGTCAATTGCCAGTTCACCCAAAAGTACTACAACCGGAACCAATCAACCCATCAGAATATCAGGCCATGCTGCATAAACAAAAATGTACAAAACGGTATTATGATAAGCATTGTAAAAAATTGCCTGAGCTAAAAGAAGGTGACCCCGTAATTTGTATTAATGGAAAGTACAGAAACAGAGGCCAAATTGTAAGCCATGCTAGTTCTCCTCGATCGTACATTGTGCAAACTAACGCAGGCCGCAAGTACAGACGCAACCGCCGCCATTTAATTAAGTGCGAACCTGAGTCAGAATCAAACAGTGGTTTGGACAATAACGCTAAGAAAATAGGAATAAAATCTGACGATGAGGATGAGGATCGTGTACATGAGAATGACATGCACTCGCAGGGTTCTAGTAGCTCAAGTGATTACCTAGAACTAGAACCGGAAATAGAACCTGTAGCATCCACATCCACATTCGTGCAAGAAACACGAAAAGCTAAAAAACAAGCTGCTGAACGCATTGCTCAGCATAATTATAGACATTAAGTTTACTTTCTTTGTTATTTATAAGGGAAAGGATAAGGTATTATGTAACATGTTACCTACTCACTATAGCCGCCATGAGCACAACATAATACATGCATACTTCCGAATAGGTACCTATCTAATATGTATGGTCAGTCTACATTATCTTTCAAGTGTGCCTAATGCAAATGTTCTTCCGGTATCTATAGTAATGTAATTTTGTTACTCAGTATTTGTGTAAGTAATAATAATATAACTCTGAAGCTAAGTGTACCTACTCATTTAGGTTTAAGTAAATTGCAATATGTTCTACTAACAGTTTGATTGTAGGGGAAGATGTTGTATAGTTAGCTACCTACCTAGTAAATCTACTTGCATACCCACATCTGTGGGTATCTAATAAAGCCAGTTGTTGTCGAGCACTCACGGCGTTTCATTCAAACACAACATTTAGCGAACAAGAGGTTACAAGACGTGTCAAAACGTTGGTATTGTGTGAGACGTGACAGATGGATGTACTGACGTGCGCCCGCGCACCACAATCGACCACGTTTGTATGAGGCAGGATGGTATTCTATAGATCCATGCTGGTATACGGTAAACCTACATAAATTAGTACATAAGGTATACTTTTGATACAATAAATAATGTCTACTTTGATAACTTCACAGATACATTTATACGGAGATCTGATGGTTGGTAAGTCCCTCTATACCTAGTCCACACATCGGCGATGAAGATCATCATCTGATTCGACAATTACGTGAGCCCTAAGTAACAAATTTACAAATCGAGATCCAAGCCTATAGTGTACATTTTGTGAGATAAAGAGTATACCAAAGTACGTACGTTCTATCTGGTGACAGCCACAAGCTCAGTTCAGTAGCTCAGTGGCATTTTAACCTAGGTACCTCATAGGAAGCCCCCGCGTGACCTATCGACGCGTCTCCGAGGTCTCAATCAGCGCTGAAGTCCGCCGTCGCTTTCGATCGACCTTCTCTCACCATCGCCTTCCAGTAGCACTACATGTAATGCCACAAAAGTGCAAGTCAGGACCACCAATATCATCACCTTATCTCTCTACTAATAAGATTCAAATTGCTAAGATTTTAAACTTTTGACTTCAGCGCTGATTGAAAAACGATCAATAGAAATAGCACTTTATTCGATCGTGATAAGGTTTTCAATTGAATGTCAAGAGTGTCTAAAACCGAGAGATATTCTATGATCCTTATTTCAAGGACTTAAGGTTATTTCTGTCGGTGGATGTTGTGTGTGGCCGAGTGAGTGACTTGCTATTTAGGCGATGGAGCAAGTGATGTGATAGCAGAGTCGCGTTTTGTTTGGACAAATTATAATGAAGATAGCGGCGTGACCGCGTGAGCACATAATAGTGTCAAGAAAATATTTTGGTTTTGAAATTATGCAAGTACCTACCAAATATTCGCCGTATTTAATGATGTGCTGTGTCACGTGTCACCAAATCTTTTTTTGTTTATTGTACGACGGGGAAGGATTCAAGTTATGATAAGGCCGAAGTTGAAAGCGCACTTCACCCGGAATCCTTAACGGACTGGCTAACAGCAGCTAGGCAGGCGGACTTCAGGTCCTACCTCCAACCAAACCTAGCACAAATGTGTACCCTCCTGGGGATCGAGCTCAAGATATCCGGATCTGATACCAGTGGGTGAACCACTAGACCTCAGATACGGTAAATTAAGTTCCGTCCACGGACCGGACAGTGACAAGAGTTCAACGCAACGTAATCACTCTTTGAATGTTAGCGAATATGCGAAAGAAATGCTTGGACTCCTAGGATTACCCTCTGAAAGTTTCACGCTCAGAAGGTATAGTCTACATCCGAGGTCCATAATATAGCTGGGGGATAGTCTCAAGTCACTTTCAAGTAGCAGTAAGTCCATCAAGTTAGTGAAGTCAACGCTCCTTTGGCGAATATTTCTAATTTTCCGGTGAGTTCACACCTTCGTAGTGACTCGGTGTGTTTGCTCTCAATGTCTGACCGCAGCACTATCACGGCTACCTTACACTGATCTAGTTACTCGCTCATTCTAGTCCAGTAGAACTAATCAAT
Organism: Venusia cambrica; assembly: GCA_951394065.1. Classification (NCBI taxonomy): domain Eukaryota; kingdom Metazoa; phylum Arthropoda; class Insecta; order Lepidoptera; family Geometridae; genus Venusia; species Venusia cambrica. Next base: position 368,897 of record OX596037.1, on the reverse strand, counting down.
GGCGCTGCATGTTTACACTTTGGATTTAGATGATTTAAGTGAATCGCTAGGAAATAGGCCCCCTAAGTAACCCCTAAAATTCACCTAAGTGGGTCTAAAATCTTAGCGTACGGTGAACAGATTGAAGTTTAAAAATGTAATCAACAAGAAGTTAAGTCAAGTGTGATTTTTGCTGCTTTCAAGTTTGTTTCTCGTAAGCAGGGTGAGGAATTTTTGTTTTTACTTATTATTTATTCAATTATTTTTGTGAAACAAATGTTTTTAGCAATGTTATTTAATTCAATGTAAGTATTGTTTCGATGCATGCCATACTCTAAATTTTTGCACACCGACATCCGGTAAAGCATGTTGTGTCCCGCACTATTCTCATAAAATAGGCAGCTACCTGTCACGTCACTGTATACCTACACATGTTTATGCAAATAGATGATTTTTATCTTTATGTTTATCACATCACCTCTCTCCGCCTATCATAATGTCTGTATGTCAGATGAGCTTTGCCCAGTGTTGTTGCCAGTAGCTGGATGAACGTAAAGCTAAGATCACGATCACGACTAGTATTAGTAAATGAGTTGTGGTGCGGTGTTTGCCCACATCCCACAGCCCACAGCCCACAGAGTCGACACGTGACGTGACGGTATCACACTGTGAGAAGTAGCAGGCTTCTAGTTTTAATACATTAATGGTGCTGTATATTATAAAATCCTAAGATTTGAGCAAATGTTTTTACGGTACCCATAGTTTCATTTTTGAAGTTATTCATCTTTTGGCGCGTTTGGGAAAATATATGAGTGTCTTTTTTTATTATTAATAGTAATATTAAATATAGGTATATTTAGTACCTAGAATATGGCGCTCTCATTTATAATTCAAAATATAGCGCTAAACAAAATCAGTTAGGTATCTAGAAATATGTAGGTAACAAGGAAACAACCTAATATAAAACTATATTTCTATTAATATAGAAATATGGTCAATTACCGTCTGAAATCTCCATATAAAAAGTCACCATAATGATAGATGAATAAAGACGTGAGAGGTTCAGTGACCACGTGACACCAGCGGTGAGTGGTGGGTAGGCACATACGCTGGACGCCCACTTCCTTGCTCCTCCTGCTCAGTTTAATGAGAGCTCGAGTCGAAGATGGAGGTTTCCCGGTACCAGGACACTTGCGCGAAAAAAACATGAAATTATTATTTTATTTGTTTAATTGCTTACTTTCCACGGCATGTTTTGCGGATCCGGCGTAGCACCGTAGCACGCTCTACGAAGCTCTCCGACAAAATATATTTATTTACATTGAGGGGAAAGGAGGAGGGGTGGGGATAAGTGAGTCTCGAAGAAAGGAGGAGAACTCATCTACACAATGGTGAAATCCGCATCTCTCTACGACCTTTATTTCCAGAGATATTAGGAATTTTAACGGAACTGGGCCGAGAGAGAGCCTTAGGGACCTATTCAAAGAAATTAATATTATGACCATGCCATCTCTGTATATTTATCTTAATTTAATCTTTATTCGAAAACGTATTAATAGCTATACTAGGAATTGTGATCATCATAATCACAATACGAGAAACAAACATAAACTGGTTTTGCCTAACACTAGATTAGCAAAAGTTAGTAAATCATTCTTTATTAACAGTGTCAGATTTTACAATATTCTACCAAAAAATATAACTGATCTTAATGAAAGAACATTTAAAAGTACGATTAAGAAACACTTGACCGTTAACGCATATTACACAATAGCAGAATTCCAGTCAGACCACAAAAAATGGCAGAATATTGTACCGTAAATACTATAAATTGCATTTGCATGCGGTACATACCTTTACCTACTTACATTTAAGTACCTATTAAATTTTTAGAATATGTATAATGTTATTGTAACAAGATAATTATATAATAGTAAGATAAGAAGATACATAAGATAAGTGTAAGAATATTTCGACTCTTGATACAAATAATTGTAATGTTTGACGTTCCTAAGTGCAATGTAATTGCCTATTGTGAAAAATAAATAAACTGAAACTGAACTAAACTTAATTCGTTGTAGAAAAGTGGGTGCGCGAATTCTCATGTTTGCTACGCGGATCTAGCGTAGCACCGTAGTATGCTCTACAATACTATATATTTATTCTACGACCTCTATTTCCAGAGATTTAAGGAATTTTATTATTTTTTCGCGCAAGTGTCTTTTGCTCAAATGTTTCTTCGCGCAAGTGTCCCTTCGCGCAAGTGTCTCTTCACTGTGTGCCTTTTTTTAACTTTCACGTTGTGATCTGATATCACATTATTGTGATACCATAAATACCCGATTTTTGTATTAAAATAATACGTCTGCCGCCAATTCCAGAAAAGTGGAGAATATTCAGTAGGCTGTATAGTAGCAGAAGGAAAACGTACGCAGCCTCCCATTAGGTCATGAAAGTGGTCTCCATGAACCACCGCAGAACAAGATACGTGCTCGTTCACAAATCGTGTGTTTTCTCACGACGCGCCGCCGCCGCCGCCGTACCCCACAATCTGAAGATATTAGCGCTCCATTTCACGGTTGTGATTGTGGCGGTAGCTACAGGTAGGTATGTACGTAGGTAGGTAGGTAGGTACCGACCACTCTGTAGTTTGTAGCGGCTAATGATCATTTGATGGTCGCGGACGGCTATCGTTACATTAAATGAGCCCAGTAAACGGTAAGCATCTTAAATCATGTTTACGAATTTACAATAAATAGCGAGTCAGTGGGTAATGTGCTGAATGTGACCAGAAACTTGCGTGGTGTAGTACTAGGTACTCGTAACTACTCTTTATGAGGTATGTTAGCCTGGTACCGTGAACCATTTTAGTTTTGTTTATTTGTGAAAACCAAAAGATATACTAGTTTCTGCCAGCGGGTTCGTCCGCGTGGTACCCGAGTATAAAGAAGGCGATATGTTTTGCTAGACTACAACAATATCTGTGAAAAATTTCAGCTCAATCTTTTTCGTGAAGGAGCAGAGCAACATGTAAGATTCCGTGTTGTATGGCGATGTTTAACATATCTTTCATATTCCATCCCATGGCAACTGATTTATGGGAGGAAACGTAGCCAATGAATCCTTCCAAAAAAAAAAAACTTACATTCACATTTATAATATTAGTTAGGATTAACTCGGGCATATATGACACCAACAACGTTTTACACGACTTACTTATAAATTGTAGGTATATGAAAGAGACCAAGCAATATTGTATGTTGACGAGTTTACTGTTTTGTATGAAGAACTTCTATTGATGTCTTCAAGAGAAGATTAGCTCCATCGCATACACTTGCCCGTGCGAGCTAGGCTAGCTAGGCCACAGTACAGGTAGCTCAGAAGTGAGAACGCGGAAGCAGGCTGTGAAGCACGTTCAATCCTGTGGCGAAATATATCACACTTTCGAGGATGCACCTCTGATCCCATTGCAGTAGATATTATGAGGATCACCTACAAGGGGGTAATCAGAGGCACGGCCAAACTTCCGTTCGGGACATGCCCGCGGCTCGCTAGTAGTAATAACAATAAATACTAGTCATAGACACAGGCCATTCGTATTTTTGTCTGCAAAGTTGTTTTTTGTCGCGAGTAGTTGTATTGAAATCTGGGGATTGTATTTGTATAGAACTTTGAGCACGGCGAGAGTTACAAAGGTACGAACCGCAGAATAACGTTGCTACCGAAACACAACTGTTCACCTCACTACAGCGAGGAAATGCTTGTTGCAAGAAAAACAGCATAAATAAATTGGTGCTTACACTAAAAATAAAATCACTACAACGGATAATATTTCATGTAAATTTATTTTTGGAACTGTTATGTTTGTGGTACGTACCTAATATTACTAAGTAAATTATTTGGCAAATTTCCGGAACGTAGCTCAATTTCATTGGATTATATTGTGAATGTTGAAGACACGGATCGGCTGCAAATCTAAACGATTGTCTATCGAATTGTCTGTGGAACTTGAAGGACGAGCCCATGGATCTAGACAGGACTGTTTTAAAGCTAGAGGTACCTCCAAATGATGCCTTAGCATATTTTTTACTTGTCAAAATAATCAGCATATCGAACCATAGTTTAGCACCACCAGTTTAACTGCATTCAATTTAAACAAATCGTTGTCTCTATGCTCTGGTATAACACTACATAGCCGATGTTGTAATGACACAAAAGTTCCCGATCTGTGCATGCAACCATGAATGGTGTAGGGTTGCACTGCACGTTGCACAGCTGTGACCCCATCGGCCTAGAGCCGGCGGCGGCGGCGCGCAGGGTCAAGGGATGACCTCACGCGGCCTTGTCACTATCCGCTAGTCTGTGTCCTGAAGGGCGAGTCTGAGGGCTGCAGGTACCAGGCACTTGACCTTTCTTCACAACCAGTTGCAGACGAAACTAACATTTTTATTTTTTAAGCTTACATAACGTTACATAATAACAACTCCTCAATTGTTCCGGCAATTAGATTAGATAGCCAATTCCTCAGTTTGTTGAGGATTCCGGGTGAAGTGCGCTTGCACCTTCGGTCTTATCATAACTTGAAAATCTGGTGGGATGAAGGCCCAACAACTCCTCTTCAACATTAAAAAAACTTTATTTTAGTAATATTGTGCGTGAAGACTACCTTTAAACGGAGGGGCCGTGACGTGACAAAGCTGAAATGTATTTATATTGAACTTTTCATCCGGTCGGATTTCGGCGTCTGCGTGGCTTTTAGTTGTAGCTTCTAGTGAACCTTTTACATGTTTGTAGACATGATTCGTAAAGTGATTTTTCTTTTGATGACTTTATAGGATTGCGCAGTTTAATTCGTTTTAGGGCTAAAACATTGATAATTTCAGTATCGACGACCGAGAACGTATTCTTACAACGCACGGTTGATTTAGCTCGTCTAAAGCCTGTTTGTTTGTTTGTATCTCTCTCTGCTGGCGGCTGCGATGGACTGCCTTGACGTATCGTGCTGAGGAAAGTAACTTTATTTCATGAACTTATTGTTTGAGGACTTTTACCAACCCCCTCTTTAGCTTAAGGTTGCCTGGAATAAAACGCTCAAGCATAAGCGATAAGACCGCCCACTATTTATTGACCGAGCGAGCGAAGCGTCTCAGTTTCGAGATTGGCCAAAAATACTTTTGTCCGCTGTCGGCTGTCGGTTTGACAACCAATTTTCACCAAAATTTTCACCAGTTCCCGCGAGACCCATACAAACGTAATCAGTTGTATGTTTTAGGTAAGTTAGGTTTAAAGCATCCGGCATTAGTAGTTACTCAATTGTTTTCAGGTCAACGGACCGAACCCAAAACTTCCCAATGATTCCAGTCTTGTTTTTGGTCACACAAGCCGAGGTGGTCAATTTCCAAAATATAAATCCACTTCCTTACATTGTAGACTAGACTTAATTATAGCACTATGTGATTGACGTAATGAGTGGCATGTTCGTAATCTCCTCCATCCACTGATTTACCCACACTAATGACACTGTCGAGCTGATGAAGTCGTCGCCATCGCTCTAATGACTTGAAGGATTGAGATGAGGACATTAATGACTTGAAGGATTGAGCTGAGACTTGACATTAACTGCTCGCCTATTATATTACTTATTTCTGTTTCATTGGGTTTCAATCAAAATGGCGACTTGTGTTTGTCATCTCAATGAAACCGAAATATTGTTTGTCCAGAAATAAAGCTGCCATTGAATAAAACAAAATGAATCAGCCTCTGTAAGCAGGTCAGCAGGTCTAGTATTTCACTCTTAATTCCATCTCCTGAAGAGTGACCATTACCTGTTAGTTTTATTTGATTAAGTTTCTTAACTTTCCGATGATATATTGTGGTGACCAATCATTAAGTAGATTGCTCTAAAAGGGGGGGGGGGGGGGGGGACTGTAAGGCCTATAACGATAAATTAATTTACTTATTTTTCTAATTTCATTGTAATAAAAATAATAATTATAAATGTAAAGCTAGGTAGGTACCTACTTAATTATTTTTTAATACATGTACTAAGGTTTAGGTGCTTTTTTACCCATATCTTTTGAATGGCTGATCCGATCGATTCAAAATTTTGAACATGCATAGATTATATTGATACTCATCAATCGGTACCAGGATTTTTTTGACACTAGGGTAGTTTTTGAACAGATTTTTGGCTTATGGAGTGTCATTTGAAAGAATATCGACTGCACATTGATAAAACATATATATTTTACTTTTGATTAGGGTTGTTTTTTTTTTAACAAAGGTCAAGGGGTTAAATCGCTTGGTAATTATTGTAGGATAGACTGTTAAAGGGGGTTGATTTCACAATTAACTTTCTTTTGATTTGCTGAAAACACCCCTGTATTAACATTAAGGGTTGCAAAAGGGGTAAATAAGCTTGAAGCCTTAAAAATGTGTTAAAACATGAAATATCATATGAAATAGAGGTTGAGACTGCAGATTTCAAAATAAGTTTATTTTTGCTCTTATTAGGGGTGGTTTTTAAGATGATGGGGCAAAGGACTGCTGCCTTTTTGGCTGACTTTACGAAATCCGTGGACTGGGGGGTAGATTTTAAACCACGACAACTAAGGCAACAGTTTTGAGAGCACTTTTCAAAACGAAATCAACCTTTGTTTCATGTTCGTAAGGATATAACATTACGTTAGCAACAAAAGAGAGCCTCGAACACACCGGTGAATTAAGAGAGTTCCAGAAAAAAGTGCTTAAGTAAAGAGAGAAAGGTGTAATGAAAGCACACTCCTATCGTTTGTTAATTACGTTATATTTGAGAAATAATCTCCGTTACAACCACGTTACATACATCAAGAGATCTCAGTTCGGGCGCACCACTAGTAGGTACAAACCGAGTAATATTGCAGTTACTTCATTATGACCATGTGTGCTATAAATCAAGTAAAATGATTACTAATCATAAGACAATTTGGCAATAATATATTTCCTCAACCCACGAGCCACGCGCGTTAGTAGAGGCCATTCATAAAGAACGTCTCCACGCGTGGGCGTGGGCAACTAAACTATGAATGACAGCGTTTAGGAAGCTCACTACTACTGGTGTTAGGTTAGGAGGCTCTCGTCAGTGTGAGTTAGTGTGAGTTAGTGCCTCCCTCTACAGGTATATGCGGGTCTCGGTACACACAAACCAACGGAAACTAATACTCGTACTAGGTATAGCTCTGTTTAGTTTAGTGTTTGTGTTTGTGTATGTGTTGTGTGTGTGTATAAAATAGTTTAAGAAAAGAAGAATAGGTTTCTATGATTCCGAGGCGGTCGTGGGTAGCGAGATGTGATGGTGGCTGTGTGTACAAGTGGACAAGACATTCGACAACAGACGTATTTTAAGTATTAAGGTGCGGGTTCAATGAACTGAACTTAATTTAAAATAAACTCTTTTTGGAAAAAAAATGGAACCGACTTCACCACTAAAACCTTACAAATAACTCTTAGGGTAAGTTCATATAATTTGAAGTTGGTGCCGAATTGCCAAGCACAACAACATGTTTATTGTATGGCACTGCCTTCAAATTATATGAACTTACCCTAAGAGTTATTTGTAAGGTTTTAGTGGTGAAGTCAGTTCCATTTTTTTTCCAAAAAGAGTTTATTTTTAGCTTTTTTTTGTTGTAAAACCTACGACAAAAACGACGTCTCCGACACACTATTTAAGAGTCGTGTGAGGGTGCAATAATACGTTATTTTTTGTATGAAAATATATTTTCCAAAACATGCCAAGCGTGGTGATTATGGCAAAACCCTGATGATGATGATGATGATACTGGAAGGTAAGCGGTTCAAAAGGTCTTCTCTAGTGACCGTAAACACCACAGGAAAGCAGAATACGCAATATTGTTTATTTGGATGACATATATTTTCCAGTTAGTTTGATATAAAAACCAAACTACTGAACCGATTTTGATAAAATAATCATCAAAATCTATTTCGAATTGGCGGAGAAATCAAGTAACAAACAAAAAAAAACACCCGAATTGAGAACCTCCTCCTTTTTTTGAAGTCGGATAAAAATAATCGCAACTAATGACAAAATGCACGTGTTCTGTGCAATTTTCTGCCAGCTGACTAACAAACTAACAAAGAAGTCTATTTTATATTTCTCAATCGACACTTAGTCACGGATTGATCGCGTAATTTTTTATTTACAGAAGTTGTTAATTATAAATATGATTTTATCACGAAATAGCTTCCTGCCTCTGTGTCGACGCTCGAAGTGAAAGGAAGTGACTTCCATCGTTAATACGTTGCATCAATTATATCTAGCTGAGAGGCTGACAATAAACTGCAAATAGCTGTATCTAGCTGAGGGACTGGCAATGAACTGTATTTGACATTATTGTGATTCCGCATTGCTTACACGGCAGTTACATTGTGTTCTTGTGATCGTTTGATTATCGTGATGATGTTGGCAAAACTCTCTATTTTGGACATTTGAAGGAGGCTCTGTCCAGCAGTACCTAGTCATTGATATGTCATTGGTAAATATACGAATGAATCGCCGCCTGGGATTAATTCCCGCCATCCCGTGGAAATGTCCTAAAATCCTTACTTAGTGCACCCTATAGAAGGAGCTACCTGAACATGAAGTCTCAAGGACCTAAGCCCTCTGGTTTGGGCTGTACGTTGATGGTTAGTTAGTATTCAGGGACACGAATAGTTATTATGTTTATCTACATTGATTTTATAATTATGTAGGTCACTCAGATGATGGAATGGAGTCCTAATGAATCATTCGCTCAGAGAACCGGTCAGTCAGCTAATTGCGAGGTTGCATGTAGGTACTCGCACGTTTTACTTTGCTGTTTTTTTATTAAACTTTATTCATTACAACCGCAGTATTTTTTTATAGTCCGAGTTATAATGCTTTACACCTTATTTAAATAAAGTTATGTGAATGGAGTGACATAAATGTTCCAAGTGTTTATCTAGTAAACAAGTTACCCCAACTTTAGGTATACGAAATATCATCGTTTTTATTGAAATAGAGATCCTTATGAAATCGAATACAATATAATACATTGTATACTTAAGTAACCAGAAGTTATTTTTGTAGAACTTAATATACATGTATTATGACTGTTCAGTCATAATATGCAACAAAAATTATATGTAAAACTAAACTAAGTATGTACAAAGGAAGCAGGCGGATTACGGTCTTCAGATAACTCAACTGTTCCAGACCAGTACCAGACGGAAGCCCAACACACAGGCTGCATTACTACAAAATTAACTTACAATAATTAAAATTAACTAACTATGTTCATATATAAGTACATAATGTATGTTAACGTTAATCATTAATATATGAATATTCGTGGGATAGGTCTAGCCAGGTCCAGAGCTCAATGCCAGTGCTTAGTACCAGCGCTCAGTGAACCATTGAATGGCCAACGCCCAGGCCTTCGCCCTCATGGGATGTTAACAAAAGTGTCTCTTCTGAAGTCCAATGGGGACGGAACCTACTCTCAAGTTTCCAGCTAGGGCATTGAATGTTTGTCAGTCAACTAACATTAACTAATCTAGAATATATATAGGTCAGCTACAACATTTCAGCAATATGATTCCAGAATGTCGTGTACGGTACACGTATAGGTAGGTACTCGTACCTACAGATAAGGTACCTCAGGTGTTCGGGAGAGAGAGATCACTGGGAGACAATGCCACATCAGTACGTGATCGTAGTCATTGTTGAACCACAGACAAACAGACATATCGGACAATGTTCTGATAAAACACAATGCGTTTGTGAACTAACTGACAGGTGCTACGAGTATATTATATATGTGTTGTCATGTGATACGAGTATACATATACCTACGTAGGGTATACTATACGTTAAACCAACATCTCCATTAGTTTTATCTAAACGTGGTTATCAAATGTCGTTTAAATATTTATATTAATTAATGTTTGCATTTTTCCATTGGTTTATATTTCACTTGAGTCGGTCTCTCTGATTTGTATGTCATACTACCTCTCCTAATTTAATTTCTGAGTATTATAAAATTTAATCGGATATTTGCTTAAAATGAATGTCTAAAAGTTATGTAACGTTTGTTTAGTCTATACATTAGATACATAGGTACTAAGACTCACGCCAGTTTCCCTGAGGGTATGGCAGAGACAACGTATTTTGACTTACCAATGACAACATAATCCGCCATTATAATGAGGCCATGCATATACGAGCCATTTTAACATCGCTAATAAAAAAAATTGAGAAACTCAGCCTGGAGAATGTATAACAAATAATAAGATTTGTTATTTATTCCTTCAGCGTTAGTTTTATAAGATTAAATAGTCGTTTGGTTATAGGGCTGCTAGTTACTTTCAGGTGTTCAACATCATTCTCGGGACAAATTGCCGTGTCTAGCTCATCCTCAGGCGCTACGCAGGTGCAGGCTACTAACTCATATTGCTAGAAATACTGATGAAAATAACTTCTGGTTTACTTTCAGATATGTACATAATACGTAGAATGTACGTATATGTAGACAACCGTGAAAGTACCGGCCAGTAATCATTGTGAGTTATCGTTTCAGCTCTAGTGTAACGTGTTTACTTAAAGTATGTGTAATGTGACGTGTTCAGAGTACACTGTGGACGACGCGACGTGTCTTATCTGTGTTCCGAATAGCACAGAATAAGGCAGGTATCTGAAACCACACAAGTTTTAAGAGACCAGTTCTCACAACACCACAGAGAGAGAGAGACACTCCGATAATGGTGGACGACTACATTATACACTGTGCATAAGAACCATGAACGAAAATTATTTGTATATTATTTGTAAAGAAACCACTCAGTAAATGCCAAACAGAAAACCGACAATCAAAGTTTGTTCACATAATTTGTGGAAACGTGAGAAAACCCCCAACAAATTTAAAACCGAAACTTTACCTCCGATTTTCCGGAACAACAAGTGCACCATTTTATTAACTTTTTGTGTAAAACTGAAACAAAATGGCGTCAGTTAAGTCTGGGGAGCCGCTGCACCTGGACGCGGTGCTGACCCAGCTGGGTGCCCTCGGGCGACACCAGCTCGGCACGCTGCTCATGCTGGCGCTGGTGTACTCCACCAACTCCATCTACAACGTCAACTACGTGTTCGCAGTGGACGACGTGGGATACAGGTCAGTGCTTGCGGACATCGACACTACCACATCTCGTACACATTATCTGCGGGATTGTTACCAACATTTTAATCATTCAATTGGCTGTTAAATACTGTGTCAGAGAGTGCAGCGTTTTCCCCGACCCGACTGCCTCAGAACGTTGTTTTTCGAAAGTTTGTATGTTTGTACGTATGTCATGTTAGTCAAGTACTTAGTACATCTATTGGTCTTAAACTATGAAATTGCCGTTTTGTATGAAATCAATGCAAGTATTATTTTCGATCTTATTTATTTCCGTCAATCGAAGTCGCCCGCCCGCCCATGCAATCGACGCTCCTAAAATGTTGAATTGCAAAAAGTTGAATTCCTAAAATGTTGAATCCGCAAATGTTGGATGTTGTTGTAGACTGCGACACTCCCACACAATTCGACGCGTATGCTTTATTTGCCGGTAATATGGCAGAAACGCATATTAGGTAGCGGTTACGCAAAAGACCTGATTCGCAAATTACCTGAAATTCTTTCAAAAATACCTGATACATAGATACACTCCATCCAGCAAATAAATGAAAATAATGCTGAAAAATATTACAGATGATCCAAAATAAAATGATGTAATATGCGATCCTCTATTTCAATTAGTTCAAAGTTCCACTCATTGAACTAATAGATTTTTTTACAATTATTTCAACTGTGTAACTACTTGGTGAAAGTTGAAAAAAAGAATAATTTTATCTAGTAAGAATTTTTTGAAATTGGATTAAATCAAATAAAATATTGTTAAGTTTTTTAATATGTGTATGTTTGTTCAGCTACCAAATTTGGAATGTAGATACTCTGGACATCGCATACTTTTTATCCCGATATACCCACCAGAATGGGATCATCCGTTAGTGAAACTATTTACGTATCATAATATGTAAAATATACATAATTATATATCCTTGAAATACCTAAGATAAATAATGTTTGAAACGTATAAACCAAGCTATGACCAAGATCTACATTTTCAATGACAGCTGTCAAAATTACATCTGCCATTTGAAATGTAGTTCTCTTTTGTAGTTTTCATTTGAACTAAGAACGGAGAGTCTAGGCCGAGTACTTTCAGAGATATGGCCCTTTGAAGTTTGACAGCTGCCATTGAAAATTATATCTTGGTCATAGCTTTCATTTGAACTGAGAACGGATAGTCTAGGACGAGTACTTAACTTCCCATAAAATGTAGCTTAAAATTATTTATTATTATTTTTCCTCGCTAGGTATTAAAAACCAAGTTTCAATTTGATAAAATTATTTTTCTTGAGGAAATAGGGGATATTTCTGAAGGCGAAAAAGGTTACACGCCCACGCTGGGCATGAAACTTTCGTTTCCTGAAGGGAAATATTTAAAATTTTTATAATGGTATTGATAAAACTATGTGGTCCCAAAAAAGTCAACATTATGGGAATTCAACTTTTAAGGAATTCAACATTCTAAGAATTCAACTTTTGCGAATCAAAAATTAATCAACATTTTGGAAAATTATACATTTTGGGAATTCAACTTTATGAGAATTCAACTTTCTGATCCTAAGGGGTTTTGATGCTAACTTCGAAAGCTGCTGCAGTATCATGCGAGTATCATGATCAGTTTCCAAAATTGCCTTTATTCGTCATTGTCGACCAAAGTCTCCGGACGACCACGCAGTGCATTTTTCAGGTCGAAATTTCCAGCACGGAAGCGCGTAAACCAATAACGGGTTGAGCATTCGTTTGTAGTGTTCTCTCCGTATACATCGTTAATGTTGCGTGCCGTTTGTGCCGCGTTGCTACCCCGTCTGTACTCATATTCCATGATGACGAAAAAGACCCAAATGGGATGAAAACATAACGCTAATCAGTAAACAAAAGACTGATTTATAAAATAGAATGTCATGTTTTAAAATAAAATTAATTTGAAATTAGAATTCATAGACACAGAGAAATAGTTTTTATTCGAAATGACCAGTACTACAAAACGGCAACTTCATAGGTGAAGACCTATTATTTCATTGACACACTGCAGCCTGAAAGGCCTGCTACGAGTACAGCTTGCAGGATTAAGTCGTATGCGTGTGGTGTCGGTGTGCTTGAATTGTTGGAGCAACATACGCGGTATACATTTACATTGGGGGTGCGAATCTTAAAGTAAATGGGGCGATGGATACAAAAAAAAAATTGTTTAAGTTTCATAAGCAGTGAGAGCTTTCCTGTAGTGGAATAAAACTTGATGCAGTCTTTTTTAAACTACTAGGCTTTATGAACACCACTGGTAAAACATCCGGAATCTCGCTCCTGTGATCCCGTGGGAATTCCCTGCAATAAGGATATTTATTGGATATGAATATGGATATTATATTGATATACATTTAGAACTTAAAGCTCCTCCAAGTCTTAGATAACATGATTCGAAGATGTCGAGAACGGTTTTCACAGTAAATGTTAAAAAAAAAAGTTTTAAAACGTTTTACGTAAACGATTTGATTTAATTAGTCACTTTGGAAAATGTCCATGGTGGGAAAGAGTCGATTGAGACAAACATGTTTTTTTTTGACAGTTAAGTATTTATTTTTAGGACTAATTGTACATTTTATCAAAAGTCTGATAAAAATCTTTTTTTTTTTCTAGTCAACGTGAAACAATACAATACAACAAAACATTATACTACAATTGCCCTGTAGGGGTACGTGTGGAATTTGCCTGATCCTTTACTTATAACGATTCAATACATATCTTTAGTTAAACATTACCAATGGTATACGATTTGGCTTTTCCAGATGTAAGATCCCCACCACCACCTGCGGTAACGGAACTGCACCCTCCATCTCCTGGGCAAACCGGACAGAGACGGTGAAACAATGCTTTTACCACCCGTTGGACCCGGACTGTGTCGACAGCAACGCGACCGTGCCCTGCCAGGAGTGGGAGTACGAGGTGCCCGACAGTTTCGTGGGTGAGGTGAGTGGACCTTCCTCTTACTTAAAGGTAAGCTAGACCCGTCCATATATATGTACAAGTGATCGTTGATGCGGCTATGTCCGTCCTACTACGTACTACACACATTCTGTAGTACAGTTATCCGTAATGTTAACAAAGTCCATGTCTCGGCATCGGACTCTGAACAAGTTTCAAGTGTTGTCCGACGCGCGAGCGGAAACGAAAACATTGACGCGACATTGACGACGCACTGCGCACGAGTTGATTCGTTAACGTAACGTAAGCCTTTCGACAAACTTGTGTTGTGTTATTCTTAAGATCAAATATAACATAATTATCTTAACGTAATGTTACCAAGATTCTCTGAATACGTCACAATAACCGCTTTTAAATTTACATACCTAATAGATATTAATATAATCAAGTCTGGAACAGTTGAGTTACCTATAGGCCGTTTGTAACGGTCCTTAGGTAATCTGACTGATTCCTTTGTACATAGTTAGTTTAATTGTACTTTTTATTGAATAAATGAATTAAATCAAGTTGAAATACATAGTTACATAGTTAAGGAATAGCTAACTGCCAGGACGGCGCGGCGGTGCTGGCCGCGACACGGTTGCTATTACACTCTCAACTGTTTCTGTGTATCGTTCCAAATTAAATAATAACTATATTATATCGTATTTGTATTTACGAGAAGGGATTTCACATTTTTGTTCAACTAATGTGACGTAATGTTACGTTGTTTTTGTTGTTAAAAATGTGGGGAAAAATAATGAATCCTTGCATCATATTAATTTGTCCGGGCAAAGTGGGGTGTTCAAAATAATGAATGCTTGCATCATATTCATTTGTCCGGGCAAAGTGGGGTGTTCAAAATAATGAATCCTTGCATCATATTCATTTGTCCGGGCAAAGTTGCAAGCGCAGCGCACCGTTGGGTCATCTTTAATGAAACGATCCAAATGATTTGCATATATATGAGTGCTGGTCTTCGAAAGAGAGAGATGAAAGGTGCTCGCAGCGGTGATCATCATGTTGAGATGATGTAGCGAGGTGGAGTAACGAGAACGGATAAGATAAGGAATTACTATATTAGAGGAAGTGCGAAAGTTGCGCGGGTGAGAGAGAAGTCGTGGTAATCCATTGAGGAGAGATGACGGCATCAAAGGAGATCAATTCATTGTGTGAGGGATGACGTGGGAAACAAGAAGGGAGTGATAGAGGAGAGTGGAGATAGGAGACATGTCGTGCCGACTCCACGTGTGGGGGAGCGGAGGAAGATGATGATTTAACGATCCGAATAGCAAACAATTAAATATATAATTAAATTTGTGAGGAATCACGTCATCAACCTGCTCTCTCAGCTCATTCAAACAAAATGTACCTAATTATGATAAATAAATAGGAGAGTTGAACATAGAAGTCGGTAGGTAAGTGCTGCCGTGTGTTTACGACACGGGCCGGTCGGTAACAGCGACCGATGCCGTCGATTGGCCCGGCTGCACATCATGCCTGTTCTGGTACGGTCCGGGACTTCGGTTCAGCGCGAATGACAAGTTCATATATATGAAGGCCAAGCGCTTCCCCGTCGTACAATAAAACCCCCCCTCGTGCTTCCATCGGCACTCGACCAGAGCATCAGACCACCTTGAGATTAGACATGACAAATTCGGGAATGGTCCTAACTTAATTTATAGTAAAATATAATCGTTTCTAATAATCAAAATAAACTCATCTATCTCAACGCAACTTTACTCCAGTTTCGAACTAAAATTTAGTAACAATACATATAGTATAGGTGACATTGTTGTGCGCAACCACAGCGACTGCACTTACGACTGCACCAGATGACAGAAATAGGCGCGAATTTCTACGTTTTGTTTTTTTTTTACGATATAACAAATATTAATTTAAAAAAATTAAAACACAGAGCGTCTGCTTTATACTGTGTAAATAAACACAGTATACAGCAGACGCTCTGTGTTTTAAATGGAAAAAGTGTCAAGGCCTAATTGGGCGTATTTATTGAATGGCGATTGTTTTTAGTACAAATTAGAGTCAACTTTAGTTTTATTTTCCATCGAGATTTTTTTTTGTAATCGTGTTTTCTAAAAATTAGCGTTCTAGCATCAATCCTGAACTATAACATATATTAATTTCAAAGTGAATGCTACAGCATTGTGGTAGATATGATCGCTGAAGCCACTACGGACCCACGATACCCCCGGCAACACACCTGGTGGTGTCGTGGGTCTTTTAAAATCAAACGATACCCCTGTTCGAAATGACGGTGTGAAATGCGGAAATGCATTTATCTCTTATATGCTCTTGTATGTAAATAACTAATGTATTTATAACTATAACGCATAATTATTCTCCGAACAGGCATACTGCGCAATACAAACTCTTTAGTGAGATCGTAATAAACAAAAAAAAACATTATTAATTGTTTGACAATTTATGATGAAATGTCAACTCTAAATATTGAATTTGCACAATTGAATTGTTGAAATTTACCAATTACAATGAACGACATTGAAATTAAATTTATCAAAAAAAATGGTGGTACTGCCCTTCTTTACAGCAAACATAGATATCATCGCCATAACACATATACAGACGGCTCTCTCTTATGTCGGTGTTCTTCGTATAAGAAAAAAAAATGTTGTGGAAATGTCACAATTTGAAACGTAGGTAGTTTTTTTGTTCTGAACTCAATTATTCTTGTTGTTGAACGTTAACGTTTACCTGCGCGGACAGCGTAGCGTAGCCCAATTGATGTTATTTTGATTTAACTTCTTTTATTTCATTATAGGATATGAAATTTATTAAAAGTAATGAACTTTTAAATAAATAAAATTTCAATTGGTCACGCATTAGAAATTAGTTCATTAGTTGCGTATATAAGTTTTACGGCTATGCCACACAGACGGCTAGTACTTTAAATATTGTATAAAGGAAATTTAACTGGAAGAAGACTAAGACTATATATATATATATATTTTTTAAATATCAAAATTCAAGAGATGATAAATCTCTTATTAATTAGTGTCGCAACACTATTTGTTGGGGGCATCGTTTGATTTTAAAAGACCCACGACACCACCAGGGGTGTCGCCGGGGGTATCGTGGGTCCGTAGTCCGCTGAAGCTAAGCCATTTCACGTATCATAGGGCCGATACTACGTCAGATTAGCAACTCGACGCAACTTTACTCTAGTTTCGAATTAACGTAAAGTTATAGTAGAGGTGGCATTGCTGTGCGCTCAGTCAAGGCGCATAGAACCACCAGATGATTTTGTAAGTGTAAAACTAAGACGTAGAGCATCTGCAATAAACTAATAGTTATTTGCTGTACAAAGTTTCAAGGCTTAATTAAGCATGTTTATTGAAGGGCTTTTTTTTTTCTATAGACACGTCTTTTCTCTTCACCCGGAATCATCAACAGTCTGAGAAATTTATTTTCTTATATCTAAATGCCGGAATACAACAAATTATACTTGTTGTTATGGCGACAGACAGCTAATAAATTATTTCAACTAATAATTCATCAGTGGTAGCTAGCTAGGCGGACTTAAACATATGACCTAAATCTAATTTGTTTTTTATTTGCTATTTTGATTAAAGTTGTCCGAAATAAATGAAAAAAAAAATAGTCCTACCACCAACTCAACCAAGCCTAATATTGTCTATCTCCTGGGGATCGAACCCGGGACCTCTGGTCCTGACACCGGTGAGCGCACCACTGCTATAGACCACAGAGTGAAAATGAAGTTGAAATGATGTGTTACATGTTACATATGAACGTGGTGTTCACTGTTTGTTTCAGTTCGGGCTGGCATGCGAGGAGTGGAAGTCGTCGCTGGTGGGCACCGTCCACCTCTTCGGGAACATGGTGGGGCAGCTCGTGCAGGGACTCGTCTCCGACAGGTGGGCTTCGGGACTTCGATCCTTTACCTTCGCTTTAACATTACCTACACGCTTTATAGTGCGTGCGCGAACTTTCAAGACGATCTTCAAAACACATCGTATAGGTACCTTATACTCTCATCGTACCCAGAATTTCATACAGTATTTTGTAACCCAATGTTTACAAAGGAGATATTTGCGGTACGGTGGTGGTGGTGGCAGAAAAGATCAATTTGAAAACGGAATATTGAATTACCTAGTTCCTTCAATATAAATAGCTTTAGATGCACTAGACGAGTATAGATAGATAGATAGATAACTCTTTATTGTTCACCATTTACAAATAACATAACAAAATACAGATAGTGGAAACTTAATCTAAGCGTCACTGGTAAAACAATGGGCGGCCTAATCGCTGAAAGCGATCTCTTCCAGGCAACCGCTGGATGGACAGATAAGATAACGACTTTCAAGGATGGCGGACTTTACGAATAACGAATATAAAACAAAATATACATACATAAAATTACATCAATAATAATCATGATAATAATAATAATGAAGGATAAAAATGATAATTTAAGAATAAACTGATAGATAATACTGATAAACTTTCAATTTAAAAGTGTGTTGCGATGTCGTCTTTTTAATATTATCAGGTAATGCGTTCCACAGCCTAACAGCTTCAGCTGTAAACGAATGTATGTGTAATGTAGTATCTGTCTGACCAAAAGGGAAACGTTACTTTAATTATTTAGCGGTTCGTCTGATTTATTTGTATTACAGTTTTTACTGCAATTGCTATTTAAAAGGTTCATAAATTAGAAACACGAACTAATAATCGATTAACATGTAAATTTGTGTCGGTCAAATCCAGTTTAATTACCGGCTATACTTAATATGCCAAAAATAATTAACTATTTAAAAATAATAAAAAATAATTATTTTACCAGTTAAAGCTCTTTTGCAAATTACTTCACATCATCATCATCATCTTTTCACTCGCATCACATCAATAACATTCCAATAATGTCCGACTGGAGTAGACCACAAACACTTATACATTCCACCCTCATAACCTGCACAAGGAACACAACAATCAGAGTCCGCGTAAGTCCGCGGCACAGCCTCTGGTCCATCTCGCTCACTAAATCCCACCTAAAAGTGAATAGACGCGAACAGTTCAAGACAAGTTCAGCGCTCTCCGCCAGCATCATCTAAAGAACGATCGTAAAACATAGAAAACAACTTAATATCAAGAAGATACCGAATCACCGACATCCCGCGACTGTCTCATCAGCCGAGCCGATCAGATATTCCTTCCTTCTATTCTGCTGTATACCCGGATACATTCTGTACACCCGGGCGTGTACACGTAGGTTTACAATTTGAGCGAATGAAGTCATTAGATTGCGACTCATCATAAATCAAGTGACGCGCGCGCGATCTTAATTAAGCATAATAAATCACTTGTTCTACTTCTAGGTATATTAAAACGAGCTTTTATATTAATTATGCTTAATCTAAGTATGTGAGTGGCACTGCATGGTTCTCTCTTATCTCACATAAAATTGATGATCCGAATTTAGCAATCCATAAAAACCTTTGTCGTAACAATCGAAATTCCGAAACCTATTTTAGCGATTATCATTTTACCTAACATCACTTGTACATATTGCAAATTCTATAATAATCAAAATTCCGAAAGTGTTTTGTCATAATCAACAAAACCTTATCCATAGTTTGGTTTATCATAACAGTCCTGTTGTGTAAATATGATTTATTCTAAAAACAGTCAGTGCAAGCACCACGCATGCAAGCACGTTTCCTGCGACGAGCTCCCGCCAGAGAACTCGCTCGTCGCCCCGGAGAATCACTTCACCGGGTCGGTTTTGACATTTATTTGCTTCGCTACGCTTTGTTTCACGAGCTTGCTCCTCCCAGAACTTAGTGTGTTTTATCATCAATCTCCGAATCCGAAACCTCCGAATTTCAGTATTACTAAACTCATATATCCTATATGAGTTTAGTAATACTGAAATTCGGAGGTGTGTATATTATGTATTGCTATATAGCTGAAGATCATTCGGGAAAAAGAGTAAACAACATTTATTAGAATCTAGCATTATGACAAGTGATGATTATGAGATGTCTGTGTGGGAAAATGATTTTCGGACAAAAGTGATTATGATTCGTACGGGAATCCCGCACTGCATGGACACGCGATATTATGTTTGTGTGTATGTGATTAACTAGGTATATTTTAACAGAAACATTTTCTCCAAAATAGCAGCCAAAAAAATTATACTAGATTTCTCCTTTTAGGAAATGTTCGATTCAAATGTTGTTATTTTTAAACACTTTGTACAACAAACACATTTTGTCTGTCTAACACACCAACCACAATGTGTAGGTTTCTCAGCACCCACCGTATTAAAGCGAATAGTCGTTTCACTGCTAAACGTTAATTTATTTTCGTAACCACCTAACATTTGGCGACATATCGAGTCGGTAGGCTCCTTCAAAGAAACCAATAAAATTACTCGCTAAAATAACCTTAAAGACCTTAGTCCTTAATGCCAAAGATAAGGCGGGCCGCCACACACCACGCAGGTAGGTATTTACTAATAATGAATGTCCTATGTTCTTGTATCAAAGCGGGTTTATTCGCAAGTATTCGTTGAACGCTGGCCACATGGGCGATGACGTGTCAATGAACAACCACTGCGGCCACCACACGTTTATACCAACGACAGTCTACAGTAACATATTCAGCGCCCCTCGGGGACAGAACAGGTACTAAATTAGACAGGTCAAAGTCAAAAAGCATAGCGTTGTCACGTGTAGTGAAGCACCGCGGCACTCGACGTACTCCGGCTGGTATCCAGATATCTGAACATTTGTGATAACCCCGAGCTCTGTTCAGGCGAGCGCCGAGCGCCGAGCGGTCGGTCTTTGACAACTATCTAAAGGTTACTGGTAAGAGGAATAGCTTCCATAACGGAACCGGACTGAGCTTTAATTATCGATTTTAAATTATTCTGAAATCGCGTCGCACGAAATCATTATTGGTTTATTGATAGAACATTTCTTTCTCGAAAAATATTCAAAGTTTAGTTTGTTGTGTTGTAGTGGATGTCATAGTAGGCAGCTAAGGGTTTATTGACGACCGAGGTGAGTAGGAATCTGTATCCACCACCGTCGACACCATTGCCTCGATGACTAACTCCCTGTTAAGCGTGGTGATGATAATGATAGTCATTTATTTAGTAACATCAGTTTCCAGGCAAACGTTAATGCAGAAATCATTATACGAGGGGTGATCCAAAAGTAATGATAATCAATAACAGACACAATGAATAAAATAAAAAAATAAATTTATTTCTCAACATAGTCTCCTAGCAAGTCTATACATTTAGTCCATTTCTTTTCTAAACCTAAAATTCCCTTAGAAAAAAAATCTTTATCTTGACTCTCAAAAAAGTCATCAACCGCGGCCATCACGTCGCTATCATCGTCAAATTTCTTGCCTCGGAGATGTTCCTTGAGTCGTGGAAAGAGATATAAGTCACTGGGGGCTAGATCTGGTGAATAGGGGGGTGATCCACCAGCTCAAAGCCCGCTTCCTGAATTGCAGCCATGGCAATTGCAGCTTTGTGAACCGGTGCGTTGTCTTGATGGAACAGCACTCCAGCCCGCAGTTTGCCTCGCCTTTTCTCCTTAATAGCCTCCCGCAATCTTCTTATTTGTTCTGCATAGTAGGAGCCTGTAATAGTGGCCCCCTTTTCCAAGTAGTCCACCATGATTATTCCTTCAGCGTCCCAAAAAACAGACGCCATAACCTTCCCTGCTGAGCTTGACACTTTGAATTTCTTCGGCGTCGGTTCATCGGATCGTTTCCATGTCATCGATTGTTGTTTTGTTTCAGGATCAAAATGGTGGATCCAGGTCTCGTCCATGGTCACAAAACGTGACAAAAAATTATCCATGTCTGCCTGGAAATTTTCGAGATTTGCTCTTGACATGTCGACTCGTTTCTTCTTTTGCTCGTCGTTTAACATTTTCGGTATCCAACGCGCGGAGACCTTTCTCATATGCAATTCGTTCGCAAGGATTCTTTGAATGCTGCCATATGAGATCCCTGTGACCTCAGCTACATGCCTGATAGTCACCCTTCGATCTTCCAATACAACTTCTTCAACTTTTTTCACATTTTCTTCAGTGAGGGACGTCGATGGGCGTCCTTCGCGGTGTTCGTCTTCCGTCGATGTTCTTCCCAGCTTAAACTCCTTAGCCCAGCGTGCAACTGTGGAATATGGAGGAGAAGAGTCCCCTAATGTTTCCACCAAGTCGCTATGTATGTCTTTGGTAGACATTTTTTTCAAGCAGAGGTATTTAATGACAGCTCTGATTTCGTGTTTTTCCATTTTGATGTTCACTCCTTGACAGTCCGTATTCAAATGAATGTAGCTCCCGGGAATCGTGGCCTATTTATATGATTTTTTTTTTCCTGAACTAGTTGGTAATTGAGCAAGTGACTGATATTTTTTTTGTATTTTTGTGTGCAGTAGAAATAACTGATTATCATTACTTTTGGATCACCCCTCGTAAATAATAGATTGTTAGCAAGCCCCGCGCGAGTGCGATCCAACGCAGACTCGCCACGCCATCCTAGCGAACATAATTATAATCGTAAGCTTCAAAATTAAATGTAGTACGGCTATTTACACTTATTAATATATTTACACAATTACAATTGATTACAATAAGCTATATCTATCTATACTTATAATAAAATCAGTATATTAAATATATTTTTGTAACGTCGCACTATGTTCAACAATTTCAATAAATTTCCCAATCATTATTATTGTAGAAAACATTTGCCTTAACACAACACTGAGCTAGGCTTAATGTCAATGAGTTTATCTCTATGAAAAGATTTGCGCAAGTAAAACTGCGCGGGGTCAACTAGTATAAATTAAAATAGATATAAAATAGAGTAGAATAAATTATCGAAAACATACAAATATTATCCCCATTTGAAATTCAATACATTTTTAATAAAATACTCGTAGTCCAAATATAATTTTTAAAAATTAAAAATAATAATTACAGTGTAACTTTGTACAAATTACTATTACTATTAATTATATAAATGAATGAACGATATTGGCTTCGTGGCAGATCCATGTCCTGCCTCGGAGAGGGCATTTCATCAAATGCTAGTGATGATGTTTCAGGTTCGGTCGTAAGACGGCGGCCGTGTTCGCCGGCACTGCCGGGGCGGTTCTGGGGATCACCAAGAGCTTCGCCTCTTCGTTCTGGGGCTACGTCCTCCTCGAGGGGCTGGAGGCTGCCATCGGAGACGCACTCTCGCCGATGTTCATGTTGAGTAAGGAATTGAGCAATCATTGTCTTGACGTGAAGGCTGGAGATAGTTGCATGTTTGAGGCCAAAATACGCACTTCACTTTACGGTTCAGTTATTTTTAGATGAATAAAAATAAGGATTTCGCATCATCATCCGCCCGAATGTGTCTATCCTAAAACTCCACGAAAACGCATCGGAGCAGCAGTTTTTATTCAGTTACTCGTTGTCTGTCAAGGTCGTAACAAACAGCTTACTTTGCGTTTCAAGACCAATTTATTGACAATGTTTTTGCGATGCATATTTAGGAGTACGATATCTTTTGTTTTTTTATTTAAGCGTCAAGGTGAACATTGTGTTTCTCATTGGTTGGGTTGTTGTGGTCAAAAACGAAACAATCATCTCAGCATACATAAACATGATTGATTGATTGATTGTTTCCAGGTATCGAAATAGTGGAAAAGAAGCAAGCAGTCTTCATCCAGATGATACTCCTGAACTGCTACACGTGTGGCCTCATCGTCATGCCGTTCATCGCCTGGACGTTGCCTTACTGGCGGACCTTCCTCCGAGCCATCTACGCGCCGACGCTCCTCATCGTCACATACTCCTTCTTCCTAGACGAGAGCATTCGCTGGCTCTTTAGCAAGGGAAGAAGAGCAGAAGCTATCAAACTCATCCAGAAAATCGCTAAAAGAAACAACGTACAGCTGGATAAAGACACTTTAAACAAGTTACAGTACGTCGATGAGGAGACTACGAACTTCAGCGATAAGAAAGCACTCCTCAAGACGTTTAAGTCGCGCATCATGATGAAGAGGTTCCTGGTGTGCATGGTGTGGTGGTTCACCATAACCCTCATAAACTACGGCATGATGATCAGCTCGGTGTTCATCGATGGGAACAGGTACATCAACTTTGCTCTGCTGATGCTGATGGACCTTCCGGCGAACGTGTTCTACTGGCTGGCTCTTTCCAAGTACAAGAGGAAAATGCCGCTGTTTGTTTCGTTCTTGGTTGGCGGGGTCTTCTGTGTACTCCAGCCATTTGTGCCGAAGGGTAAGAATACGTTTTTTTAACTCTAATCGTTCTGACCTCAAACTTTCACCGATTATTTCTTTCTTTAATCTTTAATACAATTAGTGTTTCTAATTTCGTAGTGGCGAGTTATTGCAAACGCTCAGTCTCGATGGAGACGCGTGGTGACGTGTAGTTTAAGTCAATGCTAATCTTTGAAAATTTTGCAAAAGTCTTAAATTTGGGATATAAATTTGAGCCAATACAAAAAGCGCTAGTTTACTGCTGTTTGTTTGTTGTGACCCAGTTGTCTGGATGCAGGCTACGCGTGGTTGGGGCTGGTTCTGTTCATGACGTTCGAGATGCTGGCGACGTTCTCGTGCAACATCGTGAACATGTACACGTCGGAGCTGTTCCCCACGTACACCAGGAACTCCATGCAGTCCCTGTGCGCGGCGGGGGGGCGGCTCGGCTCGCTCCTCGCTCCACAGACGCCGCTGCTGGTGAGTACTGCTGCACTCGTCGGACTGGGGCCGAGCACACGAACTCCTCAGCACAATATCCATCCCAGTCAGCATTTGATTCCTTTTGTATCCATGAATATATCATCGCTCAAAACAAACACACATTTTTGATAGTTGCTAGGACTAGCGGACACCGCTCGTTTTGTGCACTATATTTTACCTTCGTCTTGTGAGCTGAACTCCGGCCACAGTATTTCCAGGATTTAATGATTATAGTGAACCCGATCGGTTCGTATTTCAGATGTCCGTGTGGTCAGGTCTCCCGGCGCTGATGTTCGGAGTGAGCTCCATCGTGTGCGGCTGCCTGACGCTGCTGATGCCGGAGACGGCGCACTGCGAGCTGCCGGACACCGTGGCCGAGGCGGAGGCCATCGGCCGGCGGGAGGTGGCGGTGCTCCCGCTGCTGGGAGCCGGGAGCCGCGACCGGGAGACCGTTGTTCTGCCGCCTTAGATAACGCCGGTATCGTTGTCCTCACAGTCGGACGCGAAAGCTGGAAGGTTAGGCTTACTGAATTTGTGTCATCCTCCCCGTTAATTATCATACCGATGATGACCCTATTTTCCAATCTCCCCGGCACTTAGTCCGACGCTCCGTTTGATGGCACTAATTCCTTGACGCGAAGCCCCGGTGACCCACAGTGGTGATTGGGACTGACTGGACTGGAGTGTTCGGAGCTGACAGCTTGACCAAATAGTGTCGCGTAATTTTTGCTGCTAATTCACAGTAATTCCTCTCGCACCATTCCGGTGTCCTCCCGGCCTTAGAGCAAAATCCTAAGAAGAGTTGCGATGTGATGATTCTTCGGCAAGTATTCAAAATTCCGTTACTTAAATTGTGCACAAAGTGGGCCGGCGGCGGCGCAAAGATCACGGCGTCCTTACGATAGTGACATAGGGGTATGGGATACTGGGGCTCTCGTCGCGTCGGTCTAAAACTCTCCGGGTTGGAGTGTGTTGTCAGCTCTTCTCAAGAGACCGTGAGTCTCTGTCCGGTCAATCGTAATGGTAGGCTACTAATGTCCTGTAGGCTACTAAGTAGGCGATGAATACCTACCTATACCTAGTAGGTATAGGTAGGTATTCATCACCTACTTAAACTTTTATGAACTCCGTAAAATTTGTACAACATAAAAATGTAAAATGACATTCACAAAATGCCAAAGTAGTCTTGAGTTTATATTTGTCAAGTAGCGCCAAATCAGGCATTGTGAAATAGGCAGTAAGTATTTATTTTGTTCACGGTAGACTACATAGAGATATAAAAAAATCTTTCACACACCAAAGTTCTAGTCTGTTTTAGAATAAGTTGAGTATTTTAAAATATTTTGCTGATTTATCTAATTAAGTTAAATCAGAATAAATAAACGTATGTATTAAAGAGTTAATTTCATACACCCCGAAACACATGTAAAAACATACCACCTACTTCATGGAGGAAATAAAATCCTCCTCCTTTTTAAAAGTCAGTTAAAAATAAAGGTTCTTGGTGTTCCCTTTACAATCGTTCCTTTTACTCCAATTGAAGCTGTTGGTTGGTGGATGTGCTACTTACGGCAGATACGCATCAGATTTTACTGATCGTGTCTGTACAAGTGCAATTCACGACCGCACCCTGAATACATAATTTAAGTAATATCAACAATATGCTTGATATAAGATAAATGTATCCTGAATGTTTGTATAATGGAGACATGATGTGTTCCGAAGCTAACAAACAATAATAAGAATTGTGTCGCGGAGGTACCTCGTCCTCTCACGAGCACCTCGCTCGTTGTCTCCAACATACATTGACCGCCGCGACCCGCTGCCGCCGCCACCAGGGCCCCGACCTGCTGCGGGACAACCAGTAGCGCAACGATCCCACTGCCATGACTTGAGGAGCTACAGATCTACGTTCTGCTCTATCACGCCCGGGGAGCGCGGCGGCGGCGGTCACTTTTACAGAATTAACTCAATAAGGACATTTTCTAATACTCTCAATTTGGAATTGAAGACTTTGGCACGGGAATGGCAAATAGCAAAGAATTCCATTCCTTGGTGGTGTGCGAGGAAGGTATATCCACCATAAACCGGTGGCGCATCGCCGAGCGTCTGGTTGTCTGCGAAAATAAATGGGGATAGCGGAATTAGATTGTGTAGTTCCGCTGCACACTCTCCGAAGTATATCCGATAGGAAACTGATTGCGACGATGATCGAGGCTTTGAAGCCTTGCCTTGACGATCTCGTCTTCACAAATTATTCTCTTAGCTCTCCTCTCAATTGTTTCCATAGCCTCAAGCTGGTAGGTACTGCACAGATTCATCTCAGAGGTGAGAACAGTAATCCATACAAGAGCGGACCTGTGCTTGGTATAAGTTGAGCAGCTGTCCCGGCGTGACATACCGTCTCACCTTTGCCAGTATACCCAGTTTCTTAGCAGCTAGCTGGGCTTTCGATTCGATATAGGACCCGAAATTGAGAGTTGGAGTCAGTGTGATACCAAAAAGCTCAAGGTGGTCAGAGATCGGAACGCACACACCTCAATAGATTCTGGATACATTTCACTGTGAAATTTTAAAAATCGTCGCTTTCCCGAATTCATTCACGTTTGATACGGATACGGATAAGTATACGCACCGTGCACTTGGATTTGGGTTATTCCAAAATCCTCACAGACCCGCCCCCGTCCCATCAATAAGGATTATTTGATTGGAACTTAGACCTAGCTGTGCCATGAAATTTCTGACTTCAAAAAATACACAAGAAAGAGCTCGCAGTGGGAACGCTTCCTCAGCGTGTGTGCGAGGCGAGCCACGAATGGACGATACCACAATGTACTGTGATGCTCCGAACTCGTTTGTTCCCTCAACGCAGCCAGCTCACTCCGACGCCGGCTGTCGACGACGACGGCTGTCGACGACGACGGGGACAGCATCGTACTAGCTAACACGTGTAGTTCCACATGCACCCAACTCAACTTTTTTGTCAAGTTTTGGGATCTCAATCACACGGTTTGTCTTCAGAGCAAATGCTGCAGGTGCTGAACGGTGGCTAAGTAAGTCACTGATTAAATAAACTTATCCATTTAAAAGGTTACCTGGCGGTTTTATTGGTTTTTAATCAATTTGAAATGCAATCAACCTCACAAGTTTTAATATGTAGAGGTAGATACAAATTACTATTAAAAATAGTTATAGCTACATATTCAACTATTGAATTGTTCATTAGACTTACTTAACTTAACTTTCGTACAAGAAAATGTGATTTGAGTCTGATCAAAAATAAGTTAAAAAAAAACTCCTACATACTTAAAGCAGTGATCACGGGTAAAGTTTCGAAATATTTCCTACTGTAGAAATGTTTTTTGTTGAAAATATCTTGCTCTACACCACTTTATATTGAAGTTATCCAGCCGCGAACCTGTTTGCCTGTGAAGTTGTTTGTCGGAGAATTTAAACGTTTTTGCGAGAGAACCAATTTGTATGTTGTCAGGTTTGTGTGTGGATGTGGATGTGGAGTGCTGGCTGCGTGGTTGTGAGGAGTACCAGCCAGTCTCCGAGGGTGTGGGAGAGCGGCGTTAGTCAGTCAGGTCCTCTGTCAGCGTAGCACACGTGTGGAAACGTTCTATTATTGAATAAGCTAAATGAACCGTTCGTTTTACGTTGCACAGTTCACACGTACCGATAAAATTACACATTTTATATTTTGAAACTCAATTCAACTGTAAAACTATAATAATAGCGGATCATTCGTCCGAGGATCACAAAATAGTGGGTTCGACAGAGCTTACCTATTTAAGCTTTTTGGGGTCGAGACCTTGGGTCCGTAAGGATCCAAAATCTTGCGGCGCTTTTGTATGACACGTGACCTGGCTCTTATTTAGGCCAGCGAATTCATAGCAATTCAGCGTGGCAATGTAGCCAGTGTCTTTGGCACGCTGCTGTCTATAGGCCGTTTGTAACGGTCC
Source organism: Venusia cambrica (assembly GCA_951394065.1). Lineage (NCBI taxonomy): Eukaryota > Metazoa > Arthropoda > Insecta > Lepidoptera > Geometridae > Venusia > Venusia cambrica. Next base: position 340,023 of record OX596037.1, on the reverse strand, counting down.
TTAGGTAATCCGAATGCTTCCTTTGTACATAAATAGTTTAATTGTACCTACCTATAATATATAAATTATTTAAAGATGGCGTTTCCACGTAAATTTGTTTATTTTGACCTGGCTACATCAGAATGAGAGTTATGTATTTCGAGAGTATGTATGCGTATGGATGTTGGCATTTGTATTGACATTTGGAACGCTGGAACGTTTAACAGCTTGATAATGTGGAATTACAATCTATTGACAGTCCGTTCAAATTTGAAAACAAACTCAGAGCTGATGCTAAAAGGATGCTTTTACACAGAACATTATTTTTTGACACACCAATATATGCACTTTTGACTTGAAAAATGAAGATTCTTTGTAATTTGAAATTTAAATTGTTTTTTTACTTATGACTAAAATTACCTATGCCATACATTTGTTTATTATTCCTATTCAATTATCACTATCTTTTTTAAATTCACTAATCTTACTTGTAATAATTATGAGTCGTATTGATATTCTTGTGTTGTCTTGTCTGAACCATAACTGTAACTTTCAATAATATCAACGTAATTTGTAGTTTACGTAAGTACTTAATTTAAGTTATTTTTTCAATACGATTGTAAAAAATTGTTGATGAAATAAATGAAATGATAGCCGGTCGGCCTGTTATGAGATTGTGACGACGTAAGGTCGACTCGACACCTCACACCTCACTCCCAACTTCAACAACATTTCAAGTTACCCATTTAACTAACTGTCTATTACCGCTCAGTTAACTTGTGAAATCTAGTACTGTATGTATGTATGTATGTATGTATGTATGTATGTGGCAACGTTTGGGAAGGCATAACTCTCGAACGGCTTATCGATTTGATGAAGCAGTCCGTAGCGCGGTGGATCGCAACGATCGGTTATTGGTTGAGGTCAGACCGACGCACGCGCACAATGGTGCCTACCTGCTTACCTACTTACTTTACAGTGAAGGAAACTAAGTAGGTATGTATAGGTAGGTATCCAACACTGATAAAGTAAGCCACATCCCACTCTAGTGGAACGTCATCTCGTGGCGATCGCTGCGCCATCTTCAGTCAGAGTCCAATTGTGAATCTTAACCAGGGACCTCAAACACTCTTCAAGTTTAATCAAAATCGGTCCAGCCGTTTAGGATGAGTTCAGTGACAAACACCCGTACATAAGAACGACAATATGTAAATATTGTCTATTCCCGACAAGCAAGGGTAGAGTAGACAGAACCTCCCCTACCGAGGGTCTAGTCAACCTAGAGTGCTGGTCGCGCTCTCTGAGGCGGTTACTTCTTTAAATTAATCAGAAAAATATTATTGAAAAAAAAACATTTTTAATATCGTTTTTTTTTCACGCAGCGGTTTGAAGAATCTTGATTCAAATTTCAAGACCGATGAATAGGAACCCGTGATTAGGTATACATGCGTCATCCGACCTGATGTTTAGGGATGAATTTCGTTAAGGTATACCGACGAACAGACACCGAACTGTATGATTATCGAATAATCCACCGATAGCACGGCGGTGCGGCGGGCGGCGGCGGTAATCAGCGGTATCTGGCTGGCGTCGGCGTGACCTGCGTCCGCGCACGCATGGCGGGGGCGGCGCATGCTGCAGGTGGCCTGGCGTCTATCATTTGCAAGGACCAAGTCGAACGTTAATTCAATGTCCGGTAAAGTCCTCTACAGATTCATATACCAGTTTGATATCAAGTCAAACCGGAATTTATTTAGGCTCAAATCCGAGGCCGATTCTCTAAATAAATATGAATGACTCGCACATCGCTACATCGAATCGATTACCTCGGTAACAAGCAGTGAGCTGTACATCTTCCGTACGACGACGCATCTTTTGCGAACGGAAGAAGAGTAATTATCTTAATCGTTACTCCAAGGCCCCGATTCAACTCAATCAATCGTTTCTCGATGAAGGCCAAGCGTTTCCCCGTCGTACAATAAAATTAAAAAGAGATACCTTTGTGAAGCGATTGGTTTCGTTAGTAGGTAGAAAGGGCATAGGATCGAAACCGCAATGGAGCTGAGGGACTCCACGTTCCTCACTGCTGCGTGCTGGGAGCCTCGGCAGACAACATTACTAACGATTATTTTTAAGTAAGTTATAACATGTTGCTTTATTTTCTTATCGATTTTCAGGTAGAGAATGGACAAAAACCTCAATTTAACAGCCCTCACAGTTCAGTTGGTAGGTGGTACCTAGTAGATTTGCCCGAGCCGTAGACTGTGGGTTCGATTCCCACCCAGGACTAACATTTGTGCGAAGTACATAGTACATAGTTATTTGTTCTGGATGTCGTATTCTATGATAAGTATGTATTTACAAAAAACTATACAAATATGTATGTTTGAATGTCCTTAATTATGGTTTTTATTATCTTTTAAATAGGCGTATTAAGGAAAGAGTAAGTATAAGTACATAGAAGTACGATGGTAAGTGATCAGTTACGGTGAGGCCTACCTAACTAGAAAATATCGTAAAGCGTCCAATCGGAAGACATTACAACAAATCTGTTCTCTCAGTTAGCCTCGGCACCTCGGCTTAGTGCGTTCGGTTTTGGTTCCAATAAACGAACTACAATCAACTATTTTTGTAAGTACCGACGTACTGTTGAATGCGTGAATTAAAAAGGCTTGCTCGCTAGAAAGGTTGATAGATGCAGTGAAAGTGGCGTCAGGCCGTCATCCGTGCGACGGGGATCTGTGGTGAAACTTATCGTGCGTTATTTCAGAGTAAGCTTCTACAATGTATGTAATCACGCTTGGCAGGCGGATTGGTATTGTAGGTATGACGATGATGAGTGTGGAGTAGTGCTGCAGGACGATGCTGCCCATCCCATGAGTGTCCAGTGTCCAGGCCTCGGTGATATCAGACCGCCACGGCGCGGCGGCAGCGGGGGTGGCGTTGCGGTCTATGTAGTGTGATGTTTGAGGAACCTGTTACAAGTGATTTTGGGGATAGGGAGGTATGGATAGATGAGGTTGAAATCCTTTCTATTTATTTAGGATTTTGGCAACTAAAGATTGTAAAAAGTGAACGACCATTTTTGTTTCAATCACAGATTCTAAAGCACTTTGTTAGTGCCTAGGTGTCTAGTGTACAACTACATAGTAATGTACCTACACACATAGTTGGGAAACTTCGTACGATTTGAGGAATATCCTCTGTATAAGATATCCTCAGTTATTAGTCGGTAATGACCCGGTCGAAGCCCGTCGTAACGTCCAGGTGTAACGAGTTATCAATCTCCGCATCATTACGCCATGTTTTGTTCGTGTTGCACTTAGAGTAAGTGTAAGTGGCGCCCTCTACACAAAAAGTACATTAACTAGACGAGTGGAGTGAGTGGGGGGGGTCTGCGCCTGTCATGCCGGTCACGGCGCCGGCGCAGCTTCTCTGGTCAACTCAAAAATAACGTGTAGGGAATGGTAGGCAGTAGTACTACTACATAACCAGTGAGAGAGGAATTCTTTAAGCTTTGTTTGAGGCTAGAGATGGATGCACTGCTAGCTTGTTCCATCTCGTAGAGAACGAGGTTTCTTTTACAAATCAAAACCATGTCCAGAGTCTGCGACCTCCAGAGAGCCGACCCGCTCGGCCAGGCTGACGAGGCTATTCTCCTACTGAGAACTCCTCAGTTCGTGGTCCAGCTGACACACGATCCTACTCCAGCCTGAGCTACGGCCGTACCGACGAGTGGTCACTGCGCTGTAATGTAGCTCCTTCATGCAGCATTGTAACGTGAATGTTGAACGCTCAACGCGCCGCTTTATGGCGTAATGGCCAGCTGTAACTGTAACCATATATTTGTAGGAAGTTGTGTGATATTACAATATTACACCCTTAATGACTGGGTTCCAATCAGTTAGGTTCTAGGCACTTTTACATAGATAACACTTCATTGTCTCCAATTGAGAACAAACAATCAACTTCTTGAAACATTTTGATTGCATATTTTTCAATAACCTGAAATAAAATAAGTATTTGATTGACTGATAACAGCAATACCAATAGCCATGCTCATCTTATAGTTAGTATACCTACCTCTAATACCATCTTTACTCATAATCGAAACGATACAGAACACAACAGACATACAGAACAGTTGATTGTTCCACCTGCTCTACACTGGAACTTGTATCCACAGTATTTAACTTCAACATAGCATCATCTTCCCGGCTTCTCAGCAGCAGCACACGTTTTCCTCCCCCCCTCTCCTGTATCCGACGTCATCTCATCATTCAGTCCTTTGTTCCCCATATCATGGCACACAATCCATCCACACTCACAATAAAGCCTAGCCAATAAAGGTCCTAATATACAAAATCCACATTTACCCCAAAAAGATGTCACTCCCACCTTAGGTGGTGTCGGCATTGGCACAACAAGTCTTCTTCCATTCTCTTCGTATTGGAATATAATACTAATACAGGCTACATTCAGATGCATATCCTGGAATGATACAGTTGTAGACTACAGGTGGCTGAACTCATAACTCACCAGCGCCCGCCGGGGCCGCCCTTTCCGTCACTACCAGACAACCGCTCATTCATAGCTCGGAATAACGAAAAGAGAACGTGGCGCGAAAAAAACAAAGTGGCGTGTATGGCAACGTTCTATCTGCATTGGGTCCGCGTGGCAGATCGCAGCTAGTTTCAAGTCTAAATAAATAACTGTAAGGGTTCGTGTATATATTTTTATAGCCCTACTTTATATATTTTTGAACGTACTAAAGTTTCGGAACGGAACTTCGATAAGACTCCGTATCCGAGCCAGAAAGATCTACGTGATTGGATCGAACGCGACGCTGTCATATCGCGTCGACCAATCACGTCATTTGGTGAAACAGTGTTCGCGGGCTTTTCTGCCGTGATGTAGGACACAGGAAGACCGAGTGAGGTCAGCCATGTTGATGTTAAGTCTGTTAGAACCCGTATGTGTGATTGTTTTATTTTGTAATTTTGTATTTTGTAAACTGTGTTTTTAATGCTTCATATGGTCTTATTATTTACCACCGAGCATTACAGTGGCGCTCAACTTAGTGGCAACAAGAATCCATGCGTTTGGTGAGCGTGGTTCTCCCAGGCGCGATCGTGTAAGACACGAATAACGTTCCAGTTGGACTCTGTGTGAGACTACAAAATAGCAGCAACATTTATCAAGATGCCACCGAAAGTGGTTCGGTCACCAACGGTAACTCGGTCTGCAAGCGCGGCAGCCGGTGCGAGCGCCGCCGCCAGCGACGAGGAAAGTTCTACAATGACACCGATACAACCCGGTCAGTTTGTCTTGACGGAGGAGCAGCTCGCTGCCCTCGTGGAGAGCATCACACGATCGCAGGCGGAGGCGAACCGCCAGCTCGTGGAAAGCATCATCGCGAGGAGCGCAGCGACGCCGTCACCACCGCCGACCACCACCGTTGCGCAAGCGCGGCAAGGGAGTTTTGCCAAATGTTCGGCGCGCTTCCGCGGAGGAGCCGCAAACGACGACGACATACTGGAGGCGTTCATCGACTCAGTAGAAGTGTACAGGGAGTGCACGAATATCACCGACGAGCACGCGCTTCGCGGGCTACCAATGCTGCTCGAGGGAGATGCGGCCGTCTGGTGGCAAGGTGTGAAACCCACCACAACGACGTGGCAATGCGCCATTGATGGACTCCGTGCCATGTTCGGGGTGCCACGACCTGCACATAAAGTGTTTCGCGATATATTTTCTAAAGAGCAACGTGATGGAGAAAAAAGTGATGCGTTCATAAATCGAGTTCGTGCGTCTCTCGCGAAATTACCATATAGACTTGATGAGGAAATCCAAATGGATATAGTGTATGGCCTGTTATGTATAAGTATTAGGGAACGACTACCACGAAAGGAATGTGCAACTATGGACGATCTCCTATGCAAGGCACGCGATGTAGTAGTCCCTAAGAACCCACAAACTATTAACACAGGGAGTAGGTACACTAATTCTAACCAAAGAGTTTCTAGCGATCAACCAACAACAAGTGTTAGGAAAGATCATTCAGCCTCTCCAGTGTTACGGTGTTATGGGTGTGGCCAACCTGGTGTAATAAAGAGCAAGTGTACTACATGCAAAACCAATGTAAGTTCTGTCGGTACAAATTCTAAAAAGGTTCAATTTCAGGGTGTTGAGATATTCAGCTCAGAGTGCAGTGATGTGATGCGGGCCATCATAGAGGTTGGCGCCGCAGGCCGTCATGGTGTCGCCGTGCTGGATTCAGGTGCCACCCACAGCCTTGCCAGTTCAGGTCTCTACACAATTCTACGGGACTCCGGTGTGCAGTTCACCGAGTCACAGTACAACTTTGGACTGGCAGATGGATCAAAGCATGTGAGTAGAGTTTTATGTTGTGATACCCACATTCAGTTGGAAGGAAGGGATATACCCATATCGTTTGCTGTCTTGCCCAATGCAAACAACAAAACATTATTGGGCACCGACTTCATGAAGAGAGCCGGCATCATCATTAATATAGCTAAAGGTTCATGGAGCTTCTCGGACACCCCAAATATTTCACATCCATTTGTGGTTGAATATGATTTGATGTGCGATGCTCAACTTATACAGTCTGATGTGGAGGGAGTAGCCCTGAGGTGTGATGAAGGTTTGAACCTTACTGCGAACCAGAAGGTCCAGCTCAACCATTTGCTGGGTGGATATGCCGAAGTGTTTGCTGAGGATGGGCCTGCTACTGAATTTGCACTGCATGGCATCAAAGTAAAAGAAGACCAGCAGCCTATAGCTTGCCCACCCTACAGGTTATCCCAAGGTAAGAAAGAACTCTTAAACAAAGAACTTCTGAAATTAATAGAAAACGATGTGATTGAGGAGTGTGAATCTCCCTGGGCTGCAAACATTGTTCTGGTGAATAAAAAAGATGGAGGGGTCCGGTTGTGTGTGGATTATCGCAAACTTAATGCTGTAACAGAACCGGACTGTTATCCACTACCCCGTATGGAGGATATTTTACATGCAGCCAAGACAAGTAACTATATGACCACACTCGATCTCAGATCAGGATATTTCCAATGCCTTGTCAAACCTGAAGATAGGGACAAGACATCTTTTACCAGCCCGTTGGGTACATTTCGATTTAAGCGGATGCCAATGGGGCTTAGGAACTCTGGGGCCACATTTCAACGACTGATAGATAGGTTCAAGTCTAACCTGAAATGTAAGGAAAGAGATGCTGATACTATGAGAGAGATTCATTTACTCGCATACTTAGACGACCTTATAATACTTTCAGATGACTTCAGCCAACACCTTGAAGATCTTAAGGCTGTGTTTGAAAGACTGAAGATGTTTAATCTGCGGGTACACCGGCAGAAGAGCGTGTTTGCCCGAGACAGCGTGCGATTCCTGGGGCACATCATCGTACCGGGTGGCCTTCAGGTCGACCCCCAGAAGGTCGACGCTATCGCGAGTCTGCCGCCGCCAAAGAATCTGAAACACCTGATGAGTTTCATTCAAACAACAAGTTGGTTTCGAAGATTCATTCCAAATTATGCAGAAGAGGCTCGACCGCTGACTAGTTTGCTGAAAAAAGATGTCGCCTGGCGCTGGGAGGAGTCTCAGCAGCGTGCCTTCGAGAAGCTGAAAGTACAGCTGATATCCGCGCCGATACTGCGTCAAGCGGATGAAACTAAACCGTACGTATTGCGCACTGATAGTAGTGGCTATTGCCTCGGGGCAGTGCTACTGCAGGGGGAGAACCTAGACGAGCGGCCAATCGAATATGCGAGCAGAATGCTCACTCCCGCCGAAAAGAACTATAATACCACCGAGCGCGAAGCACTAGCCGTCGTGTGGGCAGTGACGAAGTTCAGGGGTTACATAGAGGGCGCTGAGGTTCTAGTCAAGTCTGATCATCAACCCCTTAAGTGGCTGATGAACCTTAAAAGTCCAAGCGGACGCCTAGCGCGATGGGCCCTGACATTGCAAGAATATAACTTAAGAATCGACTACACGCCCGGGAAGGCAAACGTTGTCGCCGATATGCTATCTCGCCCGCCGTGCGCAGAGGAGCCTAACTGTGATCTTTGTTACACAACGGTCGACGTACCAACCCGCAGACCCGGCGACATACGTGAGAACCAAATGGCCGATCCGGAAGTCAAGAAGATTGTCGACGATCTTGAGTCTATCGAACCATTCAAAGCCCGAGTGTGGGCTGATCGAGGATATGCGATCTCTGACGGCATCCTGTATAGATATTCACCCGACAGCGAAGACGCAGAGTCGCCGTGCCTAGTGGTGCCGTCTCACGAGCGCGCGCACGTGCTGCGCGAGCTTCACGACGCGCCCACCGCCGGACACTTCGGTGTCGAGCGCACGCTGCGCCGCGTCGCCGATACCCACTACTGGCCCGGTATGAGAACTTTTATATCTGATTACGTAAAGAAATGCGTGCCGTGTCAGAGATACAAAGTAGATACGCGCAAACCGGCAGGACTACTACAGACACCGGCCACAACAAGAAGGTTCGAGGTCGTGTCGGTGGATCTGTTTGGACCCCTCCCGGAAACTGCGAACCACAATAAATGGATACTGATAGTAGAGGATGTGTGCTCGCGGTGGGTGGAACTCTTCCCACTCAAGAACGCAACGAGCGTGGAGTGCGCCAAGTTGCTTATAGACGAGATCTTCTTCAGATACGGTGTGCCGCGTCGCATGACATCGGATAACGGGGTTCAGTTCGTGAGTGAAGTCATGCAGCAGGCTTGCCATGCGATGGGAGTAACGCAAGATCTTACCCCACTGTACCACCCCGAGAGTAACCCGATAGAACGTAAGAATCGCGACTTGAAGCCGCAACTAGCGATCCTTGTCGGACAGGATCACACATCTTGGGACTCTCATCTATCTGCGATCAGATTCGCGATGAATTCGGCTGTAACCGCGAGTACAGGATTTACCCCTGCATACCTCACGTTTGGACGTGAGTTAAGAACGCCTATCGATGCTGTAACTGACATGCGAGCCATCCTCGAATCAGACAATTTTGTACCGAGTGTAACACCTTACCTCAAGCAAATCGCAAATGCTCTATTACAGGCAAGAGACGTCCACGAGAAGGCACAGAAGCAGCAGAAGAAGTATGCGGACGAGGGTCGTCGCGGCGTTCCTCCATATGAAGTTGGAGATTTGGTATTATTAAAGACCGAAGGGCAGAACAGTACAGCGCGAGGGCAGACTCCGAAGTTCATCCCGCGTCGCGATGGTCCGTATCGCGTACACGAGGTCTGCAGTCCGGTGAGCTACAACTTGGTAGACCCAAGCACCGAGGAACCCATTGGCAAGTACCATTGTTCCAAGCTTACACCATTCGTTGGCCACATTCAAACACCCATACGCCCCAAACGTAGGAGAGGTAGACCGCGTAAGAATAAAAACCATGTCGATGTTGGTGCTAGTCTGGCCCCTGTCGTTGACTAGACTAGCAGGGGGAGGATGTAAGGGTTCGTGTATATATTTTTATAGCCCTACTTTATATATTTTTGAACGTACTAAAGTTTCGGAACGGAACTTCGATAAGACTCCGTATCCGAGCCAGAAAGATCTACGTGATTGGATCGAACGCGACGCTGTCATATCGCGTCGACCAATCACGTCATTTGGTGAAACAGTGTTCGCGGGCTTTTCTGCCGTGATGTAGGACACAGGAAGACCGAGTGAGGTCAGCCATGTTGATGTTAAGTCTGTTAGAACCCGTATGTGTGATTGTTTTATTTTGTAATTAGTCTCCCGTGTCACTGTGTACATAAACTGTGTTTTTAATGCTTCATATGGTCTTATTATTTACCACCGAGCATTACATAACGTTATAAATGTTATATTTTGAATTAGGTACCTCTCCTACGTAGGTAGAGCGAGTTGAATGTAAAACGGTATTCAGCATCGTCGGAGCAAAGAGAACAGGAACCAGATTATTGATGAATGCAATACGTGGCTTACCAATGTTCTATCGTGAGTAGCACTAGTGGCTGCACCTAGGCCTGTACTGTACCTAGGTCAGGTACTCGCATCATATGTAGCTACTCGTTCGTGGAAGCAGAGCGCCGCCGCCGCCGCCGGTAGCATCGCGTACCTAACCTGCGCCCATCAGGCTGCATAGCATCGAGAATGTTTCATTAATCGTACCTAGGTAATGTAGCAATATTACCGTTAGGCTATAGGCTATGTTGTGTAAACCTATGCGATCAACTTCTTACCTAGGGGTAGTAAGTAGGTAAGTATACTCGTAGCTGAAACATATCAAAGAAGGTCAGACCTAGGTATAGGTACTACCCTCAAAAGTCAATGTGTTTTGAACTAAATTTTAAAAAGGAGGCGGTTCCCAATTCGAACCGTATTTTTTTTACACATTTGTGAAATGTTGTTTTTGATGATAATATAAATGCAATAGTCTCAAGATGGTTTTTATTTGGTGGAAATTCTATGAAGATCTTCGGACCATAGGACTACAGCTTCTCAACTGATAAGCAAATACTAGATTTTCTACCAGTTGAGGTTCAATTTGCATCAAGGGTGTTGCACTAGACTTACTCACGTCTTACCTAAGTGATCGCATAAAGCGAGTCGACGTGAACGTGATCTTTGGTTACCATGGGTGTGCCGCAGGGTTTAATATTGGGGCCTTTCTTGTTTTTAGTATAATATTAATGATCTGCCCCAAATAATTAAAGATGACCATGAGATTGTACTGTTTGCAGATGATGATACGTCACATCTATTTAGATTGAAGCGAAAAATTATGGTGGGTTGCCTTCGTTTGAGGACGGCAGGTACTGTACTGTAGAGCTCATCGCAAGTGATCATTTTAATTCGATATCTTCGTGAACCACTATTTATTGCTTGGGAATAATGTACCTATCTAGGCCACAATTGCACATGTAGGTACCGATATTTCATTTACATACAGTGAAATGTCTTCGAATTTTTGTAACTAAAATTAGTGGATAGGTAAGTAGATACATGTCAGTAAGCATGTGGATGGATCTTGATTAAAATTGAGGTCGTGCTTAGTTAATCTTACATTGATACACACGGATTATTTACAAAAGACATACGGTCAACGTATAAAGACCACAGAGCTGTTGTTTTCTTAATACCATAACTATAAGTAGGTATACCTAGGCGGGTAGGTCCCGGATATCGCCTCACTTTCTTACAGTCGGGCCCTGGCTGGTCGGCAAGTGGCTTCAGGCGCCCGAGGCTTACCATATCTCAGGATTTTAGGCTCTTCTCAGGATTGCGGCCGGATTGTGGAAATCGTAGGAAATCTCAAGATTTTTCAATAAAGATTTTTTAGATCTTTTTAATTACAAAATCCAAAAAATATCTTAGATCAGTATCAAAGAAGAAGTATCTGAACCGTGTTGCATCCAGTTGTGTGGAATACGCGCTGGGCGTCCAACTTGTGAGGTTTAATAAATTTGTCCAAAACATTTTGTCCTGGTCGCCGATTTACCTACTCCGCCAAAATGAACATTAGCGTTGCCTGCTGTAAGTGCTGTAGATGATACACATTTCCCCAATAAGTCGTGCTGCTGCAAGCTCGCATCTGCAGATATCTGCAGAGCACGCATTGCCACCGCCACGAGTCCTGTCGCGGGCTACAAATCTGTTATTTACGTTTGCGAGAGAATTCGATAAATTAGATAAAATCTCAGGATTTATCAATTTAAATCTGACTTTTCTCCGGACTTTGAAATGTTCCATCTGGTAACCCGCGGTGAACGCTATGCACGGACACAGAAGGTAACGCACCTACTTACACGAAAACCTAGCTCGCTGAGAGTAATTTTAAACTGCCTAGTAGGGTATTCTAGGTATAGTTTTTGCGACACCTGCCTTGCTCTGCCTTTCGAGAAAGGTATATAAACCACAGTAAAACATTACCAACTAACTACTCCAGGTCAATGGCACAAAACGAAACATTTAATATAGAAGGGGATGGTTAGAGTCCTTCTTTGGTGAGCTCCAGATGCCCTTTGCTAAACTATACTTAGGTATAGGTAAATTGCATGGAATAGTTACCGTTTACACGAATACGATCCGGGCGCTGAGCCGGCTCCCGGTCAACGCTCCAACAAGCGATCTCTCGCCAGAGCGGGTGCGGGCTCCGAGCATCCGTGTTCACATCACTAGCACCACCACATCACAATCAGTAGGTATCATATCACACGTGGAATCGCGATTTCGGCGGTTTACATTCACAGACGATTCGAACACGCAACGACGAACGGCCGCGGCGAGCTGCGCGCGCACACTGAACGAGAGAGCGAGACCGACGAGTGAGTGAAGCCCCGCCCCCGCCCGTTCTCCCGCCGCGCCGCCAGCGGCGCTCGCGTCGCGTGCAGTGTGCGGTGCAAACAAACAACCTGCTACGAGCTTTTTGCGGCAGAAGCTCCGGTCGAGATAAAGGCGCGGTTCGCTCCCACGATCGACGATCGACGGTCGCGGCTGAAGTGCGTTACCTACGTATTGAATAACTCGCCAAATGCAAGTAAAACTCACGGGGCGAGGGTTCCACACCATGTGTAAGAAGATAGGTAGAGCCTGCTTTGCTATCTGGCGTCTCTCGTCAACCTTGGAGAGAGGAATGGTGAGATTTTTTTATTTTTTATCAGTCCACTCTTACCTCCAGTATGGGGTAGAGCTATGGGGGTGCGCTGCCGACTTGGAGCGTGCCTTCGGACTCCAAAAGAGGGTAGTGCGAGCTATCGTTCGAGTGCCACTAGACACCCCTGCTAGATCCTATTTTATATCACTGGGAATAATCACAGTACCCTCACTTGTGATTTACTAGGGCGCAATCTATGCCAAAAATCACCTAGAAGAGTACTCAAAGTTTGGAGATGGGCAAAGGTACAATCTGAGGTACCATGACAGGCTAAGGACCATACGCCATCGGCTAGTCAAGTCCGAGAAGCTGGTTCACATGATGGTACCAGTGGTGTATAACCGTCTGCCACCGAATATCACAGACGCACCATCAACGCAATTTATTTAAGTTTAAATTAAAAAAATGGCTCACCGATCATGCGTTTTATACAATGAATGAATTTATTGACATGAAACTAGATAAATCAGGTATTTTTTTTTTGTGATTTTTGACATTGAATGACATTTAATTGAATATTATTTATTTCTAATTATGATTAATAGTTGTTGGTAGATATACATTTTTTGTTGTAAATACACCAATTCCGAAAATATGACTTATATTGTAAGTATACGTAATAGTCTGTTATTTTATTGCATAATTGTAATAATTTATCATTGTTTGTTATTATTTTTATTGTTTGTTACTTCTATTAGACTGATTTTTTTGACGTGTAACTGATGTAATTAATAAAGTAACTTGAACTTGAACTTGAACTTGAACTTGAACTTCCAAAGCCTAAACAACAAAACAAGTTGTCATTTTAAAAACGATTACCAGAAGACCGTAAAATTTCAAACTTCTAAGTTTTACTAGTTATTTTATTACCATTCATTTGATACCCATTTGTACTCTTAGGTATTGTTTTTTGTGCCTACTCGTTACTGCACCGATCCTTTAGGTACCCTTTACGATGTCCCCGAACCCCGACAAGTGACATTCCGTGCACGCGATTCGATATATTATAAATACTTCTCATGAGGAGCCTTCACGACACCGCCTCCATCCCAGTAACTATGGTCGGGTAACCTGACCGGACAGCTAGTAGTTACTACTTACCCGTGGAGAGGAGGTACCTGTCTACACTGTGGGAGGTAACGCGCCGTGACAGCGGGTCGGGTTACAGGACTCGGCAGTGTTACGTTTCAGACAGGTGGTGGAAGTAAACTGGAATATTTCAATAGATCAATTAGCCAAGCGCTATATTCCACGGTTACCTGGTGATCCGATTCCTGTATATTTTCCCCCCAAAGAATTCTCGCGGGCAAACTGTGGGTTTAGCTGATGTGGGATTTCAGTTTTTTGAGAATTTTCAGATGGTAACTATGGAATAGCTCTACCTGAGATCTCCGTGTGATCCTATCGAACCCGGCGCTCTACCTGCCACCACCAGTCCAGTGTATAGGATGCAGCAAGCGCCGACCGCCCCACAGCGCGACGCAGGCGAGAGTGTGGAGCGCCGCGCTGGATCAATTAACTGGCTCAGATTCCCAGGTCTCGGGATAAAACGAGCTTTTCGACCTCGCAATTATCTCGCAGCGAGCTATTATCTCGCAGCGAGCTATCGTAATGCGGGCTATTACTTGTTATATCCACTGCGTGCTCTACCGACAATGACGTATTTCTCATTGCATGTAAAGCATGATACATGCATGTCTCGTAGAATCATGAAAAAAAAGTGTGTGTACTTGTGTACGCTCGTAAGAAGTTACTTCTTTAGCGTAAAAAAACAAAAATAGGTAGCTAAATAACTTGCTTCAGCTCGCGGCTTCGCACGCGTTGTCCCAAATAAAAACTGGTGTGGGTATCACCAGTACCATTTTTAATAAGCAGCGCTAGTAAGCGCTTTATTTAAATAAAATTTTCATCTTCCCTGAAGCCGGAAACGCTCTAACCAATTGAGCAACCCGTCAAAAAGTCTCGTCGCGGTCAGAGTCAAAGTCAAAGTCAAATATTTTTATTCATGAAGCTTTTAAGGATCATCATGAAACGTCAAATCTACCGCCTCCATTCAACATTTAGGTATACAGAGTTAATAATAATTTAATAAAATTTCAAGTGTTACCTACATCATAAACCTAAATACTTAATATTATCTTAAAACATTGATTATTACATAACTAGCTAATGGGCAGTTTTTTAACATTGAGAAACATCACCATTTAACTGTCAACTGGTATAGCAACATCGGGCCACGCGTTCTTATCATCGATATACTCACTTATTTTGTAGTAGGCACTTTTAATTAATTTATTCTTTATATACAATTTGAATTTACGAACAGAGAGTTTGGTGGCTTATTATAGAATCGTACACAGTTGCCTAAGAATGAACGATTAACTTTTCCTGAGCGATACCTAGGCTTATTTTTATTTCTAGTATTAGCACTGTGTACATCACTTCTTTTACTAAACTCATCGATGTTCCTGTCAGCGTGCCTTAGATTTTCATAAATGTATTGGGAGCTGACTGTAATCTTTTTAAACGTTCCCTGAGAGAGTCACGAGTTTTCAATTTATAAATTGCCCTTACAGCTCTCTTTTGCAGGATACAAATGCTTTCGATATCTGCTGCATTTCCTCATAAAAATATGCCATAGGACATAACGCAGTGAAAGTAACTAAAATAAACGAACCTCGCCGTGGTTTCATCAGTAAGATGCCTTATAGTACGTACTGCGTAAGCTGCCAAGCTTAGCCTGCTAGCTAACGAATGAATATGAATATACCATTGCAACTTTGCATCGATATTTAAAGCCAAAAAAGTAGTTGCTTCCATAAAGTTAAGTATTTCCCCATTTAAGATAATGTTAGCATAGCTGACTTGAACATTAGGCAAGGTGAATCTAATGCATTTGTTTTTTTCTCATTTATTAACCGTAAACCAATCAAGAACTCTAGCTAGAGAAGCATTT
The DNA here is from genome assembly GCA_951394065.1 of Venusia cambrica. Lineage (NCBI taxonomy): Eukaryota > Metazoa > Arthropoda > Insecta > Lepidoptera > Geometridae > Venusia > Venusia cambrica. The sequence continues at coordinate 324,400 of OX596037.1, read as the reverse complement.
ACACAATCATATTATCTTTAGTTCTAAACTAAACTATTCAACTGTAAATATGAATGATGTATCGTCTGCAAACAATACAATATGACATAAGGCGCGGGTTGTGTACTTTGTGTCAACATAGGTAGCATTTTGTTTGTAAATGTTGTGAGCAAGTGCAATCACTTGATATACAAAAATAAACCTCATTTGGAATTCTACTATTTAAACGCTGCAGTTATGACATTTACAAGACTTCTCTTATTTACCCCTTTGCAACCCTTTTTGTCAATACAGGGGTAATTTCGGTAACTAAATCAGCAAATAGTTAATTATGAAACCTCCTATAACGTTATATCCTACAAGAGATGCCAAGCATTTTACCCCCTTAACGCACCCCCAAAAACCAGAAATGTGCAGGCCAGTCGCTACTCTTTTAAATGACACCCCACACGTCATGGATTTTGAATGTTTCACTTAACACCCCTATTTCTCAAAAACTATCCAGGTAAAAAAATATAATTTTACCGATTTATGAGTATAAGTGCAAATTAAAAGTTTCGAGTCGATCGGTCGAATGGTAGATCGAATATTTGAAATACAATATTTTGCCCATATAATAAACTAATTTTGAAATCTGCTGCCCTGTCATATGACATTTCACAAGAGTTAAGTTGTAAAATCCGGCACTGTGTGTGTGTGACGTGTGTATGTATGTATATATGTATGTATGTGGCGATAAATGTAGGAACGGTGTGTGTATGTGGCGATGTTTGTGAAGGCATAACTCTCGAACGCGTAATCCGAATTTTATGAAATTTAAATTGTAAAGAGATGAGAACGTAAATAAAAAACAATCAAATGAACTAAGAGAGATTGAGTAAAAGAGTGCTTTATTAAAGTACGAGTAAGTAAGGTTAAAAAATATCAAATTCGGGGCGAACTAATAGCATTTACCGAATGGCTGAACGAGCGATGATTATTTATTATCTCATCTCATAGTGAAACAAGAATTTGTAAAACTAGATATATGTATACTACGAGTAGGTTCTATGCATTAAAGATTCGAGCTCAGATGAAGTGGCTGCGCAGGCTGGGTAGACTACACGATTCATTTAAATTATCTAGAGTCAGCCCATCGGTTACACAGAGCACGCATTACGGAGTACCTACCTACCTACCTGACTAGGGAACCAACGCGTGGACCGATGATCAGCCTCGATTAAGGGCTGGCACCTTGTATTGGCAACCTCACCTTACAATCATCAAAATATGGCGTCTGAGTTCTAGGGTGAAGGTTGCACCAAGCGAGCTCCACCTTACTTCACTTGATCCACTTGACAGCTTTAGGAGAGCTGGTGGTCTAACGCTTCATTATCTTGCTCGTCCCGTGCTGTGTTGACCGTAAAACTAATAAATATACATTACAGAGTGAGTTTTTTACAATCAACGCACAGCCCAAACCACTGGACGGATCGGGCTGAAATTTGGCATGCAGGTAGATGTTATGACGTAGGCATCCGCTAAGAAAGGATTTTGATTAATTCTACCCCCAAAGGGATAAAATAGGGGATGAAAGTTTGTATGAAACTTTGTAAATTTTAAACCGATCGGGTTGAGACTTTGCATGCATAAAGCTACTATGACGTAGTCATACTAAGAAGTATTTTGAGATTTTGCATTTGTTTTGTTTCGGTTCAGTAGTTTTGGTTATAGACTCAGCTTTGTATTTGGCATTTGTTTTGTTTTCGTTTGGTTTAAGTATAGGTTTTGTCGGTTAGACTTTTTTAAAATGGCTAAAGAAAATCTGAACGTTAATGGAGAAGTTGAAGAATTTACTGTCGTTTTTAAGTTTTGTAGGCCCTAATTTTTTACACACGCTAAACAAAAGTAAAGCCGCAAAAACTATACCTAATTAATAATAATACTTCTAAACGCGAGCGAAGGCGCGAGCAAAAGCTAGTAACTTATAAACCAGTTGTTAATAATACGGTAAGTTTTCTAGATCTAGAATGTAAGTGAATTGCTATAGCTATCTATAGTAGGTACCAACCTATCCTGAACACACAACCACTCCAACGGAGATTACATAATATGAGCCTTCATTTTTTATTGAATGACGGGTTGTGCATGGTCTTCATCTCACCTGATTTTCAAGCGCACTTCACCCGGAATCCTCAACAGACTGAGGAGCTGGCTATCTTACCTCTAAATGCCGGAACACAACAATTCAAGGATTGTTACTATGGCGACAGAATTAGGTTACACGGTGGTAGCTAGCCAGGATAACTTAAACAAAACTCCACCACCACCACCAGCCATAGCCAGGCCAAGCCTAGTCATCATGGTGTACCCCGACCTGCCCAGCACGATGTGAGTGAGCGCTCCAACCCCGAGCACCCTTCCTTCAGGGGGGACAGAACCCCACATCACGCGTTGCTTCCATTCCAACGGATCGAGTCACGTGCACCATCCTTAGCTCTCCGATCCAACTAAATAACATATTAAGCTTTGACAGTGTATTGATCACCCGCGGTCCCTTATCAACGAACGATTTATTTCAAGGCGACGGCGCCTTGCAATGCATTGCATTGCAGGCTTGCATCAGGCTGCGGGAGACTCCTTAACAGATTTGAACATAGGTAGGTACCTACTTTATCTAAATGCCGGAAGACGGAACGCAACAATCTGAATAGTTGTAATGGCAACATACATAGGTAAGATGGTGGTAGTTAGCCAGACGGACTGGGACAAGCGGAACCCGGGAGTCGGTCGGACCTCATCGTTGGATACCGGTGACCGAACCACAACACCACAGAGGCGGTAGAAACACCCATTCATCTTACCACGAGCGTCTGAACTGATATTATATCAATATAATATACACGGAAGTTTTTTTTTTATTTTTTTTTATTCTACGACGGGTAAGCACTTGGCCTTCATCTCACCTGGTTACAAGTTGAGATAAGGCCGAAGGTGGAGGCGCACTTCACCCGGAATCCTCAACAAACTGAAGAACTGGCTATCTTACCTCTAAATGCCGATACACAACAATTTTAGAATTGTTATTATGACGACAGAATTAGGTAAGATGGTGGTAGCTAGCCAGGCGGACTTAAACAAAGTCCTACCACCAACCAAACCAAGCACAATATATTGTACTCCCCATGGGGATCGAACCCGCGAAATCGGTGGGTTGAACCACAAGACCAAAGAGGCGGTTTAAAAAGTGAATTGAATGCCAGATACTTGTATGCAATCTGTGGGCATGTTGAACGACAGTAAGGATGTGCCTCTGACTACCGCTCAGCGGATTCTCTAACGATCCCCGCTCTGAGAAGTCATCAGAGATATTTACACACTGTTGTGGGCGCAGCTTAATAATCCTCCCAAAAAATCCAAATCAGCTCGCAGATGTAAAAGGCAACTTAAGATACATTTACCAGAGGAAGGGCAGCAGCATGCTTTTGTACCTTACACTTTTTTTTTGGGATCACCGACCCGCCCGCCAAGCGCGGTGACTATGGCAAAACACAAAGAGTTTTTTGGGGGCAGGCTCTGTGGGCTGTAGATGACAGATGACCCCGGATTCAGCCTGCGGCTTCTGTGCATACACTACGTACTAAGTAGTGGTTACCGATAAGTAACATTTTCTCTGATGACATTCAGTCAGACTACGAAATAACAAGTAGTTCGCCCCGAACTGAGATCTCGGGACGTCTGCTTTGTGACGAACATTATATCTCAAACAGAACGTAATTAACAAACGATAAAAGTATGTTTTCATTACACCTTTCTCACTTTACTTGAGCACATTTTTCTCGAACTCTCTTTATTCACGTGAGTGTTCGAGGCTCTCTCTTGTTGCTAACGTAATGTAATATCCTTTCTAACATGAAACGAAAGTTGATTTGATGAAAAGTGCTCTCAAAACTGTTGCCTTAGTAGTCGTGGTTTAAAAATCTACCCCTCCAGTCCACGGATGTCGTAAAGTCAACCAAAAAGGCAGCAGCTTTTATCTTTGTGTAAACAAAACATGTGTAAACGTAACTGTGAGCACCAATCTGTCTGCTCAGCGTGGTGATAATGGCCGTACCTTACAGTTATAGAGGAAGTTCTTTCCACATTGTATTGGACAATAATGTACTGTTGATATGGAATATGCGCCAATGAATGAAAACGCGCATGAAACCATAAAAGTAATTTTTGGATTTTATCGACTCCCTTCCCTATTGAGTGAATAACAATTGATTAATAGACCAGTTTTTATGAAATTTCGAATACTCTCTTTTATCTTACAAGACCTGATGATCATCCATACATGTACCTGCTGACTTTTAGCACTTAGATCTGCTACTGTAATATTTTATGTATTCTAGCAAATACATGATTGATTATCATTATGATTATCCTTTGCCTCTTCATCTTAAAAACCACCCCTAATAAGGGCAAAAATAAACTTATTTTGAAATCTGCAGGCTCAACCCCTATTTCATATGACATTTCATGTTTTACACATTTTCAAGACTTCATTCTTATTTACCCCTTTTGCAACCCTTAATGTAAATACAGGGGTGGTTTCAGCAAATCAAAAGAAAGTTAATTGCGAAATCAACCCTCTTTTACAGTTTATCCTACAAGATATACCAAGCGATTTAACCCCTTAACGCGCCCCTTTGTTACGAAAACCACCACTTATAAAAAGTAAAATATATATCTTATCAATGTGCAGTCGATACTCTTTCAAATGACACCCCACAAGCCAAAAATATTTTCGTCTCACTTAACACCCCTATTTCTCAAAAACTACCCTAGTGTCAAAAAAGTCCTCATACCGATTGATGAGTATTAGTATAATCTCTGCATGCTCAAAATTTAGAATGGTACGGATTAGCCATTCAAAAGTTATGGGCGAAAAATTGTATTTCTTTTCACCCAATATCTCAAAAACTACCCCACTTATCAAAAATTCCCAGCGACAATCAAATTCTATTTATCTGTAGTATATCTGTTCGAGAGTCATGCCGTCACAAACATTTACATACATACATACATACAAACAGTGCCGGATTTCCCAACATAACTCAGAGATCAATGATGAAATAATAGTATTTCACGCGAAATGGTAATTTCCTGAATGCATAACATGAATTGTTACTCGCGTTATTTAAAAAAAAAAAAAACTATTTACTTACGTATTAGAGACTATTTAAATGTAATGAAGGATACCTACGTACGTTTAGGTACGTTACCTGAACAACCGACATGTTCCCTTCACAATCCGCTGGTGGTCCCATAAATAATGTCATAGGTCCTCACATGCGACGTCGTCGTCGGCAGCACAATGCGGCGGTGACTGCCTGTCGGAGACGAGTGGATGATTGACATCACGGACACTACTAAATTAACTATATATGTAACTATTGAATATAACTGTACAGCTAGCCTTAGACCAGGAAATACATTTATACCGAACCTGCACACCGAATACTCGTAAAGTATAAGCGTATGGTAGAAGTAATCTGGGATGTTTCCCAAACGATATTCCTACGGACGGTATTTCGACACATTTTTATGCGTTAACACCTAAATCACTGATACTTCGGTATAAGGTGGCAACTTGCAGGTCGCTTTTCAGGCGAATTTCAGACTTTTGGAACTAAAACAGAATTTATAATGCTTTTTTTTTTTCATTTATTTAGCTTTAAACCACTCTCCTGTAATGTTTGGACAGTGGCGGTTATTCCTTTTTGTCTGTTTGCCAGGGATATGAAGTTATCATTAAAGAAAACAATGTTGTGATGTAGACAGAAGGTGTACACGGTAATTGTTGATTAAGTACTCATGAGAAAAAAGAACTTAAAAAATACAGCAAGTCAAATTATTATACCAATCTACCAAATTGAATTTTATAGATTATAGGTAAGTACATGACTTAAAATGTTAGGTTAGACGTGGTCTCACGCATGTCTCACGAAGCTTGGCGAAAAGCCTTCCCACTGGCAGACGACCGCGCCAAGTTCGAAGCGGATTCCTGTGGAAGTGACAGGAACCAAGGCAGCTCCTGCAGTGCAGTGTTTTGTGGAGATGATGGAGTGACTCCCAGGACTCGTCAGTCAATCGGCAAACGTTCACGGCCGTTACGTTTCTACCAAATATAACGACCGAGACGTAACTTGTCATTCCACAGCGGCGGCGGCGCACCGGATGTTCGCAAGTGTTTTAATTTATTATTTGACGATACATTAACATATTTATGAAATAAAATGTACAATTAAAGTAATTATGTACAAGGGAATCAGTCAGATTACCTAAGGACCGTTACAAACGGCCTATAGGTAACTTAACTGTTCCAGACCAGTACCAGACGGAAGCGTTCCGTCTTGTACTGGTCTGGACTAGTTATTATTATACTAACCAGAGTTTTTTTTAGTATTTTGTGATTAATTGCTACGATCATCAATCCGTCTGCTAAGCGTGGTGATAATATGACAAAATACTCCAGCTGTGTTTTTGAGGAGGCTCTATCCAACAGTGGGCATTGTTGGGCTGTTGATGACGTGACTTGTAAAACATATATTATTATTTCAATTTAGATTCGTTCATATCGATAGTATCTAAGTAACACACCCACACTATGAGGTATGCAGGTACTCACTTTGGTAGGTAGATAGATATATTCCAGTGAGTGGGTTACAGGGAAGTGAACCACTGTCAGGTATATGATAATGACAATTTATTGAAACATATTCGACGCCCACAAATGAACAGAAGAGCCAATGTAGATCTCGACGTTTTCCCGGCATGCTGAAAACTATTCAGTGATTTAGGACGGGGAACAAAGTCAACAAAGTTAAAACACAAAAATATGCGGTGTATTGTAATTTAAATTAAGAAAAACCAGATTACACTAAATGCTAAATACTAAATGAAGTACTATTATGTAAATAGTTACAATTAAGTTCGAAGAACAGTCGAGAAGGAGAAAGATCTAATCTCTCTGTTAGATTATATTGACCCAAGCATTCGTGATTTTTACAAAAATCTCATCTCATCTACTGATCTAATTCCTAGCGAATATCTAGATATTTATGCGTTGCAGTAATTTGAGAAGAATTCTCAAAATAACGATTTTTAAATACTTACATAGTCATTCCTTTTAATTAAGACTTTTAATGATATATTTATCTGTTATGTCCCAGGCCATAATGTTACGTGCACTCATGTTTATTGTTTTTTTTATATAAAGACTCATTAGTTTGTTTATAGTTGTTGATATTTGATAGATAGTTTTTCTGATCTCAGTGCCTTATTAGGTAGAGTGTTTGTAAAATAGTACGATTTTCAAATATATAATAATTACCTGTAATGTAAGTACCAACTATAAATAATTAGAAGTATTTCACCGTTTTTTGCCAGGCCTTAACGTGATGTTTTGTGCAATTGTTTTAATTGTGTTTTGATAGAGACTACTTAGTTCATACATGTTGATTTCTCTGTAATAGTGGTTTGTCTTGATCTGTGGGCCATAATATTATAGTTTGTAAGAGTTAAGCAATATTCATCACCATTTTATAGTTTCTGGACGTGTGTAAGATAAGTACCTTGTTAATGCTATTCGTTACTGTACTTTAAAGGTGATTCGTATTTGTTTTCTTCAATCGGACAAATATTATTAACGTATGTTTAATAATTGTATTTGATACAAAAGTCAAAATTATGCTTATTTTATTAGGATCGCGGGCAAAGTGAACTATCTCACTAATGCCAATACATGTCTAAACTTGTGATGTAATGCTATTATAGTTTGAATATGCATAGTGTAACATTATTATGATATTATGTCCGGTATGTGATTTAACTTTTTTAATACTTGAGTATCTAATTGGTTTAATTTTAATGGAGTTTAAACATAGTTAATGTATGTAAGGAGTTTATTTCGCTTCTAGCGCTTCTTCTTAGCTAATCATTCTAGCTTTCGCTTCTTCTTAGCTAATCATTCTTATCCCAAACATGATACACCTAGGTATCGCTTAGAAAAAGTAAATAATTCATTATCAGGAAACTGTGTGAGATTCTATAATAAGCTTCCTCAAAGCGCTACCAAACTCTCTGCTCGTAAATTCAATATAAATATAAAAAAATGTATATTAATATGAGTGCTAGATCAATGTCAATCAATTCAAATGCAAATCAAGTGTCTCTTGTCTGCATTGACACTGCATTTCCTGCATTTGATTTCTATATTTAATAATATTTGTGCTAATAATTCTAATGATATGATGTAATATTTTCCTACGAAACGAGCAGGCACTAAATTAGTATTTGAAGGCCGTGAATAAACGGAAAAAATATGCTAATGGCAGTACATTTTTGCAATGCATCAACAAACAGCAGTAAGATGTGTAAAGGAAATGTAGCAGTAAGTACTGAAAACTGTTAGAATTAAAGAAAATCCGCACAGCTCAGATTGCTTGCCGAATACAGCAAAATGTAAAATTCTTGAGAAGATGACACAACTAAAGCAAAAGGTTTGTGAGAATTATGATCCTATACAAAAACAAACGAAGAAGTAATATGCCAACTTAAGGACGACGGTGTGGATTTGCTTGACGTGGAGTTACCTAAATTTGAAAATATTAAAAGTGGCTTGTACAAAGCTAGAAATAAACAATTGCAAGTCCCCAAATGACATTTTAAACTACCAATAGATGTGAAAGTACCCGAGAAGTTTAATAAAATCCTCTTAGCGGACTACAACGACGAGATAACAATTATCATATTCTGCTCGCCTGACATAGAAGACATTTTGAACAAAATTGACATATATCTGCTGGATGGCACTTTTAAAGCTAGACCACCGCCCTTCAAGCAGATATATAGTATTCATGGATACAATGCGGTTACGAAAAATGTAATTCCCTTGTTTTTTGCCTTCCTCCAAAATAAGAAACAAAAAAACTTATGAATTACTATTTGATATAATCAAATCACGATATCCAACATAGAGTCCATCCAAGATGTTACTTGATTACGAGAAACCAGTAATTAATGCTATTCGTAAAGAATTTTCAGATACCACAGTAAAAGGTTTTTTCTATCATTTATGCTGAGCTTATTCAGAAAAGCCAAAAAGTTAGGAGTCAAGTCAAGAATGCAGAGGCGGCATGTTGCCCGATGTGCGGGTCTAGCTCGTTTGCCCTATAAATATATAACTTCCGGTTACCATATCTATATATTCATTACATCATGAAAAAGTCGCCAAAAACTGAACCAGTAAAGACATTCAATTCTTATTTCGATCGTTTTTGGTTACACGACATTAAGTTCATTAAAATGTGGTGTTGTGAAAAAGAAGAAATACGTAATACAAATTATGTAGAAGGTTGGCATTCTCGATTAAACCGGTATATAGGTATTAAAATCCATCTATCGCCAAAGTGCTTGACATTTTAGGAAAAGAAATTAAGATAAAAAATACGGCCGGGAAGGCTAAAACCCGAAAACAGAGCCAGTATGAAGAAATCGATGAATAAATAAATTCCGCCATTGAAGACTTGAAAAAAAAGAGAATTAGTGTTGGCCATTGCATAGTGATTATTGCCCTTTTTGTTTTTTAGTTAAAGTAAAAACGTGTCGTTTTGGTCTAGAAGATATATTTGCCTTTTTTGTTTTTCACTTTAAATAAAAACATGTCGTTTTGGTCTAGAAGATATTGCTCCTTTTGTTTTTCAGTTTAAGTAAATAAATTATTAAAAAAAAATGTTTTTATTAGCACATATGGACCTAGTTATGCAGAAAGCAGCCATATGCCACTTTTTCCAAAAATGAGTTATAAATACAGCCATATTAATTTCGGCATTGTGGATTTTTTGCAAAGACAGCCATGTCGATATCTCTATTAGATACGGAGATATAAGCTGTACAATGCAGCCATCTCAACAATATTTTTTTGTATAAAAACAGTCATCATGGTGCTGAATTAAGCCAATTTGCACATTAACTAAAATACCATTATTGCAGAAGTCAGTCTACCTTTATAGCTGATTTTTACAAATTTGAAAATGTTAGGCGGTATCTATTTTCAAGTTACGTTAAAGGCAGCCAATCCATGATGGCTGATTTTTGCAAACTATTTATATGTCAGTAGTGGTAGTTGGCGGTTTTTAACACTAAATTGTCTCTTTTTGCCAATTTAATTACAAGAAATAGGTACAAAATTTCTACTACTTTTATTACTACGTTCTCTATCCAGTATCGAAAACGGGCACGGAACAGTAATAAAGATTACTTTGACTATAGATAAAGACTTAAATCACCAAGGAATTTTATAGGTTTCACCTGCAAATGCAAAAAACAGTGCAAAACAGCTGTTCCCTTGCAAACACACTAATATTTTTTCATTCATTTAAAATTATAATTCATGGTCAAACATTTTAAGGGTTTTAGTTAAGGTGAGAGGCGAAAAATCACAAAAAATAAAACAATATAAACCCAAAATTATTTTACACCGCCTTTTAAAATTAAAAGTTTTTAAACATTAGAGTTAAAATATTAAGTAAAAACACGTGCGATAAATTCCGCATTATACTAATAAATGCAGGAAGAAGCGGTGGTGATATCAACGCCATAAAAGAAACGCACACTAATATTTACCAGGCTGAATGAACAAGATCTGAATATAAATTTGATATGGAGTTTGATAGACATTAAATGTCTTACGTTTTATATGTAAAAAACACTACCATTAGGTACTCCAAATTCAGACGGCTTTACAATTTGTGTGATCACAGTGCAAAAAACAATCAAAGCTACTGTCATAACATCGAGGGTCAGGCTGGACAAGACGCACAGGAAGTGGGGTCCTCTTCTAAAATATACCTAGATAAAAATGCTTCTCTGTCTCTGACGATATATATAAAACCTTTTATTGTCAGATTCGTATCAGGGGGCATAGAGGGTCAAAATTGCAATATTAATTATGACGAAAGCGGTGCTCAAAATGAAGCCGAACCTAGAATCTATTACACAGAATGTTTAAATCCAATGACTATTACAATACGACATTGAAAGAGCTTTGAAGTACAATCAAATGATTAATACGCCTGATATTTAGATTCGAATTAAGGCAATATGTTAAAAGAAAATTTATCTAATAACTTAACGTTAACTTGCCAGGTGTAAATTGATGATAAGTACTCGACCAAGACTCTAAAAAAATAAAAAGGGAATTGAAAGAAAACGACAAAAAAATGTCAAAGTTAATAGGACAAAAACAAGTGAATTAAAATAACAAAGGATGACCCATATCATATTTATATGAAGGTTGATTAAGCTTTCAATTGTGATATTTTTCTTGTAAAATGTGATGGTTCAAAATGTGATGGTTTAAGTAGTATTATATTGAAGACGACGTTTTTGATATCAGCACTGAGTTAGATTTTAAATAGAAAGATGTGGAATACGAGCGTACATTTTTATAATAAACATTTGTTTGTTTGTATGTGTGCGTGTGTGTGCGTGTGTGCGCGTGTGTGTGTGTGTGTGTGTGTGTGTGTGTGTGTGTGTGTGTGTGTGTTTGTGTGTGATGGTGTGTGTGTAAGTGTGTTCTTCACACTAAAATGGCTGAATGGATTTGACTAAAACTTGGAATAGGTATGCAATAGAAAATGACCTGGATTCAAACTTATGCTACATTTATCCCGAAAAAGTGAAGTATTCCAGTTAAATAAAAAAAAATTACAAAATTAAGTATTCACGTGGGATGGCAATTTGACTTATGCAGAACGATGGCAGCACGGGTAGTTTTTTTTTGCCCATCGTGGCATGTTAACTTATGAACCGCGGGTAACAACGCAGGGCGTAGCTAGTAGTGAATAAATGAAGCGTTATACTATGTTTTTTTATCATCATTATAATAGTCTAGCTGACCTGCGCCGCCGCCGCTACACTTGCGCCAATGTTCTAAGTTCATCGCTATCATTTCATTTATTAATTTATTTATTAAGGCACACAAAACAAAATACAACCAATTAAAAACAAAATATAGATAATCAGATTTACGGCTAGATTGTATCTCTAAAAATGTGTACACAGCATGATTACAAAAATAAAACGAGACAGTTCTGTGTTACACTGTAAGAAGAAAATAAAAATTGATACAAAATTATAACAAACAAAAAGAAGGAACAAAAATAAAAATTGATTAAAATACTTACACAAATCCATAAAAAAAAAACAATTACTTATTTGTAGCACATTCTTCAAAAAGAATGGCTAAGATATCGTTCTTAAATTTAATTAATTTATTGTTGAATATGTCCAATTTTTTACTATTATGCACCAACAATTCATTGTATAAGCGACACATTCTGACAATCGGATTGTAATAAGATGTGTTGTTTAGGTAAACTTGCAAGGCGAAAGTATGTTGAAAGGGGAAACGAGACCTAGGTTTGATGCTAATGAGAGAAGGCTAGGGGAGTCAATAATAGAGTGTACTAGTGTACTTTTTAGCCCTAAGTATTAAACTCGAGTTTTAGGCCCTTTACAGATACACTTTTTGAGCAAGAGAAGTGAAAAAAATGTTGTTGAGGATAACGGGTGGTGCGCCTCCGCCTTCAGCCTTATCTCAACTTGTTATCAAGTGAGATGGGAAGCGCTTCTCAGTCGTACAATAAAAAAAAATAACGTTATTTGTGTTAGCTTAGCTCTACCTGTTCCATCCAACAGGGAAAACCGGACTCCAGTAGGTTGGTGTTGGTATGTGCATTGAACCGATTACACTGACACCAATGACTGACGTAGGTAGGTAATACGTAGCTATTGCTTGAAGAGTATGTATTCGAAATAAATGCTATAGTTCACACGGTGGTCCTACAAGCTACAACTTAGGATACGCCGATTTCCTTACGATAAGATGTTTGCTTCCACATGAACACGTGTCAAATACTCATTCTACTTATATTTAAAAGCCTTTGGTTGTAAATCACCATCGGTAGGTAACTGAATATCCAATGACAAAGCATATTTCTGTCACCTTCATGAAAATGAAGACAACTCGAAAAGTCTTGTTTTGAGAAAAACGCATATGAAAATATTTAAGCTTTAAATGGCCACCACTTTTTTTCTATTAGTTCGATTGTTTTAAAGTTCAAAGATCGCAGAGAAATTAGAGATCAAATGTTTCTATTTAAAATTATGAATAACTATATTGACTCCCCTTATTTATTAAACGAACTTTTAATTACATGTCCTAGGCTTAGTTCCAGGAAAAGACACGTATTTCAGCCACGCGCAGCGCGAACTAATTACGGTTCAAATTATAATATATTATATTATATAATATATTATATTATAGTATATATGTTGTATCTGTATGTTTCCCGAATAAAATAAAAATAATAAAAATAAAAACAACTAATAGAAATACATGAAAACTTTACTTCTATCATAAAACATATATTTTTTTGTAACTAATTTTGTGTGATGGCAAGCGGCCCGACGGTATGACTCTTGTCCCTTGGGAAATGGGTAGGCCTTTGGTGTGGGACGCTACCTGCGTCGACACCCTAGCGCCATCTCATGTGCCTGGGACATCAGTTAGGGCTGGTGCGGCGGCTGATTCGGCCGAGGATCACAAAAGGTGCAAATATAATGGTCTCGACAGAGCTTACCTATTTGAGCCTTTTGGGGTGGAGACCTTGGGTCCGTGGGGAGCCGGTGCCCTCCGGGTTTTCAAAAATATTGCGGGGCTTTTGATTGAGGCGACACGTGACCCAAGGGCTGGCTCTTATTTAGGCCAGCGAATCAGCATAGCTATTCGGCGTGGCAATGCAGCCAGTGTCTTGGGCACGCTTCCGTCTGGTACTGGTCTGGAACTGAGTTACCTATAGGCCGTTTGTAACGGTCCTTAGGTAATCTGACTGATTCCTTTGTACATTGTTAGTTTAATTGTACTTTTTATAGAATAAATTTTGAAAATAAGTGTTTATTAGTAACTGATTACAAAACATTGAAGAAAATTGTTTTTACGTAGCTGGTTATAAAACCAGTTAGCTACCAAAGTGGCTGAAGGGATTTTGGTATACTTTTGTATGACTAAAGGTACTTGTGTTTCAGACTGGTGGTTTAGGTTAGGGAGATTAATGACATTATCTCTTTGGAACTTTAAATTCAGGTCACTCAGGGTGAGCTCAATAAAATATTCGGTGCATTTATTATAAAACTTTAGCCAGGGACCTCCCTTGTGCTTAGGAAGTCCATGGCTTCTCTGCAAGCCATGGCTACGAGCGGAATAATTCTAACGGTGCCAACAAAACTCGTAACCATCTGTGTAGGTGACCTAGGGCCTGGATATCTTTGGAGTGGACCGGGGACCGACTATACCCTTGCATTGGGGTCGGTATGCTCCCTGAATGGTGGTGACTCGGTTTGCTGGGAGAGGAAGGGTACCGTCCAAGTGGAACCCGTCCTATTGCTGGGCCTGGAACAGCATTCTGAGAGCGACCAGCTCAGTCATTATCTATATATTTATATATTCACTAACATATGTCCCTAACTAGGTCTCAGTTCACATCCCCGGGCTACGGCCTGTGAGCTGGGGCCATGCAAGTATTAGGATCGGCCAAACCGAGTCTTACTAGCTCGTTCTTACTAGCAGCTTAGAAGTTCAACATTGCACTGAGTTGAACTGAATTAGCCATCACAACACACCACGCTATTACTGATAAATGTGGAGAAGTTTATCCTAGTTTTATAAACAGATCTCTAGATGCGATCAAGATAGAAAGGTACACATTTAGGACGTGTTAGGTGTTCATTTGTGCGTATCAAATAATAAATTTCTTCTATTAGGACATGCTAAACCAGCTACTAAATAAAATAAAAGCAAAACCAAATATTTATTAGTTATAACTCGTAAAATCAAATATATTTTGATTTTTATAAAACTACAAAGTGAAACTAAATAAATAATATATCTTTATTGTAAAATCTACATGAAAGTTCAATATTTCTGTTTAATTAAAATAAATAACAACTAGAGCTTACATTGTAAGCAGGTTTACAGCAGGTATTTATACCAGTTCAGGTTTATTTGGAACTTACTTAGATAAATCTGACCTTTATAATAGGTTACCACATAGATGGTTTTCATATCAGTTGATTTAACTTTATCAATATACTAAACTAATTTGTTTCCTTTTGAAAATAAAAACTTCACTGGCTTTTGTATAATAGAGATTGAAGCAATTTGTTACAACTATTAAAGTCATAGTTTGAGGACAAGTTCTTGATAATTCTATTTTATGATCGGGACGGTAGCTTACATATTATAGTTGTTCGCTAAACCAGGGACACTATAAGATTCTTAGAAAAGAAGGGATCCATCTCATCTTAAAATAAAGGAGATTTGGATCCCATACAGAACGTAAAAAAAGAGTGAGTATATGGTCTTAGGGCCGCCGGTAAGGTTACCGAATCTATTCCTGTAATAACATTAAGCGGGAAGAACCTTAACAGAGTAACCCAGTTTAAAGTACCTTGGGCATTATCTGACCGACAACCTTGATGACCAGGTGGATATTGAAAGGGAGCGTAGGGCATTGTCGACGAGGTGTAACATGCCGGCACGTAGGTTTGCTCGATGCAGTAGGTTAGTGAAAATTACTCTCTTCAAAGCCTACTGCCAATCGTTTTATACGAGCAGCCTATGGTCCAGATATACCGAAAAGTCGCTGAATGCCCTACGAGTCCAATATAATCATGGTTTTAGGATGTTGATGGGCCTGCCTCGCTTCTGCAGCGCTTCTACCATGTTTGCTGAGGCGCGAGTTGATAGATTTCACGCGATAATTCGAAAGAAAACGGCCTCATTGCTCAGCAGATTGCGGGGCAGCACCAACACTATCCTGCAAATCATACCTGGCAGACACGACTTGCCTGTAATGAAGGCCTTTCTTCGGATCTTGATCTGAAGGGGTAAGACTTTTTTCCTATGTAAATTTCAATATAATTGTATGTACCTACTAACATTATGTTTTTAAGTATTTTATATATAAGTACTAACAAATGGATCTTTGTAATCTGAATAAATAAATAAATTATTAATTATTATTAATACAATATATATTAATGCAGAGGGGGGACGTCCAGTAAGGCATAAAGACGAGTCCCACTGGTATCATGAGTGGGGATGGAGCTCTGCCCATTGCTGCAATTAGGTTATTAAATAAAATAAAAATAAAATCTATGTAAATATGCTATAAGTATCGACAGATATATGCATATGTGGATATAAATAATAGTAGCAAGATATAGGTATATATAAATATATATATATTCTATATATGGATAGGAAGAATAAACTCTTATAGAACATATATGTGTATGTAGGTAAATACCTAGGGTTAATTAGCATGTAGGAATATTTGATTGACTAAAACTCTTAGAGTCTGGGAAGCTACAAAACACAACGTGGAGTCCTAACTATACCACTAGATTGATCACTTGCCGAATTTAAAGTATACAAACATCTAATAAAGTAGGTAGATAAACTATTAAATTAAGTAGGTAACCTATGAAAAGTAGGTAGGTTTTTGTATTAGTAGGTAGGTGTGTAACCCCCCCCCCTCAAGCTCCCTTTGTGTGATACAAAGGGAGCTTGAGGGGGGGGGGTTACATTATGAGCAACAGTAAATTATACGAACAGCACGATGCTCTTTCTCATCCTAGGATAACTAGAATGTATCACGGGATCAAGCTGAAGAATCTCCCTTATTCTATAAACTATGTCAAACAGATGACCGCTGTGTCACGTCTGTGCAGAAATCAAACCACGCTTTGATTTTCTTTGCTAATGCTAATGGTACTTTGATTAAAGCTTTATCGCCATTCGAGAGATTGAATATAGATTTCAAGGGACATTTGCCTTCAAACACAAATAACAAATATATACTCAAACAGTACAAATTTTTATCATACAAATATATATGATAACCGATGAATTCTCGCGATACCCATTCGCATTCCCGTGTGCTATCTGGGAGACTGACACATCTGACACATCTTCTGCGACTGTAATTAAGTGTCTACGAGAACTTTTTTATGAATGCAGTCGGGGTTTATGTCGGAAGAAATACAAACATTCCTCAGAAATTTTAACATCGCTTCTTCTCGTACGACCCCTTACAATCCCCAAGGCAACGGACAAGTGGAAAAGCTTAATGGCATGCTCTGGAGGACTATACAGCTGTCTCTGAAATCAAAGAACCTGCCTATTTAATACTGGGAACAAGTATTGAAACTCTCTCTTCACTGTGTGCGATCACTTATATGCACTTCAGTAAATGCTACACCTCACGAGAAGCTATTCAATTTCCCTCGGAGGATACCCGAATGGTGGTGAATCGCTCCCATCCTGGCTAGTCCCGGGACCTGTTCTACTAAAGAAGTTTGTTCGATCGAAAACCGACCCTTACGTCGAAGAAGTTGAACTACTTCATACTTAGTTACCCAAGCTACCTACTCTTCGTACGATGGCGTAATGGTCAGGAGTCTACAGTGTCTAACAGACATTTAGCGTCGCTTCCCGTATCGGATGATGAAGATTTGCTCCCAGACAGCACAGCTGATAACGAACAATCTGAAATTTCGATAAATGACGGAACCTCCTCTAATTCTCTATCTCTATAGAACTCCGCCGCAAGACGCTCGGCCTTAGCAGGTTCTTCGGAGATCTACGAGGTCTAGAAGGACGGCTACATCTTCGGTGAAGAAACGAAAGCGGGGGAAAATGACATTTAATCTCCTTTTTCCTTTAAAGCCGACCATCAGCTGACTTAGTTCAGCTTTATTTAATATTTTAACGAACGGAGCCTAAATTAGTTATGCTACCCGTTACTAGATGGATCTATAATACATATTTTATCTCGCAGAGTAATTATTTTCTCCGTGTGGCAACAAAAAATACGTACAAAAAATAAATATAAAGTTTAGGGTCAGTCATTCAGTCAAAACAATAACATTGGTACGTGTTATGTACCAATGTTCACTCATTCGTTCGGACACCTCTGTACGGGGCAGACGCTTGTAACTACTCTATTTTAAATTTGTGTTTGCTTTTTTGCCATTGGTTGAGTTTTAAAATCGGTGCCTCTCGTTTCTTCTTGAAGTGTTTGGACGGCATTGCTCCTCCCCTTGGGCGTATACCGAGTGAGATAGATATAAATTTGACAATCTCACCCTCCTGCGACTGCCTGGTTTGGATGCCCAAATATTAGAAAATATTCGAAGAAAGGAAAAAGTCAAGTCGCTCGTCGAGGCGCGAACCTGGATCCCCGGAGTAAGTCGGAGTAAGTCGAACACTCGCGCCACTCGGCTACGAAGTACAGTGCGCAGCTGTCGAAAATTTTGATACGCCCGGTTCCTTGCATCCACTGTTATTTGTGCATACGACTTTAGTCACTTTTCAAAATATGTCTAATAATACCAACAACCTAGGTCCCTGCGCTGGGTGCTTGGGATATTTGCATGAAGCAGATGCTATTGTCGTTTGTACTCGGGTGGGATGTGGGAACAAGTTCCATAAGGAGAATTGTATTGGTGGCGTCATACCGGGTCTTGACGATTTGCCGAGATGGATTTGTCCTGAATGCAAATGTAGGGAAAAGCGCGGTGGTGACAACTCCAGTACTCCCATTAGAAGTTCCACTGCTACATCTACTCCGGATAGTAATATCACATTACGGAGGAAAAATGTGACTTCGTCAGAACCACAGACTCCTATAAATTATAGCTCTCCTGCGTCCACACTTTCGCTTGTACCGTCCACAAACCCCCCTTCGGAGATCACTGCACTCACCAGCGAAATTCGTCGTCTACGGGTGGAGGTTTCAACATTTAAAACAAAGCTTGATACCGTCTCCTCTGCAATAGCTACACTAAATGAACAAATGATGCAATTGGTAGCAACGTCGGCGATATGAGCGCCTTGCAGAATTAGAAGATCGATACGATTCGGAAACTGCTCTTCTCAGGGGCCAGGTTAGGAAGATGGAGGAAAAACTAAATTCGCAAGCCCAGACTTGCCTGCGTAATGAAATTGAGATTGTAGGAATTCCTGAGTCACCAAATGAAAATCTTCAACACCTTGCGCTCGTGGCAGCAAAAAAACTGGGAGCTGACCTAAAAGAAGACGACATTGACTGGGTTCTGCGTGCAGGACCTAGGAAGACCTCTTCTGAACCAAACTTCTCCCGGCCAGTGGTAATGCGTCTTATAAGACGTGTTAAACGTGACGATTTTTTAAAGTGCGCTAAGTCACGTAAGTCTATCACCACCAGAGATCTAGGCATCGACGACCTTGCCCTAAGAGTCTATTTTAACGAGCGATTAACGTATGAGAACCGCCATTTATTTCGTGAATGCCGAAATCGAGCATCCAAGGCTGGATATCAGTTCTGCTGGGCTTTTAACGGCTCTATTTTCTTACGCAAGCAAGAAGGTCGTAGAAAAATACAGATTCGCAGCATCGGAGACCTGGACAACTTACTCTGCTCATCGTTGGAGGAAACTTTTCCTAAACAGGCGTAATCAGACTACCAATGCAAGCTCATTCATATTTCCAGTCTTTAACAGCATTGTAACCATAGCTCTTAGTTTAATTTTGCTATCTAAATTACGTGGATCTTATAAACACAACCTTAGAACTTACACACACACTATTTTCTACACTTACATACTCCAAATAATAGCATCCAAGCCACAATTGTTTTCTCTCTCTAATACTCACCTAAATCAACGTACAACATTAATTACATATGTTTCCATACGTCTCAAAAAACTCAAAATTCTTAATTTATGGATTCTGTAGAGTTATTTGCTGACTTAGACGTAATTGATGATAATTGTTGTCGTTGTGATATTCCAGAAAATTTCAAACTCTTTATTGGTGAGCAATACAATTTAAAAATAATTACTTTGAATATACGTAGCCTTCAAAAAAACTTTGATGAATTTACAGTTTTCCTGAAAAGATCATCAATAAATATAGACATAATCATCCTCACTGAATGTCACTTAGGGACTTGTCCTATTTTACGTACTCTAGCTGGCTACTCTCACTATAGCCATGCATATAAATAATAGTAAAGGCGGTGTTGTTGTTTATGTTCGTTCTGATTGGCAAATCAAGGTTTCGGAACCTAAT
This sequence comes from Venusia cambrica, assembly GCA_951394065.1. Lineage (NCBI taxonomy): Eukaryota > Metazoa > Arthropoda > Insecta > Lepidoptera > Geometridae > Venusia > Venusia cambrica. The sequence goes on along the minus strand of OX596037.1, from coordinate 304,215 downwards.
ATTTCTGAAGTTGACTCTCTTTTAATTGAGTTACCAAACTCTTTTCATATCCTCGGGCTATACAGATCTCCATCCTTTCTTAAAATTAATAGTTTTTTAGACTCACTTAATAACTTTTTTGAACAAAACTCTTCCTTTAAATCAAATATAGTAATCACGGGTGATTTAAACATTAATATAATTCCAGACTGTACAACAACTCATTCCCAATATGACGAATATCTATGTGCTGTGGCTGAACTTGGACTCAGAAATATCATTAATATTCCTACCAGAGGACAGTCTTGCCTTGATCACTTTTTAGTCAATGTTAAAGCCCGTGCGCGTAGTGTTGTCTGCAATTCAGCTATAACGGATCATGATCTTGTGTTATCAGGTATAAACACTACTTTAAGTTCTATTAAACAATGCTATAAAACAATTGTAGACTATGATGCAGTAACCCTCGAATTAACAAATTGTAACTGGTCTGAAGTTTTTTCCTGTGAAAATGCTTCTACCGCTGCCTGTACTTTGTCCTCTCAGCTGGAATCAATAATCAAACGTCATACTAGGATAAAAAGAATAAGCCACCGTAAACAGACTTTCAAGAGCTGGATCACTCCAGGGCTTATAAAATCGATGAGATACAGAGACGCTCTTCACCTGCAGGTCAGAAAACATCCCGAAGACCAGAAGTTGCGACAGTCTTACGCTAGGTATCGAAACGTTTTCAATAAATTGTTAACTGGCTTAAAGACAGATTATAATAAAAATAATATATTACAAAATAAAGATAGCTCTTGTAAACTGTGGAAGACCATAAAAAACATCTGTGAACTTAACTCTAAAAAAGAAACGTCTAATAGCCTACTTCAATTCAAATCATCCCAGGCAAGCTCACTTGACAGTTGTAATGACTACTTTGTAAACGTAGGAAAAAACTTAGCCTGTTCGATTCTTTCTAATCTTAAAAAAAGCGAATCTGACCTTGCAGCTGAAGTATCAATTCAATTTGACTCTCCAAACTCGTTTTTTATGGCACCAACCGACAATCTAGAAATTTCATCATTAATAAAAAACCTTAAGAATAATAGTGCCCCCGGTAAAGATGACAAACACATTTTTAAAAACATATTTTAACTTGTTTCTGGAACCACTGACTTACGTTATGAATCTAAGCCTATCCAATGGAGTTTTTCCTGACTGCTGGAAAATTGCGTCAGTTATTCCGATTCACAAGGATGGTTATAAAAGTTCCCCTTCCAACTATCGTCCAATCTCTCTTCTTCCAATTTTTTCTAAAATCCTCGAAAAATTAGTAAACAAAAGATTTACAACGTACCTTGAGAAAAACAACATCTTATCACCTTGTCAATTCGGATTTAGGCGTGGTAAGTCCACGGAGGACGCGGTCCATGCGTTACTTGATAAGTCGGTCTCAGCTCTCGACAGTGGCAGGCAGTGTATAGGCGTCTTTTTAGACCTGGCAAAAGCCTTTGACACGGTGTCTCCCAGCATTTTACTTAAAAAGCTAGAATGCCTGGGAATAAGAGGTACTGCTCTTCAGTGGTTCAATAGCTACTTGCAAAATAGAGGACAATGCGTGTCAATTGCTGGGCTGGTAAGTGAAGTTAAAAACCTCTCATTTGGAGTTCCGCAGGGTAGTATCCTCGGGCCAACATTGTTCACAATATATATCAATGATCTTATATCTCTATTTGAATTTTCTCCTCTTAATCAAATTGTTTGTTACGCTGATGATACAGCTATCCTATTCACGGGTGATAGTTGGCCAGAGGTCTTTCAGCGAGCGCAGGAGGGTTTGGCGCGTGTTGCTGATTGGCTAGACACCAATTTACTTACGTTGAATGCAACCAAATCAAAATATCTGTGTTTTCATAAAACTAAAGTGTCTAGACCCCCTTCCAGTCTTACTGTACGTATACACAAATGTGGCAATACCCTGAATAGTAACTGTTCGTGTCCTAACCTTGAAAAAGTAGAATTCCTTCGCTACTTAGGACTTATTGTAGACCAATCACTAAATTTTAAAAAGCATATTCTTTCTTTATCTAATCGTGTTAGAAAACTAATTCATATTATGAAATTGCTCCGTGATGGCTCTGACGAGGAGACACTTAAACTTGTATATACCTCTCTCTCCGAATCCATCTTGACCTATTGTAATACTGTCTGGGGTGGTGCCTCCAAGACACATATGATTGTCCTTGAAAGGGCCCAAAGGGCTGTTCTAAAGGTAATGTATCGTAAACCTTTTCGTTATCCAACAGTTGCGATTCTCTCTGATTCTCAGACTTTGAGTGTTCGCCAACTCTACATTCTCAGAGCAGCTTCGGCTTATCATAGGGTATTTCTGTCTCAGTTGCCCGTTGTTACCCCAACCAAAAGTCAACGTCGTACTCGTATTAATGTACCACGGGTCAGGACCTCTTTTGCTAGGCGATTTAAAAGCTATTCTTTCCCTTTTATCTATCGCTGTGTGAACAATCACTGTGATATTTTGTCATGCTTACTTTATGGAGCAAAGGTAAAAATAAAAAAGTGGCTTGTTACCCTTGACTACAATGGAACAGAAAAACTTTTGGTAGCCATCATTTAATTTTTAATTCAGCTGGTTCCTGTAGTTGCTTTTTGTTTCTATCCTTACATACATGCACACACTCACAAACACACCTACACTCACACGCACACACACACCTACACACGCATACATACATACACAAGCTTGCTCACGTCTTTATATTCAACCTTGTCTTGATCCACTTAATTTAACTTAATTTAGTTTAGTTAATTTGTACCCACTATACTCGTTTCTAAATTTATATATCCTTTTTACAAGTGTCTTATTTCTCAAACTGTCAATCAATTTATCTCGGATGCCCGCAGCACAGGCCAGCCCTAGTGCGGGATCCATTTGTAATCTGTTATATTTTGAAACATAAATATATTGTAAACATTTGTTGGTAAATAAAGTAATTATCTTATCTTATCTATCTATGTTCGTAAAATATATGGTCTAAATTACAAATAAGTTGTATTTGTAAGATTCTTGTGTATCAAATGAATTGTGAAGATGTTAGCTTTACGTTAGTATACCTATAGGCCGTTTGTAACGGTAATCTGACTGATTCCTTTGTACATAGTTAGTTTAATTGTACTTTTTATCGAATAAAAGCTTTACGAAATATGTATGATTACGACAATTACGACATTTCTAAAAGATGTATGGTAAAGAATGAAACTTGAAAAAGTACATCATCGTAACGCGGTCATTGTTTGATGATTTCAGTAAAGCATAGAATACGTAAATCAAGTCATTTAACGTTTTATTTTAATTCGATTCTTTTATCTTTCAGTAAGTATTTTTTATTTCACTAAAACTATAGTGGTTTTTAAGTTATAAACGTTTTTGTCGAAAAAGCCGCGGTCGGCCGGTGACGCATAAGCGACGATAACGCCCGGACAGGTGACACTAGAGTCGCTCGCGCGCTCCGAATGTTTCAGTGGCTAAGCTATCGTTTTAGTTAGTCTATGGTTTGACATTTGGATTTGCCATACGAATGTCTGTCAATCTATTTAGTATTTTATTTTATTGCTATCTTCTAGTTAATTAAAGCCAATTTTCTGTTGGTATTTCGTTTCTTAATTATGTATAAATACCCCAAATAATATTTGAACACCTTTGCCGCTACGATAAATCTGCTTCGATTTAGGTAGGTACCTACTTATTGGCTGCTCATTCGATATTCGTGTTCTCCAAATGGAGAATAAATAATGTCAAGGACTGACCTGTGACGTGCCTGTGACTGCCACGCCACGCTCACAGAACACTAATATCCTACTTAGCTCGCCACGCTGCGCTCGCTGGACGCTAGTTGCTCAGTGTATTCAAAGAGGTTTTTTTTCCTGGTTTCGCGCAATTTGTGCATTTCCATATTAATGGCAAGAGATTTACCTGGTACCTACACCGTAATTTTCTATTTGCTATAATATTGTGTTACGCTAATGTCGTGTCAGTGTCAATGTCAACAATACAATGTTATCAATGTCAATTTTCTATAATGGAAGAGTAACAAAAAGCTAAACATACGCAATCCCATAAATACTGCAAATCTACAACTTTTATAGAAATCTTATCTTCACTCCCATATTCCCATATACATGGTAACTAGCTGCTCTGCTCTACTGTTTTTTTTTTTATTTATTAATCATTTAGGTTTTTGGAAGACTATGTTCAATTATATCAAAAGCAATAAGAATGGCAATTAGGTGACGTTGGACGTTTCAGACTGGGTATTTATTTTGTATACCCGACACTACCTATATACACACCACAGTCACACCTGCTTCATATTCTAAATAATTCTTGAAAAATGACATAAAATGCAGTAAAATATTGCTCATAATTAATTAATGTTATAACATGTTTTTCTATTTGGTAGGTAGTTATATCTTTATTAACAACTAATTCATAAAATAAAATAAACGGTTTGTACCATCTGGTATGCTACTGGGGTGGTTTACCTCTCGCCGTTGGATAGTGATATGGGGATGGATATTATATCTCTGTAGTTAGGTCCAACCAGTAGGTTGGACATATATGAAACATAATTATTTCCAATAAAAAGTACTAACCTAGATACAATTATTCTAGTGTTTTAAATAAATAAAAATCAATTACAAAATTACCAGAGGACCCCACACTAGGGCTAGCCTGTGCCGCGGGAGTCTATTTAAAGAATTACCAAAAGACTTGTGCTACTAACAGGGCAAAACCAAATTAAATTAAAAACAAAAAACAAAATTACTGAGTATGACAGTGAAAAGGGGGGGGGGTGTATGTGTGTGTGTGTGTGTGTGTGTGTGTATGTGTGTGTATATTAGAGTGTGCATGCGTAATTTGGATAAGTAGGAGTAAGGAACACGGATGGGAAACAAAGAGCAAAGTTATTGGGATTCACGTCAGGATTGCTAAAAGTCTCTCTGTATCATCATAATCAAGGGTGAGGAGCCACTTTCTCACTTTCTCCTTAACGCCGTAAAGTGAGCAAGATAATTCACAATGTTTGCTAGCAATGCGATATATAAATGGAAAGGAAAAGAACTTAAACCGTCTTGCGAAAGAGGTCTTAATAGCAGGAACATTTATTCTAATGCGACGCTTCACAGACGGGGGAGCAGCCTTCTGCTCAGTCAGAAAAGTCTTATGGTAGGTGATTATCACTTGCTGGAGGTAGAGCTGGCGAACACTCAGTGTTTGAGTTTCAGTGTGTAGTGAAATAGTAGGGTATCTAAACGGCTTGCGGAACATGACTTTGAGCACCGATCTGTGAGCTCTTTCAAGGGTAATTAAGTGAGTCTTGCCCGCACCACCCCAAACCGTAATGCAATAACACAAGATAGACCGGCAAAGAGATGTATACACCAACATCAGAGTATCTACATCTGAACTATCACGGAGAAGCTTTATTATGTGAATGAGTTTTCTGACTCTAGCAGAAAGCGAGAGAATATGATGCTTAAATGTTAAATTTTGGTCAAGGTTTATACCTAGATATCGCAGGCATAGTGTTTTTTCAATAGAAGGACATGTACAATTATTTGCAAGTCGGTTATAGCATTTATGAATTTTAATTGGAAGAAGAAGAGGAGGACTAGATGCTTTGGTTTTATGGAAGCATAAGTATTTCGTCTTAGCAGCGTTAAGAGTAAGCAAATTAGCGTCAAGCCACGCAGCAATACAGGACAAACCATCTTCAACGAATTGAGAAACTTGCACCCAACTATCTCCAAGGAAAACGATAGCTGTATCATCGGCATAGCATGTGATTTGGCCATTGGTAGAGTCATCAAAAAGTGCCATAAGGTCATTTATGTAGAGCGTAAAAAGAGTAGGCCCCAGGATACTACCCTGTGGAACCCCAAAAGACAGCTCCTTTATACTACTCGCCTGCCCAGATATAGAAACGCACTGACCACGGTTACTCAGATAACTACGAAACCACTCAAGCGCTACACCCCTGATTCCCAGACACTCCATTTTTTTAAGCAGAATTATGGGAGACACGGTATCAAAGGCCTTTGCCAAATCCAGGAAGACACCAATGCATTTTTTGCCATTGTCAAGACCTGACACTACCTTTTCTAGCAATAGATGGACTGCGTCCTCCGAGGATCTACCCCGTCTAAAGCCAAATTGAGCGGGAGAAATAATATTGTTTTGTTCCAAATATGCAGTTAACCTTTTATTTACAATTTTTTCTAAAATTTTGGAGAAAGCTGGGAGCAGGGAGATCGGTCGATAATTCGAAGGAGCTGTCTTATCCCCGTTCTTGTGAATTGGAAGAACTGATGCGATCTTCCAAAAATCGGGAAATACACCTGTAGAAAGGCTAAGATTCAAGACGTACGTTAAAGGTTGTATAATTAAATGAAGATATTGTTTAAGAAAAATATTAGTCAGACCATCTTTACCGGGTGCTCTGTTATTTTTAAGGGATTTTACAATAGAATAAATTTCAAGGGGATCAGTGGGGGACATGAAGAAAGAGTTTGGCGAGTTGTGGGATATCTTGACCTCAGCAGCCAAGTCATCTTCAGTTTTGTTAAGATTAGTTAATATAGTACGTGCTAAGTCCTTGCCAACACTAGCAAAATACTCATTACAGGTGTCGAGAGAGCTTTTAGGAGTAGATTTTATTCCAAGCAGGTTAGTAGAAGCGTCCTTTTTGTTGTTCAATTCACATATATTTTTAATTGTTTTCCACAATTTAGAAGAGTTGTTTTTGTTTTCTAGAAGTCGGTTTTTGTTATACTCTTTTTTAAGTTGACTTAGTAATCGGTTAAAAGTATTCCGATAACGTAAATACTTGATATGTAGATTTCTATCATTGGGATGTTTTTTGGACTCTAGATGAAGCGCATCTCTATACCTCATAGATTTTATGAGCCCCGGAGTTATCCAATTCTTATGTATTTGTTTACGACGGCTAATAGCAACTTGCCTCGTGTGACGTTTCATGATGGACTCGAGCTGAGAGGAGAGCAGACTAGCAGCTGTTGAGGCATGTTCGCAAGATAACAGCTCTGACCAGTTAGCCTGGGTGATTTCCAGCGTCATGGCTTTGTAGTCAATGATGGATTTAAAGTACTGACGCGTAGTACAGGGGGAGGTATTCATGCCAGCGATTACAACATCATGGTCGGTTATACCTGTCTTGCACACAACACTACATGCATGGGCCCTTGAATCGACCAGAAAGTGGTCTAAGCAAGATAGGCCTCTGGTAGGAGCACAAACCAGGTTACGTAGGCCCTGCTCTGCGATAAAGCATAGATACTCATCATATTGTGGGTGAGTAGTTGGTAGATCAGGAATAGTGTTAATGTTAATATCACCAACAATGACGACGTTTGATTTGAGAGCAGAGTTATGTTTTAAAAAATTATCAAGTGAATTTATGAAATTATCTATCTGTTTAAATGAAGGTGATCTATAAATACCGAGAATGTACAGAGAATTAGGTAATTTAATCAAGATGGAGTCCGCTTCCAATATACTGGGCTCAGAGACATTAATGTTCCAATCTGATCGGGTGTAAACAACGACTCCGCCGCATTTGTTGTTTATATAAGATGTACCATGCGGGGTGAAGCCCGACAGTGATCTTATGATAGGACAAGACCCTAAGTGACATTCCGTAAGAATTATAATGTCGATTTTTATAGAGAATCTTCCCAGTAGTACAGAAAATTCATCGAAGTTTTTTTGGAGACTACGAATATTAAAAGTAAGTATTTTAATATTAAATTGCTCACTAAATAACAAATTACAATTTTCAGGAATATCGCAAAGGCAACAGTCGTCAGTAAAAATTTCATCAAGGTCAAGTTGTACCTCTACAGAATCCATAGAAAGAGAAATTTGAGTTTTTTTAATATTACTGCTGTATGTAGGATAGGATTCGACGTTGCGCAGATGACTCCTGGTTCAAATTGGTGTAAAAGTGGCATAAAGGGGAGCAGGTGTTGTATGTATATGAAAGTGGCAAATTGTGTATAATGTATAGTATGTGAATAATGTGTAGTATGTGTATAATATGAAGGATGTGTATAATGTATTGTATGTGAATAATGTGTAGTATGTGTATAATATGAAGAATGTGTATAATGTATATTATGTGTATAATATGAAGAATGTGTATAATGTATATTATGTATATAATGTGTATAGGTGTGATTAGGAGCCCCACATAAATTGAACAACAATAACGTGTTAGGAAACAAATTTAGAAAGAAAGCAATGCACGCTTTGCAAAGACTATGCGTGCGCTGCCACGGTGTCCCTCGACGAGCTGAGGCGATCTTCCAGTTCCAGAATACTGCGGATTTGTATAGGCCGCTGACCTTCCCGCCAGCGTATGTAGATAGAGCCGTTATACGACCAGCAAAATTTATATCCAGCGTTGGCTGCTCGACCTCTGCACTCTCGAAACAACTGTCGATTCGCACGCGTCAGTCTCTCATTAAAGAATACTCTTCTAGGTTGGTCATCAATGCCAAGGTCTTTGGTGGTAGTCGACTTGATTGTCTTTACGCGCTTAAGGAAATCATCACGTTTGGCACGTCTTAGGAAACGCATGACAACAGGACGAGAAATGTTTGCAGTAGACGCGGAAACGATTGGAGATTTTCTCGGGCCGGCACGCAGAACCCAGTCGATATCATCTTCCTTTAAATCGACTCCCACTTTTTTAGCTGCCACGAGAGCCAAGTGATGTAAGTTTTCGTTTTGAGTCTCAGGAACGCCAACTATTTCAATCTCATTGCGCAAGTAAGCCTGTGCTTGGGAGTTGAACTGGTCTTCCAGCCTCTGAACTTGATTTTTAAGAAGAGACACATCAGTGGTGTATCGATCCTCTAACTCAGTGAGTCTCTCTTCCCGTATTGCCGAAGTAGCAATCAATTGGATCATCTGTTCGTTGAGGCAGGCCATGGCTGATGACACGTTATCCAGTTTAGCATGAAAAGTAGATACATCTTCGCGTAGAAGTCGTATCTCATTGACTAGAGTTTGTATTTCCGCAGGTGAACTCGGTGGGACCAGAAGGGATGTTGTAGGTGATTTATTTAGCGGAGCCTGCTTATTAGCTAATGGCATATTCGTCCTGGGCCGGATTGTGACATTACTGTCAGGTGTATGGGAAGAACCTCTAACAGGTGTGCTGGAGTTATCCCCGCCGCGCTTCTCCTCACACTTGCACTGAGGGCAGATCCATTTTGCCAGCTCCACAAATCCGGGTATGGTTTTTCCAATACAAATCTCCTTGTGGAATTTTTTACCGCAGTAAGCCCGCGTGCAAGCAACAACAGTGTCATTGGCATTCAAGGAACCCAAGCATCCCGCGCAAGATCCATAGTCGTTATATACAGCCATTTCACCAGCGCCAAAGAGGTACGGCAGGGTACGGTGCTTAATTTTCGACGTGCGCGCAGTGTACTTGATAGTCGAGTGCCAAGAACGCCCGACTTACGTACCGAAGCTCCGAGTTCAAGTCGCGACAGGTGAGATCCCTTTTTCCTTTCCGAGCGACTTCACAAATTTTCGATGAAGACTGCAGACAACAATGTGGAGTCGGAGGGAAGGCCGGACGGCGGATGAAGGCGCACAATTCCGGCTGTCTCTTTCCACACACGCCCAGAAGGAGGAGTCAAGCCGTTAAAACACCCAAGGAATAAACGAGAGGGACCGATTTCGGTAATCAGCCAATAACAAAAGGCAAGAAAAAAAATGTAAGACGACGGGCAACAAGCGTCTGCCCTGTACAGTGGCAACCGGACAACTGTTTTGTTGGAAACATCTTTCTAACGTTGGAAAAACTGACATAAGATCCAATGGCACTCGATAGTTATTTAATTGCATATTAAATAACTATCGAGTGCCATTGGATTTTGTAGATAAAAGTTTCAACAGTTTTTAAGAGACGTCAACAGTTTTTCTTGTAGACAAAGTTGGCAGCACCTCTCTCGGCACGTCATCCAATAGTTATTTTTTCATTCCCCTACGATTACGCACAAAGAAGGCACGAGTCAAAAGTTTAGTTGCGAATGCGAAGTGAAGTGAAATGTATTCAATTTTATTTAAATAAGTTATCACAGTGAATGTTAATAATATGTCGAGATAGTGAACGGTAGTGAGTGTGAGTGCCGGCGCGACAATGGGGTACGATATCGGCTGGATCATCCCTCGCATGCGGAACCCGGGCCGCCTGTGGTCCTGCGCCAGCTCCATCACCGTCGCTGTCGTCGGCCTCTTCAGCAAGATCATCGTCGGTGAGTGGAGCGCCCCCCGGCCCCCTCCCCGCTACCGCCCGTCCCGTCACCTCGGAACCAGAGCCGAGGCTCGTCAGCTGACCGAAACAATAACAAGATGCAGAATTCGTAAAGTGTGTGTTAAACTGGTTTCCGTACTTCAGCTACGTGAGCCACTAGCCGTGGTGCGTGCTTGGCACGAAAGCCATGTTCACTGAGTGAGACACTCTGTGACCCCATTCTTGTGGCCAGTGGACAGGATCAATGCACTCAATACAATAATAACCAGGTCATTGACTGATGATAAACTTCACAATATTGGATGCTAAAATACACTAGGCTAGGCCATTTCCTACCTTTTGTCCTCTACCCATACATGGTGTTAGTCAATTATATAATTATTTTAATATCACATAATGATTGGCTGAGCAATTAAAATTGCTGTAACTAGTGATTTGATCTGCTAGTTGACATTCAGTAATTTTTTCAGTAAAAATATGCTACATTAATATTATACTAATATTTGACTAGAGACAATATTTTACATAACAATACCCATGGGTTTATATGTAAAACTTTATATAATGTTAACAAGCCATGTCCGCAATATGGCTACTGAAAATATTTCAAAGCACAGCCTTGAGATCCACTCCACGCAGAATGTATTATTTATATTGTATAAGGTACTTAAACTATAATAAATGCTTCTGTCAATCAGCTCAATAATACTGTGAATGGTGTTCATCTAAATACATAGGTATATAAAATTGGTGTGTAGTTCTAACTGACAATCAACACACATCTCAATCCGGAGGGTTCCCTACACAATAAATTATTAGGGTAGCTTTCTTTCTTGGCTTAGGTGTGCACTAAGAAAAGATTTTGGGAAATTTACATAGGATGATGGATATAAAGTCTGGGGGTTTGCTACTAAGCAATATTGTTTGCAAGCGATTTTGCATGGCCTATTACTTTATCTTGTACTGAGATATTTTAAAGTTATTTAAAACTGGTAATCATGCAGTGGAATAAATTAAATGGTAAAAAATCAACAAAAAAAATATAATTCTACACTTCTTCTCAACATAAATATGAACTTTGCCAAATGTCACCCTCTTCAATGCACACAAGCATGTTGCCTAAGGTTATCATTCACATTATGTATATCATAGCAAAGAGTGTGTACTTTTTCTACACATATACATTATTACTTTTTATAACAAACTCAGAACCCATTGCAACTTCATTGTGTCCAAGTAGATATGACATTTATGACCTACAGCTATGACACGCAGCTTATCATAACTTATCACTGATGTGGCTAACTTATTTATGTTTCTTAACAATGTGTTTATAGATTAAATATTGATATGAATACAGTCCTTAATAACAGACCACTAAAATTAACAAATAATAGATGTTTCATTGATGTGGGCCAATCAACACAGGGCCCCGATTCGACTAAATGAATCACTTCACTATGACAACGGATACTCGCAGAATGGCCAACACTCGGTGCCTCTTGGTATCCTTGTGGGCATTCTGCGATGATACCATTTATCAAATTAAACCTGAAAACAGAAAATATTTACTATCAAATCCATAAAATTTATTTGAAAAATCACAAAATTACACGTGTTTCGCCTATAAATGAGGCGCAGGAAATATAGTCTTGCTGTTAAGTTGCTGAGCACTCTGGACTTGATACCGCTCCGAGCGTTGTGCTGCAGGTGAAACTTGCATAATATACTTATATACCTACTTCCTACAAGACATAGCAAGCGTTTTTAACATTTTATATTATTTCATAATAAAAAGTAAGTCTGACTGCATAAAATCGAAAGTTTAAAATTTTTAAATCAACCAATTTTGTTTAGTGCTTGGGCAACCAAGCTGATTATTTGATTTTGTTGTGAGCGTTATAAAAGAGATTTGTAGGTGCTGTGTCCTTATAAATATCAACCGGTGTAGTGGTCATACTAATATATCATATCTGTATGACCACAACCACGAGGATATGCTGATGATGATGACTACACTGCTTGTAATAAGCCTCATTACGTAATTTAATTATTCATTCCCTGCAGAAGTAGTAGTTAGCCCAGAGAACCCATTATAATGATTATACTAAGCTACATGATGTGAAATTGTGAACCAAGTTCCGTTTTACAACTATTGCTAATTATTATGAGTAGTGCAACACTTTAAATGGATTAGTTTCCAGTGGAACTGTCTTTTACCTGAAATTACTTACAAGGCCTTATCAATGTATTTTTCCCTTTCAACTTGTGCTGCAACCTTTCACACGAGGTAACCGTTACAACTTGTACACTTCCACACTGTTACTATACCTTGCCTACTAACTTGAACTGTGCTCAGTTGGACTCTTCTAGGTTACCAGTTTTAGACTTGATTCCCATTAAATGGCAAACTGGCTGCTGTAATGTGTATTGCATGAAATATGCCGTTATTATGTTATCCTTAAAAGAGTTTCAAAACTAGATCTTGTTACTATCACCCTTCAATAGGTGCCCACGGCCAACTCACTAAACAAAGATATAGGTATCTATACAATTATTAAGTACGAAATCATTATATATGGCATGTGGGCCATATGTTAATGTTGACAATAATCCAATCTGGTAAAATCCTATAATTCTTCTCTCACTCTCTGTCAGTGAACCTTATTGCGAGAGCCTGGATGCTGTGTCGTCTCAGTCTTGGAAATGTAAGGCTCCCCGACCCTTGCAGTTGAACTGCTGGTTCATTTCTATGCCTGTTCAGCCTTCATTTATAGTTCTTGCTGTATGGCTCTATTTCCTGTTTCATTGTTCTCAATGTTATATCCATGTACATAAACTTTGTACATTGGTGCTGATATGTTCTGGAATCTTGAATATGTTTCTTATCGTTTTGCTGTTACTGGCTGAGCCCAGCACCACAGTTGGATGCCTAAATGTCCAAATGGGCTTTATGATTGTTTTATAGATGGCCATTTTGTTGTTATAGGTCAATAGGGATTTGCGTCCAATCAGCCAATTCAGGCTACGGACTTTCTTAGGTTTCTAGTTGTTTGCGTTTGGTCCAGATGTGTTTTCACCATGTGAGTCGGCAGTCAAGATGCATTCTCGCGTACTTCGCATCATCCGCCTGTGGAACTTGTTCATTGTGAAGTAAGACATGTGGACATGTCTTTCATCTGAGAGTGTTAGTTACTTGAACAGATTTGTCTTTATTCGCTTTGATGCGCTACTTATCAATCCATTCATGCACAAAATAAATATTACTTTGAATGTTTTTTGATGCATTTTCTGGGTCTTCGTGGACAGATAATATATATGTGTCGGCGTATGTAGCATTGGTAGTAATGTCGTCGAAGGTGGATAGATCTGCGGTGAATATCAGGTACAGCACTCGCCCAAGGTACTGCCTTGCGGCACTCCGGATTTGAATTAATGTATTTTTGATAGCTCGTTGTTGTGTTTTACTTTAAAGCATATTTTTTCAATGTAGGATTTGATAATTTTAAAGGAGTGTGGCAGTTTTTGTTTGTTTGTGAAGAGCAATCCCTCGTTCCATACCTTGTCAAACGCCTGGCTGATGTCCAGGAAAATGGCATTACTTTTTATTCTCAAGGGCTCTTGAATGATGTCGACTAACCAATGAATTTGCTCGATCGTTCCGTGTCCAAATTGGTGTATGGGTAGGGTTTAATGAGGTGTTGTCTTATTCTAGATAATACTACTTTTTTGAACAGTTTTAAAGTAACAGGTAACATGGGTCTGTATGCAGCCACTTGTGCTGATTTAACTGATTTCAGAATCATGACAATATGTGCTATTTTCTATTGGCTGGGAAACAGCAGAAGTCTCTAACAAGCATTGAATATCAGGACCAAAACGAGTATTCCTGTTTATGGCAGGTTTTTCCGGAGAGTTGCATCAATCAGATCATATCCAGGAGCCTTGCCATCTTAGAGGTCGTGGATTTCTCTAGCCAGTTCTTTTGGTGAGTTGTGAATGCGAACGCGTTAGCTATTTCCTTGTCAGATCGGGCCCACGTCCCCATTTGGGGTTTTATAGGGGCTTTTTACGTTTCGGTCGTTTAAGCTTAGATGGAACTAGTCGTCTGTTTCGCTCGTTGGAGTAAGTTTTCTCAGGTATTCCTGGAGGTTGTCATTGTTGAGATTGCTAATTACGATTTTCAGTTCTTGTGATGCTCTGCTAAAGGCCGCTTAAAACGGCACTAAGTAATATACATATATATTTTTTTGACTTGACTGATTCCCTTGTAAATAGTTAGTTTAAATATTTTATATATTGCTTGTATATTTTTTACAAGTCATTAAACAAATTATATGTTTAATTTATTTTATTCATAAAAGTTAAAAGTGTAATAAAAGTGAAACTTACAAATAATGTGTTTTTTCAGATTGGTTGAACAAGACGACCGTATACAACCGGGAGGCGCTGACGCGCGCGGTGCGCCAGCGGCCTCCGGGGGTCCCGCTGCTCACCGTCTCCAACCACCACTCGTGCTTCGACGACCCCGGCCTGTGGGGTGAGTGTTCCAACTAGCCTATACGCCAGCGGCCTCCGGGGGTCCCGCTGCTCACCGTCTCCAACCACCACTCGTGCTTCGACGACCCCGGCCTGTGGGGTGAGTGTTCCAACTAGCCTATACGCCAGCGGCCTCCGGGGGTCCCGCTGCTCACCGTCTCCAACCACCACTCGTGCTTCGACGACCCCGGCCTGTGGGGTGAGTGTTCCAACTAGCCTATACGCCAGCGGCCTCCGGGGGTCCCGCTGCTCACCGTCTCCAACCACCACTCGTGCTTCGACGACCCCGGCCTGTGGGGTGAGTGTTCCAACTAGCCTATACGCCAGCGGCCTCCGGGGGTCCCGCTGCTCACCGTCTCCAACCACCACTCGTGCTTCGACGACCCCGGCCTGTGGGGTGAGTGTTCCAACTAGCCTATACGCCAGCGGCCTCCGGGGGTCCCGCTGCTCACCGTCTCCAACCACCACTCGTGCTTCGACGACCCCGGCCTGTGGGGTGAGTGTTCCAACTAGCCTATACGCCAGCGGCCTCCGGGGGTCCCGCTGCTCACCGTCTCCAACCACCACTCGTGCTTCGACGACCCCGGCCTGTGGGGTGAGTGTTCCAACCAACTAGCCTATACACCGATCTGTCCAAAAAACTTTACTTAGCAAACTACCTACGCATTACCTTAGTACGACGCCAATACAACAATATAGGCGGGGTCTCCTAATTCCCTTTCGCCAGGCCGCGCGGTAATGAGGTGTCGCGTTGTTAAGTTGGCTGCGCGGGTTTTCAAGCTGTCTGTGTTCTATAAATTCAACTTCGGCGAGTATGCGCACGATATCTTTGACCTAATCCTTCCATCCCCTTTCCACCACCGGACTAGCAAACGTACGGCTGGCTACAACCCATTGTAAATGTTCCATTGTGCCGAACACATCGTTTCGCCTCTACCAATATCATTAATACTTGTAAGGAATGGAATTCCTTGCCTTCGTCTGTTTTTTCCGCACGAGTACAATCTTGAAGTCTTCAAGTCCAGAGTAAATAAGTTCCTTTTAGGTAAGCGGCTACATCTTTACTTGTTTTACATGTAAGCTGGTGGTCAAACGCTTGACTATGAGTTGATGGATAGAAGCGGCTCATGATCACTGGTGAGGCCTGTTTTTATAATAGACTTAGGGTCAGCCTTGGATCTCGAGGCTTGCCTGGGCAAGAATGAGGTCTACAATGGAGCGAGTCCCCCCAGTAAATGATTTGGTCAGCGATGGGCTTGTATGGACTATGGAATATGTTATGAAATCGAAGCAGTCGGCTAGTAAAAATGTATAAATAATAAGGCTTTTATTTACTAAAATATAATATGCATTATATATTGGTGGTACAACTTTGTTTAAGTTCGCCTGGCTACCACCATTTTACCTAATTCTGTCACCATAACAACAATTCTTAAATTGATGCCTTCCGGTATTTAGAGGGAAGATAGCCAGTTCCTCAGATTGTTGAGGATTCCGGGAGAACTTCCACATTCGACCTCATCGTAACTTGAATCAGGTGAGATGAAGGTCAAGCACCTCCTCCTCGTACAAAGGTTACGGCTAAGGATTAGTGTTAGTTAGCCGGATGATAATCTTAAGTTTATTTTAGAGACGAGGCTAACCGCCATATCTTAGGGTGTTGTTCAGACATTTTCTCGACTAGAATCCACCTCCAACATGCGTTTTCGTATGTTTGGATATCATTATTTCCTAGACTCGAATGTACCTCGAGAAATTTCCTGATTCGAGGAGACGAGATCAGCTGTCAGCTCATGGTACGTCGTGACCAACCTTGATCCTTTCTCGAAACCGCGTAGTGTTTATTTTGTTCTAAGATGGCTTTTGTTGACATGGTTTTGAAGATAATTTGATTTGCTATTTATACGATTACGGCGTGTATTTAGCATCGCGAAGATATATTCGAGATGCAGATCTCTATGGATGTATGTAACGATGTGGAATTTCCTAAGCGTAGGTACCGTCCTACGCTTTATGAAAGATACGGTCGTGCATATCACAGCCGCTACTGATTGAAGACAATAGTGGCAATGACCGAGCCTTGCCTCCAACGAAACTGTCGATCGCTCTAACATTTTACGCCACTCGTCATTTTCATGTGAGTGCTCTAGATACGTGAACATCCTATGCACGTGTTCTGTGTTCGTGAAGTAGGTAGGTAAGAGGAAGACAATTGGAGCTCATTATAAACTTGGTAGGTATGCTTATTTATCAGATAGTTTGCGGCGACCTAAATTGCCCAGTCCGTAGTATCGTTTTTTGAAATCAGGTCAAATTACAACATTTTCGACGACTCTGTCTCGACTAAACCTCATTCGAGTTGAGGATAAAATACCAGAATGTTGGACTAAAGATACCAATTTGAGGATGGTTTGGCATGTTCCAAGAGTCGAGAGTTTTTCGAGTAATTAACTTAAGATACAATGGTCGTGCATCCCGGACGTGGACGTACAATAGGTAGAAACTCCTGCATGCCTGATAGATAGCTTGTATGTTCAAGGTTGTTCTGAAACAAGGGTAGCCTACTCCAGGAATAGTCCCCTAGGTTCACGCGAACGACCGCGTGCGTCCACCCTCGCCTCAAGACATCGACGAGTATGTTTGATATGTGTATGGGTTTTATTTCGTATCAAACGTAAATAGGTTTTCGTAATCTCCGTAATGTATTTTCTTCTTTGTTGCTTTTTCTCCTGGCGCGGTTATATGATGAGGTTCCATCGCCGTCACCGTTAATATTTAGGTCAGGATCTGTGTTGTAGATTGCGTTGCGAGCGTGGTCGGTGATGCTGATATGACACCACGCACTTGAGAATCGCGGAATGACAATGACCTCCGCTCCGGTTACTGTAAATATCTCGTCCTCTCAATCTTCATGAAGGCCGTCAGGAACCGCCTCCAGACTCGACGCTGCAAACAACTAAAACTAAATTACTTTTACGAACCTTTATCTTCATTTTTTTAACACCTAGCGATGTATTTTTTGACATAGTAGGGACTTACGTTGCGTTTATTATGATTAGTAACCAACTAATAGATTAAATCAGGAGTAATTCTTAAACGACAACTCTTAAAATAGACTTATCATTAAAGTCAGGGATGTTTAATTTTCAGCCCACAATACATTCAGCGTTAATTTCCAACGCACCGATTTAACAATTGATCCAGCCTCATGTCAGTCTCACGGCCTTCAGTTCAATGAAAGCTTTCCCGAATCCTGGGGCCTGGGGCCTGGGGCCTGGGGCCTGGAGCCTGGGGCCTAGAATTCTAGGAACTAGAATACGTAAAATATGGAAACTTACACGTATAGGTACATAATTACATAGTTAAAATACCTACAGTAGAACAGCCATCTATATTCATAACACAAATGTTTGACCCGGGTCGGAATATAGCCCACAACCCACAGCGCAGAAGGCAGAGCTACAACCGATTGAGTTTTTAGGTACCCAGTAGATGAGGGCTCCGGGTTTGTGGTAGGTTAGGTAGGGGATGCGATGAGGCTTGCCAGCGGGCAGCGGGCACGTTACGTCATACGTGTTGTTATCAATGTCAGTGGGTTAACATTGCGTTGGTTCGATGTCGATGTAGGTATAGTATAGGTATCTACCTATAGCTAGTGTACATGTAGATATTATCGAGGCTCGTCACGTCCTTGAAAATACGATGCAACTACGTGGAATGCTACTAACACGGAAATGATGGGTCGGAACACTTGTAGGTAGGTAGGTAGGTAGGTAAGTACCTACTACCGTTCTAACCATAAAGTGTGAGCTTTGTTTAGCTCGTTGGTACTTGCACTCGTATCGTACCTACACCTACCGATACCTTCGTACCTACCTCCGAGGTGGGGTCTGAGCTGATCGCTTTATGTTCTGTCTGTTTCTCATCATCAAGCTACGGAGATTTCTTTTACAGATAATTATTTGTTGCTAGAAGTGCCTACCTAACGATTTGGTAAATGTACAGCAATCGACGTAATTTAGTTGACTACCTACCCACAACTTAGATTAGATCTACCAATTGTAGATTAAAGAGGTAACCTCTAATACCTCTATCACTTCCTAGTATTTATAATCATAAAATATCACCGATTTCTTAAATCTGAAAATATAGGCCGATATAACAAACACTGTTTTCCTAGTCAGTAGGTAGTTTAGTTTTAGTCGTGTCGCGACTCGCAATTCGCAAGTTGCCAATATTGATGTCTTTATATTATTTATAAATAGGTACCTATACCTACCTACCTACCTACCTACCTACCCACCCAGGTATACAAAATCACAAGCGACCTACATAGTATTTTTTTTTTTAACCTAAAAATAGACATTTATTAAAAAAAAAAAGTACAATTAAACTAACTATGTACAAAGGAATCAGTCAACACGGAATTATCTATTACATACGTGCTCAACCTACACAGATCGTGCTCGTCTCTTAGCTGTTTCAAAATGGGAATCAGGTCTATGGCTGCAAGCACATCCATCTTACAATACCGGTACACTTATGGATCCTGTAACTTTCCGTATTGCCACTTGTCTTCGGTTGGGTGCAAGATGCTGCGCCTCTCACCAGTGCCGGTGCGGTGCGGCCGTAGATCAATTTGGTTTTCACGGACTTTCGTGCACAAGGTCTGCCGGCAGGATTTCGCGCCACGCAAGTCTTAATGACATTATCCGTCGAGCTTTTACCAGTGTCAATGTGCCAGCCGTTCTTGAACCGAATGGTCTGTTACGTGATGATGGTAAGCGGCCCGACGGTATGACTCTTGTCCTTTGGGAAATGGGTAGGCCTTTGGTGTGGGACGCTACCTGCGTCGACACCCTAGCGCCATCTCATCTGCCTGGGACATCAGTTAGGGCTGTTGCGGCGGCTGATTCGGCCGAGGATCACAAAAGGCGCAAATATAGTGGTCTCGACAGAGCTTACCTATTTGAGCCTTTTGGGGTGGAGACCTTGGGTCCGTGGGGAGCCGGTGCCCTCCGGGTTTTCAAAAATATTGCGGGGCTTTTGATTGTGGCGACACGTGACCCAAGGGCTGGCTCTTATTTAGGCCAGCGAATTAGCATAGCTATTCAGAGTGGCAATGCAGCCAGTGTCTTGGGCACGCTTCCGTCTGGTACTGGTCTGGAACAGTTGAGTTATCTATAGGCCGTTTGTGACATAGTAATTATTAGCATACACATCTTTATCACGCACGCAGGCTAAAAACTAGCCGACTTCAAAAAAGGAGGAGGTTCTCAATTCGTCGGAATCTTATGTATTTTCCCCGATTACTCGAGGACGTCTGGACCGATTTAGAAAATTGTTTTTTGTTTGAAAGGGTATTACTTCACAGGTGGTCCCATTGTCATCAGGTCGGGATCTGATGATGGGATCCTGGAGAAATCGAGGGAACTCTTTAAGAGCGCGCCCAATGCTGAAATTACGCAACAGGAGCATTTTCAAATATACTCTTTGATAGTAACAAAAGTAGTTATTCCAATAAAAAATAAACTGAAAGCTGGGAAAAATCTAGTTGAAGTACAATAATCGAATAGAATTTAGAAAAAAAATCTGAGTTCTCTTTAAAAAAATAAATAGATACTACACTAAAAAAACGCTCGAAATTATCAGCTACAATCCCATTTTTTTATTTATTAATAAAATAGCTAGGCTAGTGTTTTAGTCGAATGATCGACTAGTTTTTTAATTTCAGGTTTACATTTTGAATAATTAAATAAAACTCTGACAAAAATTATACCCTGGACCTAAAAGCGTTTTCATTACCAATGAACCATGCAATTTTCGACTTTATGTTATGCCGTTTGGATACAAAATAGATCATGGTTTCTTGGTCAGTTGTCGGGCAGCGCTCGTCGTTGTTCCCGGCCGCTTTGTTTCGTAATCCAGCGCGTAATTTGAATTATGTTATCGGATTTCTAATATAATATTTTCAAATCAACGCAAAGAGTTGATAATGGTAGCACCCTATTCTCATACAAATTGAGTCTAAATTTCATGGGCTAGCGTTCAAACCCGGCCGGGCCTGATCTTTTCTGCGTAATCTTGACAGTATAGGCAAGATTTTCAGACAAATCATTGTATCCTCATAGCCTCATAGCTCAGTTGGTAGTAACTCTGCCTTCTGCGCTGTTGGCTGTGGGTTCGATTCCCACCCAGGACAAACATTTGTGTGATGAATACAGATGTTTGTTGTGTTTGGACGTTTGTATTGTATGATAGGTATGTATTTACAAAAAAAGTATTTGAGTATTCTTTCCGTAATCTAGTTCCCATATTACAAGCTTAGCTTGGGGCTACATGGCGCTGTGTGAAATTAATGTCCTGTAATATTTATACTTGTATACTCGGCATACTTGTACTACCTACATTAATGAATGTTGATTATTACAATTAGTAATTATGTAGCCAAATCCAGTACTTATGTAGAAAACTTCTTTAGGCGGGTTGAGCACGAACAAAAATTATGGAACTCACGTCATCGTCACCGAACGCTTTCCATGAGCTATATGTATACTGTGTATATACATATATGTACTTTTTGTGTGAACAAAAAGCGAGTAACTCGCGTCATCGTCACCGCACGCTCTGGTGAATTGTATCGTCGATCTTTTAGATTATTATGCGCGACACTGTTACGCTTACCGACACCACTTTTGACTTTAAACACATTGGGATTCAAGTACCAACAATCTCAGCTGTTTTCTTAGGCAATGATAAACAAACTTCAAGTTTTCTCTTCTGTCGGCACTCCCAGAGTGCCACTGTTTTTGTTATAACAAAATTTGCTCAGTTACAGTTACTTCAAAAAATTCTTTATCCTGGCGAAAAAGTGTCGAATTTCATGATTTGACTTTCTAGAATAATTAGATTATGATACCGTGTAGATGTGATACTTTTAAATGAGATTATTCACGTATCGAAAAAAACTACCCACAGATAAAAGTGCCGGCCAGCAAAAAAACACATGTTTCTTGCGGCAAACCACGTCTAGTACATTTTTTACTATGGTGGCAAACTTGTAGGATCAAAAAAAAAACACCAATAATTTCAGTATGACACCGTGTAAATGTTTGTCATAAAATTAAATTCGTGTATGGTTCTGGAGATATTGCAATTGTTAATAAAATATAACTACCTTACTACCTACCGACTACTAACTTTCTTGGGTTATGTAGGTATAGGTAGTAGGTACACACTTCAAGTACCTATTCTGACTATCCACTGTCGTATAAATCTTCATTCCAAATTACATTAAAATCCATTCGCAGTAATATTTTTCTAATGAATAATCGTGAACCCAATCGTAAAGTACCTATATGATTTATCTGAGTGTAACGCATTTACTGTGCTCAGCGTCACAACCCCGAGCGATCGTGGCGCGCTGTGGTGGCTTTATGCACTAGAGCGGGCGGTGCAAGACGCGCGGGTGAAATACGATTTTTTCCTGGCATTGGGTGCGCTCTTAAATATTGAAGGGACACTTGAAGCGATTTCTGTATTTTAGGGTGTATTACTGCAAAAGTAAGGACGCAAGGAAGTCATCAAAACAATTGAAAAAAAACACGTCATCCAGATAAACCAAATTGTATATTGCTTGTGCTTCATTGAAGTCTGTTTTCTTTTTAGTTTTTAAAGCGTAATTAGATTGACTCGTGCCTCTGTGAGCTGTAATGGACCACGCGAGCCTGTCCTTACATACTATAGATACTATTGTGCCTAGTTACATAATTATGTAACTTATCTAGGTTTACCTTAAAACTGTTTGAATGTTCACCGCCCACCTTCAAACAAAAAGCTGACAGACATTTTGTTATACTCGTAGAGAGCGCTTCCGCCGTTGTCACTAGAGCTTCTTCAATCTATTTATCTAACTAAATTTATTTATTAACAATAATTAGAAATATCACTTTATTAATTGTACCTAACGCTTAAGATCTCTAAATTTCTCGATATTACTATGTGATACTCGATTATCTACTTACCTAACACATTATATAACCAGCCAGTCAAATCAAGTCAATACCTGTAGGTACCTACCTAATTTAGTTACCTATCGATCGAATGCAAGTAAAGTAGCGAACAAAAGCTATGGAGATATAGGTCACCAATAACCATAGTTACATTCCGAAAGGTGATATAATTTCCTTGTGATTTAATATGTTACTGAAAAGTTTATTTTTTATTTTTACGATTAAACTCTCATATCTCCGCCACAAATTGAATGGACAAAAAAATGCCAATCCCAAAAATCCATCCATAATTATTAAATCTGTGCACAAAAAACACGAGAATCGGTTGAAAAATGCGACCTGTGGAGTGGAGGAGAAGCCGGACCCTCACCAAAGGATGTTTGCCCAGGCTGATACAGAGACGCTTTGCGCTTAGGTACTCGGTCAACATTAACTATTTACAGTGATTTTTAGGTACCTATCTCATCTTATCCGACCACGGCTATCCTCTAAATATCACTATGCATATTTTGATGACACTGAAATAAACTTGTTGCATGCAACAAAGAAAGTGTATAAACTACATTACCTACACATAAATGCTTTGTTGTTAGTCACCACCAACCAATGACAAAGCGTATTACATCGATGTGTATTGCGACTTTGCTTGCTTATGAGCGTAGCCGCTCTGGAGGCGCGTTCATTCTAAGAGTGGTTTATCTATACCTACCCAGGTACCTACTTGTAAAATGTAATATCACTAAGAAACTTTAAAGATATAATTAAACATTTACTTACCAAACTGTCACAGTATCAATATGAACGTAAAATAATGACCAATGTGCTGGATAAGCGAGTTTGTAGCGGCAGGTATCTTATCTAGGTAGGTATTACCACAGATAGGTAATAAAATGGTAACGTAGTATTACGTAGGTACTACAGTGGTAGGTAGGTAGGTACCTACCTACTGGTAGAGCATGTTGCGGATATTCTCGTGATAGCGGCAGGCACCACGTGACTCGACGTGCCCGACCTTTGTTTACTGCCTCATTACATTACTAGCTAGTAGGACATAGCTCTCACTATTAACAAACTGAAGCGGTAGGGGCAGGGGCAGGGGCAAGGCCAGGCCACCGCTGGCGCTGGGAGCAAAGGTTTTCGCATCTCTCATTACTCGGTCGCGGGGATTCGATGGATGGAGGGGTTTGAAATCGCTACTGTCGCGTCGATTGAGGAAGGCCAATGTCCAGCAATGTATGGATGTTGGATGAAATGTTGGAGGTACAACATTCAGTTGTTCCACTGGCCGCTCAGCTCGACTCCAACAAGCCACCACAAGGGTAGAGCAGGTCTACCTGCTCCATGGAGGACCTCACCTGCTCCTCGATGTCCAATTACATTATATGATGCAATCTTAACGTGAGCAACACATTATCTCCCGAGGGAGGTTAAGTTGTATGCAACTCCCTTGGGAGGAAAGTCATTTGAATTTGGAACATCAAATTCTAGTGGAGTCTCGAGGAAAACTAAGCAAAAAAATATGTAAATGTAAAAAGGGTTTGTTCCAATGGCCGAGCTGCTCAAGGCCAGCTCGATTTTCGAAATTCAAAACTAGAGGATAAAGGCGTCATCGCAAATAATGTCAAACAAATGACGGTGTTTGGTGCGGCATAATGTTGACTTTTTATAATTAATATTAGTGTTTACGAAAAATGTCGTCGAGTGATAGCGATCCTACGACGCGAGATTATTAATAATCTATTTACTACCGGAAACATCAAAACACTGATACGAAAAATTGATGCACAAACTACTGTTCCAACCCTTGAGTTTGAAATGTTGGAAGCATTGAGGGAGAGGTGAGGCCGGTAATTCTTCACTAACTTTCTACATTAAGACGCATTTCAAGTGCAAAATCTAAATATATATAACTCAAAGGTGACTGACTGACTGACATAGTGATCTATCAACGCACAGCCCAAACCACTGGACGATCGGGCTGAAATTTGGCACGCAGGTAGATGTTATGACCTAGGCATCCGCTAAGAAAGGATTTTGATTAATTATACCCTCAAGGGGATAAAATAGGGATGAAAGTTTGTATGAAACTTTGTTAATTTTAAACCGATCGGGCTGAGACTTTGCATGCATAAAGCTACTATGACGTAGGCATCGACTAAGAAAGGATTTTGAGATTTTGCATTTGTTTTGTTTCGGTTTAGTAGTTTTGGTTATAGACTCAGCTTTGTATTTGGCATTTGTTTTGTTTTCGTTTGGCTTAAGTATAGGTTTTGTCGGCGACTTTTTTAAAATGGCTAAAGAAAATCTGAACGTTAATGGAAAAGTTGAAGAATGTACTGTCCGTTTTTAAGTTTTATAGGCATTAATTTTTTACACACGCTAAACAAAAGTAAAGCCGCAAAAACTATACCTAATTAATAATAATACTTCTTAACGCGAGCGAAGCCGCGAGCAAAAGCTAGTATAAATATAAATGTAGGCTTAGGTACCAATACCTTCTCGGTGCTGCGTATGCGTAAAGCTGGACGTCAACTCCACGTAATGAATTTATGAATGCCATTGTGTTAGCCATTTATAAATACCTATGTGGGAGTGGAGTCGGTCGGTAGTTGACTTATTGACCTGAATCTAAATAATAAATAGCAAACAGGCAAACTGTTAGCTGACTTTTGTATAATTAACATAAATTTAGCGGAGCGCTGTCGGGCGTACGAGTCGCGGTGTACTGTGTAAGGACTGGAGCACCTCACAGCGAGACGCCAGCGCGGTGGATCCGGTGCGATGTGACTGCTAGGCTTCACGTCAGCTCCTACTCAGGACCTAGGAATACTGTTAATCGTCACAGTCCGACAAAGTTCACTAAAGGACTTCCCCAAAGTGAGACAATTATCATATTTGAGACCTACTTACCATGATTTCAACCGTCAAATAAATAATGTATAATTTGTATAGTACAATGGGAATTGACTCAACACCGTTAGGCAGCCGGATTTGATTGAATTACAATTCAAGGATTCAATAGATATTCGATTTAGGTAGGTAGGTATTGTTAAAGTGAGCAAGAATTTAATGTATTTTATCGGGGATTTATTTGTCCGGGATGCATTTCATCTTGACCATGTATCGTGGAAAGCGGTGTAGCCGTTTCCTGCTGTGATAATTACGGAGTACTCCAGGGTCTGATGAACAGGATCCAAGATAGCCGTAGTGTAGTGCGATACGAGTAGGTATACTATACAAATAATCATCGGGGTTTTACATTTTTGTAAAATTCACTTCTTCATCAACCTGTTCGCAAAAGGGCAATAGCGTTCAATTATTGATCGAGCGAGCGAAGCGTCTCAATTTCGAGATTGGGCCAATATGCTTCTGTCCGCTGTCGGTTTTATTCTCGCTTACAGGTAGCAATTTTCAACCGACTTTGATGAAAATTGGCACACATGTTCCTTGATTTATATATTTTTTTGTCGATCGCGATTTTTGATTGGGGGGAAAAGAGGGGGAAGTTTGCTGAAGCGTCGATATCAACGGATTTCAACTTTCAACTTTTTTTTTACTAATCAGACTACGCAGTCCTCTCCGCCTTTGTAAGACAAATCCGTAGACACCGGGTTCGATCTCCTCAGACCAAGGGAACGCGAGTAATCGCTAAAACTAAGGTATACCCCTATTTGCTCAAAAATCTGAAAGGAAAAGTGAAAGAGGAAAGCATCGGTTATTGCATGGCGACAAGGGCTCTACTGCTCTTACAGAACTACTGTACGTGTACGTGTACGTGTAGGTACACATCGTAGCGATCTTCATATTTAACTTAATTCAGTTCACTATCGTTATTGCTTCGTCAAGTTTTGTATAGGTAGGTACTTGCTAGAAAATATTTAATCAATTACTCTTCTGTAATCTTATTTAAGTAATATAATAATATTAAACTTGTACTTATTAAACGTTTCAAAAAAGCGAATAAACTTCGTCATCGCTACATTTTATAACTTATGCCGTTTGTGTAGTTTTGAGAACGAAATAAAAAAACGTTTTCTCGACTGGCATGGCTTCTAAAAGCTTCTGCCTTTTGCAAAGACAGTCAGATTCAGCATTCAGATTCCCATCCGGGATAAACATTTGTATTATGAATGTAGATGTTATTTTTTGAGTTTGGGTGCTCCAGGTCCCACGTGACTAATGAGAGATGTGTATGTGTGTGTGTTGCAGGCGTGATGGAGGTGGGCGTGCTGTCGCGCGGGTCCCGCATGCGCTGGTCGCTGGCGGCGCACGACATCTGCTTCACGTCAGCTCTGCACGCCGCGTTCTTCGCGCTGGGCCGCTGCGTGCCCGTGGTGCGCGGCGCGGGCGTGCATCAGCCGGCCATGGACTTCTGCGTGGAGCGGCTCGCGCGCGGGGACTGGGTGCACATCTTCCCGGAGGGGCGCGTCAACGTCGACAAGGACCTCATCCGGTTCAAGGTCACACGAACATTACTCACGCTGGTCGGAGGTGGTGCCAGGTGGAAGTGAGGCCGAAGGTGGAAGGAAGCGCTTTCCACCCGGAACCATCAACAGATTGAGGAACTGGCTATCTTATCTCTTAATGCCGGCACATAACAAATAATCGGCGTCAGGCTAAGGTAAGATGGTGGTACCTAGCCAGGCGGACTTGAAGGGTATCAAACCCTGAACCTCTTGAGTCTGACGCCGGCCGGTTGTACTTAGTCTTTTATGGTAAAATATAATAAAACAAACTTTTTGTTAAAAGGAACGAAATAAACCGTTGCACCCTGACCGCGAGTTTGACTATCACATGTTAAGATGAGGAGTGTGTTTGTGCGTGCAGTGGGGCGTGGGGCGACTGGTCGCGGACAGTCCGCTGCCGCCGCTGGTGCTGCCCGTGTGGCACGAGGGCATGGACCGCGTGCTGCCCAACGCGGAGCCCTATCTCCTCAAGTTCCGCAAGCGAGTGTTCCTCTGCGTCGGGGAGCCCATACAGATACACCCCATGCTCGACAGGTGAGCGTCTAACCAACCAACACGCACACTCGGTAACCGCTCGCGTTAACCTTGTTTTATTTTTCACTAACATTTTTTTTTACCGAATGAAAAAACTGATGACCGAAGAAATTGGTGGATCGAATAAAATATTAAAAACTAAGGTTGATACCTAGTGATTCCATTCATTAGGTATCTGAGAGCACTTTAAACAATCTTTTCGCGCACTGCTATAACTTGGAATCAGCGTCTGTATGTCCTCTGTGTTACGACACTAATGTCTTCAACAAGAGAGTTCGGGAGATACTATCTCGGAAAGCAAGTGCTGATGGTTCCATCGTAGACCTCCTCCTTGCTCTTGCCTCAGGTCCGGAGCTGGCCCGTGACAGATTCAATCAAAAACATGTATTTCGCTGACTTTATTCCGAGACAGACGAGGTCATCATGAAATCACCGGGACGAGACAGGAAGCGTGAACCACGACACGTTGGTTGCGTTATTATGTTACTTCTGTTATGATACAATACCATCCATCTCTTGGTATTTTTAAACTTCCTATTTCATATTCTTATCCTAAGTTGACCAGTACCTGGTATATAATAATGTATGAATTATATTAGTCTCATGATTTTTTTATAAGTCCGCGCACTTCACAGTACATGTCGTAAAAGCCAAAATGGATTTCACCAAAAGAAGGGTTGGTAGTACTACTTGTTCAAAACGACTAGTCACAAAAATGCTTCTATTGACATTTCATACAAAGATGTTAAAGTCTCATTCTCACAATGCGTGAAATTTCTGGGTGTTAATATAGATGAGTCCCTTAACTGGAATAAGTTCCGCTTGCTATGCTCTGAGAAGCTTTCGAGAGGAACTAACAGTGGAGCAACTTAAATCTGTATACTTTGCTTTGGTAGAGTCAAAACTGAGGTACAGTATCAAGTTTTGGGGAGGTAGTTATGCTTATAATATAAGAAAAGCTTTCGTCATACAAAAACGCGCTATTCGCACAATAGTAAGAATACCACAGTGGGAATCGTGTGTAGAGCATTATAGACTACTTGAAATTTTAACAGTTCCTAGTTTAAATATTTTGGTAACTTTAAATGACATTGTAAAACACCCGTATTACTATGAAACATCTGATCAAAAAATAACCCGACTTAATACAAGACGTAAAGACATCGATTCATCTTTTAACCCAAGGCTCAACATTGCTAAACATTGCTGTAGATACCAGGCTGTCAAATTATTTAATTCCTTATCAACTGAGATGAAAACAATTGATAGTGCAACTATATTGAACCACAAGTTAAAGAAAACTTTTGTTTAAAGGTGTTTCTATTCTGTAGACGATTTTCTGAAAAATAATAGGCATTTCTTTGAAAATGATGACAAATTTGGCTAATAATTTACTAATTTGACTAATACTTTGTGCAACTTAGGTGTTCATCTTTGTTTTAAGCACTATCCTAACAAAAATGTGTGTATATTATATGGAAACGTTACTATTTTTAGATTTAACATTTTCAAACACGATTCTAAATTGTTCTTGAAATAAATGAATACTGAATACTGAATTGTGTGTATTTTTATTTATTTTTGGTTGGTGGTAGGACTTTGTTTATGTCCGCCTGGCTAACTACCACCATCTTACCTAATTCGGTCGCCATAACAATAATTCTAAAATTGTTGTGTTCCGGCATTAGTAAGATAGCCAGTTCATCAGTTTGTTGAGGATTCCGAGTTAAGTGCGCCTCCATATTCGGCCTTTTCACAACTTGTCACCATGTAGGATCAAGGCTAAGAGCTTCCCCGTCATATAAAAAAAACCGTACGCTGAGATGACGTCTGATAGAGAAAAATAACGACCCGAAATGGCAAGGAGATGAAGATGATAATAATGTTTGTTTAATCTCAAATGTTCCAACATTCCAGGTTGAAACAATCGAACGCGACAGAAGAGGAAACTCGTAAAGCGATCACCGACCGGATACAGGAGGAGTTGTTGCGTCTGCGCGACACGGCGCACGCGCTCATCCGCCGCGCCGCGCCCGCCGCCGGCGACTGCCTGCCGCCCGCGGCGTCCGCGCCGCCCGCGCCGCCCGCCGCCGGCGACGACAACGCCAACACCACCACCGCCACCGCCAACACCAACGGACGAGTCGACAAGGATAAGAACTTGTAGTGTCACGTGACATCACGTCGTGTTATTGTGTGTGGCCGATCGGGCGAGCCCTACCGACGTTGTTACAAAGAGACATGCTGTCGATTCTTATGAGGAGTGAAATAGATGCCCCCGTCTGTGCAGTGATAGTGAAGGACGATCGATACGACTTCGCCATGATATAGATACGTTACAGATAACGTGAATGTAACGCTTTAGGCAACTTACCAAGTCGCTTACATCGCTGAGGTTTATCTAATAACATCTGGTAGAACCGTCGCGTCGGTAACGTTGTCGACGGAATGCAGAGTATCTCCGACAACTCATTACTGCAGAGACCCGATTCTATTCGCCTCGATACAAGCAGTACTCATTTATCTAGAGCTGACTCGGAACCTTATAAAACCGGTTAAAGTGTCTGTTTAAAACTTAGGATACATGTAACCGGCGAATTCGGAATAAATGATCGAATCGTTTGCATGTTCACCGGCATAACACGGACACTATTATTCAGTTTAAAGTTCGGGTTTCTGGTTTTTTTAAATAATGTCACAAATAAAACCGGTTTTATAAAGGTACCCGATAAAGTACGTTTGGGTATTTTCATTTCGTATATGTGAAACTTATACTTGTTAATTATTTGTTAGCAGCTCTCTCGATTCCATTCGATGTATAGTGTACAGTATACAGAGGGTGGGTTGCACCGATCGGTACGCTTCTTCCGTTGAGTTGTACAGTGGAGTCGCTGCTCTCCCCTGAACATGTCTGGGTTGGAATCCCTCCACGTCCCATACGACATAGCTATATGTATTGTAAATGCCGTGTCTAGTCTCTCCCGAATGAGAGAATCCACTCCAGCAGAGCTCGCTTCACTGTCGATAGTTCAATGCCTGGAGACGAGTCTGGGTGCTTCGATCGTCGCCGGTCAGTCAGTCAGTCAGTCAGTCAGTCAGCTCCCGCGGTGGTCGTGGCTACTGGAAACTATTATTTATTAGTTAATTATAACTTTAATGGTAAAGTTCGTAGCAACACAGTTCAGTACAGTTCGTCGGTGCGCGACAATTCCTACCAAGCATACAAATAAACATGTAATGTGGAATATCTCCGTCCGGTATTCAAGAAGCGACAGTTGTCGTGGTGGCGGGGGGTGGGGGAAGGGGGAGGGGCAGCTAGCGAGATACTACATTATATTGTAACAGCAGTTTGCGAAACAAAACAATATAATATCATTAGGAAATTATGAATAATTTAATGTGTGTGTGCGTGTGCGTGTGCGGGTCGTGGATCACGTGTCGTGAACAGGCGATCGATCGACGCTACACACTAACTCTAATAACTAATTGATCATTACTAGAGAGATCAGAAACATAATCAGTGAGTGACATTTGAACCGAGACCTTTAAACGTCCGATACGTCACCGATACGTCACCGATACGCCGAGAGAGAATGTAACGCGACCCGCGACCGCCCGCCCGGTGACACCGCACTGCACTGCGTCGCCGCACACCACAACACATCGTTAGTGTAATTATATCCGTGTTGTGTGTCCGGGTATTGCGGTGTCCTCGCTCTAGTCTAGGGTAATGTATATATTGCGAAAGTCACTCGCCTGCGCAGGTCACACACTCGCCTGCGCAGGTCACACACTCGCCGATTCGACACGACGACATTGGCTCACCCATTGTGTATAGTGACTTCCTCCTTGGGAACGTGAACCATTCAATGATACATAACGTCATGTAAACATATCAATATAATATAATGAACCGATGTTGAATCGGTACGCGAGTGCCAGCAGCGTATCATGTCGCGGCGAGCGTTCCCGAACGTTGCCGAGCGCTCCCGAACGTTGCCGAGCGCTTCCGAACGTTGCCGAGCGTTCCCGAACGTTGCCGAGCGCTCCCGAACGTTGCCGAGCGTTCAGTAATAATCAGTCGCGTGTTATTGTATTATACTATTTAAGTTATTATGTGGGATGTTAGTTTAAGTAATGTTTATCAATGTGCGATATATGTCTCGTTTCTTGTGTAGATAGGTAAGTACGTGTGTGTGTGTGTGTGTGTGTGTGTGTGTGTGTGTGTGTGTGTGTGTGTGTGTGTGTGTGTGTGTGTGTGTATGTATGTATCTGATGTTGTCATGTGACCGTAAGGAGCTTCTATTTTGTAGTCCACTTCCGAGAAATAATTTTGATAACGATTTTGAATACTTTTTTTACACAAGTTTACCTGTTTGGTATCGTTTACACTTTTAAGATAGTTATACTTATAGCGGATACTAGTGTAGTGAAGTGAAGCGAAGTCACTAGTGTCTATTACCTCCAGCAACGTTCTGTTTCATAAGTTTATCAGAAATGTTGATATTTTCTTAGCTATAGAAGGCATTACGAAATCGATATTGTTATAATGATTCAGAGGCCTTAGTTTGAGTTTCTGACAGCTGGAACTTTTGTAATAAGTTGTCAATACAGAGAGTGATTTTCGTTTTCGTATAGGAATAGTAAAGCAACTGTAGTTCCTTTCAATGTCCGCTAACCAAATGTATGGTTTTTTTTTTATTTAGGTTCTCAAAACTGGTTGTTCACTTTACAGAAAGGCATTGATCATACGCTAGTGCACAACCTACTTGACGAGAACACTATCTACTTACGAAACATTAATAAAACTCATTTAGACAAATAGCATAAATAAACACATAGAAATATCTACGCTATGCTAATAAGCGACCTATACGAAAACGAAAATAGTTTCAGTTAGTTGTCAGAAACTCATACTAAAGGGTACAGGAATATTAGTGTCCACTTCATGGTAATGATGAAGTTGTAGCCGCTCGGAACGTGCGCCGCCGGTAATGTATCCGTTACATCGATCGTTGTATCACGTGACCGAACACAGTCTCGTCACCCGATAGTTAGGTACCGTACTAGGTACACTCACGTGGTAGCACTAGGGAATCGGTTTTGTCAATCTGTCATATGTACCTATAGAGCATCGTTAGAAAGTGTCGTCACAAATAGTTGTAAGAACGTTTCGGCTGACGACGTATCGAAGCGAAGCTTTCTGTCGTATATTTATACGAAACATTATTGACTATGGGTACCTAAGTACAAATGTTTGTGATTGTGTATGATTTAGATTCGCGTCGGTCGACACGTGATCACTCGTGTTTCCTCTACGCTGAGAGATACCTGTCGGGGTGGGTAGGTACCGTCCGTCGGTGTAGTGTACTCTCTTGTAGGTACCTCTCGTTGTCTTCCGAGTTTTGTGTATATTTCGAATGTACATAGTTTATTATATGTTTTAATTAAAGGCGGCTTAATGTGTGTGTTGGAGACACGGCTGACGACGGGCTGCAGACGCGCCATTTATTGTCCCGTGTGTTTCACGTAACAGAACTTGTATAACTAATATATTTTATATAATTATTTGCTCGTTCGTTCGTCGTGTCCATTGTAGTATCCCGACACGACACGATGTCTGACACACGCTGACGTTGTAGCGGCTCTGCAATGTCGTATCGTATCGTCATGTCAAACATCGTATCTGTGACTGACTGGTGGGTGTGAGTCAACATTGAGTAGGTGTACCTACCTACCTACCTACCGCTGCTTCACTGCAAGAGTTCTACGTTTGGTTTCATCATTTATTTTTGTAACGAAGCAATAATATTTCTTCATCGTTAAGTAAACATGTATTTGACTGTTCCGAGTTGTGTAAGTAAAGCTCGCAGTGCTTACTCAGACGTTGCGTCTCTCGTATCTGCGTCTCGCTCTAACCTCACGGAACGCAGATCTCAGCGGTGCTCTGGCTCGCTCTAGCAGTAGGTACCTACGAGGGCTCAGCTGACAAATAGCGGTCGTGCGTCTGTCTGCAACGAATCGAACAAAACTTGCTGAAATGTAAATACATAGTATTATGTAGGTACCGACGTGGATACTTACCGGACAGTAGTTAGCGGACCCCGTTCGGTTGTCGCGTCGCACCCCGTTTGTATGTTTCTATGTGTATTTATTGTCGTTGTGTAAGTTGTAATCATGTTCCGTTGTCCGTGGAATGTGCTTTTTTAAAATCTACTTTTTGAATAAATTGATGGATTATTATTATTTAGGTACTTTTATTTATCCATTCCTGGCCGAGATTCCGAGTCGCCGAAGCAGTAGGTACCTACCGGTGGATCTCGGAACAGTATTCCGATTGTACTCCGTGGTACCCAGGTGCGCGACACGAACGGGTTGTAAGTAGGTACGTACGTACGTACGTATCTCTGGTGACGTCACGACACGAGGCACACGCTCATACAAGTCGCGTCGTCACATTCACACTACATACATACGTACCTGCTAGTAGGTAGTTGGCCCCGAACTGAGATCTCGTCACGTTATAATTGTCTTATTTAATTAATCTCGGTGATTATTTCTCCCAAATAAAGTTTTTTTTATTATTATTTTTATTGTACGACGGGCACTTGGCCTTCATCACACCTGGTTACAAGTTGAGTGAAGGCCGAAGGTGGAGGCGCACTTCACCCGGAATCCTCAACAACCAGGGGAACTGGCTATCTTACCTCTAAATGTCGGAACACAACAATTTTAGAATTGATATTATGGCGACAGAATTAGGCTAGCCAGGCGGACTTAAACAAAGTCCTACCACATACCAAATCAAGCGAAATATATAGTACCTACTCCCCTCGGGGATCGAACCCGGGACCTCAGGATCTGAAATCGGTTTAGTAAGTTACTAGTAGTTCTCCCCGAACTGAGATCGCGTTCGATGTCTAGTTGCATTTAGGTATTTAATTAACCACAGACATCATTTCTCAAATAGAACATAGGTAATTAACTATCGATCAAAGTGTGCTTCCATTGCGCCTTGCTTACCTTACTTAAGCACTCTCTTTCTCAATCTCTCTTTAATCACCTAAGTATCCGAGGCACTCTCTTACTGTAGATATGCAAAGCCAGAATGAGAGCAAAGCACCAAACCACCGACTGTACGTCATAGTAGGTGGGTAGAAAACAGTGAGTAAATAAGACCGCTTACTTAAACGAAACTTAACTTAATGAAAAAATGAAAGTTCTCTCAAAACCGTTGCCTTAGTACTTAGTCGTGACATGATAATCTACCCTTAATAATCTAATTGACTTTACGACATTCGTGGGCTTACGGATGTCGTAAAGTCAACCAAGGGGGCTTCAACAAAAAGGCAACAGCTTTTTTTCTAGTATATAAACAAAACTTTATCTGTCCGCACCAATCTGTCTGCCAAACCTTACAGTTTTAGAGGAAGTTGTTTCCACATTGTGGTGGACAATAGTTTACCGTAGATATGAGATACGTAGATATGAGATACGCGCAGTTAAACAAACCCATTGCATGAATCACATCCTAAAAGTTATTCTTGGATTTTATCGACACCCTTGGTTTGACAACCCTAGAGTGAATTACAAAAAAGTCGGTTAAAAATAAATAGACTTGTTTTAAAGAGATTTCGAATACTTAGCTTATCTTACTATGTAACTGATGATCATATTTTGCCCCTTCATCTTTAAAAACCACCCCATATTAAGTGCAAAAATAAACTAATTTTGAATCATAATTTGATCAAGCTAGCGCACATATGACCGGACTCGAAAACGGCTTATTCTATAGCAATGAATTTCACACACATCATTAAGAAACAAAATTTCATAATGATTGCTCTTAAAGGAACGGAGATATTGAACAAGACTTTTGAATGACATTCCGAGCTGGCGTTATGGCAGCGTACCCATTAAACAACGTAATAGTTCTTATAGAAAACGAGCTTTCTCCTATCATAAATGCTATACGTATAAATAGTGTGTGAAATACTGCCTCTGCCAGTAGTCATACTTTATGCAATTACGAAGTGGAACAATATAAAAAGTATATGTGAAGTTCTAGGAACAAATGCATTGTGGTACAGTCGCACACAAAATAATTTGTTAGTGAAATTATACCAATTGTTCGGTGTAGGACAGATTCTGGATTGGACAGATTCGTCATTTGGCAGATTCGCTACTCGACAGATACTGGATCGGACAGATTCGTAGTTCAACAGATTCGCTACTCGACAGAAGTACAGGTGTAAATAAAATAACAAGTGGACTCAAAATAATTTATTTGGGTTTATATATAAAATTTACTTTGCTTAACCATTTTAAGCAATCGATTACGGTAATCTCGCTATTCAATGCCGCTGTTACAATTTTATCTATTTGATTGTTTTTTTTTAATAATTTAGAATCGCGGAGCTTCCCTCTGCAATGGATTTGTTCTTTTTTAAGCTTCATATCTTGAAAGCGAGATTCTTTTAACAATAATTGTATGAATAAATACAATGGTGGCTTGATCGGAAATCTTTTTTCCCCATGCCACCCTTCGACAGGGTTATTGGTTCTGAAGTTTTCATTATAGCAAGTAAAGACATTCTCGGTATAAATTCCCATCCACTGTGTTGAAAAATAATTGTTGAATGCATTGTATTCCTCGGAATCATCGGCCACTTCTTGAATGCTCAATATGGCTTCGGGTATGAGACGTGGAGGTATCAGTGGCAGTTGCATATAAAGGCGCGTGATAAATATTCATTGTCCAGTCTCATCAAAACCAATTTTTTTGGCTCTTTTTAGGTACTGCTTTCCAGTAATGAAAGTAACAGCCAGTCACTTTTACAGTAGGATAAACTGCTTTTACTGCTTGAATGGTTGCCAACTCTTGGCAACCATTCAAGCAGTAAGTTAGTCAGTAGTAAGCAGTCAGTAGTTGGCCAGAAGGATATAAAACACAGGAACAAAATTAACAATATTGTCATCATGGGAAATATTTATATGTAAACTGTATACTTGGTAAAATGGACGGGGACATATTTTAAAGGTACCGTCACCTTAAAAAAACTTGTGTTTTTTTAAGTATTCTTTCGCCAACGAAAATCAAAATTTTGTCCCCAATGCCATCATCGAATAAAAAGAAATCATGAGAAGAAATGTGGGTACAAGACTATACGGCAATTTTAGGGATTTATAATCTTTACAGGCTTTTGTGTTCATTTTTAAGTAATTATTTCTAGCTTTGTATAATACATCTTTTTTCTGTATAAATGTTGGTTTGTCTTCATCGTCCAAGGTACAACCATTAGTGTCCATAAAATTTTCAAATATTTTTGGAATTGGTTCGAGTTTTTCGCAAACTAAAGTTTTACATCTATCCATCAAACTATCAATCGCGTTTCTGGTATAATCGGGCATGCACATATAGCTGGACTCTTTAACAATTCGGTTTTGTTGATCCAATGTGATTGAAGTGTAACATTCTGCCTTATTAACGCATCGCCAATTTGTGGTACCACATTTATTTTTAGTTACAAAATTGTATCTGTGTCCGGCACGTAGCACTACGGGTTTGCCTCTTTCACTCGAAATACATTTTAAATACACCTCACCATTACTGGGACCAGCGAGATCCATTATTTATATTTTTTATTATAATATGATTATAGAGTTATTTATTTGAAGTGTTTGAAGAACACGACAACGTCATAAAGTGGCCTATCAGATGAGTAAATATTCAAGGAGATTTCGTATACGTACCTAGTGTAAATAGGTAGCTACCTAATATATTGTCTTGTACTCTGTTGAGTAAAATTTTTGCATTGATCAGTATTACATCAGTATTTTGTGCACAAGTGTTCATTTTCTGCCAAATAGCTAATCTGACGAATCCAAGATTCTGCCCAATCACGAATTTGTCGAGTAGCGAATCTGCCGAATTCCGAATCTGTCCAATCCAGAATCTGTCCTACACCGAACAAGTGAATTATACACCGAAAAATTTAGGTAGGTAGTAAAAATTAGTAGTTTTGTTACTTTATATGAACTTGCATGAAGAGAAGATGAGCTTTCGTGAGTACTTTTACCCATATTTAGCGACTTATTAAGGCGCTTCCATGAGCCAATTTCGGTCATAAGCTGATTTTCCCAATCTACACCCTCGGTAAATAAGGCATGTAGAAAGTAACTGAAAAGTCCACACATATCTTTATCATTTTAGATTCAAATTCTCCAATTAAAAAAGTTTAATAGAGTCGTATTTATCTCATAATAAAACAACGAAAATACCTCTAAAATAGAAATGTATGTCTATGTCCTCTTAAAGCTTATGTTATTATTATTTTTTGGTTTACACCAATGAATAGATAAATTATTAATTAAATGATTCCCCAATTCATTTGAGACAATTTATGGACTTAGATTTTTTTTTATAAATAATAATATCATTAATCCGCGCGTCTAGATACGCCGTTCGATTGTGTGTGCCGCTGATGAGTATTATTGAGTAAATGTGTACCTATGGTGACTAGGTATTTTGCGAAAAGTCGCTTTTTTACCAACTTCTATTGTGAGAAAACATAATTTTTAGAAGATATAAGAATATGAGATGTGTGTACGCCAAAGACTTCTCAACGCTCAGATAATGCATAACTATAATGTAAGTATAACTATCTAATTATTATTGTAGTGATACCTACCATGTACCTACGTACCTATTTATTCATCTTGTTATTACCGACATAGCTATCAACCTTGGGCAACCTTGGGAGGCAACTTACACTACAGAGGTGCTTAGTACCTAGGACGATTTTTGATGGTGTAGACTTGCCCAGCTCAGCACCTAATTATAAAACCTACCATCTCCTCAGCTTAGTCGGCCGTATCGTATATAAACCACAGGAATGGTCAATAGAATCGATACCTACGAATCGATGCCGACTAAGCCGCAGGTTTCTTCAAGATGTTTTCTTTCACGGCAGAGGTGTGGGTTCGATTCCCGCGGCGGAAGAAATGTTCTGCATATATTTCTTCTTGGATGTTGTTGTGCCTACCATGGTAGGTAAGTATGTAGAGATATCCCCTCCACATAACGTGCTTATTTCAATGTATGAATTGAAATACCTACTTTTTGCAACACCTTTACTTGTGTGCGCCA
The DNA here is from genome assembly GCA_951394065.1 of Venusia cambrica. NCBI lineage: Eukaryota > Metazoa > Arthropoda > Insecta > Lepidoptera > Geometridae > Venusia > Venusia cambrica. The sequence goes on along the minus strand of OX596037.1, from coordinate 265,181 downwards.
CCAATTACCTACCTACTTTTTACCAACTTTTTTATTGTAGCTGTACCTACCTTATACTGAGTAGGTACCTACCTACATAAGGTAATAATTTATTGTACTAATTTACTATCCACATATTATTATTACTAACCTACATTACATTTGATTTTAGAAGGGCACGAAAAGGTTCAGAATGTGCAAAGCTTGAATCGGGACAGTAATCAGTCTCTGAACAAAATTAGTAATTAGTAGACCCTGTCCCTGGCTTACACACCTACTGAGGCTTGTATCTACATATACATGATTTTCAGATTGAACCAAATTTGAACCAAATATTGACATATTTAGAAATTACAGATTCGTTCTGTGCAAGCTGGAGACATGCACATTTACCTGCCTTTTACATTTTCTTAGATCAGCTTTATTCACAGTCACAGTCAATCTGAAGGTCAAACTCGTCGCGTCACATTTGCTTGACATGTCGCGCCCAGTACCTAACGGCAAGCAACGACGGTGCACTTTGAAAAGCAATCTCAAGCAAATGAGACGACTATTGTTTAGGTCGCGTACGATATCTAGGTATCGCACGCGACGCAGCGCTCGGTAATCTATTCGTCTCGCTCGCTCGCTCGCTCGTAGATTCTCTAGTTGTGAGGCTGAGATGCCATTAACCGGCGAAATAGGATGAATTATTTCTTGCACCGCCACCGCCGCCACCCAGCTAGACGGCACGGCATCACAACGGTTTACCTAAAGACTGCATAGATGTTACTAAAACAGAATATTAGATAAATGTCAGTGCACTTTGCGAAGTATTATAGAACCGGCGGTGGGGTGCAGAGGCACGAAACTTTCAAGGTCGTTCGCTCTGAGCAGCGCCTTAAGCAAAGCAGAGCAAATCGTGTAGGTTAATTTTAATTTGAACTAGGTACTTGTTCAAATATTTTCCTGAAGAGTACTCATGCAGTAGTTTTTAGTTTTGGAATAACAATAAATTTTCGAACAGCGGTGTTGCCGCTGCTGTTCGTAAATAATTCTCGTTAATCCAACAAATAACTTTATGATTAGGTCCACAGAAAAATATTTAAACAAGTAGTACCTAGTTCTAATTAAAATGAACCAAAGTCAAAGTCAAAAAAACCTACACGTTTAGCTCTGCTTTGCTTAATAAGTAGCTAAATATGGATAAAAGTACTCACGAAAGCTCATCTTCTCTTCAAGCAAGTTCATATAAAGTAACAAAACTACAAATTCTTACTACCTACCTAAATTGTTCGGTGTATAATTTCACTAACAAATTAGTTTGTGTGCGACTGTACCACAATGCATTTGTTCCTAGAACTTCACATATACTTTTTATATTGTTCCTCTTCGTAATTGCATAAAGTATGACTACTGGCAGAGGCAGTATTTCACACACTATTTATACGTATAGCATTTATGATAGGAGAAAGCTCGTTTTCTATAAGAACTATTACGTTGTTTAATGGGTACGCGGCCATAACGCCAGCTCGGAATGTCATTAAAAAGTCTTGTTCAATATCTCCGTTCCTATAAAAGCAATCATTATGAAATGTTGTATAGCTTGGGCACTATTTGTGCTCTATTTTTGTGTGTAAACTTCGTTGCTATAGTATAAGCCGTTTTCGAGTACCGTCATGTGTAGGTACGCTAGCTTGATCGTTATGCTGGCGTACCCACTAAGAATGGTAATTATTTCTTAAACCAATGAGGCACTATTTATTTTATTTTTGCATTAGTTATGCTCTATTTACGCAGAGTTTTTTAGGCATAATCACGAATGTGAATTCGATTATGTGTACGCTACCATAACGGACACTAGTTTCATCTAATTACACATTTTATAACTCGCCACTGACTACAGAATAATTAAACGTTTAGGTACTCCAACCTGTTCTGTTGACAGAACTACTGGGATTTTCTTTCTGTTTAGTTCTGTCCACAAAACAAACGGGATTACAATTCTCACTTGTTCTGATGAGTAGTTCTGTTGTGATATTGCAATCAATTGTCAATTACTGGCACTTGAGGTAATTTATTTTTCAGTTATGATTCCCGATGACAACGTCACGATTACAAATTTTTATTTCAAGCTTTTCAGAGTGCCTTGAAGAGGGAAATAGTATATTGAAGAGGGTTGTTGTTATTTTAATGAGTGAATTAATATAATAATTAATAACTAACTAATTAGAGATGTGCCTTGTACAAGAAAACGAAATGAAGCGGGTAGGCCGAGTGATCACAACAGCTGTTCAATATTTATTGTTTTAATAATAGTTTCCGTTTGTTAAATAGTGAAAACTATAAAGAACTATGTGCATAAGACTGTATTGTCACTGTGTAAGTGTTATCAGCGTTCAAGAAGACTGCTAGAAGTAAAAAAGATCGGCAAAAGGAATAACACAACACATCAGAAAGAAATAGCCAGAAGATACACTGGTAATAGTGAAACCATCAAGTGAGCCCTAAATAAATAATATAGTGGTCATTAACATTTCCGAAAAGTGGAAAACTATCATTTTTTATGCGATTTTCAAATCGACTAATTGCATGCAGAGCCATCTTTCGACATTATCTGGCATCAGCTGTCATATACTTTATATTATATATTAGCGCCATCTATCTGGAGGGTGAAATACTAAAACTGCAGTGAACTAAAACACCAATAACTCGAAAAGGAAATAGCTATGAATAAATGTGGAGCTTGCGGCAAGTTCCTGTCAGGTGGCGCAGTTTGCACAAAATGCAAGATTCCTTACCACAAGCAATGTGTAAACATAACATCCATTCAATCCCCAAAGCACTGGCTATGTCCAGGCTGTGTCGTCAGCATGCCGCGAAGGGACAACACGAATACTCCTGTAAAAGAAGTAGGAGAGCAAGAATCGGAACAGTCCCCCCAATAACATAGCAGCTGCGGCGACGATCAGCAATCACTACTAGAGGAAATACGAGCTCTACGAAATGAGATGAATTGCTTCCGTAAGGACTTTGGTAGTTTCAAGGATGAAGTACGGGTTGAATTAAAGGACCTGAAAAAAACCTACCAAGCTTGCACCAATAAAATCGACAGCCTCGCAGTACGCCTTGATAGTCAGGAGTCGAGACTGAAAGCGCTTGAAAGTGCCACTAATAAGCAATCGTCTCCCGTTGCCCAAACTCCTAAGAGATTGGTGTTCTCGGGAAACTCACACACACTTATCACACACACGCACACACCCTCACATCACACACATATACATAGCACACAAATGATACTGTTAGTGGTAGTCCAGCTCATAGTAGTTAAGTAAGGCGCACTCATTATTATTATTTTTTTCGCTTATTTATGTTTTTTTTTTCCTTTTTCAAGTTTAAATCTTTTTTTTTGTTGTATAGCTTCATTTTTATTTAATTTCTAATACTAACTACCCGCTTATCACTGTAAACCCCTCGGTGACCAACTATCCGAGCGGGGTAACTGTAAAACCAGCGTTGTACTGCACTTTTGTGCATGCAGCATTTGCTGAATTTACCCCTTTTGCTCAAAGCACTGAAAATTCTAAAAGTGATACCTATTCTATTTTTAGTTTGAAGTATATACTATGAATTTTGATGTAAGTTTTTTGAGCAATAAATGTTTTTTTTTTTTTTTTTTTTTTTTTTTTTTTTTTTTTTTTTTTTTTTTTTTTTTTTTTATATTATTAAATGCAGTGGAACTGTTACCACTTCCGAGGTACCTAATTACTTTGCTTAACAAGTCATGGTATGAACCTAAATTCACACAACGGTTTTTTTCATTATTACTATATATTTTTGTTTTGTATTTTAGGATGAAAAGGAAATCATTAAACATGTCGACCATGACTCTACCTGCATTCCTGATACAAATAAAGTGTTAGTGAAATGATGCTAAGTAATGAAACCGTACCGGCAGTGTATAAGAAAACAGTGACTGCTTTAAAAGATACGGGTATAGATCTTATTAAAGAGTTACCTAGCTTCAATCAAATTAAGTCGTCGATTTACAGGAGAAATTAAATAAAGTTAAGAAAATGAGTTACCTGAATGAGACTGTAAATGCAGTAGAAATACCTGCACCATTTTCAAAATGAGTTACCTGAATGAGACTGTAAATGCAGTAGAAATACCTGCACCATTTTCAAAATGAGTTACCTGAATGAGACTGTAAATTCAGTAGAAATACCTGCACCATTTTCAAAATGAGTTACCTGAATGAGACTGTAAATGCAGTAGAAATACCTGCACCATTTTCAACATTCATGGGCAGATTACAACGACGAGTCCGAGGGCGTCCTTATTTTGATTTTTTGCAGTAAAGAAGTAAGAGCTCTTTTACGCGAAAAAAAATTTTCTTTTCAGACGGCACTTTCAACATTTTCCCAGTACCATTCAGAGGTTTACACCATTCATGCGGATCTCGGTAGCTCTGAAGATACTATCAATGTGATCCCCCTAATATATACACTTCTTAGTCACGAAAGAAAAACAACCTACCACAGAAAAAATCACAATACTAAATAAATACAATACACTAAAATCACAGATTCCTGATTAGAATCCTTCCATTTTCATTACCGATTTCGAGGAAGCCGCCTTTCGAGCCATTGCAGATGTTTTCCCTATTGCCGACCATCAGGACTGTTACTGTCATTGCTCAAACAAACTGTAGAGGAAATCAAAGCAATTGGGCATTCAAAACAAACGCAAGAAAAGAATCGTAAGTTCATGCAGCGTTCTTCCACTATTGCCCGAAGATCGGATTACGGAAGGATGGGAGTATGTAAAATCCCAAGTGTTGGATTTTAGCGAAATGTGCGACTTGGATTCATTTATAAAGTAATGTTGTTGAAGGCTGGCATCGCGCCATTAACGGCACATTTAAAACCAGGCCAGCAACTATGTTCCAGTTCCTGAAAAACATAGAAGATGCAGCATTTTCTTCTGTTAAAGCCTGCCAATTGAAATCAGTTAAACGACGGGATAAACAGATTTGAACACGATGCTATGATCAGAGTGTACCTACCAAATGCAATTGATAACTGTAACATAGACATACCTTTGTTTTTAGAGAAACTAAGGTAAAGTGCTCCTATTGCGAGTTACCGAATGTACAGTCCTCCCTCTCCAGAGGGAACAACAACAAAACTGAATATTGAATTGAACTTTTACTTTACTTGACAGCGTTCTGACATTTTCATTAGTTATGATTGTTTATTATTCAATATCTACAAAGAAGGTTAAGTATCTATTTTCAAGTAGACATATTGATATGCTAGACAATTAACATCGATATGCACTAGTTGTACAAATAATACACCACTGTATCGTTAGTCCAATCAGTTGGACTAATGATACAGTGGTGTATTATTTGTACAACTAGTTGAACTACTGTATCGGAGGGGGTTTTTTCAGATAAAAAGTGTTGAAACGTCTGTGGTATGTACACTTTAATTATTGATAGTTAACATTATCTGTAGTCACTACCAAATGTCAATGTAAAAAATATACTCTGTCTCTTTCTTTTCTGATAATCCATCATGGACGTGAGACGTCCCGATAATTTGCTCAACCTCTTTTATTATATAAAGTTCTAATCTCAGTGTTTTTATCCAATTGACGATGTGCTAAGTATTGTTCACTGCTTGTTGTTACAAGAAATAGAAGGGTACATAATCAGTGCAAGTACCGTGTTTCAATTTACCCAACACCCACCACGTGTAGGCACCAGACCAGCACATACACGCCTTGCCAAGCTGCGCAAACGCTTTGTTCAATAGTACAATTTGCACCAACAAAAAAAAAGATGTATTTTGTTGTTGAATGTTGGTAAAACATATTTCTCTTTTTGTTTCATTTCATTTTATTTATTGCCAATATGTACAAAGGTTGGTAAAGTTTTTTAAATCACAGAACTAATGTGGGAAAATATCCCAGTAGTTTTGTCAACAGAACTACTCAACAGAACAGGTGGGAGTTAACGCAATTAAAGACATGTGCATTTTCGTTACGGGGCAGTGGTCCAACTGCTCTGTCCAATTAGTTGGACTACGGGCCTTTACTAGGGGTCGTGGTCCAACTATTAGTTGATAGCAAACTATTATTTGACGAACATATTAATTGGGTATATGTAGTTAAGAAAGCGTCTCGTTTCATTAGGATTTGTTTTAAGGATGTCTGAATTTATGAGTATCAAAACATTTAAAATACTTTACTGTGCGTATGTTCGTAGTCAATTGGTGTAGGGTCTGTAGTGTACCCCTACGATCTTATAAGGGTTGTAGAGTGAAATAGTTCGTAAAAGTTCACCGTTTATTTGTTCGGTTTAGGTTAAGTATGAGTTGCGATTGCGATTGTGCGCAATGACGTGTAGCCGTAGTTATAGGTAGCTGGCAACTGCCCGCAATGGCAAGAAACCACGTCATGGCGTAAATCGCTGACCCGCGAGAACGTGTACAATATTGTGTGGTTTGCATAAACCGTACAATTGGAATATGCTTCGCAAGTGTGGAATCCCTGCTATACCATTTATTCATAATGTTTAGAATCAATTCAAAAGAGATTTATACGTTACCTTCAATGTCGGGCCCGAATATACCTACCCGACTCCGACACGAGATGCCGGAAATTTCACCTGCTACCGCTTTCCGAACGTAGACACATACCTGGCTGATTTGACTTATCTTTTAAAAATAGCAATTGGTAGGTACTGTGGACTGCCCAGAGCTTCTCGGGTATTTAGGACTGCGTATTACCAGGACTGCATTGAGAAATCCTAATATTCTTCATACACCTATAGTAGGAACCCAATTAAAGGCAAAATTCATATATGATGAGAGCTTGTAGCTCGTTTTATATAATAGCTAAGCCAAATATGGAGTGGACCTATTCCATACAAAAACAAGTAGGTACGCTAAAACGCTTAGCAATAATTATTTTAACATATAAATAGTTTTAGTGATCGATTTCTTGTCATGTTTGTGTGAACCTACTTGATTTTCACTTTCATTTTAATATTCATTGTTTTTATATACCTATCGTCTACCTTATCTGTTTACATTTATATCTATTTGCGTTTGTAACGATCTTTGGAAACTTTTAATTGGCCTTCTTTTATGTATCATATTGTTACGCCAATCAGAAACGTCTAGAATATTCGCGAGCCTTCGCATACTTTCGAGGAAATAAGACAATAACAACTTGTTTATCAATAACACAAAAGGATGATTTATGACCGCCGTGCCAGATTACGCAACAGTTAGCGGCGCGACCATTCCCGCGCTTACTAGACCTTTCCATAGAGTTTGATATAAATTGATGCGCGATTCGGAAGCAAGGCAGTATTCGATTACTATACAGCGAGTTAACATCAAGTAATATTTGAGTGCGATAACAGTGTTTAGTGATTCGGTAGTATAACTAAGTAGTGTTGTACTGTGTTTCAGAGTAATTAGTTTGGTGCTGAATAAACGTGTCTTATTTTGAGTAATAACCGGTTGCTTTTAATTCTTACGAACCCCAGCTCGTAACAATATTAATATGTTGCATATTAAATTATAAACTTTTGTATATACCTAGCTGTAAGGTTTCTTAAAATTGTAAAAATAAAAATAAAATACAAGACGTTATTAAGCGTTTTACCTTCATAACGCGCCCTTTTCTTACAAAAACCACCCCTATTAAAAATTTAAGAATGTGCAGCCGATACTCTTCTCAAATTATACCCCACACGCCAAAAAACTTTTTGTCTCACTTAACACCCCTATTTCTCAAAAACTATCTTAGTGTCAAAAAAATCCTCATATCTATTGATGAGTATTAATATAATCTCTGTTAATTCAAAATTTTGAATTGATTGAATCAGCCATTCTAAAGATATGGTTGATAATTGTATTCCTTTTCATCCCAATATCAAAAAAACTACCCCACTTATCAATCAAATTCCCCAGCGACAATCAAATTCTATTTACGTTATCTCTTTACAGTTTAAATTGCATGAAAATCGGATAACCCTTTCGAGAGTTATGCCGTCACAATCACAAACATACATACATACATACAGTGCCGAATTTCTCAGCCTGATCTCGGATTGTATAATGGATAGTGTTGGTGGTCTCACCATCAAACGTGTAGCTTAAATATAGATAGGTAGGTACTCCGTATTAAAACAAAATGAGGTTATGTCGAAAATAATATATTGTTTCAAATTCACGTCATAACTCCTATGATAAACCATATCATTATTATGTTAAGATACCTAAAAAAATTATCTAAAATTACCTACATACATCTAACAATGAATTAATTATTATAATTAGAAATGTACCGAGTGATCGGAAGAGATGACTCCGGCCATATCAGTAGCCGCCGACTAGTCGGTTAAAAGCGGCGACTAGTCGGCATTTTGATTTATCTACTTGTACTATAAATATATATAACTGAAATAAAATAAAAACCTTGACTGGTAATTTCAATAAAATCTTCCAATACTCAGAGAAAGTTTCTTCGACGTGATGCAATTTCGAAATAGATACAAAAAGTATACTGGTAAGTATTATTTGTTTAATCTCATTCCCATATATAAGCTTTGCTTAGTTTGGGACTAGAGGACGCTAATTTATAGTAAGTATTATAAATGTAGTAGTTCGTGATTTTACATTGAGACCGAACCCGCGAGAGGACATTGGACTTACACCACTCGTCTGCTCGCTGCAGCCTCGTGTGGACTCACATCATCATCATTCCAGACAACTCGTCAACACGAAACTAATCACAATCACAATATAAATACGTACTACATATACTATACAACAAGCCTCATAGCTCAGTTGGTAGTAACTCTGCCTCCTGCGCTGTAGGTTGTGGGTTCGATTCCCACACAGTACAATTTAATTTGTGTGATAAATATAGATGTTTGTTCTGTGTTTAGGTGTTGTATCATATTTATAGTACGCATGTATTTACAAAAAGTATTTAAGTATTCTATCCGTAATCTAGTTCCCATATTACAAGATATGCTTAGTTTGGGGCTAGATGGCGCTGTGTAAAACGAATGTCCTGTAATATTTATTTATTTACTACAAAAAGGTCACATTCCGCTTGGTGTACTCTACGTACACCTCGACTCGCACGTGCGACACTAACTTCAACAACGCTTCATCTCATAAGTATCACAAAACATTGTTACAAAATATATCTCTAGCTCATTTACGTGTGAGTGACCCTTCGCAGGACTCTGCTGCGGCGGGTCTAGGATGTACCTATACTTTAAAATACGCAGGTCAGGTACCTCCTTCGTACGCGCGTCGGTCAAAACACATTCACATACATATTTATATAAGTAGATATCTATCACATTTGTAATTTAAAGTAAATACATTCGTTCGACGAATCAATATCAATTGTTTGACAAATTGTAGCATCTGTTAATGTTGTGAGCGAGTGCGATCACTTGAATACAAAAAGTAAGTTGTAACGAGCTACCGGTCCGTTCTACTCCAACGAAACCTGACATCTTCATAATTAGTACAAAAACATATAACATATAAACAGCAACGTTCGTTTCATTTAGGTAATGGTTGCGGAGTTTGCAGAAAGTCGCTCCGAAACGTTTCATTGATGCTGACAGTCACAAGTACCGGAAATAGGTTAGAACGTAGTGCGGCGTATCGGTGATGTCAGACGTCAGTGGAGGCGGGGGCGGGGGTGGGGGCGGCCGGGTGCAGCGGCAGGGCGGGCGCGGCGGCCCAGGGCGGGCGGTACGCGAGGCGAGCGGCCGCGTACAACGCCCCCGGCACCGCCGCGTCCGCGAGGTACAGTCGGCCGAGTGCCTCCGGCAGCGCCACCGCCGCCACCCCTAGCACCGCGGCGCGCGCCCCCACCCCCTCCCACCCCCCGCCCGCCGGCTCCACGCACACCGCCCCCGCGCGACACGCCCGCGCCCACGCGCACGCCTCCCTGCAACACGCGCCGGTCATCACCCACCTCCCCACAACAGTAACGCTCGTCCGTTTGCGAACACCGACCTGTCTGCCAAGCGTGGTGATTATGCAAACTCGTAGTTTTGGAGGAAGTGATACGTTACATCTGTGTGTGGACTGTAGATGTAGGAGGTGCGCAGTCAACCCCCTTGCTTGACATTCCAGAAGTTATTGACACACTTAGCACTCCTTATTTTTTTTTTAATTTTCTATTTTTAAATAGATAGCAGATTAAACAAAATTTATAGACATAGATGGTTGCGAAATGTCATAATGACAGCAATGTCATATGACATTTCGCAAATCTCGATGTTAATACATCTTCGGTTGTTTTCAATAAACAAACAGTGATTTGTGAAGTCGACCTCCTCTTTTATTACTATTATTATTAAAGCCTTTATTCAGATACTTAAAAGTAGAACATGTAATTAAACTTAATTAGTTGCAGTTTAGGTGAGTGACGTCTGCAGGTGAGTGACGTCGACAGGTGAGTGACGTCGGCAGGTGAGTGACGTCAGCAGCTGCCGCTCTATCTGTGTGCCTTATTTCGTCAAAGGCCTCCCCCAACTTCCTCCACTCCTCTCTGTCCTGAGCTATTCGGCTCCAAGTATTCCCTGCCATTTCTGTAATCTCGTCTTCCCACCTTTTATATTGCCTTCCTTTATTTCTTTTCATATATGTAGGATACCAACTCATGACATTTTTGCTCCATTTTCCCTGCCTCGTATTGTGTGCCCCGTACATCTCCACACCTGTACATCTCCACATCTGTACACCTCCACTTCAACCCTTTGGCAGACTATAACGACATTTATCTTTGTTCGTTTTTGTTTATTATCTTTTTGTTTGTTTGTTTGTTTGTCCCGCTCCTGTCCACTGCTCTCCGGCATACGTTTAACTTCTGTAAGTGAGCTTTAACGAGTGACCAGGTTTGAAATTGCCGATTTGAATGAAATCAATGCAAGTAATTTTTTTTCGATCTTATTTATTTCCGTCAATCAAAGTAATCGCCCTTGTAGTCGACGCATATTTGCCAGCGCAGTGGCATTTTATCGAAGCCCTTCTTGAAATGTCTTGTGGACGGGAGGCAACAAAATCTTTGAAGGCATTTTGTACTGCCTCCCGACTATTGAATTTTTTTCCCGTTAAGAAGTTGTCCAAATTCTGGAAAAAGTAGAAGTCGGTAGGCGCAAGGTTTGGTGAGTACGGCGGATGACCGAAAGCTTCCCGCCCCAGCTCTCGTACCGTGGAGACGGTCTGTAGTGCGGTGTGAGATCGTGTGTTGTCGTGCAGCAGTGACGGGGATGATCGATTCACCAACGCCAAGCTGGTTGGAGTTGTGAGAGTTTCTCCCTCCTTGTGTTCAGTTCGTCACAGAACATATCTGCAGTAACGCTCGTCCCGTTTCGTAAGAAGCTGTGATGAATCACACCGGTCGGTGCTAGACCACTAGACAGTGACCATCACTTTTTTAAGTGTAATATTTCGTTTAGTGCATTTTTTAGGTGCTGAACCAGGATCTAACAACTCGAGCGCTTACGATTGTCGAAATGAATCCATTTTTGATCTCAGGTAACATTGCGATTCAAAATTCCTTCGTTTCTGTGCCCGTCGCGCAGCACAAGGCAGGCCTCACCCGCACCTCGCGCTGGCGTTCATTAACTTCGTGGCCGCCCACACTTGACATCTGTCAAGCTGCCAATTTGACGCAAATGGATGAAGATTATTTTGATGGTAACTTCGAAAGCTGCTACTGACTCGACAGTAGACCGAGTATCATGATCAGCTTCCACAATCGCCTTACAATTCGTTTTTGTCGACCAAAGTTTCAGGACGACCACGGGGTTTTAGGTCGAAATTTCCAGTACGGAAGCGGGTAAACCAATAACGGGTTGTGCATTCGTTTGTAGTGTTCTCTCCGTATACGTCGTTAATGTTGCGTATCGTTTGTGCCGCGTTGCTACCCCGTCGGTACTCATATTCCATAATTACTCGAATTTTTAACGTATCCATGATAACGAAAAAGACCCAAATGGGATGAAAGCATAACGCAAATCAGTAAACAAAAGACTGATTTTGTAAATAGAATTTCATTTTTTAAAAATAAAATTAATTTGAATTTAGAATTCATAGACATTCAGAAACGAAATGACCAGTACTACAAAACGGCAAATTCATAGGTGAACACATATTATTAGGACTGGGAGTACGCAGGTGTCAAAATTCTTTCTTTAAAAAAACATAGGTACTAATTTCTATATTGTCTCTCCTATATTCTGTACTTTTTTCCCCGGAATCACCTGCTTACCTTAAAGATAGATTTGAATTTCTGTACTCCTCACACTCACATGGTCTTAGATCAGAAAACTTTTAGTTAAAATTCCCCCCATAACCATTAATTGTATGGTAACTCGTTCAGTTTTCAGGCCGTTCGTCTTTGGAACGACTTGCCCACTGGAACAATAAACACTGACGGAGCCGTCAGTGTATACTTTTAAATTGAGGCTGAAAATTCACTTCCTTGCTTCTATTTAAATCTGACCTTATCCAACTACTATATTGATGTATTTATTTATTTGACTAAGTATTAGATTTATTGTTTTATATTATTGTTGTAGGTATGTATTAGTCCATAGTTTGTATTAGTTACATATGTAACTAGTATTTAGTGTTGTAATTTCCGTTTATATTTATACTCATTGTTGTGCACTACTTCTGTTATTATTATTTTTTACTGTTTACATTTCTCCTTACAAGGTTGCCTGGTAGAAATCGCTTTCAGCGATAAGGCCGCCCATTGTACTCAGACGCTATTGTTATTAAATGTTTGTTATGTGTATTTATTTCTGTGTACAATAAAGTGTTCATTCAATCATCCATTCATTCATCCATTAATTCATTCATTCATTCATCAGTCATTTACCATGGAGTGGAAAGCAAGCTATTTGTCATGAGTTTAGTTTTTTCATCATCCATGACCATCCTCACTTTATGGCTCTCATTATTTGGTCGCAGAACATTTGTAGATGTTCTTTCTCCTGCAAAAAAAGATCATCGCCGAATCTAAGGTGCGTTAGTTTTTCTCCATTTACAGTTAGTCATCTCAAGTAGTTTACGGAATATTTCCTCTAACGGCCGTAAATAGCTTGACGCACTCCTCTTTCAATGTTTATTGAATGTGTATCAACCTCCTCGTGCAGTCAGTTTACGAACCAAACATTACATTACATCTTTATTAAGGGTTAAGTGAAGTTGACTAAATCCCCCGAGACAATCAATTCCTATTTAGATATGTTATCTTTTTATATTTCATACAAATGGTAACTCAAATTCGTTAGAGTGCGAGTGTTATGTCATCGCAAACACTGACACATACATACATACATACATACATACATACAGTGCCGGATTTTCCAACTCAATCAATATCAAAAAGAGATGACACACTTTGTTCCGAGTTGTAATGACATAGAGAAGAGATCCTCGGTTAACTCACTCGTACTGGTCGAGGTGGTTGTCTTCCAGGGGGTCGTACAGTGCGACGAGCAGCAGGTCGGGGGCGGGGGGCAGGTCGCGAGGCGAGGGGGCGGGGGGCGGCCCCCCGTCCAGCGCCAGCGCGGCCAGCTCGCGACTGACCGCCGCCGCAGCGCCCCCCCCCGCGCCCCCACCGCCCCCCACGTGCACCACCACGCGCGCCCCCCGCGACCGCAGCAGCCGCGCCGTCGCCAGCCCGCACGCCCCCCCGCGATGCGCCCCCGCCAGACACACCACCAGCGGCGCTTGATGCGCGTTGCGAGCCTGCACACACACAAACACACGTGTCACGTATACAACAACACACAGACGTTGCGAGCCTGCACACACACAGACACACACGTGTCACGTATACAACAACACACAGACGTTGCGAGCCTGCACACACACAGACACACACGTGTCACGTATACAACAACACACAGACGTTGCGAGCCTGCACACACACAGACACACACGTGTCACGTATACAACAACACACAGACGTTGCGAGCCTGCACACACACAAACACACGTGTCACGTATACAACAACACACAGACGTTGCGAGCCTGCACACACACAGACACACGTGTCACGTATACAACAACACACAGACGTTGCGAGCCTGCACACACACAGACACACGTGTCACGTATACAACAACACACAGACGTTGCGAGCCTGCACACACACAGACACACACGTGTCACGTATACAACAACACACAGACGTTGCGAGCCTGCACACACACAGACACACGTGTCACGTATACAACAACACACAGACGTTGCGAGCCTGCACACACACAGACACACACGTGTCACGTATACAACAACACACAGACGTTGCGAGCCTGCACACACACAGACACACACGTGTCACGTATACAACAACACACAGACGTTGCGAGCCTGCACACACACAAACACACGTGTCACGTATACAACAACACACAGACGTTGCGAGCCTGCACACACACAGACACACACGTGTCACGTATACAACAACACACAGACGTTGCGAGCCTGCACACACACAAACACACGTGTCACGTATACAACAACACACAGACGTTGCGAGCCTGCACACACACAGACACACGTGTCACGTATACAACAACACACAGACGTTGCGAGCCTGCACACACACAGACACACACGTGTCACGTATACAACAACACACAGACGTTGCGAGCCTGCACACACACAGACACACACGTGTCACGTATACAACAACACACAGACGTTGCGAGCCTGCACACACACAGACACACACGTGTCACGTATACAACAACACACAGACGTTGCGAGCCTGCACACACACAGACACACACGTGTCACGTATACAACAACACACAGACGTTGCGAGCCTGCACACACACACACACACACACACACACACAGACGTTGCGAGCCTGCACACACACGAACACAGAGACACACACGTGTCACGTATACAACACACACACGCTCACCTCCAGCCGACGGGTGCCCCCCACCAGCTTCAGCGCCACGTCGCAGGCGGCGCGCGCCACCATCGCCAGGGAGAACTCCACCAGGCCGTGTCTCTCCAGCCCCTCCCACAGTTGTCTGCAACACACAGACACTCAGAACACCCCCTGCAACATCCTATCATATTTATAATCCGTTCATATTTTGTGCTGGTCTCTATATTTTAGTTTAAAGCTACCCTACCTCCTCACGGCGGGTGTGACGGAGGGCACGGTGACCCCCTCGTCCGTCACGCAGACCGCGGGCTACCCTACCTCCTCACGGCGGGTGTGACGGAGGGCACGGTGACCCCCTCGTCCGTCACGCAGACCGCGGGCTACCCTACCTCCTCACGGCGGGTGTGACGGAGGGCACGGTGACCCCCTCGTCCGTCACGCAGACCGCGGGCTACCCTACCTCCTCACGGCGGGTGTGACGGAGGGCACGGTGACCCCCTCGTCCGTCACGCAGACCGCGGGCTACCCTACCTCCTCACGGCGGGTGTGACGGAGGGCACGGTGACCCCCTCGTCCGTCACGCAGACCGCGGGCTACCCTACCTCCTCACGGCGGGTGTGACGGAGGGCACGGTGACCCCCTCGTCCGTCACGTAGACCGCGGGCTACCCTACCTCCTCACGGCGGGTGTGACGGAGGGCACGGTGACCCCCTCGTCCGTCACGCAGACCGCGGGCTACCCTACCTCCTCACGGCGGGTGTGACGGAGGGCACGGTGACCCCCTCGTCCGTCACGTAGACCGCGGGCTACCCTACCTCCTCACGGCGGGTGTGACGGAGGGCACGGTGACCCCCTCGTCCGTCACGTAGACCGCGGGCTACCCTACCTCCTCACGGCGGGTGTGACGGAGGGCACGGTGACCCCCTCGTCCGTCACGCAGACCGCGGGCTACCCTACCTCCTCACGGCGGGTGTGACGGAGGGCACGGTGACCCCCTCGTCCGTCACGTAGACCGCGGGCTACCCTACCTCCTCACGGCGGGTGTGACGGAGGGCACGGTGACCCCCTCGTCCGTCACGTAGACCGCGGGCTACCCTACCTCCTCACGGCGGGTGTGACGGAGGGCACGGTGACCCCCTCGTCCGTCACGTAGACCGCGGGCTACCCTACCTCCTCACGGCGGGTGTGACGGAGGGCACGGTGACCCCCTCGTCCGTCACGCAGACCGCGGGCTACCCTACCTCCTCACGGCGGGTGTGACGGAGGGCACGGTGACCCCCTCGTCCGTCACGTAGACCGCGGGCTACCCTACCTCCTCACGGCGGGTGTGACGGAGGGCACGGTGACCCCCTCGTCCGTCACGTAGACCGCGGGCTACCCTACCTCCTCACGGCGGGTGTGACGGAGGGCACGGTGACCCCCTCGTCCGTCACGTAGTCCACAGGCCCACGCAGCTCGTCGGGCACCACGATTCGCCCCCCCGCACCGCCCCCTCCACCCCCCAGGATGTTTTCATCGTGTCGGTACTTGCTCTCGTCAGCTGTTCGCACCAAATCCGGCTGAAAGTGTATTTTAGAATGAACATTAGAGTTACATTTCAACAATATACACAATACACGGAATACAAATACAAGTGTTCACCAACAGATCCCTGTAACCACGAAGCAAACGACCTGTCTTCATGTTAGTTACATGTTTATTTCGAGTATTACGTCTCCAGCGATCATCCAGCGAGGCTCCACCAGCGAGCCGCGTTGTTCTGCTGACCGAGACAGAGTTCACGTCCCACCTGACGGTAAGTGTGAGGCAGTCGTGTCGCGCGTTGCCCATCGGTGTACTGACCTTGGCGCTCCGCATGGTGGCCCACACGGCTCTCCTGTCGGTTTACTGACCTTGGCGCTCCGCATGGTGGCCCACACGGCTCTCCTGTCGGTGTACTGACCTTGGCGCTCCGCATGGTGGCCCACACGGCTCTCCTGTCGGTGTACTGACCTTGGCGCTCCGCATGGTGTCCCACACGGCTCTCCTGTCGGTGTACTGACCTTGGCGCTCCGCATGGTGGCCCACACGGCTCTCCTGTCGGTGTACTGACCTTGGCGCTCCGCATGGTGGCCCACACGGCTCTCCTGTCGGTGTACTGACCTTGGCGCTCCGCATGGTGGCCCACACGGCTCTCCTGTCGGTGTACTGACCTTGGCGCTCCGCATGGTGTCCCACACGGCTCTCCTGTCGGTGTACTGACCTTGGCGCTCCGCATGGTGGCCCACACGGCTCTCCTGTCGGTGTACTGACCTTGGCGCTCCGCATGGTGGCCCACACGGCTCTCCTGTCGGTGTACTGACCTTGGCGCTCCGCATGGTGGCCCACACGGCTCTCCTGTCGGTGTACTGACCTTGGCGCTCCGCATGGTGGCCCACACGGCTCTCCTGTCGGTGTACTGACCTTGGCGCTCCGCATGGTGGCCCACACGGCTCTCCTGTCGGTGTACTGACCTTGGCGCTCCGCATGGTGGCCCACACGGCTCTCCTGTCGGTGTACTGACCTTGGCGCTCCGCATGGTGGCCCACACGGCTCTCCTGTCGGTGTACTGACCTTGGCGCTCCGCATGGTGGCCCACACGGCTCTCCTGTCGGTGTACTGACCTTGGCGCTCCGCATGGTGGCCCACACGGCTCTCCTGTCGGTTTACTGACCTTGGCGCTCCGCATGGTGGCCCACACGGCTCTCCTGTCGGTGTACTGACCTTGGCGCTCCGCATGGTGGCCCACACGGCTCTCCTGTCGGTGTACTGACCTTGGCGCTCCGCATGGTGGCCCACACGGCTCTCCTGTCGGTGTACTGACCTTGGCGCTCCGCATGGTGGCCCACACGGCTCTCTTGTCGAAGAGCGCGAGGTTCCCCTCGAAGTCGAAGTCATCGTCGAGCGCGGGGTCAGCCGCCGCGCCGAAGCACGCCTCGTTCCTGCGCCGCGCGCCCCCCGCCCCCTCCCCGCGACCGCCCCACCCGCCCCCGCGCCGCGTCGGCGTGGACCCCGACCCGTGGGTACCTGATGACATACGTCACCGCAGGTCACTTCATAGTTCAATCATTCGCAATCCGAAACAAAAAAAATTTGCTCACATACAGAAAGTAACATACAAATTAATTGGTGAAATCGATTGATGTGGATTTAAGCAGAAAACGACCATTTCATTTTACACCAATGCAGTTTCAAGTTATGACGTGAAGTTTTCCATTGATTAATTTCCATAACATGATTTCTCAATTTCTGAATCCATGTTATTGTATCACCAGACAGTGGAAAGCTAATAATTATCTAATACTAATCACAATTTATTCACTGGAGCAAATTTTTTTTTTTTATTGTATTACGGGGAAGCGACCTTGATGGCCTTCATCTCACCTGGTAACAAGTTGAGATAAGGCCGAAGGTGGAGGCGCACTTCACCCGGAATCCTCAACTGACTGAGGAACTGGCTTTCTTCCTCTAAATGCCGGAACACAACAATTTTTGGAATTGTTGTTATGGCGACAGAATTAGGTAAGATGGTGGTAACAAGCCAGGCGGAACCAAACAAAGAAAAAAAAAATTTTTTTTAATGCCAGGCTTTCTTATCTTGTAGGTTATCTGAAATGTTATATTAAGCTTTCCTGGATAGCTTTTGTTTTACACAATTTTGAATTTATTATTTGACAAGCTTAGCACATCACTTGGTAATTTATTATTAAAGCGTACAGTTTGCCCTATGAACAATTTATTATCTTTATGGAGCGTTGTTGTGGGAACAGCTTCCCCACAATATTATGCCATATGACATAATACTGTGAAAGTAACTGAAGTAAACTAGTTTTGCTGTAGCAACCTCTGTGAGAAGACGCATCTTCTTTAAAGCATATGCTGCAGAACTAAGTCTCTTCACCAGTTTATCTTTGTGTGGGCCCCATTGAAGTTTTTATCCAAGGTTAATCCCAAAATACAGTGTCGCTGAGTAATTCTATGTTTTCATCTTTAACTTTTACATTAGCTTCAACTTCAGTTACATTTGGTAAATTAAATCGAATACATTTGGTCTTTTTCTGATTGAGTACTAAGCTATTTACATTAAACCAGTTAACAATTTTTGAGATTGCATTGTTTATGTTGTCTAAGTCAATCAGAAGTGACGTATCATCTGCAAACAGTACAATCTCTCATGGTTATCTTTAACTATTTGGGGCAGTTCATTGCCATATACTAAAAATAAGAAAGGCCCCCAATATTGAACCCTGCGGCACACCCATGGTAACCAAAGATTCTGAAGAACGCTGGCCGTTTACGACGCGAGTAAGTCTAGTGCAACACCCTTGATACTTTTGTCTTCTAATTTCATAATCAGTGTTGAATGCGTGGACCATGATCCACGCATTCAAAAGCCTTCAGCAAATCACAAAAGACTCCCAACGCATCATGTCATTTCTTCTTTTTCGGTCCAGGGGGAGTAAAATGTTGTGCATGGTTTGGTAGGTGGTAGGACTTTGTTTAAATCCAACTGGTTAGCTACCACCATCTTATCTAAGTCTGTCGCCATAACAACAATTACCAAATTGTCGTGTTCTGGCATTTTAGAGATAAGATAGCCAGTTCCTCATTTTGTTTAAGATTCCGGGTGAAGTGCGATTGCATCTTTGGTCTTATCACAACTAGAAAATTCAGGTGAGATGAAGGCCATACACATCCCGTCGAAAAAAAAAATAACCCATGTAGGAGCAGACTCGGTTTAAGTTTACAATGTAAATGTAACAAACCTGCAAGATGACTGTTGTTCTTACGAGAGTTGAGAATGTCGACGGGTTTGGAGCGCATGGCGGTGGCGGCGGTGGTGCGGCTGTCACGTGGGGCGTTGTGGTCGGTGCCCTCGTCGGAGCGCGCCGCCGCCGCCGGCTGGTTGCCTGTGACTGTATTACAACAAAAACGCTTTATCCCCGAGGAGTGTACTCTACTTTTCTCACCTTTTGCGAGACAATAAAAAGCAAGGCTACTAAAAACAGCGTTTTGTTATAGTAAATTAAACATTTTAACAGAACTTTTCTTCTATTTTGATATATTTTTATAATTTTTTTGCAGTTATTACGTATATATATATATTACGCAGCGTCTTACAATACTCGCGACTTTTGTTTAATTTCAAATGTGTTCCATTCAGCTTGCCGTGGCCAGCTCGATTTTAAAAAGAGTTCGATTTTCAAATAGGTTCGACGCGGCGCCGGCCCCGACCTTCGAGTATTAGTCTGTTGATCTATTATTACGAAATAAGACTTTAAGGCCATTGTAATAAGAACTATGAAAAGTAAAAATATTAAAACCCAGCGGGTTATAATGAGATTCAGTCCAACATTACACCCTGGCTAAAGCCAAGGGCTTTAATGACTTGCTTTACGTAAGGTTGGCATGATATGTAATTTGGCATTGTCGAGCAGGTGGTGTAAAAAATATATAAATTTATGCTAGCTAAAGTTCTTGATTGGTTTACAGTAAATAACCTCCTACTAAATGAGAAAAAAACAAAATGCATACGATTCACCTTGCCTAATGTTCAAGTCAGCAATGCTTACATTATCTTATTAAATGGTTTCCCCACTTAACTTTATTGAAGCAACTACTTTCTTAGGTTGAAATATTGATGCAAAGTTGCAATGGGGTATTCATATTGAGTCATTAGCTAGCAGATTAAACTCGGCTGCATACGCTGTACATACAATAAGGCATCTTACTGATGAAGCTACGACGAGGTTAGTTTATTTTAGTTACTTTCACAGTATTATGTCTTATGGCATATTTTTATGGGGAAGTGCAGCTGATATTGAAAGCATTTTTATTCTACAGAAGAGAGCTGTATGGGCAATTTATAAAATGAAAACTCGTGACTCTCTCAGGGGATGTTTTAAAGAGATTGGTATTCTTACAGCTAGCTCCCAATACATTTATGAAAATCTAATGCACACACACAGAAACATTGATGAGTTTAGTAAAAGAAGTGATGTACACAGTGTTAATACTAAACTTGATATGCCTAGGTATCGCTCAGGAAAAGTAAATAATTAATTCCTAGGAAACTGTGAGATTCTATAATAAGCTTCCTCAAAGCGCCACCAAACTCTCTGCTCGTAAATTCAAATTGAAAGAATAATTTAATTAAAAGTGCCTACTACAAAATTAGTGATTATATTGACGATAAGAACACCTGGCCTGATGTTGTTATACCAGTTGACAGCAAAATGGTGATTTCTCATTGTTAAAAAACTGCCCATTAGGCAGACAGGTAATAATAAATGTTTTAAGATTAAGTATTTAGGTTTATGATGTATCTACTTAGAATATAATTACAAATTGTGTATCTAAATGTAGAATGAATCATCAAAAAATTTACCAGCCCGAGGTTCTTGCCTTTCTCCTTGTGTGCTGGTCTCAATTCCGAACAGGCGGTAGATTTGACGTTTTAAAATGATCCTAAAAAATCTCTATGAATCAAGAAATGTTCACTTTGACTTTGATGTTTAAATGGGACAGCGAGGACAAGGACAGGTCCAAAACATAACTAGGTATCCGATTTATATACTCATAGCGAATCATTACTACTTTTACATTTACATTTTTTTTTACATTTTATTCTATTCTCAGACTTTCAGTTTTTAGTATGGAAAAAAATTAGACCGAAAACTAGATTTGTTCAATATTCGGGCAAGGATTACGCCTAGTATGAAGTTCGATCTACGAATTTATCGTTTTTTTTACATAGCAGCTTGAATTTGAAGGTTTGAAGAGCTATTTGTAACAATGTGAACATAACTAACAACAAAAGGCAAATTTGTTTAGTGATGTATCGAAATTC
Source organism: Venusia cambrica (assembly GCA_951394065.1). Taxonomy (NCBI): domain Eukaryota; kingdom Metazoa; phylum Arthropoda; class Insecta; order Lepidoptera; family Geometridae; genus Venusia; species Venusia cambrica. The sequence goes on along the minus strand of OX596037.1, from coordinate 243,371 downwards.
ATCTCACATTCGGTTTAAACAAACTTAGGTGGTTTGAACTGAACTTTTCGGGAGAAATTCAGTTCAGATGCAGAACATTTGAAACAAAAAAATATTTAATTAACTCTTTTGACTAAAATAATAAAAATAAACCAGGAAAATCATATCATACACATTTACTTACATTTAAATTTTACAATTGCAAATTTTTTTTTATTAATAATCAAAAAGTGAAATAGCTTTAAATTGTTTTACAAGTGTTTTAATGAATCTCACTAAACCTGGTATTTACTATTTGAATTAGAAGTTATGGTGCAAAACCCCAAAAGATTCTGCATTATCTTGAAACTTCAACTAGTGCTCCTGCACTAGTTAGAAAAGAGAATGAGAAAGGTATAGTGAAAGCACACTTATTGCAGTGTTTACACCCATTTCTGTGTGATTATATACCGAAACAAACCAGATATCGCGAGATATGGGTTCGGGAGAACAGAGATCTACCTGCTACCCTCTCTAGCTAAGTACCAGTATCTTTTACCAAAGTGTATGCTTTCTTTACACTGAACATTCCAGAATAACAGCATAAATCTCAAACATAAAGTGAGAAGGCACCTAACTATTGGCAGGTTGATTCTATAAATGTGAGTACAAGAACACATGATACAAAATACAACACAATATGGGTGTAATACTGTACCTATGTAAATTACATACCAGTGTTGGTAGGGTTGGCTTGAAGTTGAAGCGTCTCACAGACAGTAGCGCGGGCTTTGCGCGGCGCGGCCACCGTGCTATGCGTCTTGGAACGCAACGACTTCGCCTCGATAATGCGCAGCTCCTTTATATCCGTCGCACTGTAATCAATAGACAGACACGTATTAAACCATTCCAATGACATATAGACTGTTCGCCAATGTTGAAGGAGTATTACTTACTTAAGCGTGACCTGTGATTTCGGGTAAGGAAATCCATTCCTAAACGCTTTTGTGAGGGTTATCGTGGAGCCATCGGTCTCCTTGATGGTTCCTTGGTAACATCCCAGAGTCCCACCACAATTAACGGATACAGCGTACCCGATCCAACTAGACATAGTTGTTTCCGGCGGCGTTTGTCTTGCATCAAAAATTAATAGCCCTAAAGGAAAGGTACAGCAGTGAAAATGAAAATAAACAAGCTCAAAAAAACAAATTCAAACTATACAAAACAAACAATGCTCATGCTCAGTGCTGGAAAATAGTCCGTCCATCAACAAATCTATGAAAATACACTTTGATTAGACAGCTGTTGCTGTCGCTGTCGGATCAGCTTGTCTAGGGATGTGATCCAAATAATCGAAATCGAAAATGTGAGAAATTGAAAAGTCGATATTGATACATTATAAGTAGGAAACAATTGCTTACTTTTTTGACAAAGATAAAGATAGAAGATGAATAAATTAGTAGTGCTTAATTAATACTACATAAACTATTTCAGCTAATCAATTTTTTTATTTAAATGACTTGACCGTCACTAGAAGCTTATAAAATGAGAAGGCACATCCGTTTCCGTCCAATAGTACGTAAAGTTACGTCAGATTTCTGGTCCCAGTGGTGACAAAACAAAAACAAACAAGTGATTTGAGCCCATATTAATTCAGTTGAGTTGTACTGGCAGTGTACATGTTCTTCTGTCAATTCGTCTATGACGTTGTCACGTTGGTTGCGATATCGTTTTACCTGCCTACGGTAGGTACAGGAAAGTACATATAACTGCAGATTATTACAAATAATAAGATATATTGATGTAAGTTAAGTAAGTACAGCTAAGGTCATGGGGTGTATGATACTCTCTGTCTCTTTTAGGTTATAAGGTGGCTGAAGGCCTACCTCAAAAGATTATTTTGAAAAAGTATTTTGTTTTGTTAGTATACGTAGGTAAGTACCTATTGTTCAAATCTTTGTCTACACTTGTTTCTTTTGGTGTTCACGTCAAATCGACCTGTTGTTTGTTTGTATACCGGTTTTCAAAGGTCTCAACTGAAGATCAGCGTAGGTTCCCAAACTTGCATTAACGCTAAGTTGAGACCTTTTTGCAATTATATGCGAGTTTAATACTAATACTATGTAATCTGCCTGGGACATCAGTTAGGGCTGGTGCGGCGGCTGATTCGGCCGAGGATCACAAAAGGCGCAAATATAGTGGTCTCGACAGAGCTTACCTATTTGAGCCTTTTGGGGTAGAGACCTTGGGTCCGTGGGGAGCCGGTGCCCTCCGGGTTTTCAAAAATATTGCGGGGCTTTTGATTGTGGCGACACGTGACCCAAGGGCTGGCTCTTATTTAGGCCAGCGAATTAGCATAGCTATTCAGCGTGGCAATGCAGCCAGTGTCTTGGGCACGCTTCCGTCTGGTACTGGTCTGGAACAGTTGAGTTACCTATAGGCCGTTTGTAACGGTCCTTAGGTAATCTGACTGATTCCTTTGTACATAGTTAGTTTAATTGTACTTTTTATTGAATAAATGTTATGTCATTGAAAAAAAAAATACTATGTAATACTACTTATTTAATTTACATTTGGTTTTTTGTCTCTATTTATTATTATTTATGTTGATTTTTGTATTAGAGTTGCAATTAAATGTATTTTTGATTTTTGAAAAGGTTATTTATAGTCTCCAGAACAATCACTTGATCACCACGAGTACTGCCCTGTGCTATGCGGCTGTAAAAGCGCGGCGTGGACAGCTGATCCTAGGACAGCGTAGTAGCTCGGTGGAAACCCCGGGATAGTGCAGCTCTGTATGTAGCCGTTCGGCATGCTGTACCGGTGGTTGTAGCTTGGTAGTGGACAGGCCGTAGAGTCTGATGGTAGGCAGCCCTGTAGTAGACGCCCGCCCACGTGTGGTAAACTTAATGGGCGCGGCAGCTTGTCTGCACATAGCCTGAAAAGTCAAAGTCAAAGCCAAAATGTCTATATTCATTAAGATTCTTTAGGATCATTTTGAAACGTCAAATCTACAGCTTGTTCGGAATCGCGACCAGCACAAAAGGAGAAAGGCAAGAAACTTGGGCTGGTTAATTTCTTTTGATGATCCATTCAACATTTAGATTTACTTAAATACTTAATACTATCTTAAAACATTTTGTATATTACCTATCTACCAAATGGGCAGTTTGTTAACATTGAGAAATCATTTATATGTCAACTATATTATTATTTTAATATTTAGCTGTCAACTGGTATAGTAACATTGCATCGGGCCACGCGTTCTTATCGTCGATATAATCACTAATTTTGTAGTAGGCACTTTTAATTAAATTATTCTTTATACACAATTTGAATTTACGAGCAGAGAGTTTGGTAGCACTTTGAGGAAGCTTATTAGAGAATCTCACACAGTTTCCCAAGAATTAATGATTTTTTTACATATAATCTCCTTTGTGCCTTCCTATGCTATCGTCTTAGTTAGTCTATGGTTTGACGTATGGATTTGCCATACGAATGTCTATCAATCTATTTATTATTTTATGTTATTTATTTGCTATCTTCTAGTTAATTAAAGCCAAGTTTCTGTTGGTATTTCGTTTCTTAATTATGTATCACTTTTCCTAATCGAAACGTAGGTATATCAAGTATATTTTAATTTCTAGTTTTAACACTTCTTTTATGAGTTTATTTCTTCAATGTTTCTGTGAGCGTGCATTAAATTTTATAAATGAAATTGGGAGCTGACTGTAAGAATACTCTTAAAAATCTCTTTAAAACGTTCCCTGGGAGAGTCAAGAGTTTTCACTTTATAAATTGCCCGTACAGCTCTCTTCTACATACTAAAAATGCTTTCATTATCATCTGTACTTCCCCATAAAAATATGCCATAAGACATTATACTGTGAAAGTAACTAAAATAAACTAACCACGCCGTAGCTTCATCAGTATAATGTCTTATTGTACGTACAGCGTATGCAGCCGAGCGTAATCTGCTAGCTAATGACTCAATATGAATACCCCATTGCAACTTTGCATCAATATTTAAACCTAAGAAAGTAGTTGCTTCAATAAAGTTAAGTATTTCCCCATTCAAGATAATGTTAGCATTGCTGACTTGAACATTAGGCCAGGTGAATTGGATGCATTTGTTTTTTTTTTTCATGAAATAGGAGATTAATTACTGTAAACCAATCAAGAACTTTAGCATATATATAGAAGCATTTACACAATCATAATTATCTTTAGCCCTAGGGACACTAAATATTAATGAAGTATCGTCGGCAAACAATACAATGTCACATAGGTCCCCTACACAGGATGGTAGATCATTGACATAGACTAGAAACAGAAAAAGTACTAAGATCGATCCTTGTGGTACACCTATGTTAGTGGATGTTCCCGAAGATCTGCTACCTCTAATATCCACTTTTTAAATGCGAATGGAGTTGTGTGCAACAGTTCCAACGATATCCTGGAAAGTGTATATTATAACAACCACCGGTTTGTGGTGCGGTGTGCTATCGTGTCTGGTTGCGTGACGGCGACTTCCGTGGTCTCAAGAATCGCAGGGGTAGGCCTGCAAGTGTGTTCTACTTGTGCAAGCTTGAGTTGTTAATAAATATTTTTTCATTTTTTTCAGTTACAGAGTAGTAGTTAGATTTGTGGGAATATAATTTAGGTTATAATGTACTATTCGTCGCCCCTTGTTGCAATAAGTCAGGTTAATTGCCAGATTGCGTAGCTACAAGCTGCTCTAGTAATTTATTTTGATGCTCCATGAAGGATTCGAAACTCCTTGTAGTAACCGTTTGGAACGGTTCTGGGCTATGGAGTCTTTTCCTTCTATTGGTAGGTCTCAACTTTTAATTGCCAGGGAAGCTTCTGAGTCCGAGAGCAGTTGACTTTTAATAGTCGTTAGATTCTGCATAATTATATCCGCTGTAGGCATCTGTAGGATGTATCTTTTAAATTATGGCAAACGGTGAGTAGATTAGTGAACTGCCTAGAGGTCAGTTGAGGGGTATTCTCTTTAATGCTTTATAATTTCGTTCACTCAGAGAACCTGTGCAACCGTACGTATCGGCTTGATGGATCGTGGGGATTACGAACCGTAGACGGTTCTCATCATCAGATGATATTTATTCCCCGAACAGGTCTTCAAATGTAATGGTATTGATCTTCCAGGACCTCCAGTCATGAGGATAACATTTGTCTAAAACGTGTTTAATATTTTGATAAAAATCATCTTGGTCGGGGGGAGGATCCCACTTGACAATGTCGCCAAAAGTTGTGCGTTCTGTCAGGTCCATGATCTGAAAGGTATCGGAAAGTTAAGGTTACCTTTAGAAGTAAAATACTGTTAGAGTCTGGCATTGTGCCGAATGCCGGCTGCGTAGCCTACTTGACGGCTGCGAAAACTTCTAATAGCTTTCAATACATAAAGTAATTCTGTCGGCTGTACCTACAGCCGACATGGCTGTAGTCAGTCGACGTTAGTCGTCATGAAACAATAAAGCATGTTCAAGATTGAACGCGTAAATACGTAAGTGTATTTACAGACAGGGGCGCTTGGATCAGGATTAATCTGAACAAGATTATTTATTCTTGTTGCTTCATTGCAAGTCTGCCATGCGAAGAGCGGGCATTCGCTAAATTCACTGACCTAGTACACGCGCAAACTCCCGACGGAGATGATATGTGTTGTACTTCACTTTATCTTAACCCTTCATATAGGTACTTTAAAATACAAATATATTTACATTTTTATATTCACGCCTGTCTTTATATAATTGATCGAGTGAGCGAAGCGAACGAGATCTCTTAGTTAAGTTGGGAAATCTGGCACTGTATGCATGTATGTGGCAATGTTTGTGACGGCATAACTCTCGAAAGGGTTATCCGATTTTCATGAAATTTCAACTGAATAAAGAAAACGTAAATATGTTTTTTTTTGCCGCCGCGGGAATTTTTGATAAGTGGGGTAGTTTTTTATATAATGGGATGAAAAGAAATATAATTTTTCACCCATATCTTTTGAATGGCTGATCCGATCAATAAAAAAAATTGAAATATTAGAGATTATGTAATCGAAATTCATATGAATACATCAATCGCTTTAAGAATTTTATTTACACTAGGGCAGTTTTTGAGAAAAAGGGGTGTTAAGTGAGACGAGAAGATTTTTGGCTTCTGAGGTGTCATTTGAAAGAGTATCGACTGCACATTTATTAAAAATATATTTTACTTTTTAATAAGGGTGGTTTTCATTACAAAAGGGCGCGTTAAGGGGTGAAATCGCTTGGCATAGCTCTTCACAATTATCGTTTTTTTTTTCTGAAACCACCACTGTATAAACATTTAGGGTCGCAAAAGGGGTTAATAATATTGAAGTCTTGAAAATGTGTTAAATCTTGAAATATCATATGAAATAGGGGTTAAGACTGCAGATTTCAAAATGATTTTTCCCCATATTAGTTGTGGTTTTTAAGATGAAGGGGCAAAAGATCAGGTCTTGTAAGATAAGAGAGGGTTTTTCGAAATTTTATTTAAACTGGTCTATTTGTGTATTATTATTCACTCAATAGGGAAGGGAGTCCATAAAATCTGAGAATTACTTTTGTTGTTTCATGCAAGGGTTTGGTGCATATTCCATATCAACAGTACATTATTGTCTTCAACAAAGTGGAAAGAACTTCCTCTATAACTGTAAGTGCCATTATCACCACGCTAAGTAGACAGATTGGTGCTAACAGTTTACATAAGTTTATTTTGTTTACCTACACAAAGAAAAAATCTGCTGCCTCTTTAGTTGACTTTACGACATCCGTGGACTGGAGGGGTAGATTTTCAAACCACTACTACTAAGGTAACAGTTTTGAGAGCACTTTATAAAACGACATCCTTTGTTTCATGTAAGAAAAAATATCACATTACGTTAGCAACAAGGGAGAGCCTCGAACACCCAGGTGAATAAAGAAAGTTCGAAAAAAAAGTGCTTGAGTAAAGTGAGAAAGGTGTAATGAAAGCACACTTTTATCGTTTGTTAATTACGTTCTATTTGATAAATAATCTCTGTCACAAACCAGACATCTCGATAGTATATTTAAATGTAGAACTATTTGTTTGCACTGCACGTGCACCATCAAAATACCATCAAAGACGTAGGTACTGAGGAACATTCGACTAGCCAGCGATGGCAGCGACGCAACGGCGCGACTATCCGCAATGTCTCGTGATAACTATAGGAATCTGAGGATAGAACCGCACTGCAACCGCGTAAAATTCAAAGGGGTAATCTCACAAGTGGGTAAAGCGAAGGTATAACTCCTGAATATTAAAATTGATTCAATTTGTGTCTACCATACTGAAGGGACGAACGTCAAATGTTTGACAGGAAAGTACGTAGAATAGTTTTTATGGGCAAATAAAACTGTTATTTTTACTTTATTCCCCGCAATTTTTCCATATTTTCTCAACGTTCCCTGAACTACGACAAACAATTCAAAACAACACTCAGCAAGTTTGCCCAGTCGTTTTAGAATTTTAGCGAGACAAACGAACAGCTATTGATATATATATGTCAGCGTTGGATTGTAAGCACCGTCCGTTTGTAATATGCTTCGGAATATTGTACACATGTCAGCATAAGATTATAAGCACCGTCTGTTTGTAATATGCCTCGTCATATTGTAAACGGTCGGCAAAAATGTTGATCGATGATGAACCCGTCGGGACATGACCGCTCCAACCCGACAGAAGTCATCCTGTGGTTTCAGTTAACTCTATTGCTGATGGAACTAGATCGAGAACGGGGGGCATCGCGTTAAGGATAAACACTAGGCTTGCGTTACAGGATTCGACTGTACATTCCTGTAAGGCCATTTGCTCACCTCACCCTCTTGAGGAGAGAGTGAGGCAGGTCTGTGTCTATGCTAAAGCAAGCGGCAGAACTAGAGAAGCTAGAAATAATGCTTTAAATTGTAAATGTTAGTTGCTGTTGACAATTTGCTGACCGTTTGCAATATGACGAGGCATATTACAAACGGACGGTTTTTACAATCGGACGGTGACAGAGGCATATTACAAACGGACGGTTTTTACAATCTCACGTTGACATATATATAGATAAAGATAATGTATAGGTAGTTATCAAATTGGCAGTGTGATAGTTGGATATTATTATGCGCTTCGAAGAGTTCGAATAAGTACTCGAAGTACAAGATTCTTTTAGTTCACTACCCCAGCTCTAGAAATGTCACAGTTGTCACTGTCCCGCGTATATATCATACGTCTATCAAAGTTTAGGGTTGAAAATAAAAGAATAGGCATAGGTGGTACCAACTTGGAAAACAACGAAAACAAAACATAACCGGAGAAGAATATTTTTCAATTTTAATTTATTTTTCATTTGTGGTTTTGTGAAAGATGGTCAAGAATTATCAATAGAACCAGAGCGAGGATCAGTAGTGTACCTACACCACATTCACCATTGAGTTTTATTAAGCCATGGTAGTGGTAAGTTATAAAACACTATCTAAAACACACTAGGTTTTTAACTAACCCACATAGACAGATGCGAATTCAGGACCGTTATCAAGGGCCCGCTGCCGCTCCTGGTCAAAACTAATAAAAAGTAGGTACAAACCTAGCTACCACCACCTAATTTTGTATTTATTTAACCACCAACAGAGGACACACAATAACACAAAAATATGCAATAAAATCTTAAAATCTAGTGCTCTTATAATAATAGGTAGCCACATCACGCATACAATATAATTATAATATTAGATTGATACAAAATAAGTTGGTAGGTATTGAATTTTATAACAATTTCATGTTCCTAGATAGGTATCCTAAAATCGAATATTAATTAATAATACTTATAAGATTTTGTCACTGTATTCAGTAGGTACCTTACACCTACTTAAGTTGCCCACCTGTTCATAATCAATCAAAATCGAAACTACCTTTTACACTTATAGTTAGAATAGCTGCCCCAAGGTTCTAAGTTCATCACTATCATTTGAGTCTATATGAGCCCACAGTTGAACAAATTATTCTATGGGAATTTTCACACCATTTTAGACCTCATTCTGGCCCAGGTAAGCTCAAGGTCTAGACCCTCATCTTCTCATCCTTATCCCTTATCCTCATCCTCTAGGAAGGGTGGGCACTATGATGTTTTCTTTTACATTCTCTCCTCAGCTAATCATTCATCACTCGTGACACATTATGTCCTCATTTATACAATATATTGGCTTCCTCTAGGTATGGTATGGGTATGACTTAAGGAAGCCATCCACATTCATACTCTAAATTTCCCTTGCAATATGACTTTGTTCCTCCACCTAACATGTCCATTACATTTTTTATATTCATATTTTTGATTGCTACTCTTAATCTTTTCAGTCACATGCTACTTCTTATATTAGGTAGTTATTCAATTCTAATCTAAGCCATCCTTTTTTATATATATATATATTTTAATTACAGGACATTAATTTTACACAGCACCATCTAGCCCCAAACTAAGCATAGCTTGTAATATGTAATAATCTTGTCACATATCTCTTGTTTAACCCCGCCCCTCTGCAGCCCAAAAATTGATCCATACAACAAAACAGGTCTAATGACTCACAGATTTTTGTTTTAAGTACCTACTGTAGGCATATACATTAATTTAGTCTTAATTTTTTATATATATGTATTTATTAAGTTGTTATTTTGTCAAACAGACACTTCAATTTTAGTTATTTACATAATAGAAACATAAATATATGTACAAAATACCGGGTAGGAATGTACATTGCTTTAGGACGCATCAACAAATATTAATGGTTTTTAGGAACCATTTAATATACCAGGAAACACAACTGCAGAGATGTCATGGTAAAAATTTAAATCTTATATATTCATCTACAAAGATAGCTAATAAAAACTGGGCAGTTCCATACAACATTTTCACAAAAATATGTGTTCACCATCGCAAGAATCGATGAAAATGACGAAAAACTAAGTCTGGATAGTTACATAGATAGCTAAATCCACTGCATATTTTATAGCGAAAATTATATTAAATTGTGTCTTTTATACTCCTCTATACGACTATCTTATTATTTTGTATTCAAATAAATAAATTTTTCAACTATGAGAAACAATAGGCAGTCGAAAATGCACTAAAATTTCTCCATAGATTTTTCAAAACAAATCTGCTTTATATAGCAAGCCTCATAGCTCAGTTTGTAGTAACTCTGCCTTCTGCGCTGTAGGCTGTGGGTTTGATTCCCACCCAGGACAAACATTTGTGTGATGAATATAGATGTTTGTTCTGTGTTTGGGTGTTGTATCATATAGTATGTATGTATTTAAAAAAAGTATTTAAGTATTCTATCCGTAATCTAGTTCCCATATTACAAGCTATGCTTAGTTTGGGGCTAGATGGTGCTGTGTAAAATTAATGTCCTGTAATATTTATATTATTTTATATAGACTCGATTACGTTTTGGCTCACCATTCCGCACTCAGACGTGGTCACGGAAGCACGGGTGTTTCGCATTTTTAATAATAGTATAGGGTTCATATAGAACAATCAAAAAATCATGGTTAATAGAATAAAATAAATTTCAAAGATAAAATATTAGAAAAAAAGAAAATTGACAATGTCACAATTTAATATATCAAAGTAAATATAAATTAAATCAGAATAAAATTATGCATCAGTATTATCAATGAAATGTCTATCATTCATAAATTGTGATTTTATGATAACATTTATTTATTAATGACACCTTTAGCTTTTACTGAAACAGTGGGGTCCGTAGTGCCCTTAATGTTTTTGGCAGATTATTGTATACGGAAGGTGCCATGCAAAATATTGTCTTGCGCATCATTGTGGTCTTTGATGAATGTACACATATCTTATTTTGGTCTCTTCTATAAATAATCTAGAATTATTTTTGACAAACATCGCCGTTTCAAAAGTGTACAGACAGGTCACTGTTAGGATGTTTGGTTCAATATCAATCAGTCTAATTGGCTTTCTCTGATCAGCTGTTTTGTCCTTAAAGTCTTTGGTCACATTGGATAATTTTAAATATAATAGATAATCTAAGGTTGCATATAAAGATAAACAACTAAAATGTTCTAAATTACTGATTGTTTTCCTTTCCATGCCACAATATACTTTATCTCTAGTAAAAAATGTTGGCAACCCTATACATGGCTGTTTATAGTTGATACTTTTTTAGACCAAAAGAGAAGTAATATTCGCTATGTCGATACCTACCTACTATAAGTCCTTATTACCACAGAATTATATTACGAACTAGCTGTACCAGTGCCGTTTCACTTGCACATAACATAGGACGCCGTAAATACATATTTACCATGTAAACTTGGATCTCTACTGCCTACCCCACAGAAAAACGAAGTGAGATTTAACATCACTAACATTTAATATTACCTATCTAATGCAAAGTTTCTAGTTGGTGGCGGCAGCTGCGCGGTAAAGATGATAATATATAAGTTCTTAGCAGAGGAACTTATTGACCCGCCCGTGGATGTCATTACATTCGCCTAAGAAATTTTATACAATAGGCGAGCAGCAGCTTCCATCCATCTAAGAACCAACCTGACACCAATACTGTGATCATCAACTCACCTGCCAAGCGTGGTTAAAATGCCAAATCCCCCCCTCACCCATTACTCTTGTTGGAAGATGGGCAACATACTCTTTAGTATTAAACACAAATGTACTGCCATCTTCAACTCGCCTGTCAAGTGTTGTGGTTATGGCAAATCCCCCAGTCACACTCGTTGAGACTTGAGAGTTGAGAGATAAGTGGCAGCATACACTTAAATAGGTAGGTTATTAATGTAGGTTCACTCCACCGTAGACCTTATCCTTGTTTGTGCAAATCTAAGGGTCAAGAGCATGGTACAAAATAAATCTGCCTTCCACGGTTGTTATAGAGATACCAAAACTACAATTACTAAATAGTTTTGCTACGCTTTGCCCATGTTCTGTAGTAATACTTTTTGATTGATAACCACCCGCCTGCCCAGCATAGTGGTAACGACATTTTTTTCGGAATCGATGATGATGATGATGATACTGACCCCACCTATATAATTAGGGATACGGGCAGGAGAATACAAGGTAAACACTACCTTCAGAAAAATGTACCGTGATGTTCCGTTGCCAAACGTACAACAATACACTGCAACTCTGAATTTTTCATGTTCGATATTACATACCTTTTGACTTTTTGATAACAGACAAAAAATCTAAAAACTGTATTTTTATGCTCAGCTGCGTGTGGTCGATTATCTGCTAAGAACTGGGCTACTGATGGCTTACTCCAAAAAAGTGCGCTTAAAGATCTAGGATTTCAGAGTTATTGTGTATTTTCGTAAACGTGTTACAAAAGCCCTCAGTTATAGATCGAGACTGCGGTCTCGACTAAACTGCTAAAAACACAGGTTTTGGATAGCATGTTTTGGAGAGACAATAGCTTACTGAGTAATAAGTGATTATATTAAAATAGTGATATAATGTTTTGGTGCTTGTTGTGAGATGATCAAGTTAACTTAGATAAGAATTCAAATCATATTTTCGCGTGTAAATTGAAGTTGAAATCTAGAGTGCTAAGATAATAAGTTATTACTTATACCTAAGCAAAGTGGATTCTAAATATTACCTTCGATAAGGCCTTGAATCCTAGCGGTGTTTTACATGTAAGGTCCTTTTATTTTGTAGATATGGTGATCTGATCTGTTTGACAAAGGTTATTAATTTTATGTATTTATTTCCTTTTTATATGTCTGCTAGGGTCCCGGTTCCTGGTCGTTTCGTCCGGTTGACCTGGGACAATCTGTTGTAGGATAGGCCAAATCGAGATTAACCATCTCGTTCCCCTCTGAAGCTTCAGAGGGGAACGAGATGGTTAATCTCGATCTAAAATCGAATCTAGAAGGATGGCATTGCACTTTGCTGTACTGTGTTAGACCCCCTTATACAATTAGACTTAAATGTGGAAGCTTGCTTCCTAGTTTTTATCTTGCGGCTTTGTAATTTAACTAGGGCGTAGGGAAGGTCCTCATCAAGGGCAGTATGAGCCTCAATCCTCTCGGTGACGCGACACCTCTGTCTTAAATGGTCTGATGAGTCTGTCGGCCAGCATGAGTGTGTTTGTGGGATTCCTGTCCTTCCGATATTTTAGATCACGTGGCAACAGGCACCCTGAATCCACGATGAAACTAAAATATCACTATGTTAGTGTTAGGGAGGTATGATTTTTAGGGATAATAGAAAATAGCATACTAGATCATTAGGTAGCATAATTCTAGGGAGTCCTATCTCGGACATGGGAATATATAAGTTTTTCGTTCATTCAGACAGGATTCAATGAATCAACTTTCCTTCTGACTGAACATTAGGTTATTGAGTCTTGCTAAAATGTACTCAATCTCACGCGGAAACATGTTAGGTAGGTAATCCACTAAAATAATGTAAATTATCGGTTCAATATTAATTTAATAAAAATACGATGAACAAAATGGTAGGGAAGTACTAGTAATAGGCTAATGTTAGGTCAACATATAAAATAAACATAGTAGGTTCTTCCATTTCTAAATTATAAAAAACAGTAGTTTGGTTTTGTATAGAACTAGGGTTAGCTATTATCAAGGTAGGTAGGTAGTAGAGATATTACTCTCTAAAACCGTTACGGAACGGAAACCTCCGGAAAAATAGAAATAATAGGGTCTCTCTTGTACTATTCATTTAGTAGAATTGACTCCCGCAGTGAACCCACCTAGAAGACCTATGAAAGGACGAACGTTTTACGACGAAACCCTATTATTATGAATATAGCTAGATACAACATAAAACAATCGAAGGGTTTTATTTTCTCTTCGTCTTATGTATTGGTACATAACTATTGCTTACTATTACAAAATCTAGATTCAGTAATGGGGGGAGTTCTCTTCTTAAATTAATGAGAATAAAGATGTCATATTCTAGCCCAAAACCGCAGAGGAGGATTGGTCAAGTCCTAAAGGATGGCAGATATTGACTGTTAGGGACGATTGGTTGGGGTCCCTAACCATAGCTGCGCATCTGGATAGGTATATTATAATAATAAACATTTCAGATTTTATTTTATCACATACTATTGTAACTTTTACAGTAAATAAGTAAAATCATTATGGTTATTTAGTGTTTAGATTGAATCTAGGATCTCCAGAAATCTCGTAATACCTTAAAATAATCAGGTTTACTACATACACAACGTAGAGTCCTTATATCACTAGATGTTTCACGTGCCAATGTAGATCATGACGAACTAACCAACAAATAGCTAGGTAGGACATACTACGTCAATTTAAGCATCAATGTTCGGAGTCTGTAGGTAAAATATAAAAATCTTAAAATTCTTGGAAAATAAAATTATTCTTGGAAATAATCTTAAAATTCTTAGTAATTAAAATTTATACCAAAGCAAAGGTAACTCATACATCTTTAGGTAGGTAAATAAGATATAGGGTTGTTACAATTTGGGTTCCGTATTCAGGATTTTCAGGTCTATCGTTTTAGACTAGAATTAGCTATTTCTTTAGAATAGTTAGGTTAGGTAGGTAGGTTGTTACAATTTGGTGCCGTGACCAGGATTTTCAGGTTTTATCGTTTTATTAGGACTAGCTATTTTTAGAATAAGTCTGGGTTCGATTTTAGGTAAAGTACTTGTGCAACTTAGGTAGGATGGTTAAAATAGGTAGGGCTGTTACAGTAGCATCATGATAATATCAAAATATATCACTTTTTCATGAAAAATCAATGTATATATCATTTTCGGGGTTTTTGAGGGTGACGTTATTATATAATATATTTTTTTAAATAAGCGCAAAGAAAAGGACTGGGATTTAAAAATATAGAAAATTGAAAATCTAGGACCTTCCAGCCTATAGAGGCTGTCCTTTAATTGTCAGAACAACGAAGTGCGAGAGACACTCATACTGAAGGTTCCGATCCACATTTCTAAGCAAAAAAAATAGTTTTTTTATTTTAGTCTTAGTGCGGGTCCGACTCACGCTTGGCCAGTTTTTATAATTGATTAGTATACCTTTAAAGCAAGCGCTATATTCTCACTTAGTTAAAAAAATATCGATATTACCATTACTAACGACAGAGAGAAAATAACAATTTATAGATACGTTTTTGTATGTGAATCCCCTTTATTCATTTTTTTTTCAGGTTTTTTCGTGTGATAATCAGTTTTCTCTGAAAATTTTAACCTGCTACCTGTTACAGTTCAAAAGATATACCTCTTTAAAGGTTGTTCCTTAAATATTTGAACCCCTACCTTTAAATTTAGTATTGCTTATTTCTTATGGGCAATCTACATCCGAATTTTCAAACGTCTATCATGTACGGTTTCGAAAAAAATGCAACATTTCACTCCGAACTTAGAGCCCCAATCTGAACCCCTTGGGGTGAAAATTTTCAAAATTACTTTCTTAGTGAGCGTTTGCACACCAAGACAAACATACCCTCCAAATTTAATGTCTCTAGGACCGGTTTAGGCTGTGCGTTGATAATATATATCAGACATTCAGGACTTTAAATTTTATAAATATAGAAAGTCATAGTCAAAGTCAAATATACTTATTCAGTAAGATTTTTTAGGATCACTGAAACGTCAAATCTACCGCCTGTTCGGAATCGCGACTAGCACACAAGGAGAAAGGCAAGAACCTCGGGCTTAAAAATATCTAATACTAATTACAATTTATTCACTGGAGCAAATTATTTTTTTAATGCAAGGCTTTCTTATCTTCTAGGTAATCTGAAATTTAATAATAAGCTTTCCCTGACAGCTTTTGTTTTAATTTTTTTTTTAAATTTATTATTTGACAAGCTTAGCACATCACTTGGCAATTTCTTATAAAAGCGTACAGTTTGCCTAGCTGTGGGAACAGCGAGTTTATTCTTATTTCTAGTATTATAATTATGTTTATCACAGTTTTTGTCAAAACAACTTATGTTTTCACGCGCGTACATAATATTTTCATAAATATATTGGCAGGGCATAGTCAATATATTTATTTCCTTAAACTTGTCTCTTAATGAATCTCTGGGAACCATTTTGTAAACAGCGCGAACAGCCCTCTTCTGCAAAACGAAGATGGTGTCTATATCTACAGCACTTCCCTGATATAAAGGGTGTCTCAGAATGTTTTTCGTTTTTTAATTGACCAATACGCGCCACCCGCAGGTAGCAGGGGGAGGGGAGTGGTCTCAAACGCTTGGCCGGTTTGTTAAGTTTAGTAGCCATGAATCGTTTCACGGGACCGCAGCGAGCGTTTTGCGTGCGAGCATTTTATAAAAACAACGATTCCTACACTATTGTTCGTCGTCTCTACAGGACACACTTTAATTTAACAAGCTTAAAACATGAGCCAAGTGCTAATTTAATTAAGCATTGGGTGTGCAAGTTTGAAGAGACTGGGAATACAATGCCGGACAAATCGTCTGGACGCAAAAGGACATCAAGAACGAGCATGAACGTCGATCGCGTTCGCCAGTCTGTTATGGACGACCCACGGCAGTCTTTGAGATTGCGCGCAGCTTCTCTTAATTTGAACAAATCTACGGTTCATCGCATTATTTCGAAAGACTTACATTTTCACCCCTATAAAATTGTCATTGTTCAAGAAATGAAGCCTGATGATCCTGATAAACGAGTCGAATTCTGCAGGACTATGAAAAACCGTTTTAGGAGTTTTAATAACATCTGGTTCTCCGACGAATCGAATTTTCACATCAATGGTCACGTGAATAAACAAAATTGCAGATACTGGGCTTCCGAGAATCCGCTAGAACTGCATCAGAAGCCCTTGCACTCGCCAAAAGTTGTTGTTTGGGCTGCCATATCAAGTCAAGGAATTATCGGTCCATATTTTTTTGAGGATGACCGAGGTTGAACTCAGACAGTTAATTCTGATCGATATTGCCATATGATCCGGACTTTTTTGGCTACAGAAATGCAAAACCAGTATGGCTACAACCGCAACACCTTCTTCCAGCAAGATGGAGCCACTTCTCATGTTACAAATGACTCATTAGCTGCTCTTCACGATTTATTCCCTGGAAGAGTTATAAGTCGCCGAGGAGACATCAACTGGCCACCGAGGAGCCCTGATTTAACGCCTGCCGATTTTTTCCTATGGGGCTACCTAAAAAGTAAAGTAAATAATAATAGAAAAAAAAAAATCACTGAAGAAATCAACTCTATTCCAAGAGCGATGCTCCAGCGAGTAATTGAAAATTTTTGCTCCAGGTTAAATGAGTGTGAACAAGTGAATGGTGCGCATTTGCAAACGGTTGTTTTTCATAAATAAACTTCAAGAACTGCTCTTTAATTTAACAATAAATAAAACTAGTTTTAATTGATATTGTTGTTTTTTATTTAACATCTAAGAACGAAAAACATTGTGAGACACCCTTTACTATATAGAATAGAAAGAAGAAGAAAATGAATACTTGTGTAGCACCACATGCTATTGCAAAATTTTAACACCTAATTTATTAGTTTTAAGTTTTATTTTCTTAGTAACCCATATGGATTTTTACTATCTGAAACAATCAATTTTTATTTATTTTTATTATCTTAGGTTTACTTAACCTTCAAGTATCTAGATAAGTTTGTTTCTGCATTAAATCGGGCGTCAAGCGGTTTCGATGTGTGCGTGGGCTCTTTGCTGGTAGTGTGCTGGCTTAGATATCTAAATTCGAGCTGGTCAAAAATGTAATTCCGTCCTTAAGGTCTATGGAAAGTAATGTTCTCAATTCCTATTTCATATATACGAGTTAAGGAGTGGAGGGGAGGAAGGAAAGCGAGGGCAATTAATTCTAGGATCTGAATTTTAACCTATATCGCCACTATTTAAGTTTGCAGTCTGTATTTTCATGTACTTGGGAGAAAATATGGACTTCCAAGTAAGTGGGACTGCTTACACATCTGAGCCAGTCTATCATCTGGGCAAGTTCTCAGGGAAGGTTCCACTCGATAGTGATTCATTGAAGTGTCTCAGACAAGTTGACATCAATCTGAAAACAATGCTGTGTCCATTCATATCATTCTGGATGTCTAGTATTATAATATTATGAGCCTAATACGTTATACAAAAACTCAATTGCAATTAGTAGATTGATGATTAGTATTTGTTAATGTTGTGGCTATTGATATTGTAGAAGACGGACAAGTACCACGTGAAGGAGAATGTCGTAAGGCGAGGGCCGGTGTCAGCGGCGGGGCTGGCGGCGGCAGTGGCGCTGGCGGCGGCGACGTTGGTGGTGGCCGCGCTGCGCGACCGGACGCTGCCCGAGCCGCTAACGCGAGACGCCGCGCCGCCCGACCGGTTCATTGCGGAGATCGCGCACCAACATCTTGTTAACTTAACGTCCATCGGGCCCCGGGTATCATTTTTATTATGCACTCGTTTTAAATACATCTTTTAATCTAGAACCGCCTCAACCCATTGGCTGTTTAAGTCCGTCTGGCTAGCTACCACCATCTTGCCTACGTCTGTCGCCATAATAATTCAAAAATGTTGTGTTTCTGCATTCGGAAGTAAAATTCAGTTTCTCGTTCAGATGAGTATTCCGGGTAAAGTGCGCTCCCACCCTCGGCCTTATCATAAACAGAAACCAGATGAGATGAAGGCCAAGCACTTCCCCATTATAAAAAAAAAAAAATTGCCAGTAGTTCAGCACTCGGGTGGGCACATCTACTCTAATGGATACTGGTTATCATTGCTTATGAACGGTGCATTGCTGACCCTTTAAAAATATCAAAACGCCCTCTTTGAAAAACCCCATACTGTAGCTAGTAGGGAATACCTCGGCAGGGAGATCATTCTTTTCATTAATAAATTCATTAATTAAAGTCTTGTCTTATGTATAAATTTTTATGTTGTTTTAAGTACCGTCTTTCGTCTCAGTTTGTGAACCTATAAAAAAAAAAAAAGAGACTTGTAGCAAATACCCATTGTGAGTATGGGATCGCCAACAGTGCTCCATGTGAGGCGGATTTGCGACTTATAAAGAGCAGTCTCTGCCTCGAACTGAAATACCACTTTGCCCTATTGAGCACACCGAGCTTTTTGGATGCCAGCGTTGCCTTATCCTTTAGGTGACTACGGAACTGGAGATGCCGATACCCAGGATCCCAATTTTACTATAAATCGTAAGCGCCGTGTCTTCGTAATGTTGAACCTAACCAGGCTTAATTCTCCCCGGTCAGTTGTCAAGTTGTCTACAGCTGTCATCAACAAACGAGGGATATTGGCACGGCCCTTGTAGAATGTATCCCCAAAATACGGGCCTACTGGGACACCAGTATTTATGATGATGATATGATATAAGTTTATTTCAGGTAACGTAAGAATAGTACAGAATGTTTAAATACTAATTCTAAGACCCATATTAATATATACCTTTAAACTAAAATACATACAAAATAGAACTTAAACTAAGGCACTCGTGATGTCGCCGGCGTGTTTCGGTGCGGGGGATCTCGCGTCAGGCGACCCTTTAATCGCCGGAACTTCACCCCTTTCGGCCAGAAAATAGGGCTCAGGAAAGTCGAGAGGCGATCCGTAGGAACTCTCACCATAAATGAGCTGAAACTCACATTATGACGAGAGTCCAGCTTCTCAACCCTCAACCCCACTCCGGCTTCCTCTTGACATACTCCACCACCTCTGCGGTCTTCACGTTGTAGTGGACACGGGACACGTAGATCTGCGTAGTGGGTACTTCCGCTCGGAATAAGTGGTCACCGGATGCAGTGCCACATTGGTTCTTGCAAGAAGGCTTCACATTTTTCCTTACCACCTTCGTGAAGCCCTCTGCATCACAAGGCTCCTTCCGCGGAGGCCTAGCGGGTGCAGCGCTGCGGACAAGTCCACAGCGCAGCTTCTTCCCCTTTGTTTTAAGGGGCTGCAGGGGTGCTGGCCGTGGGATCCCGCACATTCCGCTGACTCAAAACTGCACATCGAAGCGTTTTGCAACACGGCGTGTGTTGACATTATTAGAGGCCACAGGTGACCTACATACCGAATCAGTGTTACGTAGTGGCACCAACTCAGCACGCAGCCCAGAGATGATATCATAACGAAAGCCTCCAACCATTCCTGAACTTCGGCCAAGCTCGTCTTCAGGAACATGATGTCCTTCAAGAGCCTGGTAACGTCGACGTGGTCGAATCCCACCGGTGGGAGCTTATGCAGCTCCTTCGCGACGAAATCCGGCACGTCGTCTGGGTCGGTCATCATCACCCTGCTGAAGGTGACCTGGAGACTTCTTTCACCTCCATCCATCCTGTGGGACGGCATCTGGGCAGATTTGCCTAGCGTTTGGAAGATCAGCGCCTTCCCACTGCAAATCTCGGCCTCCTTGAAGTTCGACTTGCAGATCTGCAGGATGCTGATCTCATCAGCAGAACGCTAACAACTCGTTCACGATGATCGCCTTAGGCATCGCGATATTCGTCTGATTCCGAGCGCGGCATCTTTTACCGTCAATGACGGCCCTCGTACTTCTGCTGCATGAAAAGCTAGCAACTCATTTTCACAATCCCTCGAGCATTTCCTAAGAAGGCAATTTCGACAGAAGACTTGTACTGGAATGCAATCAGGCCCACTGGACCTGTTAACCTCCAGAGAGAGTAGCTTCCGCCGGACCTCTCGCTGTGAAGTGATGGTATGAAGAAACGGCACCCCGGAATGGAAGGTACGACTCTTCCATCGTCTATTTTCGAGATAGAGACAAAGAGATTTACCTATAAGATTAGATTTATCTTTTGCATTATGGGCTATGATGTCATCCGGTCTTCAAAGCGGTGGTAGAGACGACTGATAAAAGATTCCTTGGGCAGCCCTGGCGAGGGACCAGAAACCACCTCGACCAGTTCGACAGAAGAGCTAGCTAGTTTCTCTCCAATTTACTAATGAAAGCGAATTTAGCTCGGGCTTAACTGTACCTCGAAGCAGTGTTAAACTTTAGTTTCACGTTAGAGATATAAGGGTCTTTAGTTAGTCTGCTTAAGAGTCTTGGCCTTCCTGCAATCAACCAAAGCCGTCTTTTGAAACCAGTGGCTACTGACCGGTTGGGAATAAAACATCCCATACTCATCGGTATGGTCTCAGTGACGGCAGTTTCGTAGGAATCGGGACCAACTGATGTGAAATAAAGCTGCTTCAACGGGCACGATGCATAGAATTCACGCAATCCATCCCAATCTGCTGATTTATTATCTATTATAGTGCCTCATTCGTCGTCATTGTGTGGGCCGAGGGGCTCGGGAACTGATCATAGCACCTGCGTTTTGATCAGACTACGATTGGATGTGCGGCACGACGCCCGAGACAGCGTAGGTAAGGTGGTTTGCTGGCGCGACGGGCGGAAGGGCCCCCGGAAAGAGATGATCGGGTCCATCCCGTTCTCCTCCAGTACGACCACTACTCCAGGGATTTTGCACAAACTGGCAGTTCAGGCTCCCAGGGCTGATGGTAATGTGCCATCACAGGTCCTCCAACACTGCTGCGTCTCTCGTGAAGCTCTGGTAACCTCACTCACCACAGGCTATATGCTGCTATTTAGTTGCGATCTTCTATGAGGCGGAGGTATTTCCCCAGACGGGCTGCTCATTTAGTGAGTAGGAGATTCTACTTTGCGTAGAGTAGATATATCTGACCACGGTCCACCAAATATGAACAAATAGAATACTTAGATTGTAAATCAATGTAGGTAGCATGGTATTTGTGTGTGTGTGTGCAGGTAGCGGGAAGCTATGAGAACGAGGTGATGGCGGTGGGGGTGATCGTGGAGGCAGTGCGGCGCGTGGCGCGCGAGGCGGCGCCGCACGTGAGGCTCCACCTCGACGTGCAGCGCATCTCGGGCGCCTTCCCGCTCTCCTTCCTCGACGGTGAGCGCTCTCTCTCTCTCATCCACACGCACACACCCTATCACATACAACACACACACACACACATACACTAAATAAAATCACCATCAAATGCGTTGGGTATGGACGTAATGTGGTGGTGGCAGACGGTATTATCGATATCGCCTAATCGTGAGCGTGCGTCATCTCTCGGTGCTCCCAGTGTTGTTCAGTTCGGTAACGTGCGTGTTGTGCAGGCATGAACCACGTATACCAGGACGTGAGCAACGTGGTGGTGCGCTTGTCGGCGGCGGGCGGCGGGCGGCGCGCCTCCCACGCTCTGCTGCTCAACTGTCACATCGACACCGTGCCCGACAGCCCGGGTGAGTCACACAGACGACTGGAGGTCGGTACAGACGACAGTAAGTCGGTACAGATGACTGGAGGTCGGTACAGACGACTGTAGGTCGGTACAGACGACTATTAGCTATGAAACTATGTCTATTAAGTGGGCGGCTGCAGGGAACGTTTTTGTTTAATACCTACAGCGCGAAATCGTTTTTGGTAGGTATATGATCCTATTAAGATCACTTTGCAGAAGTTCTAGGTCCAATGGAAATAAAAATATTAAAAAAAAACTTCATATCGTCAGCAAATTAAAGAAAGTCTGAGTGAGTAAAACACGATTCGATGTCATTGACAACTAAAATGAACAAGAACCCTGGGGTAAACCAGATGGAATTAGCGATACACTGGAGGCAAACTCATTTAAGTCTACATTTTGGCAGTGAACTTGGACAAACGAGGTAAACCACCTTAGTAGGTCGCCCCTTATACCAGCAGCATAAAGTTTCTCAAGAAGAATAGAGTGATCCATGCCATCGAATGCTTTACTGTAGTCTGAATAGATTGCATCGACTTGACTCCCTGAATCCATTCCAGAAGTCACAACATCTATAAAACTTACAAGATTAGGTGAAGTGGATCTCCCTCTCACAAAACCATGTTGCTGGTTGATCAGAATGTGTTTCACAGCCGAGTAAAGTTGTTCGTGGACGACGTGGACTTTAGAAATTGGTATATATTTACAAATATCTCGCTTAGTACGTACTGTTTTACGGATCGAAGTAACAGATACTGATTTCCATATCGATGGCATGATCTATTCGGTTACATATATACCTATTGAACAGCAGACTGCAGCAGAATTAGCGCAGTTCTTGTATAACAAAAGATGAAGGCCGTCGGGACCCGCCGGTTTTTTTGCAGACATGATATTTTAAAAGTGTAAATACTAGAGATGGAATTACTTCGATGGTCTTCAATCGCTGACGTGCTTACTTCTGCATTAGGTCGACTGCAGAAGTAAGCAAGTCAGCAATTGAAGATGTCGAAAGGTAGGTAGTCAGTATGAGTAGTTGAAATGAGCGAAGGCATCGCACACGTCTGGTGCTGAGACGACGTTTTTGTATGACATCGATGAGGGGTAAGGGTTATGTTGTTTACTTAATTGACCGTACGATCAAAACGCTTTAGGGCGCTGTATGTTTCTTTTCCGTCGTAAAAAAAAATTAAACGAATTCCTAGTAATACGTGTAAAAGAAAACATAACTGTGCGCCTAACCGCTTATGATATCCAGCTGAAAGCCAAACGTTCTCCTAGCAGAAACTTTAATATCTCCGAAGCTATAAGGCACAACATTTTATTTTTATTTTAGAACATAAAATTACCTCTCGGCACACCCTATTCGATGGTATTTTTAATTTTCTTGTGTGTTCATTGAAAAATAAATGTGAGTGTATGGTAATGTCCCATGTGCGTGTGTGTGAGTGATGTACCTACGCGTTGTGGACAGGCGCCAGCGACGACGGCGCGGGGTGCGCCGTGATGCTGGAGACGATGCGCGCGCTGGCCGCGAGCCGCGCTCCGCCGCGACACGACGCCATCTTCCTGTTCAACGGCGCCGAGGAGAACGTGCTGCAGGCCTCGCACGGGTTCATCATGCACCACAAGTACTTACCTACACCTACCTACGTATAGAGACACGTCGCTCTCGGGGCTGTCTGCGGATCATTCGTTTGGTCGAGCAGTAACCCGAGAGCGGAGCGAGAACTGGAGCGATGGAGGATACGCGACAACAAATAGCCGCTTGTGAAATAGAATGGGAATGAGCCCCGCTTACCGCGAATGCGCGCGACCAAATACAATTGTAATTCTTATTTTCTCATGGGGACATCTTGTCTGTTTGGTCACGTTTAAATGTTTATAATTAATCTGTCAATGTAATAAACAATCTGCTCGTCATTGTGATGTGACACCACAATAAAGTTAAAAGATGACGTGATCTTTGACTTTTTGAAATATCAAGGAAATTTGAATTTTCTACTATTTCATGGTCATGGCTTGTCATTATTATATGTGTCAACTTGTCTTGGGTAAATCATTCAAAGAAAGGGGTGTCTTCATGAAAACCAAACATTTAATCAAACTCAAAACAACTACTGTTTATGTTTGTAAATATGTTATTTTTGTCTTATTTTAGCGGAACTATGTGAAAGCTCGTGATTTTTCTAGACCTTTCTGATTAGCAAAACATTATTGATCGAGTGAGCGAGTATGCACTCGCCCATCTCACGATATTTTCCTGGTGTTTGTACCAAAACTTAAAAATATTTTGGACATCCCCGGGCAAATTTATGGCTTCCAGTTTCTGCCACAAGATGTCGTAGCTCACCAGGTGAAATGCTCTCGATAAATCGAGGAAACACGCATAAATAGGTATTTTAGTGTAGTATTTGACAGTTTGCTTTAAATTCAATATAGCTGCTTCTGTTGAAAGTCCTGATCTGAAACCAAATTAGTAATCATGTACCTAGGTTTAGATTTGATCTAATTGAGCACTAAGCAAACCGTCCAACACTTTCGCGACTATGGTAGCCAATGAGATGGGTCTATCGTTGGACTTGTCACGTGTGTCACCCGTTTTGTGTGGACTTGTCACCTGTGTTTTGGTTATACAACCACACAGACAGGCAATCCAGGCTTACTATTTAACTTATTCGTAGATTTCCAAAAAATCTTAAAATCGAGGCTTGCATGCTCTGATGTTATTCGATCCATTTTAAGCTGTTCACTATTGTCTTGACGCCATTTTAAACGTGATTTAATATTTTTTCGACTATTCTGCATTTCAACAATCATGCGACCCCCTTTCGGTTTTCCATAGAGAACCCAGATATGAAATTTACACCTCAAAGTCAAAGTCAAAGTCAAATATTTTTATTCATTAAGATTTTTAGGATCATTTTGAAACGTCAAATCTACCGCCTGTTCGGAATCGTGACCAGCACACAAGGAGAAAGGCAAGAACCTAGCCTCCCTATGGGCTTTCCCTACATGCCTGTTCCATCCTGCCAAATGTTTTTTTTCTCTTTACATCTATTTAAATTTTACAAATTTATTTGGGAAGTCAATAAAACTTTTCTATTATATATAATAAGCGTTTCTCATGACATAGTTTACTGTAAAACGTATTCCTCGAGGTGCCCGTCTCTCTGTCGCCACAGCTCTCCGACAAGCCATCAAAAATGCAGTATCTAAAAATAATAAAGAGGCTTGGGAACATTCCTAATATTTCCGTATAGTGTACTACACGTAAATAAAGATTTAGATCCAAAAACATAATTAACTATTAGAATAAAGCAAAATTGTGTAAGGTACACTGCTCGCGATGAGCGCACACCTTTTTTGTGTAATGATCAGGACCCGATTAGAAATTCTAAATTTAAGCCATCCCCGAGTCTGCTCTCTTCAAACTTGTAGAGAGTAAGATTAGCGATGGTGATATTAAGGGTGCCTCCCGTATACTTTTTTCTAGTGACACAATAGCTCCAAATTCCGTTGCAACCCTCATTTATCTTGAAAGTAAACATCCGGCCCCGGGGCCAGATTCCACCTCCCCGATGCACCTCAAGATAATGATTGCGCTGTTGAGGCGACCAGTCAGGATGTACTCAGTGCCGTTATGTCCTTTCAGAGTGGCTCAGCCGCTGGCCTGGATGCTGTGTCTCCACAGCATCTAAAGGACCTGCTATCTGGTGGGTCTGGCCATGCAGGTGATGTCCTTCTTGAAGAACTGACGGCATTGATCAACCTCATGCTGTCGGGTCGAGTCAACAGCGAGATTACAGAAATCTTATATGGTGCTAACCTTTGTGCTTTAAAAAAAAGGATGGCGGGATAAGACCCATAGCCGTAGGCACCACCTATCGCCGCCTTGCAGCCAAAGTCTGCTGTCGCAAAAAAGCCGCGTATCTAGGCGACTATTTCCGACCCGTGCAGCTAGGTTTTGGTTCGCGAGGCGGTTGTGAGGCCGCGGTTCATTCTTTAAGAACCTTTTTAGATCGAAATTACGGGGAGGTTATTCTAAAAGTAGATATCAAAAATGCTTTTAATTCGGTTGACAGAGGCGCCTTGCTAAATCAAATCAAATCCAAAATTGCCGAAATTTATCCTTTTCTTTTTCAATGTTATGGTTCGCCATCTAAATTAATTTACAAGAACCAAACTATTTCGTCTGCAGTTGGCTGTCAGCAAGGTGACCCTCTTGGCCCGGCCATTTTTAGCCTTGCCATTCACCCAATTATTCAACGCCTGAAATCTAAATTGAATGTTTGGTATCTAGATGACGGAACCCTAGGTGGCGATGTGGACTCAGTATTTGGCGATCTAAAAATTATTATAGATGAATTTCGGCAGATTGGCTTAGAACTAAATTTTTCGAAATGTGAAATATACATTTCAGATACATGTTTGGATAGAAATTCAATTATTCAGAAGTTTGAGACTTTGGCTTCCAATATTACTGTTGTAGATAAGAGTTCACTCCACCTACTAGGTTCACCAATTCTTGATGAATCTTTTCCGGGTTTCGTCGACGACAAAATTCAAAATTTTGTGAAGGTTTCGGACAGACTTTCAAAAATTAAGTCACATATGGCTTTCACCATCATAAAATTTTGCCTTTTTGTCCCAAAATTTACTTATGCTTTACGATGTTGTCAACTGTGGAAACACAGTGAGCTGGTGGAAGGCTTAGACAACATAATAAAGAACACCCTTTCCACGGTTTTGAATATTGAGTTGGATAACAGAGCATGGTCGCAGGCCTCATTGCCTATTCGATTAGGCGGCTTAGGCATACGCAACATTTTTAGTGTTGCTTTGCCAGCGTTCTTGTCTTCCGTCTATAGTACACATTCTTTGGTTGAGAAAATTCTAACACCCATCAATTTCGGCTGTTCCTGGCAATATACTCCAAATTTCTTATCTTGACGAGGCTCGAAATGCTTGGCATAGTGCTTGTCCTAATACCGATCCCCAAAAACACCTTTCGGCACAACGGCAGTGGGACGGGCCTCTGTGCGAGTTGACACGGAATTATCTATTACATACGTGCTCAACCTCCACAGATCGTGCTCGTCTCTTAGCTGTTTCAAAATGGGAATCAGGTCTTTGGCTGAAAGCACATCCATCTTACAATACCGGTACACTTATGGATCCTGTAACTTTCCGTATTGCCACTTGCCTTCGGTTGGGTGCAAGATGCTGCGCCTCTCACCAGTGCCGGTGCGGTGCGGCCGTAGATCAATTTGGTTTTCACGGACTTTCGTGCACAAGGTCTGCCGGCAGGATTTCGCGCCACGCAAGTCTTAATGACATTATCCGCCGAGCTTTTACCAGTGTCAATGTGCCAGCCGTTCTTGAACCGAATGGTCTGTTACGTGATGATGGTAAGCGGCCCGACGGTATGACTCTTGTCCCTTGGGAAATGGGTAGGCCTTTGGTGTGGGACGCTACCTGCGTCAACACCCTAGCGCCATCTCATCTGCCTGGGACATCAGTTAGGGCTGGTGCGGCGGCTGATTCGGCCGAGGATCACAAAAGGCGCAAATATAGTGGTCTCGACAGAGCTTACCTATTTGAGCCTTTTGACCTGCGGCTGCTTCGGCTACCAACCAGTGGTTCGCCTCGAATCAAATCAAATCAAATCATTTATCTGCAAGAATACATATGATAGTGTGTACATAAGGTCTTAAAACATACGATTGTAAATGTACTCAGCCTGCATGCAGGCGTGCAAATATTAAAAATTTCATGCTAACGTCAATTATTTAATACAATTAATGATTACAGTTATATGATAAATATTCGTCAAGGCTATAAAAACAATTACACATTAACCATTCACTTATTTTTTTCTTAAATACAATTCCATTTAACATTTTTATTTCGTCCGGTAATTTAATATATTTTTTTATACACATATTATAAACATTTCTCTTATAAACGTCCTTAGAGCAAAGTGGTTGATACATAAGGTTAACAAACCTTTTCCGTTTTTGCCTTGTTAATACATTATTGCGTGTTGTAAAATAGTGTGGGTAAGTTTTTAAAAAAATACATAATTATCTTATATACATAGAAGGTAAGGGTAAAATATTACATTTTATAAAAAGGGGTTTGCAACTATCCGAAAACCAAGCTTTATTAATTACTCGGATGCATCTCTTCTGCATCTTAAAAACTTTCTCTACATCTACCGAATTACCCCAGAGCAAGAGACCATACTTTACCACTGAAGATATATGTCCGTGATAGGCAGCCACGGCCGCTTGAAAATATATGGTCTGACGTATTCGTTTGAGAGCAAAAACAAATCGGCTTAGCCTTTGACACACATCGTCAATGTGATCTTTCCAATTTAAGTGTGTATCCAAAGTAATTCCCAGAAATTTGTGAGACGTAACTTCACCTATTTTTTCATTGTTATAACTAATGTCAAGAGAGAGAAAGGTATAGTATTATATGAATTAAATTGCATTATTTTAGTCTTATTAATATTAATACAAAGATTGTTATTGTCTGTCCAGTTAATTATGTCAAAAAGCGCACTTTGTAGAGTTTGTTGAGCCAGTGTCTTATCTTGAACTTCTACTACAACAGTTGTGTCATCAGCAAATAAAATGCATTTATGTGACATGTGAATACATGGCATGTCATCTATATACAAAAGAAATAAAAGGGGACCTAAGATACGGAGCTTAAGGGACACCAGACTTATTATAAATTTCTTCTGATCTGAACTTTTGTTTGATAAAATTATTTTTGTCATTTTGTATTACTTTAGTAATTTCTGTACACTGTTTTCTCGCATGTCACTACTAAGTATTCCATATACATCTAGTTTGTGTAGAGGCTTAACATGATTTAAAAAATCAAATGCTTTGCTTAGATCCATGAACAGAGTCAATGCGGGGCTGGTACCAAGATTAATGCTCTCTGTTAAGATTTTTTCACTAGATTAAAGAACGCTAAAGAGGTAGAACTTCCTTTACGAAAACCGAATTGGTCATTATGTAACAGTTTATTTTTGGTAAGAAAATGATTCAGTCTTGTAAGCATAGCGCAGGTTTAGTGGGTGAAGTGACTCTCAGGGGTGACGAGCGAGCTGTCTGGCGGGAGCTCGTCCCAGAAAACGTGCTTGCATGGCGCTTGCACTGAGTGTATTTTAGAATAAGTTATATTTATACAACATTACTGTTATGATAAACCAAACTATGGATAAAGTGTTTAATTATTTTTTGTCTTTTGAATATTCGGGATTATGTCGATTATGACAGAACATAAGAGAGAACCATACTTATGTATTATGTGAAACTGTTCCTTGCCCGTCTTGTGATTGTGATCGGCTGGTTTGATGATTTTCAGATGGGCGAAGTCTGTTCGCGCTTTTATAAATATAGAGGCGTGCGGCGCGGGAGGGCGCGAGGTTCTGTTCCAGGCGGGACCCCACGACCCCTGGATCGTGGAGGTGGGTAGCGGGTACACACACACACACACACACATATGCACATGCATTTCAATGTGTTCGCAAACTTTGAAACAGTTGCTCGCACGTTTGCGAGCTTCATGATAATCAACTTCCTATTAGAGAAATATATCATGACAAACATGTACATTATTATATTTATTGAAATATCTCCTAAAATTCGTATTTTCTAGTCACCAATTTCAATTCATTGATACATTTGGGTACAATTACAATATAGCTTAATAGTATCCTAAAAAACGGATAAGGGCGTTGGTATCTGCGACACAGTTTCTTAACTAATGCAGACATCATCGTTTCTCACTTTAAGTGTACATGTTTCTGTTCCAAAATAAATGTTTTTGGTGTTAATTTTTTTTATAGTAAGTATGCATTGGTTTGGTTTTGAATTCCCGCCATTTGATGCATTGCCCGGGAATGACGGAAGTAGTTACTCTTTGCCAGCATTAAAGAACCGCTCGGCCTCAAGGCTCGGTGCGAGCTTGCTTAGATGACAGCTTAACCTTATTCAGCAGCATTGAAGGGTTTGGTTGCCGTTTAAACATTTAGCTGCAATGCTGCTGTAGCTGCTCTAATGCTCTTTTGTGTATTTGTCGTGCGCACTAATTTGTTGTTTGTTGTAGTGTGTGTGTGTGTGTGTGTAGATGTACGCGGGCGCGGTGCCGCATCCGTTCGCGTCGTCGCTGGCGCAGGAGATGTTCGAGAGCGGCCTCATCCCGGCCGACACAGACTTCCGCATCTTCCGTGACTTTGGCAACATTTCCGGTGAGTGAATGTATTCAAACTGTTTATGTTGCTCTGTTAATATGTATGGATGTTCACATTAATACACATTTAGTGGAGGAGATGAGACGAAGCTCCCGTGATCTCTGCTCTCTCCACACAAGGTCCTCGAGTGTAATACGACGCGAGACGCGAGGTACCTACCTACCTACCTACGATACAGAGAGATTGCGTCTATTGAGTTCCCATAATCAACTTCATGAGCAAGGTCCTCGACAAAAGATAACAAATTAGTAGCAGTAGACATAGCTTTAACGAATCCATGTAGCTCTAATGCGAAAGTTCGTTTCAAGTGCCAAGTCAAAATGGGACTTAACAACGATTCAAAAACTTTTGCCAAAGTTTTGATGATGCCATAGGAGTACTCTGTGATCTATCTTAGGCTTTTGACTGCGTAGATTATGACACCCTTATCTCAAGCTTAAACACATGGTATCCAGAATCAGGCAATAAACCTCATGCATAGTTACCTATCGAATCGCATTCTAGAAGTGGATCTTTGGGATTATCCAATAACAGGTGTACCACAAGGATCGATCTTAGGGCCTTTTTTGTTTCCAGTCTATGACAATCATATTGTATTATTTGCGGACGGTACCTCATTCATATTAGGCGTCTATATGGCTAAAGATAATTATGATTGTGAAAATGCTTCTGTAGTTCGAGTTCAAATATCCCAAAGCAGGTACGTCATACAATACTACATAAGGTCGTACGTTTTGGAGAGATCAAGATTAAATGCGTATACCGGTGTCATGCGATCCATATCATATTGGTCGGCAGGCTAACAAGTTTTTAAGTCAAGAGTGTTGATTCCAGGAGTGGACCTAGCGTGGAGCTCTAACGGCTACGTGTACCACACCGCGTTAGACACGGCGGAGCGCGTGTCGCCCGCCGTGCTGCAGCGGACCGGAGACAACGTGCTGGCTCTCACTCGCGGTGAGTACTACGTACGTGTACCGCACTGCGTCAGACAAGTGAGATGAGTTGTGAGTAGTGGTGTGCTCGCAGGCATGTTGGCGAGCGAGAGTCTGGGTGCGGACATGTCGGATCGCGTGGCTCGTCAGCCGGTCTACTTCGAAGTGGTGGGGCTGGTGGCGGTGGTGGTGTAGTGTTACATGAGTTGTGAGTAGTGGTGTGCTCGCAGGCATGTTGGCGAGCGAGAGTCTGGGTGCGGACGGGGATCGCGCGGCTCGTCAGCCGGTCTACTTCGAAGTGGTGGGGCTGGTGGCGGTGGTGGTGTAGTGTTACATGAGTTGTGAGTAGTGGTGTGCTCGCAGGCATGTTGGCGAGCGAGAGTCTGGGTGCAGACGGGGATCGCGCGGCTCGTCAGCCGGTCTACTTCGAAGTGGTGGGGCTGGTGGCGGTGGTGGTGTAGTGTTACATGAGTTGTGAGTAGTGGTGTGCTCGCAGGCATGTTGGCGAGCGAGAGTCTGGGTGCAGACGGGGATCGCGCGGCTCGTCAGCCGGTCTACTTCGAAGTGGTGGGGCTGGTGGCGGTGGTGGTGTAGTGTTACATGAGTTGTGAGTAGTGGTGTGCTCGCAGGCATGTTGGCGAGCGAGAGTCTGGGTGCAGACGGGGATCGCGCGGCTCGTCAGCCGGTCTACTTCGAAGTGGTGGGGCTGGTGGCGGTGGTGGTGTAGTGTTACATGAGTTGTGAGTAGTGGTGTGCTCGCAGGCATGTTGGCGAGCGAGAGTCTGGGTGCGGACGGGGATCGCGCGGCTCGTCAGCCGGTCTACTTCGAAGTGGTGGGGCTGGTGGCGGTGGTGGTGTAGTGTTACATGAGTTGTGAGTAGTGGTGTGCTCGCAGGCATGTTGGCGAGCGAGAGTCTGGGTGCAGACGGGGATCGCGCGGCTCGTCAGCCGGTCTACTTCGAAGTGGTGGGGCTGGTGGCGGTGGTGGTGTAGTGTTACATGAGTTGTGAGTAGTGGTGTGCTCGCAGGCATGTTGGCGAGCGAGAGTCTGGGTGCAGACGGGGATCGCGCGGCTCGTCAGCCGGTCTACTTCGAAGTGGTGGGGCTGGTGGCGGTGGTGGTGTAGTGTTACATGAGTTGTGAGTAGTGGTGTGCTCGCAGGCATGTTGGCGAGCGAGAGTCTGGGTGCGGACGGGGATCGCGCGGCTCGTCAGCCGGTCTACTTCGAAGTGGTGGGGCTGGTGGCGGTGGTGGTGTAGTGTTACATGAGTTGTGAGTAGTGGTGTGCTCGCAGGCATGTTGGCGAGCGAGAGTCTGGGTGCAGACGGGGATCGCGCGGCTCGTCAGCCGGTCTACTTCGAAGTGGTGGGGCTGGTGGCGGTGGTGGTGTAGTGTTACATGAGTTGTGAGTAGTGGTGTGCTCGCAGGCATGTTGGCGAGCGAGAGTCTGGGTGCAGACGGGGATCGCGCGGCACGTCAGCCGGTCTACTTCGACGTGCTCGGATTGGTGGCGGTGAGCGCGCGCGCGCCCGCCGCGCTGCTCGCCGTCGTGTTCGCGCTCGCGCTCGTGCTCGCACTCCTGCATCTCACGCAGAGGAAGGCGGCCGCCGAGTGTGAGTACCACACACAAACACACACACTTCTCGAAGGCATTTGATGTTGTCAATCACGAACTTTTAATTCAAAAGCTTGGTAACGCAGGAATTTGTGGGTCTCTACTGAGGTGGTGTGAGTCTCCCAACTAGTCAGAGTTCGTGGCTTCAAATCTGCTGCCTCAGGGCTCACATCTTGGAACTCTTTTCTTTCTCGTTTTTGTCAATGATTTATGTGCCTCTATAACATCGAAGTATTTAATGTTTGCAGACGATCTCAAACACTACCGAAGCATACGCTCTAACAATGACATATCTGATCTGCAAATAGATATAAATCGTATTACCGACTGGTGTACTCGTAAGTACGCGTTTGGCAGGTTTTGTAATGAGGCCATCTGTCTCATCATCCATACTTTTCAATTATGTCCGAAGTTTAGGTTTTTTTTTTATAATTTCTAATTCAAAAATCTTTGTTTACCTTATTATTTATTACCATATTATTCGGAAACTTGTGTAATTTTGTTAAAATTTGCATGCCTATTGGACGGCGAGACACGGCAGCTCTTATTTGAATATTTTATGTTTTACCTATGTTTCAAGCAAATAAACTTTTTGTATTGTATTGTATTGTATTTACTAAAATATTGCAGTCCTATGTGGAGTCCTTCCTATAAGTAGAATAGAGGGACTTCAAAAGAACTTTTTATACCATCTCACATGCGCGTCTGTCGCAGTCTAAATTCATATAGTTCTTGGCTTACTCATTTCCACCTGGATACTGTAGAACATAGAAGGAACTTGGCAGACATTTTGTTTTTGTACAAAATTATGAATGGTAAAATGGATACCCCTGGTTTACTCCTGAAGTTTCATATATCCGTACCGCGTCCCTCCAGCTGTCTCCTTAATAGAAAAACGTTTTATCTTCCTTTCCCTTCCTGTCATACAAACTACAGTCAAAACTCGTCAATTAACATGACATATGTCACGAAATTGATATTTTCTCTTCAGTTTGTTTAATGTAAAAAATCCTTTTATAAGTGTAACAACCAGTTTGAGAACCTAAATAAAAAAACGATTAATATCAAAAACTCGTTACACAAAATATCACTTTGTTTCTATACTATAGCTACTTTCAAGTCAATCCCCCAATATATTCAATTTATTAAAAAAACTTTGCAACCCTGTAGTACCAACGGGTAGAATTTCATGAAATTGATGATAATATAATAATGGCAGAGTATCGTTTACCATGAAGAATATTTATAATAAGTCTCGTGTTCCAAATGCTTAAAAAGTTACAGGTATTAACGAGTGTTTTAACTTTTATGTCTATAATAGCATTCCTAATATTGACAATATGTAGAATGTACAGATTGAGTGTCAGTTCCGGTTGAAGAGTGAGTATAGAAATATGCGGTTGCAGTGTTCGTGTTGCACTGGGCGTGGTGGCGGTGCGCGGGCGTGGGGGCGGCTGTGTGCACGCTGTCGGCGGCGGGCGGCGTGTGCGCGGCCGCGGCGGTGGGTGGCGCGCTGCACGCGGCGGGCTGCCGACTCGTGTTCTACGCGCGGCCGTGGCTGCTAGTTCCGTTGTATGCGCTGCCAGGTGATGCCGGGGTAGAGGTGGGCGCCGGGTGCTGTGGGTGCGGTCGTCTGACGTCGTGTGTGTGTGTGTGTGTGTGTGTTGCAGCGCTGGCCGCGTCGTGGTGGACGGGCGTGGCGCTGACGCGGCGCTGGCTGCGCGGCGCGGTGGGGGCGCGCGGCTGGTGGGCGGCGCGGGCACTGCAGCAAGGGACGTGTCTGTGCGCGGGGGGCGCGCTGCTGCTAGCCGCGCTGCGCGGACTGCGCGCCGGCTTCGTGCCGTGGCTGTGGGGGGTGTGGGGGGCGAGCGCAGGTACCCTCGCGACACACTCGGTACTCTGGTACTCCAGGTCTCTATGAGAGGGGTTGCGTGCATGTCCTTTGAGGTCTACTGACTGAAAAAAATATTATCGCTATTCCGGAATGCATGCAAATGCCTAATAAACAATTTTTTTTTTTCGAAGTCGTGAGTTACTGTTAAAAAATAACAGTAACTAACTCACGACTTCGAGGATTTTAAAAAACTGTTCGGAATCGTGACCAACACACGAGAAAAAAGACAAGAACATCGGGCTAGTTATTTTTTAGGGTTCCGTACCTCGAAAAGAAAAGCGGAACCCTTATAGGATCACTTTGTTGTCCGCTTGTCTACGTGAAGGTAGAAGACTGACGCAATCTTCTTCCTCCTTTATCGGCAAGATCAGCTTGAGGTAGTCTGCAAACAGAAGACATTTAGCCGCTGTTACGACTTCGTTAACCATCACACTGATTGTTCACTTGACAGATTTTTGTCCCGCGTACTCCACATACTGACGACTATTTTTGTTCCGCGTACTCCACATACTGACGACTATTTTTGTCCCGCGTACTCCACATACTGACGACTATTTTTGTTCCGCGTACTCCACATACTGACGACTATTTTTGTCCCGCGTACTCCACATACTGACGACTATTTTTGTTCCGCGTACTCCACATACTGACGACTATTTTTGTCCCGCGTACTCCACATACTGACGACTATTTTTGTTCCGCGTACTCCACATACTGACGACTATTTTTGTCCCGCGTACTCCACATACTGACGACTATTTTTGTCCCGCGTACTCCACATACTGACGACTATTTTTCATGTAGCTAGTGAAGAACTGGAGCAATTTGGGGGTGCAGCCGATTGTCGCCAGCTTTGTCAATGAGATGTCATAATATCGACCATGTCAAAAGCTTTTTCAGAATCAAAGTAGGCGACGTCGACTTGCACCCCTGCGTCCACGTTCGGTAGAATATACGACATCGAGTTGAGAAGGTTGCTGATCGTGCTGCGGCCTGGTCTGAAGCCATGCTGAGCATCCGAGAGATGGCTGGTTTTTTGCTGTTTGCTGCGCTGCACCGCCGACTCGAACACTTTTGCTGGTGTTGTAAGACTCGCAACGGGTCTGAATCCGCTTACCCCCGGGCCACCGCCACCTTTGGGTACGGGGATCACCCGAGCAATCCTCTAACGTTCCGGGAAATATGATCCTTCCAAGCACAAGTTAAATATATGGCCGAGTGGCTCCGATAGAACCCTACGACAGTCCCTCTTTACAAACACGGTCCCGTCTGGGCCTGCAGACTGTTTCGGCTTAAGTCGTGTGAGTGCCGCCCGTACCTCTGCCCGTACCTCTGCCCGTACCTCTGCCCGTACCTCTGCCCGTACCTCTGCCCGTACCTCTGCCCGTACCTCTGCCCGTACCTCTGCCCGTACCACTCGCTCCTGATGATGTTGATGCTCCGTGTGTATCATTTTCTTGACCCTCGTTCATTACATACATTCATACAGTACATTCTGAGAAGGCCTGGTAGTTCTCCTTGGACCCTTGTGTTCTATTTCCCGAATGATCTCTACCGTATACCACCTTAGGTAACTATCTCGAATTTACCTTACCCGTTTTTTAGGAACACGTTTGTCAAAAATCTCTTTCAGGATATCATAGAAACGATCTAAAGCTTCTTCTGGCTCTTGGACCTGATATAGAGCGCCACCAATTAGCTACCGCTATTAACGAATACAAAGCGTGGTGATCCGCCTTACCAAAGTTCCAGCTCGGTAGAATGGTCGGATGCGGCGGCGCTTGGCCGGGTTCAGTGAATAAATTACAATTTATTCAGAGAAGCAAATTTTCTTTTGCTTTATACTCTAGGTTATCTTTAAATTTTATAATTTGATTTAGGTACAACATTTTTGAATTTAATGTGTGACAAGCTTAGCATTAGCACATCACTTGGTAATTTATTATAAAATCGTACAGTTTGCCCTATGAACAATTCGTTAACTTAATGTAGCCAAATTGTGGGAACAGCGAGTTTATTCTAATTTCGAGTATTATATATTTTTTTTATTTACATTCAACCAGTAATAATTTTAGAGATTGCATCAATTTTAGAGATTGCATTGTTTACGTTTTCAAAGTTAGTATTTGTCTCTTCAATAATTAAAAGTGACGTATCATCTGCAAACAGTCTCATGATCAACTTTAACTGTTTGAGGCAGATAATTCATAGAAACTTAAAATAAGAAAGGCCCCAATATTGAACCCTGCGGCACGCCCATGGTAACCAAAGATCCTGAAGAACGCTGGCCGTTCACGTCGACTCGCTGTATGCGATCACATAAATAAGACGTGAGTAAGTCTAGCGCAACACCCTTAATAATATAGTGGTCTAATTTATTAGTGTATTTTATGATGCACACAGTCTTAAAAATTACAAAAGATTTCCAACGTATTAATAAGCTAATACCGGTATCAGCAGTTGAACGATCTCTTGTAAATCTAAATTGTCTATCATTATGATATATGACGATATGAAAAACATTGTGATCCATGTCTTTTAGATCCACCAATTTGCGGAGCCAAAGTTTTTCTGTGGCAAGCAAATTATTTTTGCAGTGCTCCGGTGCGTATCGGAGGAGTTAGGCCTCTTGTCCACGACACGGTTATCGCCATGAAAATCTACGGTTAATTCGCCGCGTGTAGGCACGGTCGTCAGTGTTGTATGGATCACTATGAAAGCTTGTAGACTTGCAGTTTTGCCGTGTCATGTACAAGCTCGCACGTTTTTTCAACCGTACGGCTAACACGCCGTACGGTTGAACAACCGTGTCGTGGACAAGAGGCCTTATAGGTAGAGGCGTTCGGGCGGATGATGCAATACTCTTGTTTTTAGTTTATTTACCTTAGTATCATCAAAAAATAACTAGCGCGAGGTTCTTACCTTTCTCCTTGTGTGCCGGTCGCGGTTTCTAACAGGCAGCAGATTTGACATTTCAAAAAGATCCAAAACTGTTACTGAAAAATAAAATTTTGGCTTTGACTTTCGGTGTTCCGAAAGCGGGTACTTTCCGAGGTACTGTTGTGGTTTGTTTTGAATAAATTCCTACGGAGTGACGTACTACGTGGGATGAGATGATAGCGTAGTCCCTCGGACAGCGTCGTGCGGTGTAGCAGTAACGGTCGTTTGTGGGGTGTGCGTGGCAGGATGCGCGGAGGTGGCATGGGGCGGGCGCTGGGCACCGGGCTGGTGGTGGGCGGGCGGCGCCGTACTGCCCATGCTGCAGTCGTGGGACCTGGCGCTGGGTTCGCTGCGCATGCTGGTGCCGATGTGCGGCCGCTCCGGTACCACGCCGATACCCCCCGACGTGAGTCTCTCTACTGTACCGTAGCATGCCGCGGTCGCGGGACCTGTCGCTTATTTTATAAACGATGGGTGGTCTCCCGCCTCAGGCTTGTCTTGCTCCAGGCCAGAGCTTAGGATGAAGTCTGCGATGGAGCGAGCTTTCCCGAAAAGCACTGGCTCTGCCGCAACTACGAAACACAAAATAGTTTGGTGCCGGACTTCGGCTGGAGGGTGCTGCCACCGGTGTCCTGTTCGTTCTGATTCCAGGTGCTGATGGCGCTGCTGACGTCCGCGGTGACGCTGGCCGCCACCTCGTGGCTGCTGCCGATCGTTGTGGCGTCGCGCGGCGCCCACAGGCTGGTCAGTACACCGCAGTGCATCGTGCGCATGTGTTCAGTGTAGTGTAGTGCAGTGTATGTGTATGTGTATGTGTAACGTCGGTGGCAGATGGCGGTGTGCGCGTGTGCGTGCGCGGTGAGTGTGTTGGTGTGCGCGTGCGGCGGACCGGAGGCGCCGTACGCGGCCGACGCACCGCAGCGTCTCATGGTGTTCCACACGCGTCGCACGCTGCACGCGGCGGACGACGTGCGCTCCGAGCCGGAGTACTTCTACTGGGTGCCCCAGCTGGACGTGAACACGCCGCACTCCCTCGATGTGTACGGTAGGTACATACTTTAACTCGCTGATACTTTCTGTGAACAGTTTCTTTGTGTTCCAAGCGGTGTCCTCAGGGATATTTATTTATTGTGAACTCTTCTTTTTCTTATTTTTATTGCCGATATTGATATTGACACATGTGTTCTTAATTATTCGGTACTCACCTTTGAAATCACACAATCACACAAGCCTCAAGCCATCAGATTCCCACCCAGGACAAACATTTGTGTGATGAATATAGATGTTTGTTCTGTGTTTGTATTGTATGATAAGTATGTATTTACAATAAAAAAGTATTTAAGTATTCTATCCGTAATCTAGTTCCCATATTACAAGCTATGCTTAGTTTGGGGCTAGATGGCGCTGTGTGAAATTAACGTTCAGTAATATTTACTTAATATTTGTAATATATTTGTATACTCGGCATACTTGTTATACCTACATAAATGAATGTCGATTATTACAATTAGTAATTATGTAGCCAAATCCAGTTCTTATGTGGGTTTAGCACTTCTTGGGTAAACAAAAATCATGGAACTCGCGTCATCATCACCGAACGCTTTCCATGAGCTATTACTGTGTATATACATAACGAATGTTGGTCTGGAAGTGCGTCACCAGGTGGATCGGACATGGTAAAAAGTAGAAATCAAGCTCTTGTGAGACAGTCTGTCTACACGTTCATTACATAGTCACAATAACAATTTAAAAGAAACAACGCAGGTTTGATCTGATTTTAAACAGTTAAGTCGAAACACGGTGAGTTCGGCACAAAGTAGACACTAACTCGGTTTAACAGTCGGAATTAAAGTGTCTCTCACTCATGTCTCACCTCACCCGATCGCTCTCCAAAAAAACAAATGCCAACGAACGTGCGAACGAATGAACGAATGAATGACAGATCCAAAGTAAATGATCCACAGCTTTATAGCGCCCTCTGTCTACTTTGCACCGACTTCACCCAAGTGATTCACTTGACGATTCCAAATCAATAGCCGATAGGCGGCGCTTAAAACTCAATGGAAATAACACCAACAGATAGCATAAATTAAAATAAATCACACACAGCTACAATCTACATCATTTGGAATTGAAATAATAGTTAGCAAACTTATGCAAGCTTTAGTAGCTACAGCTTCACATTCAATAGGCATAATACCTTCATATCGAGGTTAGCAAGGAAAGGTACAAAATACATAAGACAACATTAAAATTTTAACAAACAAACCGTAAGTAGCTGAAAATAATTCGTTTTTACGAACACATAAGAATTACAGCTAGCGCTAATT
Source organism: Venusia cambrica (assembly GCA_951394065.1). Lineage (NCBI taxonomy): Eukaryota > Metazoa > Arthropoda > Insecta > Lepidoptera > Geometridae > Venusia > Venusia cambrica. The sequence continues at coordinate 203,107 of OX596037.1, read as the reverse complement.
AGAAAAAAGGAGCGGTCGTAGGCTAGTGAGCTCTTCAATAGGCATAGTCGCTTGTACAAGCTCGCGCAGAAATCGTACGTTGTCGAGTCTATATCCCTAGTGCTACCTAACTCTGTAAATTAGTCATCAGAGACATGACTACTCGACTTGTTTTTAAAGGCTATAAGAAAAATAGCAACCTCAATACCGATTTGGGCATAGTAACGTCTTATTATCACAAAATGTTACGAAATAGCGAGTTGTTCTCTATTCGACGTCTGGCTCGATCATCCCCTCGCGCCGAGAGCGCGCACTGATTTTAAAGGCTCAGTGACGCTACTTGTTTTCTGTTTTGCCAGTCGATTTGCCAGCGTGACGCAATCACGACATGGCCCCGCCCCTTTTTCGTTGATTATTTCTAACACTAGATAATAAGATCGAGAACGCCGCGCGTCGCGTCGGTCGATGCGCATGGGCCTGTGCGAGCCACTACACCTTGTTATTCATCGCACTCGAGGAACAAGTGATGGGATAACTTGTATCGATTGTATTTATCGATATATGGAAGGTTTTTCTTTCTCGTTCTACACATGTTTATAATATATTTATTTTTGCTAGTTTTATTATGAATGTAAAATTTTTTGGACAACTTATAAATGAACTCGCGTATGGTTGGGAATTGAATATTTTGTTGAAGTTTTTCTAGGTTAGTTTTAAATCAGAATCAGAAATCGTTTATTGCGATACACAGGTAAAGTTAACAGTTCTTACAATATAATTATAAAATATCCACTGTGTTCTACCCATTCTGGGCGTACAATAATAATAATGCCTAATAATATAGCATAATTTAAATGAAAAAAATTACAATTTATTAAATCTAAATTAAATTAAGAATAAATGAAATACCACACAATTTACATAATAATACATTTAAGTCAGGGAGCAGTAGGGCAAAGAGATGCAACTATTTATAAAGATGCATAGGGTATCTAGCTTTCTCTATCATCAAGGTATTCATTGACGGAGTAATATGCCTAGTCGATTAAAAAAAAAATTTGATTTTAAAACAGAATAGATCTTCGGAGCACACTATATCTACCGGTAATTTATTATACAGCTTACTAGCCATTCCGTAAACGCTCTTTGAAAATAATGTCGTGTTTCTGCTAGGCACGAATTGTATGCATGTTCCTTTGTGATTTTGGAACCGTACAAATTATTTATGTTAGCTCTTACGTAAATTGCAACTTCAAATATGTACATGCATGGAAATGTAAGTATTTTTAAATTTTGGAAGTGGGGCTTGCAACTTTCTGGTATTCTTATGTATTGCTCTGATGCACCTTTATTGCGTCTTAAAGACAAGCTCCCAGTGTCTTGAATTGCCCCGGAATATTATACCGAACCTTAAACTCGATGCCACATAGGCATGATATGCACTTATAACTGCCGATTTATGTAATAAATAGATATTTATCTATAAAAAACATTTATTCAATAAAAAGTACAATTAAACTAACTATGTACAAAGGAATCAGTCAGATTAGCTAAGGACCGTTACAAACGGCCTATAGGTAACTCAACTGTTCCAGACCAGTACCAGACGGAAGCGTGCCCAAGACACTGGCTGCATTGCCACGCTGAATAGCTATGCTAATTCGCTGGCCTAAATAAGAGCCATCCCTTCGGATCACGTGTCGCCTCCATCAAAAGCCCCGCAAGATTTTAGAAAACCCGGAGAGCACCGGCTAAAAATAAAAATAGAAATAGATTGCATAGGAATATTGGTTTTTTTATTAGTATGTTAGTATGTGTATTCCATGTCAGGTTTTGTTCAATCCATAATCCAAGAAATTTACTTGTCAGTGTTTCATCAATTTTGTTATCTAAATAACGTAAAACTATATATATGTACAAGTTCTTTCTTTGATAATAGTGTGTTATTTTAGTTTTATCTATATTTATTATTAAGTTATTAGATGTCAACCATTTCACAGTTTTAGATATTGTGTTGTTAATGTCATTTTGATATGTTTTCATGTCAGAATTTGAGTCAGCTGTGAAGATGATAGTACAGTCATCTGCAAACATCACCATAGGATGTGATATAACAGAAGGTAGGTCATTGATATAAATTAAAAAGAGAAGTGGACCTAATAATAAACCCCCTGCGGCACTCCGTATTTTACATTTCGTAGCTTTGAAGTGAAATTTTGCTGTGTAAGTGTATTTATATTTAAGTTATCTATATGGGTCATTTGTTGTCTGTTCATCAAATATGATCTAATAAGGTTATTCACATTGCCCCTTACTCCATATTTTTCTAGTTTTGATAGAAGTATATGATGATCAACATAATCGAATGCCTTTGTCATGTCCTTATAAAGAGCCGACACCGGTAATCTGTTATCTACTTTTCCCATGATGCCTTCTAGTTATTATAGACTGCCATATTTATAGTTATGTTTTTTCGGAAGCCATGTTGTTCTTTAACGAAAAGTTTTTTAATGTCAAAGAAATTGTTCAAACTAATATACATAACTTTTTCGTAAATTTTTGAGAATATTGAGATCAGTGCCACAGGCCTATAGCATGTTAAGCACTCCTTATCGCCTTTTTTGAAAAGAGGTTTTATTATTGAAATTTTTAATATAGTCGGGAAAATACCTTTTACAATACTTAGATTAACTAAATGGCTTAGTACAGGACTAATCAAAAGTGCTACAAATTTAACCACTTTTGTCACAATTTCATCATACAGGGTATGATGAAATTGTGACTACTCATGGTATTTTTTAAAGATTTTATTATTTTTAGAATGTCAATTGGCAAAGTTGGCGTCATAAATAAGGATTGTGAATTATTATCTATGTATATTAGTTGATGTTATGATTACTCTCTAAATTATGTTAAACTAAACATTAGTTGTTAAAGGGTGTGTTAAATGTGTATTTAAGTGCTACAGTAAGTGATACAGGGTTGTACTAAGGTACGGTAGATATTTAGTTTAGTTTTATCACTAAGACAAGAACTACGGTTTAGGATAGGGCTAAGACGTTTAGTGCTTTTACATCTTTAAGCCTAAGCTTAAATGAATGTTCGCTCCAGTTAAGTTTACTATCGAGCATTTATGCCTAGATATCTAACTGAGCGTCTCCATGGTGTGTCGTAACCTTCCATTTTGAGGGTTCGAGTTGGAAGTTTTAGAAGCATTGATTTTTAGTTTTCACTTGCGAAAGTAAGATGAAACCAAATCAAGCGACAGTTGCAGGCGGCCAATTATTAAATCTATATCCTGGGAAGAAGTGAATGAAGCAGCGTCATCGGCAAAGCAGGCTAAGTTAGTGCGTGTTTGTATAGGAATATCATTCTGGTAGAGAAGAAAAAGTTGGGGCCCAAGAATGAAACCATGAGGTACCCCGGCAGGAACTAGTGTTGATTTGGAGGATTTTTTACCTACAACGTTAAACGAGCGATTTGCATTTATTGTAGGATTGAACTATATTCATTAAAGATACTGGGACATCGATTTTGATAAGTTTGTGAATGAGAGCTTGGTGCCAAATTGTATCGAATGCTTTTTCGATGTCACCGAATCATCAGCATAACTGAGATTGTATACACTGACATCTATACCCCGTGGTTGCAGCGAAGGAGTTCCGGGACATGTCGCCAGTGGAGGAGGAGCAGTGCGCCCGCTGGGTGTACTGCGGCATGCCGTACTTCCTGCCAGTACGTAGCATGGTGCGAAGGTCGCACCGCGCCCCCGCCGCGCCTCACGCCGCGCCGCGCGCCCTCCCCCAGCTGCAGGTGGGTGTACAGCACTCGCTGCCACAGTGACACAGACCGACACACACTACTGCATCACTTGTACATCGGTGTCCGCAGGTGCGGTCGGTGAACGAGACGCACGGGGCACTGACGGTGCGGGCGTCGGGGGCGGCGCACCTCGTGGTGATCGTGTCGCTGGCGGGGGGCGCGCGCCTCCTCCCCCACCACCTGCCCGCTCGCCCCCTCGCCCCCAACGAGCCCCCCGTCTACTTCTTCTCGCTGCACTCCGCGCAGGGTCGGCCGCACGCTCCACTCACGCTATGGCTCGAGAGAGACGCAGGTAACCTCGCTCGCGTCACTACCCCCCGAGCCTCCCCGAGTATCGTATCGTATGGGCACATCACGTGACCTATACGATGTCGGCTCGTGCGGAATCTTCACTTGACGAATCACTAAATGATTATAAACGTTGTGTCCTTCTGTTTGATTCGAAGACGATCCCGTGTCTCCGGCGGGTAACGGAGTATGGGCGGGGGCGCAGATCTCGCTGACGGCGCACGCGATGGCGGGGGGCGAGGGGGGGCGGGGGGAGGGACTCGAGCGACTCATGGCCGCGCTGCCCGAGTGGGTGCAGGCCACCGGCTGGGCTCAGGATATGCATCTGTACCGACTCTAGTCCACGGTAACTATACTATACGGAGGGGAGGGGGGAATCGAGCGACTCTTAGCTGGGGGGAGGTATACCTCATGTCCCTCTGCATTCTCCTAAAATTTTCTATAACACAAGCATTTGTCCATAATGTCTATTCTAGCACCAATCACGGTTTGCAAATAAATGTTACAAACTGTAAGTAGGCTACTTACGTGCACACAGTACGACAATAGTTTTAGTTATGGTTTCTGCGTTTCAAAATGAGATGATTAGATACTTCTGGTTTCATTATGTGTAAATATAATACGTAATTACCTCAAAAAAAAATCGGTTAAAATGTAGTAGATTTTTTTCGATTGGCACTCACACCCGCCCTGTGTATGTCCAGTCCATGAATCGATACAACTGAAGGTGAACGAGAACTACCACCGGAACTAGAAATTAACTCGTGCGTTTGTTTACAGGTGAGGGACATATCAGTTAGTTGATTATCAGACATTGAGGACTAAACGAACGTGTCTATGTCTACTGAGTAGTCAATTAGCAGCCGCCGCGTGTGAGGGGGGGAGGGGGTGAGGGGGGGGGGAGCTCGGACGACGGCCTGTGCCAGCGCGAGGGGTGATCTGTGACCTGTCTCCGCCGCGCTGCCGACTCACACTCGGCGAAGTGCCTATGTAGTTGTATCGACGATAGGCGCGGAGTACCAACCTACCTACAGTACCAACCTACCTACAGTACCTATCTACCTACAGTACCTACCTACCTACAGTACCTACCTACCTACAGTACCGACCTACCTACAGTACCTACCTACCTACAGTACCTACCTACTTACAGTACCGACCTACCTACAGTACCGACCTACCTACAGTACGACCTACCTACAGTACCGACCTACCTACAGTACCTATCTACCTACAGTACCAACCTACCTACAGTACCTACCTACCTACAGTACCGACCTACCTACAGTACCTATCTACCTACAGTACCTACCTACCTACAGTACCTACCTACCTACAGTACCGACCTACCTACAGTACCTATCTACCTACAGTACCGACCTACCTACAGTACCTATCTACCTACAGTACCAACCTACCTACAGTACCTACCTACCTACAGTACCGACCTACCTACAGTACCTATCTACCTACCTACCTACAGTACCTACCTACCTACAGTACCGACCTACCTACAGTACCTATCTACCTACAGTACCTACCTACCACCGTTGTTGTTACGTATTCGGTAACAACTACTAATGTCATTCCAAAAGTATGAAGAGTGGTAGAGCGGTTGGTCACACGGGAATACCGGGAAGTATATCGTATGGTATAGTGCATGCGGCACGATAGTGGAGGCGAGGTGCCACGCGGACAGGTCGCACGAAGACAAGTCGGACAGGTGGCACGGAGACAAGTCGGATAGGTGGCACGGAGACAAGTCGGACAGGTGGCACGGAGATAAGTCGGACAGGTGGCACGGAGACAAGTCGGACAGGTGGCACGGAGACAAGTCGGACAGGTGACACGGAGACAAGTCGGACAGGTGGCACGGAGACAAGTCGGACAGGTGGCACGGAGACAAGTCGCGAACTATTGCCAAGAGGAGAGTCCAGCTTACTGACAGCGAGTTGTGAGTCTCGTAACTATCACAACACGTGTCGTGTGTCGTGTCGTGTCGCGCCGTGTGGTGTCGTGTCGTGTCGTGTACCTCCCGTTGTCTGTGGACGCCCCGAGTTGAACGTCGACGCACTCGACCTTCCGCGGTAAAAAGCCGTGCGTGCGGTTGACTGACCAATAATGCTTTCAAATTTAAATGCAAGAGCTTAGTCTGAAGAAGATCAGTAGTTTATAATTATTAAAACGTACAAATAACTAGTACGAGTAGTTCCATAAAAATGTTGAATTGATCGGATCAGCCATTCAAAATATATGGGCGAAAAATTGTATTTCTTTTCACCCCAATATCTCAAAAATCCCCCGCGACAATCAATTTCTATTTACGTTGTCATTTTACAGTTTAAATTTCATGGAAATTGGGATAACCCGTTCGACAGCTATGCCGTCATAAAAACTGCCACATACATACATTCATATAGTGCCGGATTTCCTAAAGTAACTCTATATAATAATATTCAATAATAATAATAAATTATCCAGGCTAGACGGCAACAAATATCAGCAAATAATATCAACTAATCACCCAGAACTCACACTTGCACTTGACAAAGTGTAAACCAGGCATAGCCGGGAATGATAATTATTGATAAGCACATAGCTATGCTATGAAGTAGTAAATATTACCTATTAGATAGAATGGGAATTCTGATATGTGATTGTTTAATTCTTATTCATTGTGTGTGAAAAATAAGTGAAGAATAATGACTACTATCATGCTCGGAAAGTGTTTTTTTTTTTTTTATGAGGCAGAATGTAAGTAATTACTTTTGTACAGGTACCTATCGCGATATGCGAGCGGTAAAAGTGTATAGAAATCTATTGTTTAACGCTCTGAGCGGAAGTAAATAAGTGTATGAAAATTTATTGTTAACATGCCTTTTTATTATTTTGGGTCATTTAAGTATGAAACCTTGTGTACTGTCAAAAAACAATTTTTTTTTGTGACCAAGACAAAACAATTGCCAAGAACCATTTTTCTTTTTTCTTTTTCTGAACTTACATTTAAAAATAGAATAACGAATGAAAAGTTTTCATAACTCTATTCTGATAAACATTTCAGTACAGTGAACAATGCAGTCAGCATTCAACAAATTTAGCTAGAGCTAAGTTAAAGTCGCGCCCAGTAACGGGAAGCAACGACGTTGCACTTTGAAAAATAGCAATCTCAAGAAAATGAGACGACTATTGTTTAGGTCGCGTACGATACAGTACTATTACTTATTCTGTGACGATACCTAGGTATCGTACGCGAGGCAGCGCTCGGTAAGCTATACGTCTCGCTCGCTCGCTCGCTCGTAGATTCTCTAGTTGTGAGGCTGAGATGGCTATAACCGGCGAAACATAATGAATGAATAACTTGCACTACAGCCCCCGCCCTCGGCTAGACGGCACGGCATCACTACGGTTTTTAGGTAAACCGTAACCGTAAAGATACCGATACCGTAAAGACTGCATATGTCACTAAAACAGAATATTAGTTATAGGTCATTGCACTTTGCGAAGTATTGTAGAACCGGCGGTGGGGTGCAGAGGCACGAAACTTCAAGGTCATTCGCTCTGTGAAGCGCCTTAAAGCAAGAAAGGTGCTAAAGTAAAGAAACCTTTTAAACGCCTCTGTGGTCTAGTGGTTCAAGCCACCGATTTCAGATCCCGGGTTCGATCCCCATGGGGAGTACAATATATTGTGCTTGGTTTGGTTAGTGGTAGGTCTTTGTGTTCCGGCATTCAGACGTAAGATAGCCAGTTCCTCAGTTTGTTGAGGATTCCGGGTGAAGTGCGCCTCCACCTTCGGCCTTATCTCAACATGAGTTTTCGATAACTCTCACGGTTTCAGACTTCGCCTCAGTGGCCCTGGAAAAAATCTCAACCTGTATATATTTTTGAAATGTGCTAATAAAGCCATTTCATTTGATACCCAACACGACATTAATGAACAAAGTTTTTTTTTAGTTCATGACTTTATGTCCTCTAGAGGCTAGAATATGGCGCCATATTCAATTTAATGTGACGTCCTTGGACAACCAAGACGCTTCTAACAATACCTCACTTGTTAAATTGTGACAAGTAGTTTAGAAGGTATGAGGGAACAGATGAACATACATACATACCGGTCAAACACATAACCCTCCATTTTGATTCGCCGTAGTCGAGTAAAAAGTAAGTAGAATAGGTATGTGTAAATACAATTATGACGCAGTAGGACCTATTAAGTATACCTACCACGATTACCGATAAACATTATGAACGCGAATGTACAAACATCTTCAGCTTAACATTGTAAAGTTAAGAAGGTCATCAATATGTATGAATTCGTTGCTTTTTTGGGGTCATTCGAATTTGGTGCGCTGTTTCAGTAATTCGTTTACCTTAATACGAGACGTGTAAAGCTGAAATTTTCAGTATATCATTTTCAATAACCGCTCTAATTCTAAGGTATCAACTCACAATCGTGGGTTGAAAAGGTTTCTTGCATTTTGACGTCAAACTTATGAAATTAAAAGTTTTGATCTAAGCTATATTATGCAAAAACGCTTGTATGTGCATTTCTTAAGTTTTATATTGTTGTATAGAATAACAACAAGAACCGAATACCGTTTACAATGAACTTGTATGTTTGCCCATTTAAGAAACAGATACTTTTTAGGGTTTAAATAAAAAGCTAGATTACTTAAAAACGGTATATGTTTTTGATAATATTAATATGTCACAAATACGCACAAATGAAGAGCTACTCGTGTATGTATATCTTACGGGTGCACATCTAATGGTTTCCGAGAAACACGATTCTGCAAAACGTTCCCCCAGCAGGAAATGAAATATCTCAAAAACCTTAAGGCCCACAAATTCCATTTTTCGCGCACTTTTATGCACAAATGTAAGCTATCTGCCCATATATGTCACTTATGGCTAAGGTCATTCGTTTAGAATCTTACTGCTGGAAGAACGTTGCTCCAGCAGGAAACGTTTTTCGCGTTTGGTTCCATAACGGTAACTATGCACTAATTTCATACTTGGCGCACTAATACAGCATATATCGCTCTAAGTATGTGTTGAACTCAATTCGTTCTAGAAGATAATTTCCTGCTGGAGTAATGCACACTTCCCGAAGATCTGCTACCGCTAATATCCATCCGAATCGCATTCAAAAATTGGATATTAGCGGTAGCAGAATCGGGTTCATTGCGATTCTGGATACCGTAGTGTTTAAGCTTTGAGATAAGGGTTTCATGATCTATGCAGTCAAAAACCTTAGATAGATCACAGAATACTCCAATGGCATCCTGTTTTCCTTCCCAGGCTTCAAAGTTTGAAATTACACTCAAAATCACTAGCGAGAAATGGCGTTCTTGTTTTTTAATCAAATTTTTGTATTTCAAGTGATTGCACTTGGTCGCAACATTTACAAATGTTATTATGGCACAACCCACGACGGGACTCGAACCCGTATCTTTTTCTGAAGCCGGAAATGCTATAATCTAACAAACTGAGCTACGGGGTTACCGACGCAGATTCCGAATTATTATGTGATATCTCTCTGAAGCTGAGAGAAACTGTGATCTCCAATCTGTATGCCAAGCGTGTTGATTTCGGCCAAACCATACAGTTTTGGAGCAAGTACTACCTATCTACTGTTGCTAAGCTGTTTGAACAATCATCTCTATCTATCTAACGAGAGAGAAGAAGAAATGTTTTGAACCTCTAGGTACAGTACTTACTAGAGGTTCAAAATATTTCTTCAGCTCTTCATATCATTTGATTCTCATTGTTCTTAAATTCGGACGTGTGTTTAGCTACGTGATTGCTGTGCGTTTTTAAAGTTTTTGTTACCTATTGTTGAGTTTGAAAGTCCTGTGTTACACTGAGCCTATAGGTAGGTTAAACCTAAGGTTTGTTATCTCATTGTTGTTTTTCGTATGGAGAGATGTTTCTACTATAAAAATATTGATATTGTAATAAATTTGTTGTACAACCAAATAACGCAAACATAAATACTTCACATTGTTTCTTATTTTATTTTCTTCATGGTCATAGCTAAATGAATTTTAGAAAAACTACCATTGTTCTACCTACAAGAAGCTATTTCAATCTGATAACCCCTCAGTATTTTTGAATAAGAAATATTAGTGGTTTGAGACATGGGTGCAGACATTAACACTTATGGCTATCTGCCCCCACATATGAACAGTGGGGGCACGCGGTAATACATTATAACCATGTACCCCCATTTCTCATACGATGGGGTTTATTATACGAAGGGAATATAATAAAATACTGTCAAATATCAATATATAGGTAGATCATTTATTTATTTTAATAATTGAAAAGACATTTTGAAGTTATTGTATCCGTACCTACAACTTACGAAACAATAAAAAACTATTTAAGCCATGGACTAAGTTGGTTAAAGTTAGGAAACAAGGTAGCCTCGCCAAAATATGAATGTTCAATAAATTTTTCGGCTGAGGATCACAAAAGGCGTAAATATAGTGGTCTCGACAGACCGGAAAAAGTTATTACAACTAAATGTGTAGGTACAAAGAGGTTTGAATTACCACACAAGTGGTGATTCAAGCTTTGTAATTGGAAAGTCAATCTACTCACAGTGCATAGATTTTTACATAATGTCCCTAATGTATTCTACAGGATCACAGGTCAATAGCTATGTATTCTACTACAAATGTGACAGCAACACAGAACACTAATATCTAGCAATCTGGATGCTTTCAAGATTCTCCGTTTTGGCGCTGCATTTGTCAGTTGTGACTGTGACGTATATCAATGTGTTTTGTTAAGTTGCTTCCTTGTTAACCCTTCGAGCGCCAGTGTGAGCTGATAGGTGGCGCGTTAGTGCCAAGGCCTTTCTTTAGGTTTACGTTAAAAGGCAGCTGCGGGCGATAAAAGGATTTCTATGCCGATTTATCTGTTAGACTTTTTGATGATTATATATTTTTGGATTCCTCCTAAAAATTTTTAGCTTAAATTTTTTGGAATTATCTTAACTACTGTAAGATCTACTTTATTAATATAAATAATGCACATAAATAAGATTTTTATAGCTTACCCTATACTCTATGAACTAAACATTTAGATTAAAGTATATTCTAGCTATCTTGTGCAGTTTTTTTTAGACAATATTTTTTTTTATGACGTGCCGTTAGCGGCACTTCACGACTTGTTACTTGCGTTTTAATAACTCGAAAAGATGACTAATTTCCAAAAATATTTTAGGCATAAAAAATAGGTTAAACTCAACATATTTTGTCATTATTTATTAGTAAAGATATTTATTAAATGTTATGAAAAAGTTACATTTATTACCAACAACTAACAACGAAAATAAAATAGGCGGCCCAGTTCTTACCAAATACGTGGCCTTTGAATTAGATCGTGTACAAATAAAACCATGTTTAAACCACTCAACTAAATATTAATACACAAAAATAATACGCCACGATAAAATATTATTAATAATATTTTATCGTGGCAACAAATACCATACGGGGTCAGCATATACCTTCAGGTAAAAATTACACATGCTAACTTAAAGCCCTTCAAGGATATTTTTTATAAAAAACCCTCTTGAACTTACTCAAAATTCCAGCCGGCCTATTCGCTGCAATTTCGCTGGGTACTTGTTTGTTTGCTACTACTATACCGGGGTACCATACCTAGGTAGGTATCAGCCGATGTCCTGCGGCACTGATTTTCTAGCACTTAGTACTTATATTTTTTTGTTTGTTTGCTTCTTCCCGGTAGAGTATTACAAAAGACAAAGTCAAAGTCAAATATTTTATTCATTAAGATTTTTTAGGATCATTTAGCAACGACAAATCTACCGCCTGTTCGGAATTGAGACCAGCACGCAAGAAGAAAGGCAATAATTTTTTTGATGATCCATTCAACATTTAGGTATACAGAGCTTATAATAATTTAAAGGTCATTACAAGTAGGAACTTAACTCTTTACCTAAAACCCTCTTAAACCTAAATACTTTATTCTATCTGAAAACATGTATTATTACCTAACTACCTAATGGGCAGTTTGTTGACATTGAGAAATCACCATTTAGCTGTCAACTGGTATAACAACATCGGGCCACGCGTTCATAATATCGATATAGCCACTTATTTTGTAGTAGGCACTTTTAATTAAATTATTCATTGTATACAATTTGAATTTACGAGCAGAAAATTTGGTGGCGCTTTGAGGAAGCTTATTCTATAATAAGCTTCCTCAAAGCGCCACTCTGATGAATGATTTACTTTTTCTAAGCGATACCTAGGTATGTCAAGTTTATTTTTATTTTTAGTATCAACACTGTGTACATCACTTCTTTTACTAAATTTTAGAATTATATTCAAAATTATAGATATTTAGTGACAAATCCGCTGAAACCGTTTGAAACATTCCAAATCGACACGTGTGTCGCCTCTACATTTATAGTATTTTCGCCTCAGTGTCCCGTGTCCCTCAGTACACCCTAACCCTGATCCCGCTTTTTAAAGCAGAATCAACATTTAATATAATTATAATATATGAAATAATTCAGTTATTCAGATAGAACGGGTACATAGTATGATAGCTTATCCATGTTAAAATTTCATTCGATATCCGACTGGAAAAACTCGAATGTCAGTCAACCCATTATGGATGACTAATATTTTATTGTTGTTGTATGAAACTTTTTACAAAAACTAGAACCTTTTATGATGAAAGAAGTGGTTAAATCAATTTAAAAAGCTCTTTCATGCCTAAATTTGCAACAGAATAGGTCAAAAATCACCTAAAATAATCTGATTGCCGCTAGCACCGAACCATGCACACATCGAAAAGCCCAAAAAAATAACCAAATGCAAATTAGAGACAACTGTAAACATGATAAATGTCAGACGAAAATTCACATGAAATCACTTATACAACACCTTTTTAGACGAGCGACAGACCGGTGTCATGAGCCTTTTGTAACAATTCAAACTGAGATAAACAAAGAATGAAAATAAAAAAGGATGAAGATATAAGCTAGCTCTGTCTTTTCTCAGAGTGTTGAAATACCGCTATGTACCATACCACAGAGTTAAAAATAGGTAATTAGTCGATTATCAAACCCTTTCACAGTCATCCCACAATGGGAAGGTGGCACGCAATTTTTTGCCTAGTCACCCATGCTGGGTTGGGTGGTGCTCGAAGGGCTAAGAAAAAAGGAAGAATGAATTATCTGAATCAAAGTACTCTGTGATATAAATAATGAATGAAAATGCACAAAGCTTGCAATAATTATTTATCGATATCGATAACTAGTAATATACTACAATATTCACATCACATCAACAGCCCATTAGTGTCCGCGTCTGGACAGAGCCTTTCCAAAGCGGAGGGTTTTGCCATTATCACGTTAGGTTATTGGTGATCGCAATAAAGGTGTACATCATATACAGAAGGAAGCTCTTCTGGAGAGATCCCGTAGTCGGCTTTAACGACATCCATGGGCTGAGTTGGAGAGTTTTTTTGATGAATGACAAGGAGGCAGGTTTTATTTATTATTCAGGCGAAGCTGCAATCAACAGCTGGATATCCTAAATGAAACATTAATGAACTGAAAATTACTTATGTACCAGGTGCATTTAAAAGAACACATCGTTTCAGTAAATAGACAAGGGTAGGTATGGGAGCCCAAAAAGTGCATCCACAAGCCACAAAGCTGTTTTTTCTTGGGGAAACAAAAAAGCCGGTGTACATATACCAACACAACATTATTATTTAGCTAAATAAATCAATTTTACCGGATATTCCATTTACACAGCGCCATCGAGTCCCAAACTAAGAAAAGCTTATTTCAAGCTTTCGGAAACTAGATTACGGATATAATTCTTACATACATATTTTTTTGTAATTACATACACATCATACAATAATATTATAGGCCCCATAGTCTAGTCACTCATCTTTTCACACATTTTTTTCACTCTAGTTCAACCACGGCTCGCTAATTAGTTCTTACTTGAGTCTCTATCTCCTGAGACATAACACAGCTGCAAAGTACCGCACCAAGCAAGCCCTCCGTGGCAGCCTGAAGGAGCGATAGTTCAACTCGACTCGACACCAAGATATCTGGTATTGATTTGGAGGAGCGATGATTCAACTCAACTTAAGAAATGCAATAGGAAGTCGCAGATCTATACACTTAGATAAAATCGAACGAAACACAAAACACAACCCGCTGCCATCATGAAAAACCGTTGTTTTAACAGCTATGGAAATGGAAAATAGAAAATAATCTTCTTCAATTTGAATGAACTTAATAACAGTCATTAAATAGTGGCCGTATTATGTGGCGACAGCAGTGCCAAAATAGATAACGATGAACTAATAAACTATAAGTGAGCCGTTTTCAAAAAAGTTGTCCGCCTGAATAATGTGCTGTCCACTGACTTCCACAATGATTTTCTCATTGCGAATAGCATTATGATGTTCAATTTACAATAAAAAACTATTTTGTTATTAAGGTTTGGTAACAAAGCCGTTGAAATTGCTAGAAACACATGAATAAATAGTAAAATATCTCAGAAAAATCTCGAAATTTACGTGTCCCACTCCACATTGGAAAGTTTCGAAATTCAATATCTTCAATAAATTTCATTTAAGTACTTCATATAAAATGAACACCGTTGGAAAGACAAATATTTGTTTATTCAAATAAATAGATAAAATAATGTGTCTTAGAATGATTTAAGGAATTCATTATATATATATTTAATGTCCCACGAAATCGGAGATGGCGGAAATTTCAGCTAAGTGACGACGATTTTAGATACTATGAAAATAAAATGTTACTAGAAAGGGATGTTTTTTACAATATAGCAACATTATGCATCTAATGTCAGAATGTCAATGTCATGTTTTAAGCATCCAGCCATCCTATAAGGCGCAGCTTGAGGTGGAACTATTTTGTTATGTAATGGAATTATAAGGATGTGTCTTGATTGGGATAGCTGACTAGTGATTGTGCCCCGCTCTGCCTGCCTAAGTTTGAGATGAAATAGTGATTAAGATAAAAGTTCCTAGTTATCTGATTGATGTGTTAAGTAGAGCTATGTTTCGATATGTCAATATTAGAAAAATTATCATAATAATGTTTAAGAAAAAAAAATAGCATTTATGTGTTTGTATAAATGAAAAGACTAGATTTGAACCGATTAAAGGCTGATTTGAATAATTATGTTACTGTTTTAATATGCCAATATACTTAATGTGTGCAACAATGTTCCTAATAATGTACAATATAAAATTTTAATTAAAGGCTAAGTCATCGTAAAACTGTAGGTAAATTAAGTTGAATATAAACGCACCCTAAACTGTTCCGTTTCATAACTATGACTTCCACATACGCAACTGTCCCACTGTGGTGGTATTTTCAATTTAAGTTTATCTAGCAATTATATTAATTAATACATTTGGTTTAATTGAACTTTCTTAATTTCATAAAACTTTACTAATTCGTATACAGAAATTATGATAATTTATTCTGATTTTGCTTAATAGAGTATTTTGTACAGTAATATCGTCAAAATTGTGACGAAATGTCCGAGAAAAATACTCAGCATTTACGCTACAAATTATAGCAAGAATGTATGTTTTTCGAAGATTTGATTATGTTGAATGTGGTTATTAGAAAACAATAACAAAAACCATTGTTTTATTGATACAAAAGTTCGATTAAGAAAGTGTAGTAGAGTGATTTTTCCAGCAAACTGTACAAAAATATATTTTTTTGTAGAACCTATTGATTTATCAACGAAAAAAAATCTTCAGAAAGACATGCCATTTCATAACCTGTTCTGTCATTGTTGCTAGAACTTAAATAAAAAAAATATTTATTATGCTGTCCACCTTACTTTGGTGGACAGCATAATAACGAAAATTTTATTTGAAAACCGCTCAAGTTAAAAGTACCTATTGTAGAGCTGTCACAGCCGCTTCCAGGTCCGCGCAAAGCTGTCGCCCTCCCGGTTTAGAACCGGGCTAGCGTATTGTCCTTTAAAAAAAAAAATACTACCGGCGTTGCGCTGCTGTCACTCACTCCCCATACAATACAATTGTAATTTGTTATTTAGTATAGTATACTACAGTACTACTATTAATTAACTGTATGTAATGTATTCTCTTTGATAGAAATAAAAATAACCTACAAAATTAAATACAAATTCAAATTTGTTGTATTGTATTGTACATTGGATTTCGTACAATACAATGCGAACTTTGATGCGTAACGAAACGAGCGTCACATTCACAATTCACATCCCACAGGAGAGAAGACTTCATTGTCTCTGCAGTGCAGTCTGCTTCGTCCATAGCCTGGTCGTTTAGCTTCTTTTTGATTTTACATGGAATCTACATTATCCAGCTAGCAAAATGTAAGTAGGTACCCTATGAGCCAAGCCTATCAACACAAATTTATTTGTACAAACATTGATACTTACCTACTACAAGAGATTTTACCTAATAGTTTGGTAGGTAGGTACCTACTGGGGCCCAACCAAAATGTCTTTTCAGCATTCTCGTTTTGATCTTGCATTACTTTTGTCTCGTTTTTTCTACACTGGATACATAGTGACAAAAGTAAAGTAACTAATATCAAAACAAGAATGCTTTAAGAGGTTGTGGATCTTATGAACTTATTTATTCCTGTGTGCATGCATTTTTATTAATAATAAGATTTAAATAAATAAATAAGTAAGATTAATAATAGTAATAATGGGTATCTACTTATTTCGTCCGATTGGAAGTTAATTTACCAAACAAAACTAAAAATTAAATGTTCAATTCAATTTCATGTAATTGGCATAATGTATCAGAAATGAACCAATATATCTGTGTGAAATTTATTATTATTTAATGATAGGCGAGCAGCACTGGGGCTGATGTGCCTATTTCACAGTGTTGATTTTAAATAGAGAGAACACTACACTTGATTATTCCTTGTAGGAAATAGTTTATTAGTTTGTAGCCAGTTGTCCAGTTTGTTTTTAAAGTTGTTTATAGAGGAGGTACTAACAACTTCTTCAGGTAAACTTTTCCAGTTTCATACAACTCAATTGCAAAGAAAATAGTATGCAGCATTCTTGTTTGTCGAGGTGTCACAGTTTAATTGCATGCACCTCGGGCTGATCTATGAGTCTCTTTCAGTGAGAATATGGAATGGATGTTGGGCAGATTATATTTTTGGGAAAGTATCTTGAAAGTCTCAATGAGGTCCCCACGAAGGCGTCTTTCTTCAAGGGTAGTTAGGCTTAGTGCCTTAAGTCTTTCAGGGTAGGTTTTTGACAAAGGCATTGAGGGATCTTTGTAGCTTTCCTTTGCACACTCTCAAGTAGGTCTATGTCCTTCTGAATATAGGGGCTCCATAACTGGAAACCATATTCAAGCAGGGGTTTTATGTAAATCTTGTAGACTTTTAGGAAGACCTCCATAGTCATAAATTGGAAGGATCTTCTCATAACATAAACAAAGGCATTCACTTTTTTGACTATCCCTGTGATGTGCTCTTCCCACTTTAGGTTAGAAGTGATTACAACCCCCAAGTCCTTTTGAAGGTAAGTTGAATTGATGGGATCACTGTCCAAAGTGTAAGTAATCTTGGGGTTGGAGTTACCGAGATGGAGAACACTGCATTTGGATGTATTTAGTTAGACAACCCAATCCTTAGTCTATTCCTGAATGCGGTTGAGATCATCCTGTAGCTGACCAGAGTGAATGAGTGGATTGGAAAAGAATTTACTGTCGTCAGCAAAGAAGGCAGCCTGAAATTCCAGTTTATCAATAAGATCTGTTACATAGATACCAAAAAGATGGGCCTTGTGGAACTCCACTCAAGACCTGTTTCCTCTCTGATAAAGTGTCACCTACTCTAACTTGAAATGTTCTATAGCTTAGATAATTCTCTATCCATTTAAGTAGTCTACCACGAATTCCAAATTGGTCAAGTTTTAATGGGAGACGTTGGTGAGGAACTTTATCAAAAGCGCGTTCAAAGTCGAGGTAGACCATGTCAACTGGATTGTTGATGTCATATTCCTTAGACCAGGGATGCAAACAGGTAAGTAAGTTGGTAATGGTGGACCTTTTCTCAACAAACCCATGCTGCTTGGAGGATATAATGCATTCTTTGTTTAAATACTGAGTCAGTTCCTTGCTTATTATTTTGCTCAATGACCTTAACAACTGTGCTAGTAAGGCTAATAGGACGAAAGTTGCCAGACGCAGTTTTATCTCCTTTTTTATAAACCGGAGTGACTACTGCATGCTTCATCATCTTCTAAGAGTATGTGTACAATGTTTGAGGATACAGTTTGGAATTTGGTCAGGCCCAGGAGAGGAGGATTGTATTTTTAAGTTGGAAATAACTTTTTTAACATCTGATTCAGTAAATTCATCAGCAAATTTTTATAATCAGATTCAGTATTTGATTTCTTATATTTATTCCATGGAATTTTCTTTTCAGAAACGAGTTTTAGAATACAATTATCAATCCATGGCTTATTCAGAATTTTGCTTTTAACTCTTATCTCCGGAGCATGAGTATCAGTCGTCAAATTAATTGCAGATAAAATTTTAATGTTGGACTCTTTGAAGCTGTCTTTTTATCCTATGTAAAAGATATTGAATTTGACAATTTCAGGTGCCAAAGCCCTAATTGTAGTGTGGTTGGAACCATGGAGCTAAGCCACGAGAAGTTGCGGCGCGCGGGCGCCCTGCGCTGGCTCGCCTTCAATGCTGTGCTGCTGTCCGTGCTGCTCTACGACCTGTGAGTTCAGACATACTGCCTGCCTCTGCCTAGTGATTACTTACTATGTTCTTCTCTCTATTCAATCACATTTTTTTTTTATTGTGATGTGGAAGTCCTTGGCCATCATCTTACCTGGATACAAGTTGAGATAAGGCCGAAGGTGCTATTGCACTTCACCCGGAATCCTTAACAAACTGAGGATCTGGCTATCTTACCTCTAAATGCCGGAACACAACATTTTTTCTAAAAAATATTATTATGGCGACATAATTAGTTAAGATGCTAGCCAGACGGACTTAAACAACATCTACCACCAATCAAACGAAGCACAATATTGCTCCCCTGGTGATTGAACCCTCTAGGGACCTCTGGTTGAACCACTAGACCACAGAGGTGGTTCAACACTTCACACACTTTTATCCTCAACACATTTGAGACTCATGATCATAAGAAAAAGCACCCTAGACCCCCCCCCTCCCTTCCAACCTCTTCATTTAGTTTATTATATGTGTTGAAGAATCAAGTAAATTCTTAATTTTTCCTGCAATACAGTGAAGGGTGTTAGTGTCTGCGGCACAGTTCTCAGTTCCTCGGCAAATGCAGGCATCATTTTAGTTAGGTATATGTTTCTGTTCGAAAGTAAATATATTTGATTGACTAGTATAGCAACATAGTGCCCCGCATTATTATTATTGATACATTCACTTTTTTATAATAGGCACTTTAATTTGAAATTACATGCAGAAAGTTTAGTGGCGCTTTTAGATTATTATAGAATGGGTACACACTTTCCTAAGAATGATTGAGTGATTAAGTAGGCCACTATGTATCACTCAGGGGATAGTGAATCACTCTTTTTTTTTTCTATTATATGACGGGTAAGTACTTGGCCTTCATCTCACCTGGTAACAAGTTGAGATAAGACCGAAGGTGGAGGCGCTCTTGACCCGGAATCCTCAACAAACTGAGGAACTGGCTATCTTACCTCTGAATGCCGGAACACAACAATTTTAGAATTGTTATTATGGCGACAGAATTAGGTAAGATGGTGGTAGCTAGCCAGGCGGACTTAAACAAAGTCCTACCACCAACCAAACCAAGCACAATATATTGTACTCCCCATGGGGATCGAACCCGGGACCTCTGGATCTCACTCATTCATCAAGTTTACTTTGACTAGTGTTAACACTATGTACCTACATCACTTGCCCGTACAGGTCTCTTTTTCAAAGTAAAAATACTTTGAATAACACTGGAAGTAACTATAATAAACTAACCTTGCCCTTCTCTTTATTTGTGTGGTGAATGTGGTAAAATGTTAGTTCTGTTTGGGTGTTGTATTGTTAGAAGTTGGTTATAAAAATATTGTTATTATTATAAGTACTCAGGATGAGTTTTTTTCCAGGGCCACTGAGGCCAAGTCTGAAACCGTAAGAGTTATCGAAAAGTCATATTACGAGTAACGTGCTCGATTAAAAAAAAACAAAATATCTGCATTTAAGAGAAACTAAATTTTTAATAGTTTTTCTGGAAAAGACTGTTTTTGAAAAAATGATTTTTTTGCATATTCTAGTTCTTTGTTTGATAATAGAATAAATATATATTCTATTATAATAATAGCTAGATGGCGCTGTGTGAAATGAATGTCCTGTAAAATGTATTTATGAATAAGATGCCTTATTGTACAAAGTGTGTGAGCAGCCCAACTGAACCTGCTGCTAGCTGATGAAGCAATGTGACCACCCGGTGCTACTCTGCATCAATCATTCTAACTAAGTAGTTGCTTCGATATACTTCATTATTTCCCTATTTATGATAATGTTATACTTGACTTGAATATTAAGTAGGGTGAATCTGATGCATACATATTTTTTTCACTTAATATGAGGTTATTTACTATCAACCAATCAAGAACTCTAGTGAGTATCTTTAGCCCTATTGACTCTAAATATGAATGAAGTTTTGTTTGCAAACAAAAGGGGTTAAGAATTGTTGAGGTAAGAGTGTCATGATGTACACTGACAAAAGTGTTAGATGTGGATGTGTGGGGTTGTGTCAGATGGCAGTGGTGCGGGGGCTGCGCGTCGGGGATGGTGTGGGCGGAGGCAGCGGCGGCGGTCGTGGTCTGCGCCAACTGCGTGTGGCACGTCGCGAGTCTAACGCCGCGTCACCGCCGTGAGTCCCGCGCGAGGCTGCCGGGGCTCCGCGATCACGATACCGGTAGGTCGGCTCGGTACTGTGTACTGTGACGGCGCCATCTCAACGACGCCCGAGGATTACACGAAATCATGTTAAGTAGCCCATGTTGTGTTGTGTCCCGTAGCATACACTAAATCCATGACAAATTTAATTATAATTTGTTCAGCCGTTTAGTTGGGAAAAGATAACAAATAAATAAGAGAGACACTTTCTATATGATTATGAATGAATGTTTGTCATCTGATTCCCATCCCGCGTAACGGATGTGTGTGAGCGGACACAGCCGTGCACGCGGTGTCAGGGTAGCGAGCGTAACGGATGTGTGTGAGCGGACACAGCCGTGCACGCGGTGTCGGGGTAGCGAGCGTAACGGATGTGTGTGAGCGGACACAGCCGTGCACGCGGTGTCGGGGTAGCGAGCGTAACGGATGTGTGTGAGCGGACACAGCCGTGCACGCGGTGTCGGGGTAGCGAGCGTAACGGATGTGTGTGAGCGGACACAGCCGTGCACGCGGTGTCGGGGTAGCGAGCGTAACGGATGTGTGTGAGCGGACACAGCCGTGCACGCGGTGTCGGGGTAGCGAGCGTAACGGATGTGTGTGAGCGGACACAGCCGTGCACGCGGTGTCGGGGTAGCGAGCGTAACGGATGTGTGTGAGCGGACACAGCCGTGCACGCGGTGTCGGGGTAGCGAGCGTAACGGATGTGTGTGAGCGGACACAGCCGTGCACGCGGTGTCGGGGTAGCGAGCGTAACGGATGTGTGTGAGCGGACACAGCCGTGCACGCGGTGTCGGGGTAGCGAGCAGCGAACGGTAGCTGGCGGCAGCGAGCGGGAAATTCATACAAAATGCAGGTAAGGTAGGTAACAGTGAGCTGTATTCATTTATAATGGATGTATAGTTATAGGTCCCCAATTCTAGATGCCCTCGGCTATGTTCGTAGGGTATACTACATACTCTCTCTCTCTTAGGTTATAGGTTGGCTCGAGGCCTGACCTTAAAAGGGTACGTCGAGAAATCTCTAGCGACATCTCTCGGTCATCACTGGTACCGTGGTGCGTGGTCCGTCGTGACTGACTGACTGACTGACTGACTGACTAACTGACGGCGACACGGCGGCGCTGCTCCTGCACAGGTCACGTGACACGTCACTTGCAACTCGAGCGGTGCTGGTGTGGGGCGTTGTCTGCACAGTTCATCAGTTATCTGGTACTCTGTCGTTGTCTGCACAGTTCATCAGTTATCTGGTACTCTGTCGTTGTCTGCACAGTTCATCAGTTATCTGGTACTCTGTCGTTGTCTGCACAGTTCATCAGTTATCTGGTACTCTGTCGAGTTTGCCAGAGAGGAGATTCGGTTCGGTTTTTAAATCATTATCGTTATCTACCGTAGTACATTTAGTTACGATTCGCAATGAATCAACAATTAGGTAACAATGTAACATATTTTTAGGTAGTAGCATTCGAACACGCCTCCCTTGCAGCGGACGGCCGAGTCTCTCCCTGCCGGCCTGCCGGTGCACAGCTCTTCGTTTACCCATCATTACTCCAACTTGTAAATGGTCAATGCTCTGTGACTGTGACTGCGACTGCGACTGTCTGGCATCACGTATTGCTCCTAAATAAAATATATGTGTATCATTTGCCATTGTAGAATTGAATCAGTCCTAAGATACGACAAGTCACGATCCCGTGGTAAACGGGAATCTCTCCAATGAACAGTTTGGTTCAACTTTAATTCGAATACAGAATATAGGAATGTTTGCAGACTCTTCCTTCCGTATGGAGTCGCCGGGGGGGGAGCCGGGGGAGCTGTCCCCGCCGCGATTGTGGGGCACACGAGGGGGCGACTCGCCGGGCACGCCCCCCTCGCCCCCTGCGCCCCCCTCGCCCCCGCGCGCCGAGCCCGACGAGTTCATTGCCGATGGGCGCGCTCTCGCCATTTACATAAGGTATGAACTCGTACCTACTATAATGCGAAACGTTACATATAATAAATGACCAAGTGATGTGCTAAGCTTGTCAAATAATACAAAACAAAATGCAGGAAAGCTCATACTAACATTTCAGATTACCTAAAAGATACCAGGGAATAAATACTAATTATAAGTCTTAGATCATTTTTAAAGTACAATGGATCATAAAAAAAAAACTAGCCCGAGATTCTTGCCTTTCTCCTCGTGTGCTGGTCGCGATTCGGAACAGGCGGTACATTTGACGTTTCAAAATGATCATAAAAAAATGTTACTGATTAAAAATATTTGACTTTGACGTGGTGAAGCTTGGTGATTATGGCCAAAACTTGGAGTTTTGCTAATTGTACATAGTTTATCGTTATTTAACAAGAGCTGTGCTCCTCTCGACACGAACCCGTCACCCGTCACCCCAACACGAACACACGACTTTGTCTTCTGACATCAGTGAAGCCGCGGCCGTGAGCTTCGGACACCTCATTCTCTGACCTTAGCTGATTCACTTTACGACATTTTATTTGATTCCAGACAGCAGGAGGCGCGCGCCACTGGGTCATCGCCTTTGGGCGTGGGCGGGGGCGTGGGGGGCGTGTCGCTGCCCTCCCCCCCGCGCACGCACCAGCTCGCTGTGCTGCCGGGTACGGAACTAGCTTAGTTAGTCAAAAGTGAAAAGCTGAGTTATAATACTAGTGTAGGTGGTTAGTGTCGCGTGAGGGGAAGCGGAGGGGGGAGGGGTCCACCAGGCAGGTCCGCGGGTCACGTGCGATCGTCTAATCAAACTCCTTTATTTTTTATCCATTAAGATTTTTTAGAATCATTTTGAAACGTCAAATGTACCGCCAGTTCCGAATCGCGACCAGCGCACGAGGAGAACGCGAGAAACTCGGGCTGGTTTAATTTTTGATGATCCGTTCGATATCTAGATATACAGTTGTAATAATATTGTAAGTAGATACGCGGGCTGGACGTGATCAGGTAATGTCTGTCTGCAGAGCGCGGCGGTGAGGAGACGAACCAAGAGGAGGTCGGCGGGGGGGCGGGGGGCGCACCGCTGTGGCGTCGGCTGGACCTCGACCCCCAGAGGCTCACCGAGTACAACCTCAACCTGCGGCTGGTGAGTTGTCCCCCTTGCACCCCCGTGACTCGCGTTACCTACGACACGACACGATACAAGTACTCGGGCACCGAGTCGCGGTCGTGCCGACTTACATCGATGAAAGAAACAAACAAATACATTTATTTGTCAAACAACGATACAAAGCATAACGCATGACATACCAATACGACTATATCACAATCTTTATCATGAGTACTTTTAATAACATAAATGTGTATAACATATATATATACAGGGTTTCCCAGAAATGGTGGATAATCCTACACGTGCGTGTGCGGGGGAGGGGAGGTGGGGCCCCACACTCAAAAAAAAAATCTATTCCCAACAGTCCGCGATCTACGAATTTTTTTTGAAAATTTAGAAATACCCCAGTTTTCCTCACATTTGTGGGCATCACGTCCGCTACATGAGGCCTAGTTCGGTTTTTTTTCTATTAACGTATTCCCTAATAATGGTATTCCTAAATTACCTTTAAAAAAACGCAACTACATAGGATAGTAGTTAACTAGTAGTCCCTAAACATTAATTTATTTTACTGCTAAGTTTTACAGGTGCTCAACCTGTGGTGTAAAAAAAATGTATTGGAGTTTTATAGCCAACCACATTAAAAAATACCTACATCATAAGGATTCTAAAACAGTAGCAGAAGCATCTACTTTAATGGTAAAATTACTGAGCTATAGCTACTAATGTGTAAAAGTAGGCGTTTCATTACAAAATTGCAAAATTATTTGCAGATATTGTTTTGTTTTTATCAGTTAAGTAGAGCTGTCGACCCTAAAATTAGACTTTACTACCTGCTCGGCACATTCAGTTGAATTTTAAGCTGTGTGAGCGAGACAAACTGTGCTTGGGAATATTGCGAGTGACAGGGTCAACAAATCTCCTTTGTGGGGCCCCACCTCCCCCCCCGCACACGCACGTGCAGGATTATCCACCATTTCTGGGAAACCCTGTATATATGTTATACACATCCGCTCTGTGCTGAGTCCGTCATTGGTCCCGCCTCAGCTTAATGCTCCCCCTTGCAGGACAGCGCTGATTTTCAGGCAGAGCCTTACGAAGGATGACGTCACAAGGGGGACAAAATAATATATACACAAATCGTTCAGGAAACCTATGTTAGCATCAATTATAGAAGTTAATATTTGTCAATGACTTACATCCTCGCGTCAATAATGGCTGCGGAGCAGATCCTCAATGTATCCGGATGTGCGACCGACCCGCGTCGTCTGCCGTCCGCGGTACATCCGTATGTTATTTTAATAAATAAATATTACAGTACATTCATTCTACACAGCGCCATCTAGCCCCAAACTAAGCATAGCTTGTAATATGGGATCTAGATTACGGATAGAATATTCGTAATCGTGATAGAATGCATACCAAATTGAAAGAAAACTCACAAAATAAAATTCTTAAGACTATATATTCTAGATACAGAAATTTCTGCACCAATGTACTGAAAAAACTTAAAATCGACTATTACAAATCAGAACTTGAAAAAAAACATAAATAAAAATAAAAAACTTGGGAAACATCACGCATACAGTTGAAGTGAAAAGTGTTAATGAACATTTAATAAACACTTGTTCCGATCCAATAGACTCAGTAAATCGCGTAAACAATTACTTTGCGAATGTAGGTAAAACACTTGCCAGTAACGTCTCAACAAACCCAATGCTTATAATTGTAATAATAAAAAACCACTTCAATTGGCATTCTGTCAACTGACAAAAGTGAGGTTCTTACGTTGATTACAAGCATAAAAAACGAGTGTGCAGTAGCGTACGATGGACTATCTACAAAAGTTATAAAAAACGAGTGTGCAGTAGCGTACGATGGACTATCTACAAAAGTTATAAAAAACGAGTGTGCAGTAGGGTACGATGGACTATCTACAAAAGTTATAAAAAACGAGTGTGCAGTAGGGTACGATGGACTATCTACAAAAGTTATAAAAAACGAGTGTGCAGTAGGGTACGATGGACTATCTACAAAAGTTATAAAAAACGAGTGTGCAGTAGGGTACGATGGACTATCTACAAAAGTTATAAAAAACGAGTGTGCAGTAGGGTACGATGGACTATCTACAAAAGTTATAAAAAACGAGTGTGCAGTAGCGTACGATGGACTATCTACAAAAGTTATAAAAAACGAGTGTGCAGTAGCGTACGATGGACTATCTACAAAAGTTATAAAAAACGAGTGTGCAGTAGCGTACGATGGACTATCTACAAAAGTTATAAAAAACGAGTGTGCAGTAGCGTACGATGGACTATCTACAAAAGTTATAAAAAACGAGTGTGCAGTAGGGTACGATGGACTATCTACAAAAGTTATAAAAAAACGAGTGTGCAGTAGGGTACGATGGACTATCTACAAAAGTTATAAAAAACGAGTGTGCAGTAGGGTACGATGGACTATCTACAAAAGTTATAAAAAAACGAGTGTGCAGTAGGGTACGATGGACTATCTACAAAAGTTATAAAAAACGAGTGTGCAGTAGGGTACGATGGACTATCTACAAAAGTTATAAAAAACGAGTGTTAGTAGGGTACGATGGAATATCTACAAAAGTTTTAAAACGATCTTCAAGAACGTTATCACCAATGATTGCACACATATGCACCCTGAGCATGTCCTCCGATATTTTTCCTCGAGTCTACAAAACATGTATAATAACTCCGATACACAGAGGAGGCAGCAAAGATAGCGTTAAAAATTACCGACCAATCCTCCCGGCTATATCAAAGATACTAGAGAAAATAATTAACTAGCGGCTAACTAATTACTTAGAACAATATCATATTTTTGCATCAACGCAATTCGGTTTTAGAACAGGAAAATCAACCGAAAATGCTGTCACTGACCTCACAACACATATAGTGAATGAGCTCGACAAAAAAAGAAAAGTGGTAGGCGTGTTTCTAGATCTTGCAAAAGCATTCGACACGGTCTCTGTGCCAATACTGGTGAAAAATCTTGAATGCGTTGGAATAAGAGGTAACACTCTAATTTTGCTTAGAGACTATTTGTCAGGTAGAACCCAAAGAGTCAAGATTCACGACGTGGTTAGTCACGATGAAGAAATTAGTTTCGTGGTCCCACAGGGAAGCGTCCTAGGTCCGACCTTGTTCTTGGTTTATGTCAATGAGCTATGCAATCATAAACTAAAAAACGAAAGAATCTTCTCTTACGCTGACGACACTGCATTAATTTTCACAGGTAAAACTTGGGATGAAGTGCAGTTACATACTGAGCATTGAATAAAATTGGTTATGGAGTGGTTATACGATAATTTACTTTCTCTTAATGTAAAGAAAACGAAATATATAGCTTTTACCAACGCACGTAGTGCAACCCCGAATCTGAATATTTCAGTTCACTCCAACGGTACAACAAGTAACTGCACTTGTCCAAAACTGCAAAGCACAGGTCGTTAAACATTTGGTCGCGACAATACACCGCAACGTGACATGGAAACATCACATACTAATTACAGCTAAGAGAGTTCTAAAACTGATATAATTATGTCTTTAAACATTCGCGTGAAGTGGCGGAGCGGTGTCTAAGTACTGCAATATGTCCTGGGGGGGCGCCTGCGGTAGCTACACGATACAACTGTAACGTGCTCTGCGTGCAGTATCAAAGGTTGCAACCTTCAGGCGCGTGAGGCACCCGACATCTGAACTTTACAGTGACTGTGGAGGACTGTCAGAAAGACAACTTTACATTTTCAATCGTATAATTAAGCCAGCACAAACTCTTAAACCCTAACATACTAGAGGAAGTAGCAAAGAACAGATGGAAAGATAGAGTGTTTAGCAGACATTAAACTAAAGCAGCACTAGCTCAGCGGCATCCATGTTTTCTCGGCCCATTTATTTACAATAGTGCAACCGATAGCATTGACAATCTAATAGTGCAACCAATAGCATTGACAATCTAATAACCTCAAATAATAGAGAACTAAAATTAGCACTTGACGAATGGTTGAAAAAGTTAGACCACGACCAAATTCAGGGTCTTTTTAAAATAATAATCTAAGATGAAAATGAAAATATGCACAAATGCGTAATACGCCCTTCCTCACTCACTCACACACACATTCCCGACACATACATTCTAGATCGGTGTCTCCTGTTGCCCAGACTCCTCAGAGACTGGTGTCATCAGGGGACAAACCAACGAACACCTCAGCACGCACCCCCCACCCCCCACTCACACTCAACAACTCACACACCAAAACACTACTCATGAAAATATAAAAAAATAAAATAGAAATTGTAAATAATAAATAAAACATGTACTACTGACCACTAGAAACTCCGAGACACGAAGGAAAGGCAGACTGGACCTACATCACGACACTCCGGTCTTAGTGTAGTGTAGGTTCAACACAAATCTAATCTAAATATATATAACTCAAAGGTGACTGACTGACTGACATAGTGATCTATCAACGCACAGCCAAACCACTGGACGGATCGGGCTAAAATTTGGCATGCAGGTAGATGTTATGACGTAGGCATTCGCTAAGAAAGCATTTTGAATAATTCTACCCCCAAGGGGATAAAATAGGGGATGAAAGTTTGTATGAAACTTTGTCAATTTTAAACCGATCGGGCTGAGACTTTGCATGCATAAAGCTACTATGACGTAGGCATCGACTAAGAAAGGACTTTGAGATTTTGCATTTGTTTTGTTTCGGTTCAGTAGTTTTGGTTATAGACTCTGCTTTGTATTTGGCATTTGTTTTGTTTTCGTTTGGTTTAAGTTTAGGTTTTGTCGGTTAGACTTTTTTAAAATGGCTAAAGAAAATCTGAACGTTAATGGAGAAGTTGAAGAATGTACTGTCGTTTTTAAGTTTTGTAGGCTAAATTTTTTACACACGCTAAACAAAAGTAAAGCCGCAAAAACTATACCTAATTAATAATAATACTTCTTAACGCGAGCGAAGCCGCGAGCAAAAGCTAGTAAATATATTTTACCGTTAATATATGTTATGCCTGGGAACCTTGACGTACCTGGAGGTACTATCTATGATTATTACTGCACAGTTCTGGTACCTCACTTTGTGGAATAAATTTCAAAGTCCAAGTTATTTATATCGGTAGTTTATTACTTTTTTGGAGAGCGTTACATGAAGGAATTACAATTAATTAAAGGCTAAGAATCTACGCCTGTAACCGTGTGTGTTCGGATGGGACGTGAGCCGACGACTGGCTCCCCCCTACACGATATTTGCTTACCGCAGTGAAACGCTGTTAACGTATAGGTACAATGTCGCTACAGTAACCTCCCCCTTTAAAAGGAAGAAAAAAAAATTTTATGTCAAAAATAAGTAAGTACTTATACAATTCAAGGTTAAAACTTTACAATTAAACAAAATGTCCAGCGTATACAATGGACTCACATCGCGCGGCGAACTGCTGACGCGAAGAAACCTGAGCGCTTATATTCCAACGATTACGATTACAAGACATACTTGTGATATGGTGAAACAATATGATACATTTTATCACGGTACAGGCACAAAACAGAATACAATTTTTTGATTGAATAAATAGTCTCGGAAATACAAACAGAAGTCGCATTATAATGATGCGATTTTACTATTGGAGACACACTGGGTATTATAAAAAATATTATTTAAATTATATTAAAATGATGTGTAAAACCATTACACTAAAAATATTTAATTGAATTAAATTGAAAGTACAAAAACAAATCGCTATAAAGTTTTCGATGCGATCTTAAAAATAAGAATATCTACACTGGGTTACACAAAAATGATAAGATTTTTATTTTTGAAAACAATGATTATTAGTCGACACAACCTTGCCAATTAACAAAAAGGTACGTTAAAAAATTCGTAATTTTATACACGATACCACGATAACACGTTATCACATATAACCGGCAGAGGTGGATGCTGGTGCGGGCGCGGGGTTCGCGACCGCAGCTGGAACACTCCCCGGCTGGGTAACTTTGACGTGCGTAAGCATCGCTGATGGCATAGTGGTGCTTCGGGTTATTTCTTTGCGCACCCAAGCACGTATGCGACTACGAAACCGACGCCAAATTAAATAAATCACTAGCAACACAAGAATCACTGCTATAACCACCATTAGTATGCTTTGTTGCGTTATGTGGTTTTCAACTTGGGTAGAATTCTGAGCTATGACCACCCTGTTATCCTCAACTTCTTTAGATTGCTGTTTACCCATGGTAACATGTATGAACGTACGTGTGGTTCAAGTGAAAGTTTGTGTAATAATAAATGTTTACAATTTCCAAAATTATGTCCACTTGGTTATAACAATGTAGGTTCTCAAAACATCAGCATCATCATAACCTAGATACAATATTTCGACATTACAGTTCAATGATTGAACTTAGTTAAATTAAAAACAGTACCTACGTGTTTTTATATTTAGTAATACATTTTTTTAAATATACGTCAACATCAACATAAAAAAATTAAAGTTAGTTACACCTTATTCACTATTATTTTCCTGAAGACCTTTACCTTGAACAGCTTAGTAGGGGTGCACTAAGTACCTGGGTAAAGTCATAAAATAAAATTCGTAGCGAGTAACGTGATATTCTAGCTACTTATCTATATCAAAACGTGTTGGAGGACGTACTACTCGACCGCTCCGGGTTTGTTTACTTGAAGTAGCATTACTAGAGGTACTTGAAGCGGGGTCGGATATTACGTCACCGCGATCGCTGTAGGTGTTATCGGACACAGAGCTATCCGCTACACATGGTTCGTTAAGCAAGTACGCGGGTTTGAGACGATCGATAGACACGTTGATGCGCCTATTAGGAAGTTGTAATCTATAAACTTTACTATTTCTTTTTAAAACACGGTATGGACCATCGTATGGGAGTTGTAAAGGTTTACTGACTGCATCAACCCTCATTAAAACATATTCACACGACTTCAAATCCGGGTGAATAAATACTGTACGCGAATCGCGTTGCTGTACCGGTACTGCTCTCAAATTACGCATCCGGTCGCGCAACTCATGTACTAACGTGTGGGGATCTGAGGCTTCTGAGCTACCTGAGACAAAAAATTCACCGGGTAACCTTAGAGTACATCCGTATGTTAATTCCGCGGCACTAAGGTTGGAGTCACTACGTAAGGTGGATCGTAGCCCTAATAGAACAGTAGGTAGCTCATCTATCCATGACGTGGAGACTAAACGTGCACGGAGCGCTACTTTAAGACTTCTATGCCATCTTTCAATAGCTCCGTTGCTCTGTGGATGGTAAGGTGAACTTCTATTTCTATGTATTCCCATGCATTTCATCAGCTCCGAGAAAAGTTTACTTTCAAACTGGCGACCCTGGTCTGATGTTAAATATCTACAAATTCCAAACCTAGTAATCCAGCCATCGTAAATACATTTAGCTACCGTCTCGGCTGTAATGTCTTTAATAGGAACGGAATAATTTTTTTAATTAATATTAAATAATTAATATTAAAATTTATTATAATTAATATTAAAAATAATTTAACGGAATGCTTCAGACCAATGCGTACAGCGATCTATGATCGTGAGTACTACAATGTCTGTGTGAATGTGCTCGAATCGACCTGCTGGAGGAAATTGTCCTAAAATCGAAACCGAATGACGTTGAACCTTTGACTTTTGACATTGTATACACGTTTTAGACCAGTTATTAGGGTCCTTCTTCATGTTTGGCCAAAAATAACGCTGGCACACTAGTTTACGTGTGTTATTTATTCCTGGATGACTTAAATTATGAACTAAATTAAACGCTAATTTCCTGAATTTATTTGGTAAATAGGGTCTAATATTATTGGTTGACGTTTCGCAATAAATTTGAATGTTACAGTCAGGCATTGTAACTTTCTTGATAACCACGCTGTTATTTGATATTGCGTTTCCTTTCGCTAAATAAGCATCGTCGCGCTGTGCGGTAGCTAGTTCTGCGAAATCAAGTACACCGGGGCATGTTATTGTTTCGACACGGCTAAGCGAGTCAGCGACTAAATTATCGCTACCAGTAACGTACCTAATGTCTGTTGTAAATTCACTGATATACATTAGTTGCCTGGTCCGCCGAGGCGTTTCCTTGTCGCTAGATAATTTAGAAAAAGCAAAAGTTAAGGGCTTGTGATCTGTAAAGATGGTTAGCTCTCTACCTTCAAACGTGCTTCTGAAATTTATGACAGCTAAATAAATTGCCAACAACTCCCGATCGTATGTACTATATTTAACCTGCGTATCGGTAAGTTTTCGCGAAAAATAACCTAATGGTTTCCAATTACCATTTACCAACTGCTGTAACACGGCTCCTATACAAGTATTTGATGCATCAGTCATCAACGCTAGCGGAGTATTAGGCATTGGGTAAGATAACATAGCAGCTGATTGCAAGCTTTCCTTACATTTAATAAAAGCTTCGTTAGCTTCCGTGGTCCAGTCTATTTTCGACTTATCGTTTTTCTTCGAACCACGAATGTACCTATGGAGTTCAGCTTGATATGAAATAGCATTCGGCATGTGCGGGCGATAAAAATTAACCATACCAATGAAACGTCTGAGTTCAATTACTGTTTCTGGTTTCGGAAAATCAATAATAGCTTTGACTTTCTCGCTAGATGGCTTAATTCCTTCGGTAGTCACATCGTGTCCTAAAAATTCGATGTGATCCTGTCCGAACGAGCATTTCGACAAATTAATTGTTATGCCATATTCATCCAAGCGCTTAAACAAGACTTCAAGGTGCTGTTCATGCCTGCCTTTCGAGTCGCTGGCTACAATTACGTCGTCAATGTAACAAAAAATGAACTCTGAACTGTGTTCAAACGTTCCGTCTTCTCGTTCGATACCTAAACCTTGTAAAACGGTGTTATTCATGAATCGCTGAAAGGTTTGGGCAGCGTTGCGAAGCCCGAAGGACATCCGGGGGAAGTCAAATAAACCAAAAGGGGTAATAATAGCACTTTTTTCGACATCCTCCGGGGCAACAGGTATACAATGATAAGCCCTGTTTACATCAATCTTGCTGAAAATATTTTTTCCTGACAAAATATAAGTAAAATCATGTATGCGCGGGATTGGGTATCTATCAGGCTTCGTGATGGCGTTCAGCTGACGGTAGTCCCCACACGGACGGATTTCTCCATTCTTCTTGGGAACTACATGCAATGGGCTAGACCATGGGCTCTTCGAAGGCCGGCAGATTCCCAATTCCTGCATGACACGAAATTCTTCCCTTACCTTCTTATACCGGTCTGGAGGCAGCGGGCGCGCGCGTGCGTGCACTGGGGGCCCGGTCGTCTCTATGTGGTGAAAAACTGTGTGCTTAGGTGTGTCCCTAAATGAAACAGGTTTTGTTATATCAGGGTACTTAGACAACAGTTCGAAGTAAGGGTGGGTCGCCTCTAAGGTGCTCAAGGTAGGCTGGTTACAGGTCACAATTGAGGCAATTACATTTAGGTTGGTCACCTCATCTACTAATCTACGGTTACTTAAATCGACTAACAGTTTATGGTGGATTAAAAAGTCTGCACCCAAAATAGGTTGGTTCACTGCTGCTAACACAAAGGTCCAACGGTACGGTCTCCGTAACTTTAAGTCCAACACAAGAGTCTTAATACCGTACGTACTTATCTCGGTACCATTTGCTGCATAAAGTTTGTAGCCAACACTATTATCACTGTTACACTGTGGTTTCCGTGCGGGAAGCACCGAAATGTTCGCT
This sequence comes from Venusia cambrica, assembly GCA_951394065.1. Taxonomy (NCBI): domain Eukaryota; kingdom Metazoa; phylum Arthropoda; class Insecta; order Lepidoptera; family Geometridae; genus Venusia; species Venusia cambrica. The sequence goes on along the minus strand of OX596037.1, from coordinate 169,191 downwards.
CCCGTATCCACTAAAAAACGTAACCCGGAGTTGCGATCGGTGACACAAAGACGGTTACTACTTACTGATGTACAGGCACCCGTCGCAGACTGTACCTCACTTAGTTTTCCGCCTTCTTCCAGTTACAGGGCTGTACGCATTTGTGCGCCTTGTCCTTGTAACGGTAATGGTAAAAACATTTCCAATTCGGAGGTCTTGTCACCGACGGTGATCTATGTGCGCTGGTAGTTCTACCTCTATTTGTAGTACGCCCTCGAGCGTCGTTCTGTCGCGCGTTCCGTTGAAGTCCGTCAATCCGCCTATCTATCCGTTTAATCTCATTTATTATCGCCTGAGTGTCAATACCGTTGGCCGTAGGTTCGGCGGCCGGGTGCACCAATCTAAGTTCCGATGCTGACAGGGTAGTACTTTGTGTTTCCATGACCTTGTCTGCGATCTTGGAAAGTATCGTGAGGTCACTGGACTCTGCTACTGCGATAATTCCTCGAACGGAGGGCGGGAGATGGCCTTGCCATAAAATCTTCAACGTGTCGTCCGGTATTTTAGTGCGCGCGAGATCACGCATTCGTCTTAATAACTGAGACGGTTTTTGATCACCTAATTCCATTTCGCTCATTAACTTTTGCACCTGGCGGGTCTCTGACTCTTCGTATATGGTCAGGAGCCGGTCTTTCAGTGCCATATATTTCTGACTAGCCGGGGGATTCATTAAGATATCAGTTACCTGCTGTATTACTTCTTTGGTCAATTTGGTAATGACCAGATAAAACTTCACCTCGTCCGACATCTTCTGTGGTGACAGGATGGCCTCAGTTTGGTAGAACCAAAGCCGCGGCTGATCGACCCAGAACTCCGGTACCCGTGATGTGACGGTGATGGCAGCCAAATCTGCTTTCTCCTCCCTGACTTGTCCACTGGTTGATGCCGCTGGGCATGCCTGTCCCGGCGCTACGTGTGGCGTGGCCGCAACCAACGGTATGACTTGTCCGGCCTGGGCGGGCGGGCCTTGTCCATTCGGCACGTGAGACATGGTGTCGACGGATTATACACGCCACTGCACTGATGTGTTAACGAAAGTTTTGTAGCACTATGCTATTTAAATGTCCGGATAATATTTTGATTGCGCCCCCACACACGGTTAACTCACCAAAATAATTGAGTCGCCACCCAAAATTGCGGGGTCACCACTTTACCGTTAATATATGTTATGACTGGGAACCTTGACGTACCTGGAGGTACTATCTATGATTATTACTGCACAGTTCTGGTACCTCACTTTGTGGAATAAAGTTCAAAGTCCAAGTTATTTATATCGGTAGTTTATTACTTTTTTGGAGAGCGTTACATGAAGGAATTACAATTAATTAAAGGCTAAGAATCTACGCCTGTAACCGTGTGTGTTCGGATGGGACGTGAGCCGACGACTGGCTCCCCCCTACACGATATTTGCTTACCGCAGTGAAACGCTGTTAACGTATAGGTACAATGTCGCTACAATATAAATCATCAATAATATCTATGTCATAAATAAGTATAATATGTATGTAACTATTTTTCTGAGTCAAATAAAACTATTCTTATTCTTAAAAACTATTATATTCTTAATACTTAAATACTATTTGTAAATACATACGTACTATATAATACAACACCCAAACACAGAACAAACATATATGTTCATCACATGAATGTTTGTTCTGTGTGGGAATCGAACCCACAGCCTGCAGCGCAGGAGGCAGGGCTACTATCGACTGAGCTGTGAGACTTGTTAAATTATACGTTTGTGTGTGTGTGTGTGTGTGTGCAGTGGCTGCACGTGACGGTGGTGGGTCGCGTGGCGCGGGAGGTGGCGGCGGCGGAGGGGGCGGGGGGCGTGGGGGTGGTGGGGGCGGGGGGACACGACGCGCTGCTGCCCTTCCTGAAGCCGTTCGCCGACCGGCAGTACGTCGCCGACAGGATCAAAGGTCAGCTCACTCTGCTGCCGTAGCTGCCGTAGCTACCGTAGCTACCGTAGCTGCCGTAGCTACCGTAGCGTTACTATTCACCTCGGGGGATCATTTCTCAAACTTAAGTTATTAAAAGTGTTAAAAGTTAAACGTTAAAAGTGTACTTTCATTGCATCTGCACTGACATTAAGCACATTACTCTATTTTGTAAAGTTCGCGATTAGACCACATTATTTTAAATCGAGAAACGGGTATTTATCGTGAACTATCTCGTATATTTATCCCGACGTTTCGACCTGATGATCATTCTTTGCCGTTTGCGTTACCGTCGCAATAGTTACCGTTGCAATAGTTACCGTTGCAATAGTTACCGCTGCAATAGTTACCGCTGCAATAGTTACCGTTGCAATAGCCGTAACAAAACACTATATCGGCGTATTCTTCATTTGTGTCATTTTGAAACATAGCTATACATACATTGTACAGTATAGTTATGTTTCGAAATTAATTTACTTTGCCAGTTCGCTTCCTGCATTAGCTTAGTTAGGTACGCATTAAACCTATTTGCAAGATATTCAAACAGCGATTTTAAGTTTAGTTCGAATACGAATTTCCGCCGGCTTCCTGTGTGATCGATTCATACACGTTTTTTGAAATAACTGCCTAGTTGTCACACATCATCGGCGAGTTAAGAAAATAACCGTTTTTGAAATAATCTGCAAGCAAAGTTTCATAACGTTTTTTTTTTCGTTTTAGGGCATTTCAGTGGGAAAAAAATCGCAAGAACATATTGATAACATATAGAAAACAAATAACCGTTTGCAATGAATCTAAGTCAGATCCTTGTAGCATAGATAAGAACAAAGTAAAAATAAGCATAAGATTAGAAAAGTTATTATTAAGTTTGGAGGAAGGGTTCAAAGCAAACAACCTCCAATTAAAAGTTGAAAAAACGAACATAGTCCGATTCTTTTTGGGAAATACTATAGAGACGGAGGTGGTCACGAATACTATTATGAGACACTCCATTAATGCTATCAACAATGTTCAATTTCTTGGAGTAATAAATGATAGTAAACTCATTTGGGATAAGCACATTGAGTCTCTAGTAAACAAACTTAAATCTGTCGCTTATGCATTATAGTAAGACAATTGAGTGACATACATTCTGCAAAGGCAGTCTACCATGCTTACTGTCACTCCAATATGACTTATGGTATCTTAGCTTGGGGTAATGCGTCGTAAATTGAAAGAGTGTTTCTGTTGCAGAAGCGAGCTATAAGATTTATACTACAAATCTCAAAAATGGAATCTTGTAGGTTAAGGTTCAAAGAACTATCATGACGGTAGCGGGTGAATTTATATTCCAAAATTTAATTTATGCAAAAACTACTTTTCATAGAGCAAGGCTATAGAGTGATGTACATAGTTAAATGCGCGGAATAAAAATGACATCGTTATACCAGTTCATAGGCTTACTAAGGTTGGTAAAAGGTTTTTGTGTACTAATGTTAAGTTATTTAATAAATTGCCATTTGACATACGTAATCTAGAAATGAATGAATTTTGTTAAAGAATTAGAGAAATGTTGTTGGACCAATCATATTATAAAATGGACGAGGCCGATTGGACGATTGCTGATGACTGGAGTACCATTTGTACGGAGACTTTATTTATATTGTATTTTACACTAGACTATTTATTATTATCTATGTTTTTTAATATTTTTTATTATCTTTAAGTATTTGTGAACCTATTGTGTGAAATATTTATATTTTTGACTTTTCCCAGTGTACATTATTGTATCAAAAAGAAATAAATGACTTTGAATTTGAATTTAATTTGAAATAATATTGTTTTTCGTCTCGCATTTTCAAATTTGAACCGATAATTGTTGTTTTAATATTGATAAATAACGTATTTAATCGTTTTATAAATCAGAACAAAAAAATAAAGAATTAAAATGATACTTTTTTTTTTTTATTAAATTTTGATGTTGCATTTTTGACTTATTTTGAAAAAAGCTAAAAAACATGATAACTCAAAAATGTTTCACTTTTGCATCGTAAATATGGAGGCTAAAACTAACACAAATAATCACCCCTATCACCTTCTTACGTGAATTCGTCGAATTACCAATAACCCTACAATATATATAATACATACAAACAGGTGCCCGTTTTTAGTTTTAACAATTTTTGGTCGAGACGCGGACCTGTACAGTGCGGTCGATGTTTCAGAGCTGGCGGTGGGCGGGTGTCTGAGCGCATACCGGTGGAACGGCGGGGGGCGGGGGTGGTCGGGGGGCGAGGTCGGGGGCGGGGGGCGCCCGACTGACGCCGAGCTGCTGCTGCACCTGCTGGCCACGTATCTGGACGCGGTGGCACCGGGGGGGGGCACGGCGTTCTCCGCGAGGCACCTCTCGCGCGCCCCCACGCCGCCCCCTCGCGGCCCCCTCGCGCTAGCGCTGCACCGCACCGCCCCCACCTACCCCCCGCACTACCTGCTCGTGCTGGCCGGGGAGACGCTCGAGGTGGGTACCCCCCTGCCTGCTTCTTGCTACAGTAGTGACGTGTATCGTGTATGGACGGTTTCGGAGAAGTGCAACTTTTTACTCCGCCCTTTGAACACCTGGGGGTGCAAATGTACTAAATATATTTGTTATCGGACGCCTACTATTAACGCCTAAATCTTTTGTAGTAAAAAGTTACATACAAAACGTTTTACCATTTTTCACCCTTTTAGAGGGACAAAGGGAAGATAAAAAGTTTACATAATATTGACCAAATTGATGACCCAATTATATAAATAATTATTATGTAAATTTTAATTCAAAGCCATCTCGTAGTGTTTGTGTGATGTGCTTTCTAGTTACAGACAGGCATGTCGTATATGTGAACGATGTTACCGTAGGTGGGCGCCGGTCGGAACAACCTGTTGCACGCTCTACTACTGCTCATAGCGGGGGCGGCGAGGGGCGCGCCCCCCGCGCTGTGCCGCCTCCATCTGGGGCCGGCCGGACTCAACGTGCTGTGGGTGTTGGGGCGGTGACTGGCGGGTGTTGGGGCGGCGAGGGGCGCGCCCCTGCCCTGTGACGCCGCTGTCTGACCTCTCAAAGGCTGAACTTCACATGTCGTGTTAATTAAATAATAGGCATAATATACATAATAATAAAATCTTATACAAGCTGTGTCTTTCTGTTTGTACATATTTATTTGTTTCATATTTACAAATAAATGTTGGTGCTATCTACTGATGACACTCACCTGACCCTAAATATACAGTTCTATACAACCTGTGACAGAATATGCCGAAACGGGGTTATCCGACCCGACTCGGGGAACAACGCTTGTTTTTAAACGACTTTTTGAATTTTGGTTCAAAGTTTTTGGTAAAACCCGATCAAAGTTCTGACACCAACAGCTGGTTTTTTGAGTTGAGACTACCCTAAAATCAGCTGTTTCTTAACTCGCGACAGTGACCTCAGATCTAGACAGATGAGGCAACATAGCAGAAGGTCACAATCACAAAGAACGAAAATCGCTTTCACTAACAGAGGAAAATCGTCGAAAAGCCTGGGCTGCTAATGAGACAATCCATTACTAGAAGGTTTAATTTGTCAAATTAATAAGAATTTTATGTATCTGTTAGCTAAAATACAAACTAATCGTTCCTATAATGTACTTTTGTTCGTCCAATATCGCTTTCGTCGTCTTTTTGTAACTGTAGGTGCCTATGTAATTTATCGATGTGTATGTTCCATCTAATAACCTACTTTCACGAGTTGACTCCAAGTTCTCACTAAAATTGGTTCATCTGTCCTTAATATTCTTTGACACAGACAATTGCACAAAGAAAGCGCCTTATGTCAAAGTCAAATATATTTATTCAGTAAGATTTTTTTAGGATCACTTTGAAACGTCAAATCTACCGCCTGTTCGGAATCGCGACCAGCACACAAGGAGAAAGGCAAGAACCTCGGGCTGGTTAATTTTTTTCATGATCATGTCATGAAAGCCATTTCATTTGATACCCAGCACGGCATTAATAAATATAGTTTTTTTTAGTTCATGACTTTGTCCTCTAGAGGCGCCATATTCTAGAGGTTAGAATATGGAGCCATATTAAATTTAATGTGACGTCCTTGGACAACCAAGACGCTTTTAACAATACCTCACTTGTTAAATTGTGACAAGTAGTTTAGAAGGTATGAGGGAACAGATGAACATACATACATACCGGTCAAACACATAACCCTCCATTTTGATTTGCCGTAGTCGAGTAAAAAGTAAGTAGAATAGGTAAGTGTAAATACAATTATGACGCAGTAGGACCTATTAGGTATACTTACCACGATTACCGATAAACGTTATGAACTCGAATGTACAAAAACAACATCTTCAGCTTAACAATGTAAAGTTAAGGTCATCAATACGTATGAATTCGTCGCTTTTTTGGGGTCATTCGAATTTGGTCGAATAACCTATATGCAGGCGTTGTTTCAGTAATTCGTTTATATCTACCTTAATACGAGACGTGTAAAGCTAAAATTTACAGGATATAATTAAAAAAAACCGCTCTAATTCTAAAGTATCAACTCACAATCGTGGGTTAATTTTATTCAAACTTATGACATTAAAAGTTTTGATCTAAGCTAGATTATTCAAAAACGCTTGTATGTGCATTCCTGAAGTTTTATATGGTTGCATAGAATAATAAAAAGACCCGAATACCGTTTACAATGAACTTGTATGTTTGTCCATTTAAGAGCTAGACACTTTTTAGGGTTTAAATAAAATCCAGGATTACTTAAAAACGGTATATATTTTTGATAATATTAATATGTCACAAATACACAGATTACGGGTGCACATCTAACGGTTTTCAAGAAACACGATTCTGCAAAACGTTCCCCAGCAGGAAATGAAATATCTCAAAAACCTTAAGGCCACCAAATTCCATTTTTGCGCACTTTTATGCACAAATTTAAGCTATCTGCCCATATATGTCACTTATGGCTAAGGTCATTCGTTTAAAATCTTCCTGCTGGAAGAACGTTGCTCCAGCAGGAAAGTTTTTCGCGTTTTATTCTAAAACGGTAACATGCACTAATTTCATACTTGGCGCACTAATACAGCATATATCGCTCTAAGTATGTGTTGAACTCAATTCGTTCTAGAAGATACTTTCCTGCTGGAGTAATGCACACTATTTATTTTCTATCGTATCAAATGATTATTTTTGTTAGTTTTCGTTACTAAATTCGATAAATTGCTTAAAAACAATTATTTAAAACAAAAACAGTCCTATGCTATGCGGCTGTTGACTCTCGGTACAAATAAATTGAAAATACTTTTTAGTAAAATCATAACACTTCACCCGGGCAATTGGATAAAATGGAATACAGTGTGGCTTAGCTGTTAAAATCTTGTCTGCATCAATTCATTTTAAATGACTTTGGGGGTGCTGCTGTACCTATCGGTGGACTTTCTGCTCAAACATTCAGCATTTCCTGAGCGACGACACACCATCACTGTACTTGTATCAGGCTTGAAACCAAATCGAGATTCATTGCAGAACAGAATTTGTGCCATTGTTGTTGCGGTGATAGTAAGGGAGACTGAGGTAAATTGAAACAAGTTAAATTGAAACCGTTTACCTGAAGAAGTTGTTACTGCCTCCTCTATAAACAACTTTAAAATCAAACTGGACAACTGTTTACAAAACAAATCAATAAACTATTTGCTTCAAGGAATAACCAAGCGTTATGACTCATCTAAAATGTAAAACCAAATCTGTGAAATAGGCACATCAGCCCCAGTGCTGCTCGCCTATCATTAAATAATAATAATTATAGATATCTCAGTGATGGTTAGTGACAGGGGTAACAGTGATCTCCAGGGAGGCCCAGGGGATCTCCATATTAGAATTTGCTTCAGTGAATAAATTGTAACTCATACATACATATGGCTAAACAGCTGAATTGGTTGAAATTTAATTTGTCAATTTGTCATGGATATAGTGAACACCATGAGAAGATTGGAATACATTAAACACACACGGGTAACAGATTAAAACTGAACTGAGATTAAAGTGAATATCCACAACACTTGTATTACTCTTATTTTATACTTGATGTCTATATGGCTTATATATCAGCATATAAAAACAGTAATATTAAAATATACTTAAAATAAAATTACGTAACCTATTTGATTAATCAATTCAACAAATGGATAGTCTGGATCTAGTCATCATGGTGCAGGGTGTGGTGGGGGTGGAGGTAGGGGCTGGGGCGGCGCGTCGTCTGCGCGGAACTCGTCGTCGTCCCGCAGGTGGTCGCGCAGCGCGGCGGCCAGCGCCCCCACGAAAGATGCGAGAGGGGGGCGCGGCGCGGGGGGCGGCTCACAGTGCAACGCGTACGCCAGGAAGGGCAACCGGCGCAGAGCGCGGCCCGAGAGACGCGCGTTAGCCGCCGCCACCGCCACCGCCTGCAGCGCCGCCGCCTCCGAGGAGCCGCCGCCGCCGGGCTGCAGCGCGCCCCGCGACTGCAGCGCCGCACAGCACCCACGTAGGATCTCGTGGGCGGCGCTCGCCGAGGGCGGGCCCACGCGGCGCTTGATGTCGGCGCGGTCCGCGAACGCCACGTCGATGGCGCCCGTCACGTTGGAGGTGGTCAGCACGAGCACGTTGGGCCGCGCGCGCAGAGCGTCCAGTCCCTGCAGCAGCGCGTTCACCGCACGGATCGAGTCGCTGGGCTCCAGGCCGGCCAGCGCTGCTCGCCGCGCGTGCGCCAGCGACTCCACCTCGTCCACCAGCACCACCGCCAGCAGTCGCTCGTCGGCCGCTATTTCCTGCACGCGCTCGAACAGCCGCGCCACGAGCTTGCCGCTCTCCGCGAACCACTTGGAGAAGAGGCTGTGCGCGTTGATCTCGAGCAGACGTGCGCGCGAGTAGCGCCCGCCGAGCCGCACGGCGAGCTTGTGCGCGAGCGCGCGACACAGCGAGGTCTTGCCGGTGCCGGGAGGGCCGTGCAACAGCACCACGCGGCCGCAGCCCACCTCGTGCGGGGCCACGCCGCGCGCCGCCAGCTCCAGCGCCGCCTCCACGAAGCTCACCGTGTCTTCTTTGAGCCCCTCCTCGAACACGAGGCTCTCCCACAGACCGTGCAGTTCCTGCGCGGGCAACGCGCGCACCTCGCACGCCACCACCGGCTCCTCACCCGCGCCGCTCGCCGCCTCCAGCGTGTCGCGCTCGCCTCCGAACGCATCCAACTTGAACACGTGTACGGCCAGCGCCGCGTCCGCCGGCGCCACCTCGCCGCGCGCGCCCCACGCCAGCGCGCACAGCGAGACACTCTCCGCGTGTTCCGCCAGCGCGCCACCGCCGTCACCCTCGCGCAGCGCCTCCGGCCCCAGCACAGCGCCGGGCCGCAGCGCCGCGAACTGCGACAGATACGCGCGCACGAGCTCTTCCACGTGCTCCTTGCTCGTGCGACTCTCACGTTTTTGTACCACTTCTACATGTAGCAGAGGATTCATTGTAATAGGTAAGTACTTACTATGCAATACAAAACCACCACACTCACTGCACGGTGCTGTTTTAGGTTCCTGTTACAAGAATCAACCAACCGAGTACGATATAAATACAAACTAGCACAGTTACCGATTTGCCCGTGTTCTATCTTTTCTTTTAAATTTATAATCAAACCAACTCGAAACCCATTTTTAATGGATATAAGATACTTTTTATAGCTCAGTGTCTAAGATAATAAATTCAACGAATTCAACTGACAAATTTTTAAATACCTACAAAACAAAACAAACAAACTTATCAAAACAACTTAATGCCGAACCGAACCGAACCACAGATTATTAAAGAAAAGATTACAGTACTACGTAATAAGAGACGAGGCTCCACAAAAAAAAACATCATTATCGATTCTCTTTGTATGTCCAACCAAATGAAGTTAGTATGAATTTATGCTCTTCAGTCTCCATCCAATTAAACATCTAATAACACTCTTGTATTTATTTATATGAACAAACTGGTGGAAAAGCTTACCTCTATACACAAGTGAGAGAGATATAGTGAGGTGACACAGTTGATACCATAGATAACACAGTAATATTTTCTGTGGAGTGTTGTTTTTAACTGATTTAAAGGTCACAGACATAGAGGTGAGTACAGATTAATCACTATTCAGTTTAGGTATTCTATTCTATGACAGTCACAGTTACACAATAGTTAAAGATCTGTGCAGCTATATCACAGAGTAGCTACTGTATCCGAGTTGAGTTAGTTTCTTTGGATTCTTGCGCATACCATAGTTGAAAGTTGCAATCGATATTAGATAAGTAGACAAGACAAGACAATCCGTGGTGCCCGCCGCAGTTCTGTTGGGCCATCTCAACGAGTGCTTCATCGATATTAATTCTCCGGGTGGTGCAGTAAAGCCGTTCGTCATGCGGCCTTACATCCTTCCTCTGGCTCTGCTATTTATAGCTTTCACAGTTCCCTGTATCGCTCAAAGTAAGTTCATACTTATCTAAACGAATTATCTTGCTACTTTTTAGAAAAAACATGGTATTTCAATATCCGCACCTTATAATTCTGGCGTATTGTTGGTATTTTATCCTAGTTTTTAGTGCTAGTTTACTCAGGTAGGTAGGTACCTAGATAATAAATATGACGTCATTCTTTGTCCCTGATGAGCATGATCATTTGTAATCTCTCTTTGTCCAACAACTATTATTTTTACACGCACACACATACAACTCTGTAGGTACTTAATAAAATAGTAAAAATGTTGGATACCAATATCTATAATTTATTCACAATATCCAGTAAGACCTAATTAGACTAGAGCAGAGGTTTAGACTAATGGGTACTTGAAGTTTAAGAAGAAACATCTATGTTACCATTGTAAATACTAACATACCTGCAGGTAGGTACTAAGTGGGTCAAATAACAAACTGTACAAACCTTGAGGTTTATACAGTTTGTTTGACCCACTTCACTTTTAGGTATCATTATGTAGGCAGTGTATATGCTACAAATACAATAACCTATGTATATCTGATTAGATCACCATCACCACTGTACTGTTGCCACAATATGGTGTATCATATCAATCACATTCAGGTTAGCCTTAGTGAATCCATGTGTAATGAATCCAAGTGGACCAAGAGTCGCTTCAGTCAGAAAATAAAACATACCTACAGGTAGATGACTAGCTTGTGTTAAGTATTCAATCATGGAGATTATAAAAAAAAAAGTAAAAGTATTTTTAGTGTACCACTGGGAAGGGCTTGATCTTCATCTAATCTGGTTTCAAGTTATGATAAAACTGAAGGTAGAACACTTCACCCCAAATCCAAAAGAGTGAGGAACTGACTATCTTACCTGTAAATGCTATAACAAACCACTAAATAATTGTTCTTACGGCAACAGACTTCGGTAAGATGGTGGTAGTTAGCCAGGGATACTTAAACAAAGTACTTCCACCAAGCACTATATTGTAGTCCCCTGGGTATGAACCCTGGACCTCTGATATGCTTTTATTACACCTTTCTTTGAGAAGACTTCAAGAATGAATTTTCAAGGGTCACTCTCTTTCTGTCTTTGAATAGAATGAGACTTAGTAACCACTAAGCATCAAAGCACTGACTGTACATAGTGGGTGGGCAGATCTACAATAGGTAATTTATAAGTCACCACTATCACGGGAACATTTCATAAAACATTACATCAACCTTTTCATCACAATCGTGGTTTAAAAATCTACCTCTTCAGCCCAGGGATAATAATAATAATAATATGATTGATACCATGATGAGGATGTGTTAACCTAACTTTGTTCTGTGTGATGTACAAACATGAACTCTATACACCAATCTGTCTGACAAGAGTGCCGTCAATGGTGATTTTGGCCAACCTTTACTTACAGTATTCTTAAACTGTTGTGTTGGAAGCTCTTTCCAACACAACAGTGACAGAACAAAACAAAGAACAGGACAATAATGTGCTGTTCATGTGAGATGGGATATAGGGAGTCAAACCCCTAGCATGACTTCCCTAAAGACATTCTTGGATTTTGTGGACACCCTTGGTTTGGCATCCCTATTGAGTGGTAACTAAAAATAAATAGATCAGTTTTAATGTGTCATACTTTGCCCCTTCATCTTAAAAACCACCCCTAACAAGGAAATAAATGTCAAATTTTGAAATCTGCAGTCCAAACAAAAACGGGGGGCATTTCATATGATATTTCTACTATGTATGTATGTGGCAATGTTTGTGACAGCATAACTTTATTATTATTATAGATTTTTATCTTGTCTGAGAATTCTCGATTTCCTATGTAGAAATTGGCGATAACCGGAGCACACAGGCCTAGACTAAGTGTACCTCGGTTTATTTTAACTACATCAGGGAGTGTGGTCTGCAGAAACATCTGCACTATCCTGCAAGTGTTAAGGATGGCTGCTTTTTGTAGTGGCACGAAAATGTTTGTGCAAGTCTAGCAAGGATACGAGACTGTGAAAGTTAGATTAGGATAACACCAGTGGTCGATAACACTATGGGACTATTGAGACATTTTGCATGCAGGTATTTTCATTTTTGAGTTTGATGTATTTGGATAGTTTCTCAGCAATGGTACTCTGTAGGTTGTGTGTGTGGGGAGGACGATATCAATAAGTATTGCAGTTATGTTTGTTTGGTCAAGGAGTGTGTGGTCAGGTCTATTATAGTGTGTGGTTCTATCTGTGAGGATAGCTCTGTCGTAAGTACAATTTGTGTGTGTAGTTTTCTAATACAGTTTCAGGAGTGTACTTGTAGTACGGTGTTGGTTTTACACTAGTGTTAATAAGTTTATATTTTCCTGGTAACCTTTGGTGGATGATATTACCCACCTGATTTTGTCTAAACTTGTAGTCAGTTTGTGCAATAGAATAGCTTTACAGGACCCTGAGATATGCTGTATTGTTTCAGTGCCACTGTTGAATCATCTGCACATGTTGGTTGGTAAATTCCTCACTTTCATGATATATTTTTTGTAGTTACGGGTTTCAATAACTTGGTCTTGTATTGCAATCATGAACCCTTCCATCTCGGGAAAGAGTTCACCACGAATGAGCCACTCGTTCGACGCCCGTACACGCCGATGCGAGTGTCGATACGACACTCGCTCGTAGGTTTAACGGAGTGAGTTTTTTTGTCTGATTGGACAAGTGACTTGTGCTGAGGCGGCGACTCAGCTTTGGCATGGAAGTAATCTCGCAACTTCCCTGTTTGTTGATTGTGGAGGTTGCAGAGATCGATCGTTCCCCTTCCCCCCCCCTTCCCCCCTTCCCCTGTCCGGTCGCGACAACAGCTGCCGTTCAACGCAAGAAAGGATATTATTACAATTATTGTTTACGCACAGGCAGCTTCAGGTGATGCATATCACTTGAGTCAGTGCACTTTCAATGTTTATCGAGTGTATTGTTTGTTGGACGAGTTAACTGATGGAGCACTAATCGTCGAACGGTTTCCGATTTTGGTGAAATTGAATACCTACTAGGTATGTAAAGAGATAATAATAAATGAATGTCTGATATTGATGCTCAGTTACAGTTTTGTTTACACACGGAAAAAAAGCTGCTACCTTTTTGGTGAAAACCCTTGGTTGACTTAACGACATCCGTGGGCTGGAGGAGTACATTTTTAAACCACGACTACTAAGGCAACGGTTTGAGAGCACTTTTATCGTTAGTCAGGGGTGACTTATTCATTTATTGTATTCTGCCCACTTGCTATGACGTACAGCGGTTTGGTTATTTGCTTTCATTCTAAGTAAAGCCAAAATGAGAGAAAAGCACCGATTACTAACAAGAGAGAGCCTCGAACACTCAATGTGAATCAATTACTTAATTAGGTAGGTAGGTACCTACATTATTTCTGAGTAAGAATTCCGTGGTAGGTATAGGTTCCTTTTACTCAAGCGTGCTCCATCTTAGGCCACATTTTTACTTGTTTTACATTTAAGCTGGTGGTCAAACGCTTGACTATTATAAAAAAAAAAAAGTATTCAGTTCGGGGCGAACTACTAGTTTTGAATTTTAGAACCCACAATCCCTTCTTGTGAATAGTTCAGATTGTGTTTTAGCAAACTCCTAGGTACTTGAAACACCAGCGTTTTTTTTGTGTCATAATAACATTTGTAAATGTTGTGACCAAGTGCAATCACTTGTAATACAAAAATAAATTTGAAACAAAAGTGGTTTCTTCCTGAGTAGGTACTTTATGCCTTGATTTAGTATTAAGTAGGTAGTTAGTGGTTTGCTCTGTACTGTAATTAAGATAATGGGCTTAGTGCAAGGTGTCGGCTGCTATCTTGTGTAAATACAGAGTTGAGCTCTGCCGTTTTACTTAGCTTCTAATTCCAACATTTCATAAATTATGTATGTAGCTATAATTTCAATGTTAATTAAATGTACTTACTCTAAGCTGAGATCAACATTGAAAGGGGATTTCTCTATACTGGCTCCACTCCCACTGGTTTATGGTTTATTACTAGTAGTAGTTCGCCCCGAACTGAGATGTTTTTCTTTCTCAATCTCCCTTTGTTCACGTGATTGTTACAGGTTCTTTCTTGTTTGTAAGTCTCATTCTATGCATGGTTGGGCAGAATACAGAAAGTGAATAAGTCACCCCCCCTTACTGAAAAATTAAAATATTGATGTCTATTTGAAAAGTGCTCTCAAAACCGTTGACAAGGCAGTCGTGGCTTAAACATCAACTCCTCATCAACAGCCCACGGATGTCGTCAAGTCAACCAAGAGGCTTTACCAAAAAGGCAGCAGCTTTTTGTGTGTAGAAATACTTGAACAGTGAGTATCAAGATTGATACTCACTGTTCAAGTATTTTTTATCTGTCAAGTGTGGTGATTACCTACGGCCAAACCTTACAGTTTTGGAGGAAGTTCCTTTCCACCAATAATGTGCTGTTGATATGACAAATGCGCAGTCAAACCCCTAGCTACTCGTAGCATGAGCATGACATCCCAAAATAAATTATTGGATTTTATTGACACCTTGGTTAACACTATTGGGTGATAGACAAAAAATTTATAGACCAGTTGTAATGAGATTCTGAATACCCTCTCTTATCTTGCAAGATCTGATGATCCTTCATCTTAAGAACCACCCCCAATAAGAGCAAATATAAACTTTTTTTTAAACCTGCAGTCCAAATTCGCGTTTCATACGATATCTCACATAATCACAAATTTTCAAGACTTCGATTTTATTTACCCCTTTTGTAACCCTTATAAAGCAGTGGTTTCGGAAAATAAAAAAAAGTTAGTTGTGAAGACAACCCCCTTCAACAGTATATATACTACAAGAGAAACCAAGCGTTTTACCTTCTTAATGTGCCCCTAGCACCGCCCCTATTCAATTTTTATTTATATGCATTCGATACTCTTTCAATGACACCATTCCAAAAATCTTTTTGTCACACTTTAAACCCCTGTTTCTTAAAAACTAGCCTGGTGTCATCGTGTCAAAATTGTATTTCTTTCCACCCCAATATCTCAAAACTAGCACACTTGATTAGTGTGGTATCCCCCGCGACAATCCATTTCTATATATTTTATCTCTTCACATTTTAAATTTAGTAAAATCTGATTAACCGTTCGACAGTTCTGCCATTGCCACATACATACATACATACATACATTGGTGTATTTCCCAACTGACCTCTGAGATCTACTAGGCGTGGAAGTGACACTATTGTGTACATCTACCCTCACCCTTATTATATAGATGACAAACGAATTAATGAACACTTTATCAATATAACGACATCAATGTAACAATAGTGTCTGAGTACAATCAATGGGCAGAATTACATTATTATGTCAGGATTGTTCAGTAGAATCACATGGTGAGGTAACTACCTACAGGTACCTACTGTAACACTTGTTTGATCAGCTCTGTAGCTGCACAACAAGTGAACACGTTGGACTACCCCTAACCTAACTACCCATAAAAATACACTTTAACTGTATTCAATAAAGCAGAACAGTTTGATACCTAGCGTCTACATTTCTGTATAATAATGAATTAATGAATGAACATTCTTTATTGTACACCAAAACATTTACAATTTTAAAACTTAAGTTAACAGTACAATGGGCGTTCTTATCGCTTAAAAGCGATCTCTTCCAGACAACCTTAATTTATTTTTTTAATAATATGACACACATAACATAATAATATGGTCGGTGTTACGGTGATTTGCTCATATTCTGGCTGTATACAGACCAACGGGATTCCCGAACGACTCATAATCACTTTTGTCCGAAAATCACTTTCCCACAGAGACATCTCATAATCATCACTTTCCATAATGCTACATTCTAATAAATTTGAATATTTATAAAATACTAGGTAATATGTTTTAACCTATGTGGTTGTATTACGAATTACAACGAATTAGGGTCGGCTCGAAGCTAGAAGCTGCATTTTAGAATAAATTATATTTTTACCTATGTCTATTATGATAAAACACTTTCGGAATTTTGATTATTATAGAATTTGCAATACGTACAAGTGATGTTAGGTAAACTGATATTCGACAAAATAGGTTTCGGAATTTTGATTGTTATGGCAAAGGTTGTTATGAATTGCTAAATTCGGATCATCAATTTTATGAGAGATATGAGAGAACCCAGACCAACGAAGAGCCTCCAACACTCAGTTGAATAAAAATAAATTAAATGTTTAGGGGGTAATAGGTTATTAATATTAATTAGGGGGATACGGGGTCTCAAACAACATGTTGGAGAGCCAAGCCAGCCTTATCTGCGATTGGTTCCCTATTGCTAAACAACAGAAGACTCTGGAAACATATTTCACCAGGGGATGGGCAGCAGCGTCCTAGCGTCTAGTTCCCGGCAGCGGCCATGTGGTAAAGGTAAAGGCGTTGCAAGGGGTGCTTGCTTGGCCCCGGCTTGGAGCAAGCGTCATCTTCTGTTATCAAATAATCTTCGTCACAAAGCAGACATCACGAGATCTCAGTTCGGGGCGAACTACTGGTATAAGTGTAGAAAACCAAATAACTCCATTTAGCAGCTAATTCATAATATTTGGCACGTTCGGTAGGTAGGTAAATGTTTTGCTTTCGCACTTCTTAGTTCGGATATTATATGAGTCAAATAAGTCATGGGTTGTAATTGTAGTTATGGGATGTTTACATAAGATCGAGCTTTGCTTCGGGCGCACATTTCTGAATGGCGGGCATGAGATTCTCCTAAAATATCCAAAAATACATGTATTATTGGATCAGACAACTGAGGAAAATCTCTCACTGTAAAGCCATGTGGTGGCATGTAAGTAATTGTGTATATTTGGCTCCGTCGCTCCTTCAGGCCGAAACGGCTGAATGGATTTGGATGAAATTATGTACAAAGATAGTTTTTACCTACCATGGATTAACACATAGTCAAATATTACCACAGAACGGATTGAGGTGAAATGTTGCATGAAGAAAGTGTATATTATACCCTGGATTAACACATTGGCTACTTTTTATTTCGTAAAGTGCAGTGTTCCCGGGATGACCAAATATTTAATGAATGTATGTGTGTGAAGGCATTATTGATCGTAATTGAGTGTAACTCGATTACGATCAATAATGTCTTCAAATTAATACATCGGTTATCATCACTTCTTATCCTGGAAAATATGATGTTCCTGTGAGATAGAACTATATTTACTATAGACTTCTTCTCAGCTTCAACTGTTTAGTTTTTCAATTGAGAATTTGATGTCGTTGTTTTTTCCTAGTTTCAGTTTAAATATTTGTTACGTACTTTTTTTTGAACAAAGTTTTGTTCCGAGGAGCGGGCGCGCAGCTAGTCTATATCTACGTTATTGTAATTACATCGTATTCGGCAGCACATGTCATTTTATATTTCCAAGTAAAAGTTGGCGCTACCGACTTAAGACTCCGAATTAACTTTTTAACTTTCCTTCATCACCATAAGATCACATTATATTGATAGAAAAGACGGGTATATGTCGCGTATTTTATATATAGGTATTTATAAAGGCAAAATATAGTCGGGATAAATGTTAGTAAAATACGAAATGAGTAGTTACTGTTTTTACGGTTTTTAGGGTTCCATTTTGTCATCAAAACGGAACACTCACCTCTTTTATCCCTGTATGCTCAAGTTGGATCACTCGCGTGTCTCACTCACCCCATTTTTAGTTTTTAGGGTTCCATTTTGTCATCAAAACGGAACACTCACCTCTTCTATCCCTCTATGCTCAAGTTGGATCACTCGCGTGTCTCACTCACCCCATTTTTAGTTTTAAGGGTTCCATTTTGTCATCAAAACGGAACACTCACCTCTTCTATCCCTGTATGCTCAAGTTGGATCACTCGCGTGTCTCACTCACCCCATTTTCTCCAAAATTTGTTGACGTTGTCCGACTGTTGTCAGGCACGAATACATTTGACCAGATGAAATTATGGCCAAGCGCTTCCTTCAGAATCCTGAAAACATTATTTTATTGGACTTGTAGGAAACTCTGCGAATTTTCAGTTTATCCGAAGCTGAACCATAACATCCTAAAGAATCCTACTTTGAAATAAATAATAATTTTCGATGCGTCAGGGGGTATAAATAAATTTCCTACAAACTTTACTACAGAATTATCAAAATCTTTTCCAAGTTCTTAGTCTGCAAAATTCACATTTCGTGACTATGATATTTATGACATTATGTATCATTAACCGCCTCTGTGGTCTAGTGGTTCAACCCACCGATTTCAGATCCAGAGGCCGGGTTCGATCCCCAGAGGGAGTACATTATATATTGTGCTTGGTTTGGTTGGTGGTAGGACTTTATTGAAGTCCGCCTGACTAGCTACCACCATCTTACATAATTCTGTCACCATTATAACAATTCTAAAATTGTTATGTTCCGGCATTAAGAGGTAAGATAGCCAGTTGCTCAGTTTGTTGAGGGTTCCGGGTGAAGTGCGCCTCCACCTTCGGCCTTATCTTAACTTGTTACCAGGTGAGATGAAGGCCAAGCGCTTCCCCGTCGTACAATATAAAAAAAAATGTTCTTTCTTTATATATACGAGTATTATTATTATTAATTTATATTTAGTATTAGGTACTACTTAGTATTGTAATTATTATTCTGTGATTATCTTTAATGATTCTTATTAGTTCCGTTGTACTGAAAGTAAAATAAATAAATAAAAATAAAGAATGTGATATGACGTCATCGTCCCGTCCCGGCCTGGGCGTCTGGCTAATTTAACTGCATGGCTAAGACATATATATATTATTGATCGAGTGAGCGAAGCGAACGAGATCTTTCAGTTAAGTTAGGAAATCCGGCACCGCATGTATGTATGTAAGTATGTGGCAATGTTTGTGACGGCATAACTGTCGAACGGTTTATCATAAATGAATTATCATAAATTGAAAATGGAAAGAGATAACATAAATATCAATTGATTTTCGCAGGGGATTTTTGATAATTGGGGTAGTTTTTGAGATATTGGGGTGAAAAGAAATACGGCGGGTGAAAATAAATTAGGTGGTTCCTAATAATATTTTTTTTTGGATAATGAATAAAAACAGAGATATATTAATACTCATCAATCGGTGTAAGGATGTTTTTGAAACTAGGATAGTTTTTGAGAAATATGGGTGTTAAGTGTGACAAGAAGATTTTTGGCATGTGGGGTGTCGTTTGAAAGGGTATCTGCTGCATATAAAAAAAAATACATGTTTTACTTTATAATAGGGGTGGTTTTTGTAACAAAGGCGTGAAAAAAAATATATTAGTGGAAAGAAATTGTATTTCTTTTCACCCCAATATCCCAGAACTACCCCACTTCACACAAATTCCCGCGACAATCAATTTATGTTATCTCTTTACATTTTCAATTCCATCAAAATCAGATAAACCGTTCGACAGCTATGTCGTCACAAACATTGCCACCTTAGCCATACTAAGTTAATTTTACATAGGTACATAGTGTGCCGGATTTCCCAATTTCGTTACCTTCGCTCACTCGATCAAAAATTAGCCAATAATCTTTGTATCATATTTCATCCGATCAGTCGATTCGGTGTGAAGGAGCGCCAAACATACACACATCCATACAAACATACACACATCCATACAAACATACACACATCCATACAAACATACACACAGCCATACAAACATACACACATCCATACAAACATACACACAGCCATACAAACTGTTGTCTTACTAATATTAGTGTCATATAAGGTATATAGATTCGGGTTGTTCGCATGCGGAGTATTTGCACGTACACTAGCAAGTAGGCATCCATCAGAGGTACGCAGCACGCAAGGGTCCAGTCCAGACGGTCCGTGCTGGAAGTTAACTACGCACCGGAGCCAGGTATCGAAAATGGTCAAGCCAAGCTCTACTAGGACCTTTCTATCATCAAGGTCGGGTATTGTAGCCAGTATCTTGTGGTAGAGCGGTCGGAGCGGCACGGGGAATGGTCCCGGGGTTCCCCTCTGTTTGTCTGTGTGTGGTGTGGTGTCAGGTGGCAGCGTGCCGCAGTGTACGTGACGGTGTGATTGTGATGTGCGGGCAGACGTGGCGGAGGTGGTGGTCCCGCTCGGCGCGCCGTTCGCCGTGGAGTGCACGCTGGGCGTGACGCAGCGCGCCGAGTGGCGGGTGAACGGAGCGCCGCCGCCCCCCGACATGCGCGGGGGCGGGGAGCGCGCGCTGCCCGGCGGGGGGGGGCTGCGTGCGCGACTGGAGACGTCGGCCGCCGCGCCGCGTCACGTGGGATTGTACACGTGCGCGCCGGGGCCCGCGCCGCCGCCCGCCGCGCGCGTGCGACTCGCCGCCATTAACGGTACCAGTAGGTACCACCCGCGCCAGCTCCATGCGAGAGCCCGAATTCAGAGTTCATCGTAGATTTGTACGTAGCTAGTTTTCACTTGATGGCTTAGGTTAAATAGTTAGAGTAATCGATGCTGTAATATAGTTAAAGCTTAGCTTTTGTTAGTGGCCATGCTGATTGTAAACGAGGGTGTTGCTTGCGCTAGTATTAGCACAGTACTTGTTCGTGATCTCTCCGTCTACCTACATGAGCTGTGGCTTTTCTTTTCTCGACAAAGAAATCTTGACCAAGATACCCCACCGCACGCGGTTAGCACGCGATGAGGTTATGTGACTTTGTCGGGAGTCCGACGGTGCGAGATCCGCAGCTCCTCGGGCCGGTCGCGCCACTTCTCGAGCTCACGTGGGTGGGTGGATCCGCGGAAATCCGTTAATGGCAAATATATCCTAATAATAAATTAAATATCACAGCTGCATTTTTTTTTACTTTACAGGTTATTTTAAACATGATTTAGCGCAAGGCGCCACTATTTAAAATAGTATATTACCTTTATTTAATTTATAATTTTAAAAAACACGCAACAAACATCATCACCATTTGCGAAAAAAGTCGAGTAATAAACTTCTTTATTTATTATTGAAATATTAACAATGCACTTTCCGTGTTTTTTTTTACATTTTGGGAGTACACATTATCCAGAATAACATGAACAATAATTAAGTGATTTGATAATGAATAACATATACTAATAAATAAAAGAAATTTTGTCACGGAAAAGCATCAACACCGTCGCGGCACCATCAAAGTTGTATTTCTCGAATGTTCTAACACTAAACCGCGCTCGAGAGGCCACGCGCCCCCTTCCTCAGTCTCTCTTACGAAGCGGAACAGAGTGCACGTCAGTTTTATTCACGCGGGGAGTCGCAAATTTGACTTCCATTAGCTTGTGGAAACTTTGTCAAATATTTCCATCAACACCATTGACAGAAGAAATCAGGTAAGCACTAAAACTATATTTTATCAAAATATCCCAGCTTCTGTATTTTATGTACAATATCATAACAAGGGCTGGTTGTGCTCTTTGCAGTGTGGTATTTAGTTAAAAAAACCATTAGTAGTCATATTCGTCATAACCATCATCATCATTACCATTTGTTTTGTGTTAATGGTAATGATAATATGTAAATGGTAATGACGTACTGCGTGTTACTCATATAAATTCCTATTATTTACTTTAAAAAATGTTAATATTCATATTAACATTTTTTAAAGTAAATAATAGGAATGTAATAAATACTCATGAGTATGTGATGCTGAATGTATGTATAATATTTAGCAAACAGTAAGTAAAAGGGATTTATAGGAGGGATGGATACCTACTGGTAATTTAAGAACTACCTTTCAAATATAATAAGGTTTATTCAATAATCAACTTAAATATCTTATTCTTAATACTTCTTGAGATCCATTTTCATATTATTTATTTATTTATGAACTTAATTTTCTTATTGATTCATAATCAGTCTCATATGACTACACAGTCAACCAAATTCCCATTCATCTCCAAATTATTAATTATAATGTAAACTTCACTTGTCATCTATTATTTAAAAATGTTAATTATTACTATTATAAGTAATCGTAACGAGTACTATAAGTCGTAGTTTTTATTAATTACTTTTTCATATGAAAAATTTTCTTCAATTTTCGATATATCAATCATTGATACTTTATGCCCCATTTCTTCAATTTATCGACGATTATTACTTCTGCACTATTTTTTACCATGTGGTATAGATGGATTATATGTTCTTTGTCACTTGTTTGCTGTATGTTTATAGCATAATAATGGAAATTATCATCTTCATTAAATTTTCTGTATAATTTCATATCACATGAATCTTCACACAGGGCAAAACAATATCCACCCTGCTGTGTAGCAAATATAGTGTTAAATTCTTGTAATATATTTTGGAAATGTATGGTAGGCCAGTTATGACGATTAGTTTCAATGTGTAAAACGTAATATAGAAGTTTCATTTTTCAACGTTTAGGTACCTAAAAATGTTCATATGAATATTAGCCTCATATTTAAACTAATAGCTATAACACATAATACTAACATAACCAAAAATAAATCACCTATACTTACCTGCACACTTTTTTGCTTTATTTTGAACTTGCTTATTTGTAACGCTGTTTCAAGACGGCAAGGTGCGATGTGTACAGACGAAAAACTGCTGCTGTTATGACTGTGGGTTGGATGGCAGTGTTGCCATTGCAGTGTTGACAAGACCGTACTTTCGTAATGTAAATTCGGCTACAGTGTAAAATGTAGCCAGACTTGACTTTTAAGTTCAAATTAAAAATAACATGTAAATTATGTTTATTTTTAGATAAATCATGGGAAGAAAAAAGAAATCAAAAGAATAAATAATAGAGCGGTTAGAGAAACAAAAGATTGCTAGAAAAAGGAAGTACGTAGAAATCAAGCAAGATCCAGTTCTCTATGAGTTGGAAAAGGAAAAAGAAAGAAAAAGATATCAGAAAAGAAAGGATGAAAAAAAGATTAAAAGTGTGAATGAAGAATGTCCTCGTGATCAACGGGAAAAACGGAAAAAGTGGCGCGAAGCCGCTAGAAAATACAGACAAAAAAAGAAAGAAGAGTCTAAAAAAAGCCAGAGGTTCCTCAAGTAGTGCTTATTGATGCCAATTTTAATGACAGCAATGAAATAAAGGCCAACCATGAAGATCCACTACAGTTAAATGAATCTCATCAAGCTCAGGTAAAAATCCGAAGAATTAGATATATAGAACTGAAGAAAAGAAAGTTCCTCTTAAGGATAATTGAAAAACTTAAAGAGGAGAACAAGCAGTTACAAGTGAAGCTTAATAAGTATAGGCGAGACAATAAAGACAAAGAAAAAAATGAAAAAAAAGAGTCAGCTGAAAAAGTCAAAAGAGTGATAAATCAAGAAAAGACTAAAGAAGATACTCGAATTCGACGGTTGGTACAAAAAGTGCGCAATTTTTATCTTGATGACTTAAAAGCACAGTAGGAGCCGGAAAAAAAGAGTATGTCACAAGATTGAAAGTTCAAAAGCAAAAACGTTACATGACAAGTACACAAAAAGTGTTGCATCAGAAGCTTATGACTAAATATCAAGTAAAAGTGAGCTATAGCTTTTTTTGTAAGCATAGACCGTTTTGGGTATTGACTCCTAAAAATGCCCAAAGAGATACATGCAAGTGCATCGTTCACGAAAATATTGATCTCATTACCAAAGCACTGAAGACATCGTCTATAATAGATGAGTCAAACGCCGATGATCTAATTAAGAGTTTGTGTTGTTCTATATACGAAGATAAATGTTTGAGACGTGAATGTCAATCCTGTAAAGATAAGTTAATACAGGTCAAGGAATTTTCAGATGATCAATATATTACTTATTGCAAATGGATACGTGCGAGAGAATCGGTTAAAACAAAGAAAGGACAAAAAGTTATTACAATCATGAAAAAAGAGGAGATATTAGCCAAGCCAAGAGAAGTAATTAATGCTTTGATTGCAGGTTTACCAGCATTTTTAAAACATATTTATATAATTCAAAATCAATATATATACATGAAGAAATTAAAGAATTCAATGCCTGTCAACTGCGCTGTTATTCACGCAGACTTTTCTGAAAATTATGGTTTAAAATTCAATAAAGAAGTACAATCCATGCATTTTGGTGGAAGTAGAAAAGAAGTTAGCCTTCACACAGCCATTATATACAGTTTTGATTTTCAAACTAGTTCAATAAAACCAAAATCAATTTGTACAACGAGTTCTTGTTTGAGACACGACGCTCCAGCTGTTTGGGCACACTTTATTCCTATAATACAAAAAACTATCAAAGATAACCCATTTATAGACACCTTACATGTTCAAACAGATTCCCCGACTTCCCAGTATAGAAACAAATACATATTTCATATGATTGCACAAATACACAAAGAATTCCCACAAATAAACACAATAACATGGAACTATACCGAAGCCGGTCACGGCAAAGGCGCTGCCGATGGTGTGGGGGGAACAATAAAGAGGACAGTTGATTCTTGCGTTAATCATGGTATTGATGTAGGCAGCTATGACCAGTTTATGCGTGTGTGCTGAGAAAATATAACTAATGTGACTATGATTGATGTACCCGAAGAAACTATTACTGAGATAGAGAAAAAGATCCCAGAGAACTTGCAGCCATTCAGAGTAACTCTAGAAGTCCATCAAGTGTTGTGGGAGAAGGGATTATCTAATTTAACATTCAGAAATGCAAGTTGCTTCGAATGTGACTGCGAAATCACATGCACTCATGGGAAACACCTTGGTTTTTTGAAAATACCACTAAGCGTAACCTCGCCTCCTATTCTCGATACGGAAGTGTTACCTCTCAAAGCCACAAAGAGTCAGTTTGGTAATGCAGTATTCACAAATATTACCAACACGATGCAGGCGTCTGAAATAATTTGTGTAGCTGGACCTTCTAATATAAAGATTTTATTTAATAAAAAAAATATCCAACAGTGAAAAAATATATTGTTAGGATTTTTAGGTTACCTTGACACCATTTGTTTAACATTGTTATTGTTAAGAACATCTATTATCTATGTATCCATCGTTGATTTGTTTTATAGTAAACTTCTAGTACGAATGACTTAATTTCTAAGGATTTATCCAAAAATCATTTCATCAGTGAAAAATTATACTATAAGGGTTTTTAGGTTACCTTTATACCATTTGTTTAACATTGTTATTGATTAGAACATTATCTGTATCAATCGTTGATTTGTGATATTCTATTAAGATTATAGTGACTAAAGAAGAAACATGTGTTTATTGCCTATTTTTATCATTACCATTAACTTATCGTCATTACCGTTAAAAAATGTCATTACCATGATAAAGGCGTCATTACCGTTTCAATAAATAACTTTGATAATCGATAACTTCTGATTCTCTTGCTGAATTTTAGTGCCTTCAATAGGTTTGTAAAGGTTATTAAAAAACCTTTAAATTTATTGTGTTTCGCACGCATTTCCAACAATTTAAAAAAATATGTTAAAATAAATAATAAAGAATCGAAACGGCGGATCCACCCGGGTGCTCCAACCGGCGGCATCAGCCCGCCGCCATCATCCTGTTAAAGACGAACACGTGCGTCCATCTCCGCCAAATTTTCAACTATCTTTCTTAAACATCGGGGATATCGCACGATATTCCCGATGTGAATAAATATAGGTCGCTGCAATCTATTCCACAATTTCCACATAGCACTTCATTGCCTAACCGCCAGTTTCATCGACCGTGCGGACGTTCAGTAGGAAGCCATCGCTCGTCGACGACCTCAATGTGGACCGACGCCTTCCCTAGGCTTCCCTCTGAGATCGGGCGAAAGTGCTCCTCAAAGTCCCAGTGACCCAGTGTCCCTGTTCAAAGTGAGGCCGAGGTACTTCACGTACCGCCCCACCTGGACAGCCACGTCACCCACACGAACCGAGAGGCTAGGTGCTTCTCTTCCCCTCGAGATCTTTTGAAAGCATAGAGCCTCGATCTAATGAGGCGTTATCGGCAAATCCAGAGCTCGTTCGTCTCCTCGTGTCTCTCCAAGTGTCCCCGTCAGTTATCAATAAAGTCCGAATAGCAGACAACTCTGACGCCGACGGAGAGTTCGACTCGCCAGACCGAATCGTATGCAAGGTACCACAAGGGTGGACCCAGCACTGAGCCTTATGGAACCGCACTGTCCCCGCCGGCACGAAATTATCGCGCAAGTAGGCGCCAGCAATGGTATCGGGGCTCTCTGCGAAAAACGAGCGCCTCCCTGATTGCTGTTGTATAAGGCACGGAGCTAATTGCATTGATAATATCTACCGCCAATGCTTTCCTGCCCTGGGACATAAATGACGCCCGGGACTTCGATCTCGTCATCCCGTGGGATTTCCAGAAATCCTTTCTTAGTATACATAAAAATATTGAGTTCCTTAGACTAGGCTTAGGTTGTATGCCAATAGTCATTCAGAACATTTGAAACATTTTTTTGAGACATTTGAAACCTAGCCTGGGCTGATGAACTGTCACTTTCGTCTTTATTTTTGACAAATTCTGACTCGGTATGACCACTGGTACTGGTCATCGACTTGAAGTTCACTGCATGGTAAGTTTCAAGTTATGCAACTAGGGTTCTGGTCCGACTTCGACAGTGGACACGATGAATCGCGTCAACTGTCGAACGGGCACGTCGGTAACCAAACTGGTTATCCGACAATTTAGCTAACTAATTAACTACCTAGCACAGATACACGCATAGACTCCGTGACCTCGGCCTCGCCCAGCAAGCAGACGGGGCGATACGCAGAGGGTGAACGCGGGCATGCCGTACCAACCTTACCTTCGTCCATCTATTCGGGCTATATCCACCTCGTTAGCAATTGTTCGCCTTCTTCAGCGGGTTCTGGAGAAGAGGCGTCAGGAGCGCAAGCAAGTCTCGCGCAGCCGTGCTGTCGCTTCCGACCTCTAGTACACCAGCTTACGCTTGGGTCGCTGGGCCCAGGGCATCGATGTGCCGCATATCGACGTCATCATGACCATGACATGGAAACCAGCGGTGTTCCTCTCACCTCTGTCATAGTACTAGCTAGTCTGGTAATATACATGTTAAAACACGAGTTTTACTCGCGTATTCGATTTTATTGATGTAGTTACCAACGGTTTCGATTCAACAGGTGAATCATCATCAGGGTGGTAATCTCACCGTCGGCATACCTAAGCTGTTTCCTAGTCCTAGCTAGTCTCGTTATCTCACCGTCTGCATACCTAAGCTGTGTCCTAGTACTAGGTAGTCACGTAATCTCACCGTCTGCATACCTAAGCTGTTTCCTAGTCCTAGCTAGTCTCGTTATCTCACCGTCTGCATACCTAAGCTGTGTCCTAGTACAAGGTAGTCACGTAATCTCACCGTCTGCATACCTAAGCTGTTTCCTAGTCCTAGCTAGTCTCGTTATCTCACCGTCTGCATACCTAAGCTGTGTCCTAGTACTAGGTAGTCACGTAATCTCACCGTCTGCATACCTAAGCTGTGTCCTAGTACTAGGTAGTCACGTAATCTTACCGTCTGCATACCTAAGCTGTGTCCTAGTGCTAGGTAGTCACGTAATCTCACCGTCTGCATACCTAAGCTGTGTCCTAGTCCTAGCTATTCTCGTAATCTTCTAATATATAAAAGGAAAAGTCCTGAGTGACTGCCTGATTGACTGATTCTACTAGATACAATGCACAGCCTATACTGCTGGACGTACAGACACTTTCTTCCAAGATATACATAGTGCTTTATATTATACCTACATAGAAAATAAAAGACGAACTCTTTAATTGAAATTCATATTAAAATTCTTAGTTGCAAAACATTTTCCCGTTATTTTTTAGTGATTGTTCAGAAAAAGCAAGTGACCTGTATCATTTTGCATTTAGCAGAATCGGTGATAAATACTTTTTATTTTTTGGCATTACATAAGGTTTCATACCCTTATTATGATGGAGATGAATAAGACGGAGATGGATATGACCCAAAGAAAAAAAAAAACAGCACGCTATTTATGAATTTCATAGACTTCTTCTGCCCGCTCCGCGCGTTAACAATTAATTTCCATATCTACTACACTTTTCTCGACCGCAACAAAGTACAACAGTATTAAGTATTACAGAACGTATAGTATATTTAAAAAAATAATAAAGCGTTTTCCTAACAGGTAAAGTATAAATGTATTTTTTAAGACAACTGTATTTAATCTTAGCCCTCATCTTGACTTGTCTGCTAATGAGAATCAATTTATGATCAACTTTAGTATATATAGTCACATCAGTAAATTTGGAGGGTATGTTTGTCTTGGTGTGTAGGCGTCCGCTAAGAAAGGAATTTTGAGAATTTGCACAAAAAGGATTCAAAAGGGTGTTCAAAGTTCAGAGTGAAGTGTTGCATATCTTCGAAACCGTACATGATAAACATTTGAAAATTCATATGAAGACTGCCCATATAAAATAAGCAATGGTCAAATATTTAAGGAAACATCCTATAAAGAGCTACATCTTTTGAATTGTGACAGGTGACAGGTTGTAATATTCAGAGAATATGTATTATAACATAGAATAACCTTAAATAATATAATAAAAGGGGGGTCCCCATTCAAGGAACGTTTTTATAAAATGATTTTATATTTCTGACATAAGAACGGTGATACCTCTCTATTTCAAGCTTGGTGTGATTATAGTGCTTACGTCAAAAAAAAATTGCCTGGAAATATGTATGGGTCAACACCTTCGGTGTGCGTTACAATAGTAGGAAAAGGAAATATGTATGGGTCAACACCTTCGGTGTGCGTTACAATAGTGGGAAAAGGAAATATGTATGGGTCAACACCTTCGGTGTGCGTTACAATAGTGGGAAAAGGAAATATGTATGGGTCAACACCTTCGGTGTGCGTTACAATAGTGGGAAAAGGAAATATGTATGGGTCAACACCTTCGGTGTGCGTTACAATAGTGGGAAAAGGAAATATGTATGGGTCAACACCTTCGGTGTGCGTTACAATAGTGGGAAAAGGAAATATGTATGGGTCAACACCTTCGGTGTGCGTTACAATAGTGGGAAAAGGAAATATGTATGGGTCAACACCTTCGGTGTGCGTTACAATAGTGGGAAAAGGAAATATGTATGGGTCAATACCTTCGGTGTGCGTTACAATAGTGGGAAAAGGACATAGCAGCAGGACCCACACTACGTCAATATTTTTGTTGTAGCTCCTGCTTTCCTTTTAGGTGTAGGTACATACATAAAATGTCTGAAATGCAATTATTATTTGTTTGCTTATTTAAATTATTGAATTAATCTAAAATGTATAACATCATGATTATTTGATTGAAAATATGAGGTTTAAAAAGATTCTGAACTTTTTTTTTATAGTATATTACCTATACTTACAATTAAAACTTAATAATAAATCAAGTAATTATTTTAAACAGTTCTTCAGTTTAACTGTAGCTTAGTGAACTAAGTTCACTAAGTAAAATAATAAAAACCTAATAAATGATTAGGTTAAATTATTTGATTATCTGATTTTATTCTCTGATGATTAGGCTCTGTTATATAAGAACGGTCTTAAAAAAATATTGCTGGTGTCGACGTAAGAAGTTCTGCAGCTAGGAATCGCACACATTTTATCTTTATTCCTTTATCATTTGAATCAACTAATTTATGCTTTATTTTATGTATCATTAAGAACATACTGTTGTCTTACAGCGAGTACTGCGCATTCACTGTTGAGGCTTAGAGTGGGAAATCTATATGGCTTCAACGTAGCCACATTCAGCACAGCTCGCTGGGCTCGCTCGTCTGCAATAGATACGTAATGTAACCCCGGTACCTCCCCAGGATACTTTACAATATGAAAGAAGGGACTTGCATAAGGCATCATATATGATGATCACCAGTTTTCGATCAGCCACCTCCCTAAGGTATTTAAAGATGTCTATCAACTTGCTAACTCTCTTTAATAAGGAATTTAATATGATTCTTCCAATTTACTTTGTCATCTATTGTTATACCTTTTTAATAAAACGAACTTTCTTTAGAGTTTGGCAGTTGCAGGGTATATGGGAGCAGTCACCTGGGCCCTAATTATTAAGTCTGGTTTAATGGTCTATTTAGGTTTAATTATAAGGTCCATCACGCCAGTCGCACCTCCCTCAGTCGATTTTTCTGCTCGAAAACAGTATTGCTTTGGAGAAAATGTACTTTTCTAAATAGTTAACAAGCCTTTTATTGATATATGTTTTTAGTATTTTGGATAGTGAAGAAAGTACAGATATTGGTCTGAAGTTACCGACACTGTCCTCAGGCACACCCTCATGAACTGGTGGAACGGGAATTGTCCATATTTAAGACTAAGATTGCAAACCTGAGTCATGATAAGTATTATAGTTGAACTACTTAGTTAAAGAACTTTAGGGTCAAAAGGTCGTACACCTCTTGTTTCATCGGTTGCCAGTACTCCAATGGAGTTGGTTTATCGCATAATATTAGAGGTGATACTTGATAAATCATTTGGGGCGTTATGATTTTAGCTGCTAAGTTTTTACCTACATTAGCAAAATAGTTGTTTATAAGGTCTACAGGGCTTGATCTAACAGATAATAACGCGTCGCAACTAGATTTGGCCTTTTGATAAAAAGTTATGCTCCTAATGGTTTGCCAGGTTTTAAAGTTATGTTTGTGCTTTTCTAGTTCCGACTTTTCGTAACTGTGTTTAACTTTTTAGTAATATTGTATCCTTCTAATCCTTAGTCATTTATTTAACTTCTCCATTGACTCCGGTGTCGTTCCTTCTGTATGGAAAGATGCTGACGTCATTCGTTTTCCCAAGAAACCTAAACCTTCTTCCCTCTCAGACTTTCGTCCTATTTCTATACTCCCTTTCCTATCCAAAGTACTTGAGCGTCTCGTCCACAACCAGCTCGGCCACTACCTAATCCCTTCTTAATCCTCTCCAATCTGGCTTCCGTCCTGGTCACAGTACAGTTACAGCTCTTGTCAAAATTACTGATGACATAAGACTGGTGATGGAGCTAAGCCAACTTACTGTTCTTTCTCTCCTAGACTTTAATAATGCCTTCAACACGGTCAACTTTGATACTCTCCTCGGCTTGTTACGCTCTATTAACATATCTCATAGGTTGACTGGTTACGCAGTTATCTACTAGGGCGCCGGCAACGAATCCACATAGACGAATCGTATTCGTCTTGTCTCCTCTTCTTTTTGCTCTTCATTAATTCTATTTCTCATCAACTTTCTTCATCCTACCATCTCTATGCAGACGATCTCCAAATCTATACTCAATCTCCGCTTGATAATCTGAATGGTGCAATTTCCCGTACGAATTCTGACTTTAACTGCATTCGTGAGTGGAGCAAGGCTTACGGTCTCAACATCAACCCGTCAAAAACGCAGGTTATTATTGTTGGTAGCTCACGTACCATCTCTAATATCGATTTGACAACACTCCCTCATGTTATGTTTGATAGTGTGATTGTTTCATTCAGTAAATCAGTCAAGGATTTGGGTATTTTCATCGACAGTGGCATGTCCTGGGGTACACAACTTGTTTCCGTCAGTCAAAAGCTTTTTGCAGCTACTGACTCTCTCAGGAGATTGCGCAGTTTTCTTCCAACTGCCACTAAAAGTATGCTTGCTCAATCTCTTCTCCTTCCTATACTTGATTATGCTGACGTCTGCTATCTTGATATCACGGAGGAGCAGCTTAGTAAACTTGAAAGACTTCAGAATGTTTGTTTAAGGTTCATTTTCGGTCTTCGAAAATATGACGATGTTTCTGAATTTCGCTCGAAGCTCAAGTGGCCCCAATTCGCCTGCGCCGGAACTCTCACATTCTCTCTCTTTTATTCAATATCCTCCGAAATCCTTTGACCCCCAATTACTTAAAGGAACGCTTTGAATTCCTGCACCTCTCACATTCCCGCTCTCCGATCGTCTGAAACTCTTGTTCTGAAATTCCCTGCTCACAAAACTAGTTTTTACAATGATTTTTTTACTGTGGAGGCTGTACGCTTATGGAACGCGTTGCCGCTTTCAATAAGGCCTCAATCACCTTCTCTGGCTGTGTTCAAAGTTAGGGTTAAATGTTTTTACTTAAATGAACCTGTTTAAATAGTCTATCCCATCCTTTATTTAATATTTTGGGAAAGTATATCAAATGAGTCTTTTCCGTTGTTCATATACGAACTACAGTCCTCTGGATCACATTCATTCATATGCCGTTGCCACTGTTAATATTATCAATTAAGTTATTAATTTCATTTTGTTGTCTTATCACACATAAAAAAGATAAATTCATATCATTAATACGTGAAGATGCTAATCCATAGTTGATTTGTATAATAAAGGAAGAAGCTATGTAACCGTGTATAACTCAATAGCCAGCAATCTTTTTTGTGATTTAGTGGGATTCAAATAGATGTATGTCTGGTAGTATGTGTAATAATTAGCCTGAAGAATGATGTGATAGCTTATAGAAAGGTAAATATAATCATAATACATACATACAGTCAAAAGCAGATAAATCCGTAGACCCCAGGTTCGATCTCAGACCAAGGAAAGTTTTAGGATTACTCGCGGTAATCATTACAACTTATACCCCTATTAGCTCAA
This sequence comes from Venusia cambrica, assembly GCA_951394065.1. Classification (NCBI taxonomy): domain Eukaryota; kingdom Metazoa; phylum Arthropoda; class Insecta; order Lepidoptera; family Geometridae; genus Venusia; species Venusia cambrica. The sequence continues at coordinate 136,069 of OX596037.1, read as the reverse complement.
AAGTCTAAAAGTAAAAAAAATAAAGAGGAAAGCATTGGTTAGTATGGTTATAAGGGCTCGCGTTTATTTATTTATGATTAATCTATTGATGATATAGGACAATGTAATGTTCTACAATTTAAGTTAACAAAATCAATGTCTATAAAACAGTCTTTAATATCATAATGTTCAACTATTCAAATTCCATGTCACCTGACCTACTATACATTACTTTCCCTCTCCTAAGCCACCCCCACTCCCCCCTCGCATATCGCCATTGCACTTCCCCATCCCGAGGTGAATGTTTGTTACATAATTATGTGGTGTTGTCACAACGGCACGTCTGCCGTGAGCGCCGCGCCGCCGCCGCCGCCGCAGATAACGCGCCGTGCTACATTAATCTACCCCCGAGGTCGTTGGAACTCGATAAACTTGTAATGACGTTATTGTTGCTGATGACTATCATTTTGACGCATTGCGTCTTGTGCCGAGATGTCGAGGTGCCTCCTGCACACGTGCACACTTACCCACGGTGTTGTCAGGGTGCACACTTACCTATAGTACACACGCTTTTGTCGTTAGCGCTTAGTTGCAGTATTTACGCTCATAAACATTCGCGTAAATTATTGAATAATATTATGCTAGTTATTTCGTTCGTGTTGTATTGCCATCCATGTTATTTACGTAGGTACACGTTAGATTCACATCCAACATGCCCTATCACATGTAATGCTTTCCTGAAGGTTACATAAACAGTTGATGTTTCCCATAACTGGTAATTCTACGCACTAGATCTGTATGCCGTTCGTTCTTCTACAGACGCCGAGGCGGAGACGACTCAGGCGCCGCCGGGGGCCGGGCTCGCGGGGGCCGGGCTCGCGGGGGGCGACGATGACGTCGCGACGCGCGTTCCTGTACTCTACGATTTGTACAAATCCATGGATTTCAACTGTAGCGGGGTCAGCGCGGGCGACTCCAACTACCAGTGGTGAGTGCCCCGCCCCGCACCGATACATAGGTTCAATTCATATTTCATGGTGTTTAATGGTTACTCGAAAAACCAGTAAAGATTACTTCTTATGATGGAGCACGTAGGCACATATTCACTCTAGACTTGACTCCGAGATCGTGCTGGTGCTGAGAAATAGACGAGGGCAACACTTTGCATTCTTTACTAATGATAAAGGTAGAGGCGAATCTGTGTTCGGAAATAACACCCACCCTCAATACAAACACACCATGACACACACACACACACACACACACACGTAGGTACCAACAGCTGAACGTGCGCGTCCGTGTTGCGCAGGTTCATCAACGGCACGGCGGTCAGCGGCGACACCAAGGCGGTGAAGCTGCTGGGGGAGGGGGGCTCCCGGCTGCTCGTGGTGCGCGCCGGGGAGGCTGACTTCGGCAACTACACTTGCCGCGTCGGGGGGGTCGTCGCGGGCGCGTGGGAGGCCTCGGCGCGTCCTCTGGCCTGGCTGCAGGCCAACACCAACGTGGTCGAAGGACAGAAGTTCGTGATCACGTGCAAGCTGGTCGGCAAGCCGTACGAGGCGGTCACGTGGAACTTCACCAAGGACACGTCGCTCGAGAGCGTGGGCGAGGCGCTGCACGTGGGCGACAACACCCAGTTCTCTGTACGCGACTCGCCGGCGGGGGTGCCCGCGGGGACTCTGGAGGGGAGGGCCGCCACTCGCGACGACGCCGGGAAGTACACGTGCGTGTCGCCGCGCGGAGGCGCCTCCGCCTCCTCCACGCTGCGCGTCAAGGACGTGTACGCGGCGCTCTGGCCCTTCCTCGGGATCTGCCTGGAGGTGTTCATCCTGTGCGCCATCATCCTCGTGTACGAGAAGCGCCGCACCAAGCCCGAGCTCGACGACTCGGACGCCGACGCGCACGACCAGTGAGTGTCGACCGCGCCCCTACCCTCTCTCCCCCCTCCCCCCCCCCCCCCCCCCCCCCCCACTAACCCCACGTGTCGTTGCGTTGCAGGAAGAAGTCGTAAGCTGAGAGCGCGACGCGGCGGCGGCGGCGCGGCGTGCCACGTGACACCACGTGACACCACGTGACACCCCCCTCTCGAGCCGAGCGACCGATCATCGTTCTGTTCTCCTCTTCCGTATTACAACAAATGATTGCTTTGTTGAGTTGTTATTTCGGTATATTAGCGCTAACTAATCTAATTTAAGCCGACTCCATTTTAATTTTTACCATGTAATCGTTTGTTAGGTTTGCTTGTAATGTAGGTACTTGTGTAAGTATGTAGGGTACCTACTTATAATAACTAATCGAATGCAATCCCGCTCTCCGGTTGACACGCGGTAGGTAGGTAGGTTTGTTGTGTTGCGACTTGTGATACGACGTCTCAAACCTACCAATAGAAAAAAACTTTAAATTAATTTTAACGTTTTGTAGATGCAGTACTTAGTATTGTAATTTAGTTTTATATTATGTTATAGGTAATCATTATAATATAGTATGGAACAACTTAAGGTGTAGGTAGGTACTTACCTAGTTTTTGACAGTCGTTGAGAGTTGCTCGGTACAGGTGTAGGTACGTAGGTGCCTTCCGCAGCAGTACAAACAAACAAACTTGTCGCCACAAAGTGTTTGTACACAATATATATATATATATATCTAGCACATTTGTCAATCGATCGCAGGTAGGTAGGTAGGTACCTCAACTGAACTAAGTACATGATTCAACATCATCATCATTGTACCTCCCGACTCGACTCGACTGGACTCGTCTTGACTCGACTTGACTGAACTCGACTCGACTCGACTCGACTCGACTCGACTGGACTCTTAACCAAATACGATATATTATCATTATTGAACGAGGTCATTGTGCCTATTGAGCAAACAATACTAATTTTGTTTTCAATAAACTTACTTACCAAAGTACATATGATGGTGTTTTTTCTTATCACATAGGTAGGTAGGTACCTACAACAGTCTGTTATTTCCAATACCTGTCAGGCGAGAGCCACAGTTTCGGTTCCGGGTAACATATTTATTTATATTTTACGAATTAAGTATGATGGTTATGAATTGAAAATTATTTTAATTCGATTTATTTTTTATGAGTATAGGTAACTTTAAAAAAAAATGTGCCAGTTTTGGCCACTTTATTTCCAATTCACCACCACTTCAATTAAAAGCGGTTCAAATAAAATAAAAGCTTATTTTGTTCCTTTTATTATCAACACTTAAAAAAAGGAGGAGGTTCTCAATTCGGCTGCATGTGTGTGTGTGTGTGTGTATATGTTTATTTTGATGATTCTTGTTATGTTTGGTAGGTCATACTTTCGAGGTGGTCCCATACAAATTTCATCTAAATCGGTATGTTTTTTTTTTATTAAAATGGAAAAAATATGTCATCCAAGTAAACGAAATTGCGTCTTCTTTCCTGTGGTGTTAACGGTCACTAGAGTAGTCGTATTGAACGGTTTACGTGCCAGTATCCTCATCATCATCGTCCGACAATGAAGCCAAAGGGTAGGCAGTTAACCGAAACTCCGTAAAAAAACAATTCAACCTAGCAATGTTTAGTAATAGTTAGGTTTAAAATGTAATGACAGAACCGACACTGGCCAAAAGTCCGGCACTACACGGAAAGCGAGACCGACACGGGGACAGAAGATTATAAGTTACATCAAAACTATGGGCTTCGTGGAATTGTCTTAAGATGCCGTCTCTAAGTGCCGTATACTTGTATCATCATCATCATTACAGCCGGTAGTGTAATGAAACGACCGAGCCTGGTAAACAACTAGTTCTGTACCTACTGCTAATATAAAATAACAACTTTCACCTACTGATTATTATAAGTAGGTACTAAATTAAATGCTCATAACTATACATGTAAAATTTTAACTACTCGTATCTATTTCTTTAATACATTTTTCGGTCCGAGACATGGAGGCGAATAATGTGTGCATTACTCCAGCAGCAAAGTATATTCTTGAACGAATTGAGTTCAACACATACTGATAGCGATATATGCTGTATTAGTGCGCCAAGTATGAAATTAGGGCATGTTACCGTTTTGGAATAAAACGCGAAAAACGTTTCCTGCTGGAGCAACGTTCTTCCAGCAGGAAGATTCTAAACGAATGACCGTAGCCATAAGTGACATATATGGGCAGATAGCTTACATTTGTGCATAAAAGTGCGCGAAAAATGGAATTTGTGGGCCTTAAGGTTTTTGAGATATTTCATTTCCTGCTGGGGGAACGTTTTGCAGAATCGTGTTTCTCGGAAACCATTAGACGTGCACCCGTAAGATATACATACATGAATAGCTCTTCATTTGTGCGTATTTGTGACATATTAATATTATCAAAAATATACACCGTTTTTAAGTAAGCTAGCTTTTTATTTAAACCCTAAAAAGTGTCTAGCTCTTAAATGGGCAAACATACAAGTTCATTGTAAACGGTATTCGGTTCTTGTTGTTATTCTATGCAACCATATAAAACTTCAGGAATGCACATACAAGCGTTTTTGAATAATATAGCTTAGATCAAAACTTTTAATGTCATAAGTTTGACGTCAAAATGCAAGAAACCTTTTCAACCCACGATTGTGAGTTTATACCTCAGAATTAGAGCGGTTATTGAAAATTATATCCTGAAAATTTCAGCTTTACACGTCTCGTATTAAGGTAGATATAATTAGTATATTCTAATTTTATATTATTTAATTTAAATAAGTATATTCCAAAACGGTAACATGCACTAATTTCATACTTGGCGCACTAATACAGCATATATCGCTCTAAGTATGTGTTGAACTCAATTAGTTCTAGAAGATACTTTCCTGCTGGAGTAGTGCACACGCGAATAATCAAAGCTTTCCCCCAATTCTACTTGGTTCATACTCGTCTCCTTCCTCCCCTGACTTGTATTCATCAACATCATCGTCCGATACTACAATAGTCTGTCTGTTTGCTCTCTGGCACCCTTTTAATGAAATGTCGTCGATTGCGTCGATAAATACCTATCCTGTTCTTTACAATGTAGGATCGAGGGGTGGATGCTTTTCCCAGAACAGTACCACGAATTTTGTTTTTGTTTTCTAAAATAATTACGTCATCGCCAACATTTAATTCAGGCAGCGCTTTACAATGTTGATCATAATGGATCTTACTATTTTGCTGCGATTTATCGTTATAATGTTTGTTTTAACAAATCGGGATGAACAGGCAATCTACAATTTAATCTTCGTCTGTGTTTTTATTTATGACTAGCTGACCCGGCAAACGTTGGTTTGCCATATCAATTATTTCAAGTAAATATTTTGGTACCTAGGTAAGTAGTCAATTCAAAAATAGCTAACTTATTTTACCTAAGTGTGTCGGGATGTGGTATATAACTGAGAGACATAGAGTGCTGTGAACGACGACGGCCTATAAAATTACAAAACACCTAACATTTATTTTTTAATTCAGTGTACCTACCTACTTTTATTTTCAAATTATATCCCTATCACAAATTATGACAATAAAGTAAAAAACATTATCAGTCTCTTAGTGCAATGGAGTGTATGATACTTTTAGTTACTAAGTAGTCTATCTTTAGCCAACACAAACAAACTGGATGATTTACACACGCGAGAACATGCCACGTACCTATCGCACATATTGTAATTGTTCGTGTGAAAACTCGGTTTGCACAAATTCAAGCCAAAAACAGCTATTTGAAAATAATTGCAAATCGTTTGTGGAAATTGAACCCGTTTCAATTCAATTGGCACATCTCGTGGTAGTAACACATCTTCTCGGAACTTGCCATTCAAACTAATCGCGTGCACAGCCGTGGTGGGTTTAAATTACAATGCAAAATAATTAAGTTTTAAAAACTAAAAAGAAAACCGACTTCATTGAAGAATTTGATACAATTTCGTTTACTTGGATGACGGATTTTTTACAATTATTTTGATGTCAGATGGACGGACGGACGAACAGACAGACGCGTGATCTTATAAGGGGTCCGTGTTTTCTTTACTTTTAAAGTAATACACCCAAATCGCTTCCAGTGTGCCTATAATATTTGAAGAGCTCCCTCGATTTTTCCAGGATTCCATCATCAGATCCTAACCTAATGACAATGGAACCTGTGAAGTATAGGTACCCTTTCATTACAATTTTATTTTTGAGTTATTGCATGCTTGTAACGCTGTAAATGGTGACACAATATTATTATTAGTTTAAGACCTTAATAATGTACCTAACCATTTATCGCAATAAATAATTTAAATTTGAATCTTCAAACAAAAAAAAAATTGAAATCGGTTTAGGCGTCTTCGAGTAATCGGGGAACATACGTACATAAAAAAAAAATATTCCGACGAATTGAGAACCTCCTCCTTTTTTTTTGGAGGCTTTACCCGTGGTCCCACTGCTTTAACCCCCTGCGGAATTCATGGGTTGGGATCACGGGTAATATCAATTAACCGTAGTCCCACTCAAAATAGGATGGAATCATTGTAATTTCTTTGCATTTTGACATTGTGTCATTTAAATGTCATGTACTATTTTTCGATGCCTCCAACGTATCCCAGGGATGTCGTAAGAGCCGACTAAGGGATCTCAACAGATAAAAGGCAGCAGCTTTTGTCTGTTTATTATCGAACAGCGTCTCATTGTAATTTATTAATATTTAATGCGGTGGTGGCAATCTAACCAATCTTTGTTGACGACGTCGAAGTTGTCAAACTTCAAACGGCCATATGAACTAAGAACGGAGAGTATAGGACGAGTCTTTTCAGAGATATGGCCGTTTGAAGTTTGACAGCTGTCATAGAAAATGTAGATCTTGATCATAGCTTTCATTTGAATGAAGAATGGAGAGTCTAAGACGAGTAGTTTCAGATATATAGTAATAACAGTCATAATAATAATCACTGGAATCGCGCCTTCTAATGAATTTCTGTGGTATCATTACTAATTACGTAATCACATGATTACGGATTTAGTATACCTACACAGATAAAGAACATCCACATGTACAGTATCTACTTGTACATCGCCGATATCTAACAGTTGTTTTAAGAATGTTCCAGCGGATGGATCTTGAAGCATTTGAACGCGCATATTTACTTTTAGCTGTAGGTACTTTTCCAATGTTAGGCCAAAGTAGGTACCTTTCAAGCAAGCGTTGATCTCATCTGCGTACGTTGAACGTGGAATGACGGGAAGTGGTTTGTCTGAAATCACCCAATCCCGCCAAATAGGTTGTCGTTGTTTTTTATTAACCGAGCGTAACAGGTTCACAACCACAACCTTCAGCATTTCTCCGACTGATCCCGCAGTCGGGACCAGCAGCACCACGTCGTCCGCGAACCTTATTAATACCAACACCATCCACGAGGCAACCGACACGCATGTTGCTGAGCTCGACAATGAGATCGTTTACATTCATTCAATCCAACCTGTATGGCTCAGAGACAGTATCAGACCACTTTATAAAATTACTTTGGTTCCTGTACCAGTACTGGAGTACTTTAAGTAAATCTGTCGTTACAACCCTGTCCCTTATCTTTCTCCAGAGCACATCATATGAAACAAGGTCAAATGCTATGGAGAGGTCAAGGAAACAGGCGTTCACCGGCGTCTTGCGCTTGCTATGGTACTGGACCGTGTGCTTAAGTCCTAAAATTGCACTTTCTGTTGATAGTCCGGGCCTAAATCCAAACTGTGCGTCATGAAGTTGAAGATATTTTTTTGAGTTTTGATATTTGGTTGGTGGTAGGATTTTGTTTAAGTCCACCTGGCTAACTACCACCATCTTACCTAATTCTGTCGCCATAATAACAATTCTAAAAGAAATGTTGTGTTCCGGCATTCCAGGTAAGATAGCCAGTTCCTTAGTTTGTTGAGGATTCCGGGTGAAGTGCGTCTCCATCTTCGACCTTATCTCAACTTGTTAGCAGTTGAGATGAAGGCCAAGCGCTTCCTCTTCGTACAATAATAATAATAAAAAAAAGATACTTTTGTAGTAGGTATAGACTCAAGCACACTGTCCAGCACCTTGGCTATTGTTGTAGAGAAATCGGGCGGTAGTTTTCCTTATCCGAGATATCCCCTGTCCTCTTCACAATTGGCACCACTTTCGTCTTCATGAGGTCGGCATGGAGAGACTTCGACTTCCAAAAAGTCTTAAAATCCTTTGCCGCTCGCTCTTTAGCTAGCTTGTCCTGGTTAGTGCGACACTACTTCAGGCGGCTTTTGAACATTTTACGATCTTCGCACATGTCTTCATAGGCTTAGCCTGACGTGGGCCTATTATAAAATACCCAGGTTTTGAATTTAAGCCTAGCCTCCACGTGTGCTCACGTGTACATATTTGTCCCAGTCATAATGTCAAAGCCTGCAGAAAAAAAAACCTAAAGCCCTAAAGCCTGTAGAACTGTCCTATGTTCAGCCGAGGTATATGACCCAAGACCACACTCCACAAACTCCTGAAGAAAGTGCATTTCTCGAAAGATGTTGTTACAGATATCATGGTATTTGCTTATCTGGTCGTCATTCCTCTCCCCCATACAACAGCACTAGGAAGCATATCACATGTCATCAACCCTCGGTCTGACCGCATATAAATCGCATTGCATGTAGATAGGCAGATGGACTGATGTGAAAACGTCCTCGTGTATACCCACCTTGACAACAGTATGGCAAGCTGTCAAGGAAATGACACAGTGGTCCAGCCATCTTCTGCAACCTGATCTTTGGCATACAAAAGTATATATATTGGAGGAAAATCCAAATTTTTCAACATCAGCGCAAAGCCAAGATTGTTCCGGACAAAAGTTAGAAAACTCCCTAAAGAACGGTTCCCGAGGGTGAGCATTAAAATCCCCTAATATGAATAGGTTTTCGACATGACTACTTTCTTCTAATGCACATATTTCGCTTAAGACTTCGGTGAAAATAGGTAGGTAAGTTATCTTTATTGTCCTATTACATTTTAGGATCGTGATACACTCGAACATACCCTTTCTCCATAGAATGGCCACTCCCCCATACGGGATTACCACCAGAAGGCCAGCGGACGTGTCTACAGCTGATTTTCCTGTGTATTCAAAGTCTTTCTAATGGTATCTAGTAATAGAATACCACGAGGAAGCAGCCACGTATCCTGGAGTGAAACTATGTCCGAGGAGTCGCATAGATTCCTCACACAATCTATAGAAGTGTACCTACTTCTACAGATATCTTACAATTAAAGCTAGTTAGTTTACAGTGCATGAGGTTGTTACTCATCATAGAATACCCGGTTTATCCGACTTTAACTTTTCTTTAGCATTTGTTTTGTACATAAAATGCACAAAACGTCTGAATGAGATCCCATCACGCCAGAAATTATAACTTAAATATAAGTCCACTTTATGTTTAAAAACATACAATTTATACCTATGCATTATAATTTCGTTAATATTTATCTTTTTTTAAGGACACTGAACTTGCACTGAACGACACTTTTATGTAATTTATAATACCTATTACTCTCAGAGGTTTCAACGCTGACGCTAGAAATAAACAAAGGTACTTTATTTATACTGCCGCTCTAAAATTCCCGTTAGACACGGTAGAAGCGCATCCTTTTTGAGAAATGAGTCTGTATTGTCTAGGGATCTTACGTTGAACCAGCTGCCATTCTGAGTCCGCATCTTTAACATACCTATCCGACACATTCAGATTATGCACAATATTTTGATCTAGTCTGTCTGTCATTTTAACTGCAACAGGCTTTTGCATGAAAAACAATTTGGGTTTACTAAATGCCGTTCAACGACCGACGCTGGTGCTTTGCTGTTGAAGTACTTTGAAGCCTGGGAGGGAAAACAGGATGCCATTGGAGTATTCTGTGATCTATCTAAGGCTTTTGACTGCGTAGATCATGACACCCTGATCTCAAAGCTTAAACACTACGCCATTCATAATCAGGCAATAAACCTCATGCATAGTTACCTATCGAATAGCATTTAAAAAGTGGATATTAGCGGTAGCAGATCTTCGGGAACCTCCACTAACATAGGTGTACCACAAGGATCGATCTTAGGGTCTTTTCTGTTTCTAGTCTACGTGAATGATCTACCATCCTGTGTAGGGGACCTATGTGATATTGTATTGTTTGCTGACGATACTTCATTAATATTTTCACTTCTCTTGCTCAAAAAGTGTATCATAATAGTGTAGCTTAGCGGGCCTAAAACTCGAGGTTTAGGAGAGACCTAGGGCTAACAAGTATTTTTTCTTTTTAATTTTTGTCTAAAATCATTAGCCCGTACAAAGCATTCGGTCTCTTACATGAAAACTCGACCTCTTGGTGATGTTTTATGAAGGTTGATTCTTCCCTTCACGGTAGAATGCGAACTGTTTCGTTGCGGGTTAGATAGAGATTTAAAAAAAAGATGGAATTGGCGCTAAATCTCTAGAATTTTCTTCATTCCAAATCACAAACTTTTACGTATAACTTTCCGACTTTTACTTCCAAATTGTGAACGTGAATAATGTCATCAAGTGATAGTGAAGATGCTAATATGCAAATGGAAGAAAAGGGCAAAGAAATAATTTTGAATCTGTTGCCGACAAAATCACGTGGAATATAATTAAAGAGTTACGAAAATTCTTTAAAATGGAGAGATGAGAAACGTGTGGATTCTTTTACTGAAGGGGTTTTTCTCACTTATTTTGATAAATTATCGAAAAAATTCAAATCGTCAACTCTTTGGAGCACATATTCAATGTTAAGAATCCAAGACCTTACAAACGAGACACGACGTCGATATTAAAAAATATGTAAATTTGACGGCTTTACTGAAGAAATTGTCCACTGGATACAAGGCAAAAAAATCTAAATTCTTGACGACACAAGAAATCGAAACATTTTTAAATAACGCTCCAAATAATCAATACTTGGCAACAAAGGTAACCTACTTATCTACTCTACTCAAACTAAATAAATAGATACCTACCTACATACCTAAAATAGGTACCTAGGTTATTACGATTATTAACACAGTTATTTTTTTGTTCAACAGGTTGCTTTAATTTATGGAATCAGCGGTGCATGCAGAGGAATAGAGCTTGCTAATATAACGCTAGAAGACGTAGAAACGGATACAAACCTACAAGTTGTGAGTCTGCCGAACACGAAAACAAACAAAGAGCGTAAATTTGTCAAAAATAAAAATTTGTAAATACTGGAGGCGCCGAAGCAAGCGTAGGACTTATGTCCGGTGCCTCATGCGTTCCTGACAATCAGGGGGGCTAGTTTTGATCCCGAAAATAAGAACTTTGCGGCGGCCTATCGACCTGTTCAGGCTAACTACCCCAAGGCAGAGTAAGAGGGTTCACTAACCTGACAAGTCCAGCAATCCTTAATTCCAGAGGGCTTTCAGGAGACACTGCACTCCAACACTTGGCGTGAACTATGGGTTTTTCTTGATGCGATGATAAAGCGCGGTCGGTATGGTTATATGCCGGTAGGTAGTGACGACGGACTTTAGGATTCCAGTCGACACGCGCGCGCTCTGGTGTGAGTCTTAGGGTGGATCACACGCTTCTCTTTTACCGTGCGCACGGGAGGTCTCTGCTCGACGCCTTTTGACATCAAGCTCCCATAGAGGTCGCTTCGGTCGGTAATCAAACCAGTTGGTTTTGATGTGGCGCGAAGATTTGAAACTCCGCGCGAGCCCGTGTTTGGATTACGCGAAATTACCAGGAAAGTAAACCAACTTTGATCTACCCAATTGATAGTTAGCCTTGCAACGTCCAATACAATAATAATAATAATAAAATTACGCGGAACTTGCTGTTGGCGTAACCATTTTCCCCGGCTTGAAAGATCCTACTTTCAACACACAAAGAAAGCGAAATAAAACAATTGCATATCATCACGAAATGACTACCTAAGCGATGCAAATTAAACTTACCTTCTGCACTACAATATATACAAACACGGAATACTTAACCTAACTTAAGAAACAGTATTGCAAGCGTTACTGTGTTGGGAGAGGACACAGCTTAACGGCTGGCCTCTGGAAAACCCCACCTTTAGTCCTAACAGTTGCGACTCTACAAACCCCTTTACTGTCCGGAAAGATTTCTATTATTAAACCTAACGGCCAATGCAAAGGCATAACATTGTCCTGCATGGAGACTACAACCATACCAACACGTAAAGGATTGGATGGTGTGTTCCATTTTTCTCGAGATTGGAGGGTGTGCAAGTATTCGTTGCGCCACCGCTTCCAAAATGATTGAACAAGTTGATCAGTCAGTTCATGTCGTGAAATAAGGTGTAGACGCGTTTCCGTTACCTCGCGAGCGGGAAGAAATGCGAGTGGTTTAGTATTGAGGAAATGTGCAGGAGTTAATGCGGTAGGTTCTGACGGATCTGAGCTAAGCGCGTAGAGTGGTCGCGAGTTTAACAGAGCTTCAACCTGAGCTAACACAGTGTTGAGCTCATCGTAGGTAAGAATTTGCTGACCAACTACTTTGAGAAGGTGCGTTTTGACACTTTTAACCTCACTTTCCCAACAGCCTCCGAAATGAGGTGCTCTACAAGGAATGGTCTTGATAGAGACTCTACATTCCGCCAGTACTTGTTCCCAATAGGGGCGATACTCATGCGATAAGAATTGGTAGAGATCGCGAAGATACGAACGAGCACCAATGAAATTGGTGGCGTTGTCTGTATAAAGACACTCGATTGGACCGCGACGAGAGAGAAAACGTTTGAGTGCTGACAAGAAGCTGGCGGTGCTGAGATCTGAGGCAACTTCCAGATGAAGGGCACGCGTTGTCAAGCACGTAAAAAGGCATAGGTACGCCTTGCGACTCTTTTGGCCTCTACCGCGAACCGAAGTAATCATAAGCGGGCCAGCGTAATCACACCCAGTGTGGGAGAACGCTTTAGGGGCCGTTTCAACACGAGAGTTTGGCAGGTCCGCCATGATCGGGAACACAGGTCGCGGTTTGGCTCGAAAGCAAACGTTACAATTAAATGTAATCTGACGCGCAATACGTCGTGCGGACAAAATCCAGTAGCGTTGTCTTAAGAGAGACAAAAGCAAGTTTGGACCTGTGTGAAAATTAGAAACGTGGTAGGAGGAAACAAGAAGTTCCACTACGTGTTCCTGTCGAGGAAGAAGGATTTGGTGACGCGAGTCAAAGTCTAACTCTGAGTTGGCTAAGCGTCCACCAACGCGAATAAGTCCATTATGCAGAAACGGACTCAGTTTCTGTATTGGCTTAGAACATAACTTGTTGAGAGATAATCGATCTAGATCGGATGCAAAATGGGTTCGTTGAACAGCTCGCCACACAATTAATTCAGCGAAATCCAAATCAGATGCGGTTACTGGGCCTCTAGGAAGCCGCTTTGCAAACTTGTAGACAAAACAAATTGTTTTCAAGTATTTTTTCCACGAGGAAAACCTGCTAGAGAGGTCGTACAGAATGTTTTCGGCAGGAGAACTTGCACTAGACAGTTCTGACGATAAAGCAGGAAGAGCTACAGGCTTCATTTCGGGAAGCTCTTGCGAAGTACCTGACATGAATGGTTTTACAGGCCATTCGCTGCGGGGCAATTTAAGCCATGGCGGTCCATTCAACCATAATGGATGATGGACTAGCTGGGCAGGCGTTAAGCCGCGGGAGAGGCAATCACTGGGATTTTCTGATCCTTTAACGTGAAAGAAATGATCAGGCGGTAGATTCTCCTGAATCTTGGCTATGCGATTGGCAACATAAGTGTGCCAGCGATGTGGCGATGAGTGAATCCAACTCAAAGTCACAGTTGAATCAGAAAGAGCTAAGACAGCCTCAATGGCATATCGAGCAGAGTAGAGATCCACAACTCGTTTTATCAAAGTCGATAAGAGGAGAGCGGCGCAGAGCTCGAGGCGAGCTAATGAAATAACCTTAAGTGGCGCGACTTTAGACTTTGCACATACCAGTGAGATGGTGATGTCACCGCTGGGCTTGACTACGTGGGCATAGACAGCCCCACCGTATGCCCTCTCGCTGGCATCTGCGAAACCCACAAGTGTAACTCTGCAGTTCACGACTACACCAATATGGCGAGCGAATTTAAGTTGCGATATATACGGCAGTTCAGCTTGGAATTGTTCCCACAAGCGAACAATGCGGTTTGGGGGGATATTATCCCATCCAAGTTTTACAAGCCAAAGATCCTTGATCAGTAGCTTGGCGTACAAGATTATGGGCGCGACTAAACCCAAAACATCGAAGAGGCGCGCGATAGATGACAGAATATTTCTCTTCGTGCAGGGGCGGTGGTCAGGATTGACCTGGAATGCGAAATAGTCTTCGTCAGGAAACCAACAAAGGCCAAGTACCTTCAGAGTCGAATCCTTACTTAGATCGACACTGTGCGAGAGTCGCAATGACTCGGGAATAGCCTGAATAACCTCAGGGCTATTACTTGACCATTTGGTCAACTCAAAATCACCAAGTGAAAATAACTTGATCAGTTGGTGAGCGGCGTCTGTTGCTAGCGCAGTGCTATGAACAGAACTAGCGATATCATCCATGTAGATGTCCCTACCCAGTATTTCACTGGCAAGGGGAAAACATTGACCTTCATCCTTACACAATTGTTGAATTGTGCGGATGGCAACAAAAGGCGAGCACTTAAGCCCAAACGGAAGAACTGAAAATTGTAGGACTTGCAGCTCTTCTTCTTCGTGAAAGCGATATAGTATTCGCTGAAGAGAACAATCTTCAGGTCGTACGGATATTCTGAGGTACATAGCTTTAACGTCAGCCGTTATCGCTACAGCAAAGAATCTTAAATTCAGAAGAATGTTAAAAAGGTCAGATTGTAGAACTGGACCTGCGTGTAGAATATCATTCAGAGATGTTCCATTGGCTGTCTTAGCGCTGGCATCTAGAACCACACGTAACTTGGTAGTTGTCTTGTCCTCGCGAATGACAGCATGGTGCGGTATGTAGTAAGAAATCTCGCCAGGAACAATACATTCTACTAGGGAAATGTAGTTATTTTTTAAGTAGTCCTTTATGACGTCATCGTAAAGCAACTTGACATTAGGATGCGATTTTAGTTTACGTTCGAGGCTGAGAAACCTACGACGTGCGATTTCAAAAGAATTTCCTAAAGCTTTTGCGTCAGTCTTCAGTGGCAAAGCAACTACGTATTTACCAGACTGGGTGCGAGTAGTAGTGGAACAATAAAACTGTTCGCAGTGTTTATCGTCCACACTAGTGATAGATGGAGCTTGAACTTCTTCTATTTCCCAGAATTTGCGCATGTCGTAGCTTTCCAGCGAAGACGTAGCGAAAAACGACGAAGTGGCAGTAGGTTGTTCTAAGACAGGCGCGTCTCCCATGAGTATATAACCAAGCACTGTCTCTAATGCGTCAGGACACCCAACTGAAGAAATAACCTGGCCCGGTTGCAGTAACTTGGCAAACAGTTTAACTCCTAAGAGGATGTCAATATTCCCCGGCGTAGCCCAAGTATCGTCAGCAAGTAGCTTCGAATCAATGTGATTGAGGTAAGCGCCATCTATTGAGCACAACGGGAGCTGACCGGTTATCTCGTCTAGCACCAGTGCGTCTATGGTGTACTTGGGTTGGGCACGGAAGCGCGAACTAAAGGTGAGGTCGACAGAACCTCTAACGGGTTGAGAGGTTCCACCAATACCTTTGACAGTGACCACCGCATCCTCGCGGATGGGTAACCCGAGCTTTCGACAACATCGAGTGGTAACATAATTCTTTTGGGAGCCCGGATCCAGGATACAGCGAAGAACAGCATCCCTACCCTTCTTATTTACCACTAACACTTTCGCGGTAGCGAGCACTTCAGTAGTGCGAGTTGTACCTTGAACCGTGGCCGAATGAGTGCACAAAGAGACCCGGTCTTGTGCTCGCACAGGTTCTACAGTACTTGCTACCGGCGCTGGCGCGGCGCTGACCGAAGCAGCTGATCGATGTGGCGTGGGCGAATGACCGAAGTGTAAAAGGGAGTGGTGTTTCCCATTATGGCATTTTTTACAGGTGGTGGAAGACTGGCATTTGGATACGGTGTGCTGTCCACTAAGGCAGTTTACACACATGTTATTTTCCTTTATAAATTTAAATCTGTCACTCGAGTTCAATTTTAAAAATGTACTACACTTAAACATGTGAGTATGCGTCGAATGACAGAGCGTACATTTAGATGAAGTAGATACATACACCTGCGATACCCTGGAGGGTGCAGCGGACGCCGTACTGGCGCCGCCGCCGGCGCGGCCGGCAGACGTCTTATCAGGGCGCTGCGGCGCGGTGCGATGCAAGATCTTAACTTGTTCACGAACAAACTTTACGAAGTAATCATAGTCTACGCTATGAGGATCTTTCAAATTGCGAAGCGACATTTCATAATGTGTTGCGATGTCAGAGTCTAATAACTTAAGACCCGCGTACGTAAATATGAAATCATCCATATTGTCTATTTTTAATTGCTTGAGTCCTGCCACAATAGCGGTGAATCTATCAAATACCTTTTCAACATTAGCGGGCGAAGAGCCAGCTGGTTTTAAAGAAAACAGCTGATTTAGATAATTTACGGCTAATGCGCGCGAGTCTTTATACTTTGCGATAAGCGCGTCCCAGATTACGTGATAGTTCTCTGCAGCAGGCACAATACCGGCGGCGACGCTTTGCGCTTTGCCTTTGAGGTGACTAAGCAAGTAATGAATCCGATCCGAATCCGACAAATCGGAGTTGGTATGTATAACCCGTTTGAAAGTCTCATAAAAGAACGGAAAGCTCTGGATATCACCATCAAAGGTAGGTAGTTCGATTCTAGGTATTTTGATATGACACGACCTTGACTCCGACTTACTATCACCACTCGTCGAGCTATTCGTAGCATAATCCTTACTTGGGTTCAGTGAACTCAATACATTCTTAATTTCGCAAGCAAGATCGTCAAAGGCAGACAATGTGCTGTAATTAACCACATAATCAGGGTTAATTTTCATTGACAGAATATTTATGTGATCAATCGTAGTTACGAACTCGTTACGAATTTCATCAACTGATTTGGCATGCGCAATAAAAGTATTTCTCGATTTCTCTTCATTGAGATTTGAAATGGAGTCATAAATCTTTTGTAGCCGACCGAAATATGCAGCGCGCTTGCCTTCATAAAGCCTGAGTTTGTTGTTCAAGTCCTCCATTATAAACAACAACAGAAACTATAAAATACAACAATTTACAAAAAACAGGTATGGAACCACTTATCCGAACCTGCGGAACCCTAGCGCAAGCTGGTGCTAAAGGGCGTAAAGTACAATATTACAATTATATTTGAAAAGAAAAATAAGTAGGTGCGGAACCAATTTTCCGAACCTATGGAACCCTAATGCTCAAGTATAAAGGGGTGCGAAAACAAAGATTAATTTTCTAAAGAAATCAAAATATAGGTACGGAACCACTTATCCGAACCTGCGGAACCCTAGCGTATGTTCGTACGCAAGGGGCGAAAATAAAAAAAAATACAAGTTAGAAATATACAAAATATTGTATAGTTACGGAACCACTTATCCGAGCCTGCGGAACCCTAGCGTATGTTCGTACGCGGAGATAATCAACAAATTAGAAATATATAAATATTGTATCACGGAACCACTTATCTGAGCCTGCGGAACCCTAATACAAACAAATTCTTATGCTAATCTACCTAAATCTATTTAATATCAACACAAAATTTACCTAATTATTAAATTATAATAAGTCTAAAAGAACGAGGTCTTTTGAACGGCCTAGTGTAAGCTGATACCTACGTTAGGTGCGATGCGATGTGAAGTAGATACGTACTACGTACCTATTACTAATACGGAACTAATTTTCCAAATAACGTACGGAACGTTAGAGTGCGATGCGAGAGCAAAACCTATAAAAGTTTTAGTAGGTAAGAACCGAACGGTACCTACCTAACACTAACGTAGGTGCGAATCGGTAAAAACCAATAACAAATCAAATAAAAATTCGAAATGCAAAAACTATACGAATGGTAATAACTTAACCAGTTGTACAAACCTAGCGTAAATGTTACGGTGTAGGTACCTACTATACTTGGGTGAACAATTTACCCGAGTACCTCAGTTCTTCGGTCATTCAATCTTTGCAGAATGGAATGCGTGCGATTATGTACCTAAATGCAATTAAATTGTACTAATTCAATAACTTGCGGTGTGGACTGTATTGCGATGAAATATAACTCGTATAACTTACTTATTATGACGAGGCGAATAAAAAACAAAACCTAACTACTTAACTCAATGTTAATTACCTAGTAGGCTATAGAGAAAAAACCACAAGATCATAAAAGCGATAGGTAACCTTGAACTCTTTGTTCGAGTATCAAGTGTGGGGCGCGGCCGCTGAGTAAACCTACACTTCGCGAAACTACCCGCAATAACTTCTAATAATGAAAAATTAAGCGTAATTATTAATATATCACGTAAAACTTATTTCACAGCTTAAATCAATGTAGATCAAATTAACTTATACATCCCTACATGTGAATCAGTACTGCAAAGTGAATAATTATAAAGATATTTCGATAGTTTTATAACGGGAATTCGTATGAAGTGCGGACACAAATAGACCTTTACGTAACGCAATAAGAACGAGTTTCGTATGATGATATGCAATTGTACGTAATAAAATTTTATTTTCTAGGATTCTATCCGGCTCGAAGGACCAAAATGGAGGCGCCGAAGCAAGCGTAGGACTTATGTCCGGTGCCTCATGCGTTCCTGACAATCAGGGGGGCTAGTTTTGATCCCGAAAATAAGAACTTTGCGGCGGCCTATCGACCTGTTCAGGCTAACTACCCCAAGGCAGAGTAAGAGGGTTCACTAACCTGACAAGTCCAGCAATCCTTAATTCCAGAGGGCTTTCAGGAGACACTGCACTCCAACACTTGGCGTGAACTATGGGTTTTTCTTGATGCGATGATAAAGCGCGGTCGGTATGGTTATATGCCGGTAGGTAGTGACGACGGACTTTAGGATTCCAGTCGACACGCGCGCGCTCTGGTGTGAGTCTTAGGGTGGATCACACGCTTCTCTTTTACCGTGCGCACGGGAGGTCTCTGCTCGACGCCTTTTGACATCAAGCTCCCATAGAGGTCGCTTCGGTCGGTAATCAAACCAGTTGGTTTTGATGTGGCGCGAAGATTTGAAACTCCGCGCGAGCCCGTGTTTGGATTACGCGAAATTACCAGGAAAGTAAACCAACTTTGATCTACCCAATTGATAGTTAGCCTTGCAACGTCCAATACAATAATAATAATAATAAAATTACGCGGAACTTGCTGTTGGCGTAACCAAATACCTTAATATAGTTAAAGCCTATCAGGAGTTACGTCCCACTAATGTTTCAACGAGAAGATTTTTTCTAAATTATCAAAATGGTAAATGCACAAGGCAAGTCATAGGCAAAAATAAATTTGGTAACATGCCTAAAGATATTTCCACTTATCTAAATTTACCAAATCCGGAACTCTACACGGGCCATTGTTTCCGCAGAACATCCGCGACTCTGTTGGCAGACTCTGGTGCGAATATAACGACATTAAAACGGCACGGTGGATGGAGATCCGATCAAGTGGCTGAAGGAGGACTCTATACAAAACAAGTATCACGTCACGCAGCGGATTACGGAAGGAATCAATATTCTACCAAACATTACAGAACCCCAAGCATCTACATCGCGGGATTGGATGAATATGTCAACTCAGCTGAAGCCGCACTCAGATCTTAATAATGCAGGAAACTCAAGCATGAGTCGAGTATCTCCAACTTTTACTCCACAACAATCAACTCAAAATATTATCACATCCCAATCACAGAGAACTGAAATAAAATTTCCCGGGAAAAACATATCACTAAACATTCAAAATTGCTCTAACTGCACATTTAATTTTTAATAAAATTACTGATTTAAAAAAAAAAATTGAATTGTTTTATTTTCTCGCAATCGAAGTGAAAAGTAGTCGACTCTAATAGTAATCTACTATTAGAGTCGATAGGGATAAAGATAACTATGATTGTGTAAATGCTTCTCTAGCTAAAGTTCTTGATTGGTTTACAGTAAATAACCTCCTACTAAATGAGAAAAAAACTAAATGCATCCGATTCAGCTTGCCTAATGTTCAAGTCAGCAATGCTAACATTATCTTAAATGGTTTCCCCACTTAACTTTATTGAAGCAACTACTTTCTTAGGTTTAAATATTGATGCAAAGTTGCAATGGGGTATTCATATTGAGTCATTAGCTAGCAGATTAAGCTCGGCTGCATACGCTGTACGTACAATAAGGCATCTTACTGATGAAACCACGGCGAGGTTACTTTATTTTAGTTACTTTCACAGTATCCGATTATTTCTTATGGGGAAGTGCAACTGATATTGAAAGCATTTTTATTCTACAGAATAAAAGAATACAACTGTTAACATGGAATCATATAATATAATAAACATAAATAAAGTAGCTTGTACACGCACAACTCTCAGTAGGTAAACTTCTAATCAACTTTATTCTTAAATTAACAAGTAAAGACAAATATAGGTAATACTACTACCGAAACGATACCGATAACGAACCGATGAACAACACTTAATAGCCCAGAGATAGCTAGTATTATATTCAGTGGAGCTGTTTCCTCGTCGAGGCTCAGGAGCAAAGTGAGTTGATTATTATTTTCGTTTGGTTTGGTCGTCGATGGCGCGGTGGGGTTGTCCACCGCGTGATACCCAACGCCGCTGCAAGCCAACATGGTGTGCGACGCGACTTCCAACCGACGGTGACCGGAAACGAGCGACAACATCCGGCTATCCTGCGCACGCGTTCGTCCCGATCAGCGTCATGGTCTGACAGTAGAAGCTGAAAACATACACTTAAGTTAGGTACATTTCTGTAAAGTACCAACCTACATAGAAATCCATATCTGCTGCTCAATACCAGACCGTATTACAAAGTGATTGGATTATTATAGCCTGTGGTTTGAACTAGTTAATGTTCATACAGAATCAACTAGTTGTGTATCACCACTTTAGCTACAACAGCGTTCAGAAGATGCCTGTTGCAGCTTTTAATTAAGCACAATGTAATAAAGTCACAACGTTTGAAGCTTCAACTATGAGACCAATATAATTAATGATCAAGCAAATATAAGTACCCATATGAAAGAGAAAAATGTTTAATGTTTATCAAAATGAGGCAATCCAAATCTACTTGCGAAATAAGTCGCTAAGTAGTTAATAGCTATACCCATTTATGAAAGGTGATTATTCTTACATACCTACTTACAACCGGACAACATCCGCCATTACTGAGGAACGTGGATCCATGGTTTCATGTTTTCCACGCATGCAATACCATCATATCGTTTTGAAGACCTTTCAGCTCCTCTCATATCCGCTACTTGGTACCTATCATGACCAATAACCTTCGTGACTTGGAACGGACCTTTGTAGAGTGGCATGAGTTTTGTACTCTGACCATCGTTAGAGTGACTCGGAATTTTAAGTACCACCAAGTCTCCAACCACATAGTTATGAGCGTTTTTGCGTTTCGCATCAAAGGAAGCTTTCTGGCTTATAGCGTGCTTTTTAATATTCGCGTCAACCGAGTTACGCAATGCGGTAACGTCCACAGAATGCTCCGTGCTATCATCGTCAGTGATCATATCATTATTCATTCGAATCCTGTACCCAAAGAAAACCTCGCTCGGGACCGCAGACGTAGTTTTATTTATTGTACTGTTAATTCCCTGTTGAATATTTGTTATATGTTGATCCCATTGATTGTTTTCAGTATCGGCACCCATGCTACGCAATGCCTCTAAGATTGTTTGATTATAACGTTCGACTTGTCCGTTTGAACGCGGTACGGCCGTCGCTATAATATGAGCCCGTATGTTTCTATCCTTGCAATACATTGTAAATAATTTGGATGTAAACGCACTGCCTGCATCACAAACTAAACGTTTTGGATTCCCAAAAACTTTAAATACTTTATCTAACTCATTAATAACGACTTTACTTTTTGTATTTTTCACAGCCGAAATAAACACAAATTTTGTGAAAGAGTCTACCAGAACCAAGAGATAACTATTCTGCCGAGTTGTTTTTACGAATGGACCGACGTGATCTACGTGGAGCGTGTGGAAAGGTTTGGCGTGCTTTGGAATCGGATATAATTTACCGGGTTTTTTCCCATGAACATTTTTGAAATATATACAGTTTAAGCAATTTTTAATGTATTTTGTTACAGTTTTCTTTAAGCGAGGGAACCAGTATTTAGCGCGAATTCGTTCTATAGTTTTATCTACTGCAAAATGCCCTACTTCATCATGATTTGCTCGAATAATATACCATATACATTGCTTTGGTACTAACCAACGTCGACCGAATTCAGTTCGCCTGTACACTTTATTTCCTAACAACTCGTATTCATTAAATAATTGTTTATTTGACTCGGCCTCACCTGACTGTAATTTATCTCTAATGTTACAAATGTCGGGATCTTGTAACTGAACAGAAAGTAACCAGTCACCCTCAGTTATGGTACACACGGTTTCACTACTTACAGACACATCAGTAACGTCACTAACAGGGTTTCTGCTCAGTGCGTCTACATGTTGCATTTGTGACCCTGCTCTGTGAATGACTTCAAAAGTAAACTCCTGAGTAAACAGTACCCATCTACTTATGCGCGGAATGATATCTTGTTTATTTAAAGCATAGCGGACAGCATTACAGTCCGTTGTTATTTTGAAGTCAGTGCCCAACAAATAATGACGAAACTTTTGTAACCCTGATACAATTGCCAAAAGTTCTAGTTCAAAAGAATGGTATTTCTTTTCATCATTAGTTGTCTGACGACTATAAAAGTACACAGGTTTTTCACCATCATTTGTGGACTGCGCTAAAATACATCCTATTCCATCACGACTCGCATCAGTGTATAGGTTTATAGGGAGTTTAGGATCAAAAACTTTGAGGACTGCATTATTGATAAGTGTTTCTTTCACTGCACTAACAGCTTTATCTTGTTGAAGGCCCCATTGCCAGGATGCTTCTTTTTTAAGTAAACAAGTTAATGGCTTGCAAAGAATGGCGCAGTTCTGGATAAACTTTCTAAAATAATTAATTAATCCTAAAAATTGCCTCAGCTGATGAACCGACTTCGGAGTAGGGTATCTCAAGATTGCATCGAGTTTTCGAACACTAGGGTGTATTCCTTCCTGCGAGATGTCGTAACCCAAAAACGTAATTTTATTTTTGAAAAAGTTGCATTTCTCTAAATTAATAGTGAGCCCATTCTTTCCAAGGATTTCTAACACCATTTCCAAGCAGAGTATGTTTTCTTCAATGGTTTTGGTGGCAATAAGTAAATCGTCCATATAACAAACTACCCTCCCAAAACGAAGATTCCCCAAAACAGTATTCATTAACCTCTGAAATACCGCAGGCCCATTGCATACCCCCATGGGCATTCTTAAGTACTCAAAGTGAGCATCATTTGTAATAAACGCTGTTTTGTGGACATCTTCACTTCTAATGCTAATTTGATGGTACCCACTTTTTAGGTCTAAGGAAGTATAGAACTTACATCCCTGCAATCTGTCAATGAGGTCCTCAATCATGGGCATTGGATATTTTTCTTTAACTGTAATTTTATTTAACCGTCTGTAATCAACGCATAACCGTTTGGCCCCAGATGATTTGTCAACCAAAAGGGCTGGGCTTGCATATGCGGAGCTACTATGTTGAATTATTCCATTTTTTAAAAGGTCGTCTGTGATTTCTCGAGTGATTTTTCTCTCAGACTCCGACATTCTATAGGGGCGTTGGCAAATTGGTTTACTAGACGTTAATTGTATTTCTAATTCAACACAAGATGTTTTCCCTAAACTTGATAAGTCTTGAGAAAAACATTGGGGGTACTTCGACAAAATGTTTTTTAGAATATGTTCATGATTCCGGGATACATTATTAAGAGTGTTCACATTGCACACGTGTATTGACTCGACAGGTTGAAAAGTTAGTATTTCACCCAAACGCATATACATAATACTTCTGTCTTCAGTAAAATTTCTTCCGATTAGAATGTCACAGTCGGGTAGCGAATCAATGATGTATAACGTAATAATAAGTTCTACTGAATCGACGTTTATTGTTAATGCCACAGCCTGGGTTACCTGAGCTGACAGCTCAGTTGTAAAACCTACCAAATTTATAGGGTTATTCAAGGGAAAGGGTTGAAACTCATACTGGATTACAAGATCATTTGTTATTAACGAGCAGTCACTACCCATGTCAAAAAATGCTTCACATTTATGCTCATTTAGAGAATTTTTTTTGTGAAATTTTTGTTTACTTGCGGAATTAGAAATCATTTTTACCTCAACATTCTTTTCGATTTTCGCTTTTGATTTTGATTTGCAAACTGCCTCTAGATGACCTAGTTTACTGCAAAATGAACATCTGACATTATCATTGACGGGACAGTTGTTCCTTCGGTGACCTACTTCTCCGCAACGGTAGCACGTCAACAACGTGCTCGTGCCAGCAGATGGCTCAGATTTATTGGAGGTACCATTGAATTTTCCAGGACTGTACAGACGAAAAGAATGTTTCGGGGGCAATGAATTTTTTTTGAAGCTTTCATTTTCAGTGGACGTGTAGGTTTTGCCATGTAAAAAGGACGCTAAATCATCGCAATACCTGAAATTGCCTGCTTCAGCTGCAACGGTTATGTTTGTATCGCCTATTGCTCCTACAACGACAGATATGATATCTTGATCACGAAAACCTAACTGCAACCTATCTATTTTTGATTTCTGTTGGAAAAAGAATTCGTACAAAGACTGATTCGGAACCGGTTTCGCGTCTATTAGTTCTTTGAGAGAACGAAACATATTTATTTGAACTTGGAATGTATCGGACAAAGTGTCCCGCCATTCCTTCCACTTCCACGTGGTCCAACTCGTCTTATTCTTCTGAAAAGAATCTAGCCACGTTTTCGCAGTATTTCGTAATTTTTGGAGTGCCTGATATTTTGTCATATTATCGGACCAACCGAAAACGCGGGCGTTTGCCTCTACAACATTTACCCACATGTCTACATTATCCACGAGCGGATCGAATTCAGGGATCACTGACGATAACACGGCATTCTGACTCACGGTTGGCGATTTCTTGCGACGCTTCCTTTTACTCCGTCGGCGCCGGCGACGGTTGTCAGCGCTGCTTGAGCTGGATGTGGTTGTGCTCGAGCTCGAGGAGTCGTTCCTCGATCTTTGCCTGCGGCGTGGCATGTTGTGGACGTGGCACGGTATCCCACTTCTGATAAAAGAATACAACTGTTAACATGGAATCATATAATATAATAAACATAAATAAAGTAGCTTGTACACGCACAACTCTCAGTAGGTAAACTTCTAATCAACTTTATTCTTAAATTAACAAGTAAAGACAAATATAGGTAATACTACTACCGAAACGATACCGATAACGACTATATACCGATATATATAGATACCGATGAACAACACTTAATAGCCCAGAGATAGCTAGTATTATATTCAGTGGAGCTGTTTCCTCGTCGAGGCTCAGGAGCAAAGTGAGTTGATTATTATTTTCGTTTGGTTTGGTCGTCGATGGCGCGGTGGGGTTGTCCACCGCGTGATACCCAACGCCGCTGCAAGCCAACATGGTGTGCGACGCGACTTCCAACCGACGGTGACCGGAAACGAGCGACAACAAGAATAAAAGAAGAGAGCTGTACGGGCAACGACAACCTCTTTAAAACGTTCCCTGAGAGAGTCACGAGTTTTAATTAATTTATAAATTGCCCGTACGAGCTGTACGGGCAATTTATAAAATTAAAAAAGATTTTAAAGAGATTGATGTTCTTCCAGTCAGCTCCCAATACATTTATGAAAATCTAATGCACGCTCACAGAAACATTGATGAGTTTAGTAAAAGAAGTGATGTACACAGTGTTAATACTAGAAATAAAAATAAACTTGATATACCTAGGTATCGCTTAGGTAAAGTAAATAATTCATTCTTAGGAAACTGTGTGAGATTCTATAATAAGCTTCCTCAAAGCGCCGCCAAACTCTCTGCTCGTAAATTCAAATTGTATACAAAGAATAATTTAATTAAAAATGCCTACTACAAAATTAGTGATTATATCGACGATAAGAACGCGTGGCCCGATGTTGCAATACCAGTTGAAAGCAAAATGGTGATTTCTCAATGTTAACAAACTGCCCATTAGGTAGATAGGTAATAACAAATGTTTTAAGATTAAGTATTTCGGTTTATGATGTATCTACTTAGAATATAATTACAAATTGTGTATCTAAATGTTGAATGGATCATCAAAAAATTAACCAGCCCGAGGTTCTTGCCTTTCTCCTTGTGTGCTGGTCGCGATTCCGAACAGGCGGTAGATTTGATGTTTCAAAATGATCTTAAAATGTTTTAATGAATAAAGAAATGTTGACTTGACTTGTTTGCAAACACTCGAGCTACGCGTTGTAGAAGCTGACCGGTTTACAAACAAAGGATCCTTGGTATGCGCGCGCGCGCTGCAAACGGAGTCTCCATGGTGGATAGATTTGCTTGTACCGATCGAGGTAGCCGTCTCGCACTGTACCTACGTACCAACGTCTCACTTGCACGCGAGTTGTCGGCGTATTCAGGCATCGCACCACTTTTAGCTAGTAGGTAAGTCTGGCATAACCTCCCGGTCCCCTCAGATCGGGAGGTAGCCTCAAAGATTGATTTACACACGTAAAAAAAAAAGGTACCTACCTAATAAACTTTGGTTACTTACAACTTTAAAAGTAACAGTGGTGAGTTAGAAGCAGGCGAGTCAAACCAAAACGCATGCAGAGTCTAAAGATTAGGCAGGGGTCGAAAGAATAGAAGATACGGACACCGAATAGAAAGATAGACGCAGAAAATCAAGGAATCACTGTTTAAAAATATAAACGATAACGTACACGATAGCAAACTATGTGTCGTTACAATGTTCGTCAAGCTCGGTCGAATCGACGGCTGTTATTTGTCAAATTCAAATCATCGTATCTTTTTTGGTGCCAGAGTACGATTTTGGCATCGATTATCGAAATGAATGTCGCACGATCCATCGTTCAAACGATAATCAAAATGATGTCACGAGTAGGTACCTTTCACATGATAATTTATACCGATATATCGTTTAAGGATCGGTTTTGCGTATATGAAGCTATCGTGACTTAGACACTGGCAGATAATGACCCCTTGCCATAAAACAAAGAAGTCGACTTGAAAACAATAATAAAATAATAGGCAGGCACAGATATCAACTGTACTAACGTTGGTTCTAAAGGGAGTTAATTCAATAAAACTCCAGTTGATTTTTAAATTTTATTGAGATAAACCAAATGAAGCACATTGGATTGACATATACAACACTGATTTAGTGGGTACCCATACCTACCTACCTACCCAGTAGTCAGTAGTACCACCTAGTGTACCTATACCTACCTACCCAGTAGTACCACCTAGTGTAAGGGTAACTAAAACTACGTACCTACTTACATCTAATCGATCGAGTGAGGTGAGACGGGAGATCGATTCGAGCCGTCGCGTCGTCGTCTCCACTCCCCAGGCCCCGCACTTTGGAGACGTTTGGAGACCTACCTTCGCGCACACTTTAACGTTACGCCATAGAATAAATTATAGTAGGTACTAGCGTACAGAAAGATCACTCCATGTTTAGGTATCAAAATGTACCTACTCTTACCACTTGTACGCGAAACTGAATGTTATCGGGGGCCACTAAGAGTTCATCCACCGCTGACTTGGATTTCTTTTTTTTTTTTTTTTGGTTTCGCCGTCAGAGCACAGGGTTCACCGCCACTCGCCGTTAATTCAATAAACTTCCTTTATGTACCTACCTACTTAAGAGTAAGTAGTGAAAACACACTAACATACAGGCTGCAACTCTACTCTGTCAGAAAAGCGACAGAATTTATATGTATAAATTTAATCCTAAGGATGTATATTCCACTCCTCTACATAAATACTTAGCAGTCAAAAAATAACAAAAAAAGAATAGATAATGACTCTGGCATCTGAGCCAGAGGGTCGCCTACGCCCGGTTTAGTAATGCCGGACAAAAAATAAAAACACACTAACATTAATGGTAGGGTACCTACCTACTACAATTTTTTTATTGGCACAACATGACATGCCTGTCTTATATGATCGTTGGTTAGATAACTACAAACATACTATATCCAACTATTACTGGATGGGCGACCGTTAGGTACCTACGGCGGCGGCGGCGGTAGTACTACAAACATGTATCGACTCGTCTGTTCAGTCGATCTGCGCGGGCGCGGCTCGAGACGGAGGTCAATTAAACGGTGGTAGGTAGGTATAGGTACTTATCTATTCAATTATCAATCGAATTTTATTTGTGAACGAACGAAATACGAAAATCTACATAAATAAGTACCTAGTAGGTAGGTAGGTAAAAAACTATTAACTAAGTAGATCAAACTATCAACTAAATAATGTCTTTCACACAACTGTTGATTCCATTAGACATCCTAAAATGTCTATGTAGGTGTATATTTATATTTGTCTTATTATGCATCTATGTTCTACGTAAAGCTACAGAGTAGGTACCTAGGTTTTTTAATTGAACAAAATGAATCAGTCGACTGGGACCGTTGTCAAAAGGGACGAACGCCTGTCTTCTCTTTTATGTGATGGTTTGAATATAAAAAATACCTTACCTTTTAATACGTCGGATTTTTTTTAAAAGGTTTTTTTTGAATACCCGTATACATCACAGTATTTACCTATCTTTTATACGAATTATTATATTTCGAAGTCATAAAAATTGTTCGATCCAAAAATGTCAAAACACAAGCAGAGCGACGACGCGACCCGAGACGTGAGCCGAGCGGCAACCTACAGCCGTCCGTCTCCCCGGGGGGAGCTCCGGCCGCCCAAGAACAGTTCGGAGTGACACCCCCTGGTTACGTGAAGATAAACTTGTTGTGGAACGCTCCCTGCAGAGGTTATCCTTAGTAGGTACAGAGGGGGGTGTTTTCAAAATGTTTAAGTCCGCATCCGCAACGCTAAAGGGTTCGTATTGAAACAGTGTGACGTGTCTATTGCGAGTTTTCCACTTGCTCCATAGCTACGAACGCGTTTGCGCTAACCACGATTTGTATGAAACAATACAGTATTCACCGTTCGCCAGTTCTACACCTCATCGTGTAGTCCTAGTGTGTAGTGAAGGTACCTATAGGTAGTTCTAGGTAGGTACTAATTGTCTATCTGAGTAAGTATAAGTAGGTATCTCCATGGTACAATACCTAAGTACCTAAAATAACACAAACCAGACATTGCCAGAGGCCTTAGTATGAGTTTCTGACAGCTAACTGAAACTATTTTCGTTTTTGTATACGGCGCTTATTTCCATACATTTGGTTAGCGGAATAGTAAAGCAACTGTAGTTCCTTTCAATGTCCGCTAACCAAATGTATGGAAATAAGCGCCCTATACGAAAACGAAAAGAGTTTCAGTTAGCTGTCAGAAACTCATACTAAGGCCTCGTATCTCCGTTCGGGGCGAACTACTAGTAATGATAATATTAAATAAGTAGGTACCTACCAGCTTAAACATTCAAACTAACTTCATTATCATAATGTGTAAGCCTACTTTAAATAAATGCTGATTTAATTTAATAATTTCTATTTGATTAGCTAATCTTTGGAATTTATTAATGTTAGATTCACAATCACAATCCGCTACCGTTATACTACGAGGAAACAGCCAAGTCAGACGTACAGTTACAGTGGTGGTCGCTGTACAGCCAAGTCAGACGTACAGTTACAGTGGTGGTCGCTGTACAGCCAAGTCAGACGTACAGACACAGTGGTGGTCGCTGTACAGCCAAGTCAGACGTACAGTTACAATGGTGGTCGCTATACAGCCAAGTCAGATGTACAGTTACAGTGGTGGTCGCTATATAGCCAAGTCAGACGACCAGTTACAGTGGTGGTCGCTATACAGCCAAGTCAGACGTACAGTTACAGTGGTGGTCGCTGTACAGCCAAGTCAGACGTACAGTTACAGTGGTGGTCGCTATACAGCCAAGTTAGAGGGCTGCAGTCTGACACCCACAGGATATATGAAATGACATGTAAGTACTTACTTTGGAGGTTAGCAACATCACGATAGGGGTATGTGTGAGAGTGTAAATAGACAAACATGGAGATACTAACGATTGCCTAGGCTAGATCACACTATACATACATACATACATACACACACACTATACGCCAGACTAGAGACCAATCTACGTAACACATTGCTATGCTTGCATCTGCTTACATGAATGAACTGCTCGGGTTCTGAGATACAATGTAACAGCATAGAGGTCAGCACCCAACGACTTGACTCCAAACTTTCTTTGACAATTTCGTAGGTATACGTACATACATAGACTCGACCTGTTTCCCACATGGGATAGGCTAAGACAACGTATTTTCATTTACACTGCTTCTTGCACACCTCTTTTCCCTCATTCATTCATCACATCATCGAAACACACTCGTCGGTTCCTGAAACCATTCGATCTCAACACAGCATTCCTTCATCTATCCTCTCCATTCTCCACGTACAAATTATCTGAGCCTTGCACTGTATTATATTTGTGTTTCAAGTGTTTCGTGCGTTTCCAACTTGAGGAAAAGTTGGTGTTTCGTGCGTTTCCGACTTGAGGAAAAGTTGGTGTTTCGTTCGTTTCCGACTTGAGGAAAAGTTGGTGTTTCGTGCGTTTCCGACTTTAGGAAAAGTTGCGGATTCCAGATAACCGCTGCGACGTTCGTTCACTGTCCCTTTTATATTCGTCATCTCTCGTAAGCGGTGTCACTTTCACATTTCCAACGTTGACTTTAATTCATAAAATAAGTAATAATACTTTTTCGGTGACATGGCCAGTGATCGGTGCGACAGACACGCAGACACACTAGGCATATATCCGCAGCTGCGTGTCCCACGAGGAGGCGGCGAGCGCGGTCCCGTCGGGCGAGCGCTGCACGCGCGACACGCGGTGCTCGGCGCCGCACAACACGAAGGCGCGCTGTCCGCGCAGCGCGTCCCACCCGCACAGCGTGTAGTCGTGGTACCCGGCGAACAGCAGCCGCCCCGACACGCTCCACTCGACGGACGCGCACGCGAACAGCGCGCTCTCCTTGGCGTAGCGCGCCACCTCGCGGTCCGCGCGCAGGTCGAACACGCGGCACGCGGCGTCGTCGCACCCGGTGGCCACCGCGTCCCCGCCCGGGTGGAACCGCACGCTGGTCACGTCCGAGTCGTGCGCGGCGAACGACTGCACGGCGCGGCCGCAGCGCATGTCCCACAGCAGCGCGGCGCGGTCGCTGCCGCCGGACACGAACGCGCACGTGGCCGCCGCGGGCGCGGGCGCCGCGTCCACGGCGGCCACGTCCCCCGCGTGCTCCGCGAAGCTCTGCAGCAGCGCGCCGGACTCGACGTCCCAGAGCGCGCACGTGCCGTCGCCGGACGCGCTCAGCAGCTGCCGGTCGGTGTGAGGGAACAGGCAGCCGGAGACGTACGACGCGTGCGTGGCGACGGTGCGCTTGCGTTGCGCGCCCTCGCCCTCGCCGCCCCCGAACGAGAACACGGTCAGCTTGTTGTCGAGGCCCCCGGCGGCCACCAGCGCCCCCCCGGGAGCGTACGCGCACGCCATCACCCAGGTGCTGGGCGTGACGAAGGTGGCCTCCTTGGTGCCCGCGTACGCGTCCCACACGGTCACCTTGCCGTCCTGCAACATGGCACACACAACACAACCGCTCAGCGCCAGACAGACAGACTGCCTGAATCGAGTGCTGTGATTCAACTTCACGTTATATTCGCGCTCAGTTTGGAATGATCTTTTCACACCACCTATATACTTGATAGAAATATTCGAAAATCAAATATCTAATTTTGTTTGTATGACTATCCATTAAAATAAATATTTGATCGAGCGAGGGAAGCGAACGAGATCTTGGCGTTAAGTTCGGAAATCCGGCTGTGACGGCACAACAGCTGTCGAACGGTTTATACGATTTATTATATTTATGTAACATAAACAGAAATTATTTTTTGAGATATTGGGGTGGAAAGAAATACAAGATCAGTGTGTTAGTTTTTGAGTTATTGGGGAGGAAAGAAATACAATTTTTCATTTTAAATGTTTAAGGCGCTACCCTGAGCCAATTTCGGTCATAAGCTGATTTGCCAAATCTATACCCTCGGTAAATAAAGCTTGACATGTAGAAAGTAACTGAAAAGTCCACACATATCTTTAACATGTTAGCTTCAAATTCTCCAATTAAAAAAGTTTAATAGAGTCGTAGTATTTATGTCATAATAAATCAACGAAAATACCTCTAAAATAGAAATGAATCTCCTCTTTAAGTTTATGTTATTTATTTTTTTGGTTTACACCAATGAATAGATAAATTATTGATTAAATTAATCCCCAATTCATTTGAGACAATTTATGAACTTAGTTTTTTTTTTATAAATAATAATATCATTAATCCGTGCGTATCTAGCCGTTCGATTTGTGGCTCGAGTGGCGTGGCTAGGCCGGCCAGTGTGCCGCTGACTCTCGTACGGGGAGCCCGTGTCGCTCGTCGTCTCGCAATGCATGACTGTGCAAGCACAGAATAACTAATAGTACTACGTGCAAGCTAATATTTTCAGTGGAGATACCTACTTAGAAAGTAGAGGGACTAATTGCGAAAGGACGCTCTGATATTGTTGTTATTTTGCGAAAAGACGCTTTTTATGTAGGTACTTCTATTGAGTTGTGAGAGGACACCATTATTCTTATTTGTTTAGTATTATTGAGTAAATATATATACACATATATATTTACTCAAGAATTTTATTTATCGCATATGGTACCTATGCCATACCTATGCATACCTATGGTGACTAGGTATTTTGCGATAAAGTCGCTTTTTTATCAACTTCTATTGTGAGAGGACATAATTTTTAGAAGATATAATAATATAAGAAGTGTGTTCGCCAAAGACTTCTCAACGCTCAGAGAATGCATAACTATAATGTAAGTATATCTACCTAATTATTATTGTAGTGATATCTACCATGCACCTACGAACCTATTTATTCATCTCCACAGTCAGCTTAGTCGGCCGTATCGTATCTAAACCACAGCAATGGTCAATCGAATCGATACGTACGAATCGATGCCGACTGAGCCGCAGGTTTCCTCAAGATATTTTCTTTCACTATTTCGAGTGGTCGTGGTGGTAGACGGAATAGACGTGTGGGTTCGATTCCCGCGGCGGAAGTAATGATCAGCATATATTTCTTCCTGGTCTGGATGTTGTTGTACCTACCATGGTAGGTAAGTATGTAGAGATGCCCCCTCAACGTAACGTAAAATTTTATTTTAGAAGGGCACGAAAAGGATCAGCATGTGCAAAGTTTGAATCGGGAGAATAATCATCAGTCTCTGAAAAAAACATTGAAGATAGTACGGGGTAAGTTAGAACCTACTTAGGTAACCTACATCATTATACATACATCATCTTGAACTTGGGCCAAAATAATAATAATCGTTCTCATTATTATCTCAATATCGGCGGCGCCGAAAACAAACGCGGTCTAATGAGTGTAGGTAGAGCTATGAATCGGCAGAACCATCGCGTCTGTCTTGTCGTAATTCACCACGTTTCGCTGCATAGAAAAACCTAGTGTATCGTGTCATACCTAATAATAATAAATTATACCTACCTACTATATATCATACCTACTTATTTTGTGATATAGCCCACAGCATGCAATAAAACCGTTTTCGTTAAAAGACAGCAATAATAGAATTATTGGAATATTTGAGTTATGTACTATCTATTATGTTTTCGTTGTTGTAGCAGTAACCATATTCAATTGAAACGGAAAGGACTGGATACCTCACAGATAAAAACCTTGGAAGAAGAATAATCAATAAAAAAAATACTGGATAATAACTAAAAATACTATAGTAAAAACCACCAGATTCAAGGACAGACAGATCTATAGCGAAAATGTTATTACCTGTCACTACATTTTTGTTGAAATAAAATATATATTGCACCAAATTATTTTTCGATGCTGTGTCAGTTCCTTCTTAGAGCTACAGTCACAGTCAATCTGAAGGTCAAACTCGTCGCTTCACTTTTGCTTGACATGTCGCGCCCAGTAACGGGAAGCAACGACGTTGCACTTTGAAAAACAGCAATCTCAAACAAATGAGACGACTATTGTTTAGGTCGCGTACGATCCAGTACTATTAGTTATTCTGTGACGATACCTAAGTATCGTACGCGACGCAGCGCTCGGTAATCTAGACGTCTTGCTCGCTCGCTCGTAGATTCTCTAGTTGTGAGGCTGAGATGGCTATAACCGGCGAAACATAATGAATTATTTCTTGCACTGCAGCCCCCGCCCTCGGCTAGACGGCACGGCATCACAACGGTTTACCTAAAGACTGCATAGATGTCACTAAAATAAAATATTAGTTATAGGTCATTGCACTTTGCAAAGTATTGTAGAACCGGCGGTGGGGTGCAGAGGCACGAAACTTCAAGGCCGTTCGTTCTGGGAAGCGCCTTAATGCGATTGATTTAACATTTTGAATATGCAGAGAATACATTTATACTAATAAATTGGTACAATGATTTTTCTAACACTAGGGTAGTTTTTGCGACATAGGGGTGTTAAGTGTGACAAGATTTTTTTTGGCTTGTGGGGTGTCATTTGACTGGTAGGGGTGGTTTTCAATGAAACGTCAGTACCTACTAGTAGTTCGCCTCGAACTGAGAACTCGCGGCGTGTGATTTGTGTTATTAATCACGGAGATTATTTGACAAAAGTGTGCTTTCATTACTCCTCAGTACCTTCTTAAGCACACTTTTCTAAATCTCTCTTTATTCACCTACTCAGGTGAATTGCCTTGAACACTCGTTCAAGGCTCTCTCTCGTTTCTAACTCTCATGCAAAACAACAATGAGAGTAAAGCACCGACATGACATCATAGTAGGTGGGCAGAATACAATAAGTGAATAAGTCACCCTGGCTAGCTACCACCATATTACCAAAGTCGCCATAACAACAATTCTTAAAAATCGTTGTGTTCCGGTAGCAGTATTAAGGGTATTTAGCGGTAAGATAGCCAGCTCCTCAGTTTGTTGAGGATTACGGGTGAAGTGCGTCTCCACCTTCGGCCTTATCACTTAAAGATCAGGTGAGATGAAGGTCAAGCACATCCCCATCTTACAAAAAAAAACACAACAAATAGTCGTTGACGAAGTAGTTTTGACTTCTCAGTTCACTATTCACTTTTAATCCTACAGAACATACCAAGAGTTTTACCTTCATAATGCTCCCCCATGTTCCAGAAGCCACCCCTATTAAAGGTAAAATAACTTTATTTGAAATGTACAATCAATACTTATTATAATTATAATTATGTTCAAGGTCACAAGAGGAAGCAGTCAACTATTTATACTCCATCTTAGATCAGCTGATACTTGAATTTATTCCGTCCAAAGTAGTAAGTAGTTCTTTATATCCCAAATGGTACAGCTCAGCACTAATTAAGCTTAAAAAAGTAGGCTTTCTGATATGGTTACATTTAAACTTCTACGCGACAGAGTTCATTTATTAGAAAGTAGGTGTTTTGCTGAGTATATGTCATCCATAGAGAAAACAATATTGAATATAAAAAAGAAATTATAAAAGACCAAACATTTTTTGGAGTACGCCAAAATTTTTTTGGTCTTTTATAAAAAGTCAGTTAAACTCGAGTGGTATACCCACATGTGTCAATTACCTAAATACTACAGCTACTACAGGGGAAGCTATCTGTGATATATTTTCTAAATACTTCTATTCTACTTTTCTCGCGCCGATTTGAACGATCTGGATTCGAAAGACTGCTCCTCGGTTAATGAGTGTGACATATTCAGCATTACAATAGACCCCAAAGAGGTGCGTAAATTAATACTTAAACTAGAACTCTCAAAGTCTGCTGGCCCTGATCGCATAAGTTCAGTTTTTCTAAAATCTTGTGTTGACTCAATATATTATCCTATTTCTCTATTATTCAAAAAATCACTTTCCAACTGTGCTCTTCCCAACGTCTGGAAATCTGGATTTGTATCACCTATTCATAAAAAAGGGTCAAAAACGGATGTATGTAATTATAGACCGATATCTAAGCTATGTATTATTTCCTAACTTTTTGAAAAAATCGTGTATAATCAGGTCTACATAGCGCTACATAAATCGTTCCAGCACGGCTTTTTAAAGGGTAGGTCGACTGTGACCAATCTTGTAATTTTTAATGACTTCTTAACTGATTCGATGGAAAAAGGCTACCAAGTTGATGTAATGTGTACTGACTACAGTAAGGCCTTTGATAGGATCGACCACAAGCTGCTACTGAAAAAGCTTTTTAAGATAGATAATAGGGGTGACCTGCTAATGTGGTTCTCATCCTACATTGATACTACAATTGCACAAAGAAAGCGCCTTACCTTTGACACTCCGCCACGGCGGCTTCGTCAAAGGTAGGCGGCGGCTTCGTCAAAGATAGGCGGCGGCGCGCGGGCGCCAGCCGTCTCTTGGTCGGTCTCTTTGAGTAAACCGCCTCTTTAAGTATTATTTTTAACAATGGTTCCGTACATTTTTTTT
Source organism: Venusia cambrica (assembly GCA_951394065.1). Taxonomy (NCBI): domain Eukaryota; kingdom Metazoa; phylum Arthropoda; class Insecta; order Lepidoptera; family Geometridae; genus Venusia; species Venusia cambrica. Next base: position 99,229 of record OX596037.1, on the reverse strand, counting down.
CATCTAAAACACATTTTACAAATTTTGTGTATTCAGAACATAGAATCTGTATTTTCTACTTTTCGTGCAGATGCTGAAATAAAAAGTACCTACCTAAAAAAAATTTACTCAGGTACCTACGACTTTTTTCAGTTCGAACTCAGATCATTACAAGTAGAACTTTTTGATGGTATTATCTACGGCCGCTTGGCTACAAAGCTCATTATCATTACTAAAAACTAGGTACCTACATTTAGATAATAATAATAACGTAATTAGTGATTCGCACCGTGTTTAGGCTCCATAAGGTTAATAAATCGTTTATAGGGCAAAATGTACGCTTTTATAATAAATTGCCAAGCGATGTGCTAAGCTTGTCAAATAATAAATTCAAAAATTTTGTGAAACAAAAGCTATCCAGGAAAGCTTATTATAAAATTTCAGATTACCTAGAAGATAAGAAAGCCTGGCATTAAAAAAAAAAGCTCCAGTGAATAAATTGTAATTAGTATTAGATAATTTTAAGCTATTGTTAATATTTTTTTTTTCATGATCCATTGATCATGAAAAAAAAAACTAGCCCGAGGTTCTTGCCTTTCTCCTTGTGTGCTGGTCGCGATTCCGAACAGGCGGTAGATTTGACGTTTCAAAGTAATCTTAAAAAATCTTACTGAATAAATATATTTGACTTTTACTTACCTACACTAATAGGTCATTCTAGGTACAATCTGCAGGTAGGTAGTGCAAGGTGTGGAATACCTTAGACTACTTATTGACACATGACAATAAAGTTATATGTGCATGAAGGCCTAATTTGACTGCATCTTCAGTTTTAATTTTTCCTAACCCTAAATTTTTTTAACAAAAATCAAATAGGTACCTGCCACAACACTAGCCGAACCGAAAGTAGTTTAGTCTCGTTTCGTTCGCGGTTTGGGTTGGCCGGTGAGCAATTTTTCGGATTATCATGTGTTTTTAAATCGAATTTTAAAAAATGGAGACGTAGAGTAATGCTGAATATTATAATATGATGTTGTTTGTGTGTTGGTGAAGCTCCAAATAGCGGCAGCGCGGAGGCCTAGAGAGACACCCGGAAAGGCCGCTGCCCTCTTACCGTTGCTTTCGTGAGCTCGTACGAAGACTATTTTCGACGAAAACAACATAGTGAATTTGTGCTTGTTTAAAATGGTCTTCTAATCTTCCGACCACCGGACTTGACTTTGTTTTTTTATGTTTCATTCTTTTAGTTACCCATTACGGAAAGGCTAAAGTTATACAACCATACCACTTATTGTTCTCTATGGTCTAATCACCAGCCAGCGCGCGTCACCATTTTGCACTACAGTTACCATAGGTAAGTAGGTACCGATGGTATAAATTTGGCATGGTGTAAAATAGGATCGATCGATAGCGCGGAAGTACCTAGGGGACCCTTCCCGACATGATAACATGAGCTACACGTCAACGCTTGATCATCAACGTTGAACGTCTTGCTAGATTTATTTGACCCTGCATAGGGATCTAGCAAGGGATCTGCTAATGGCATCCAGCCGCACTATGGCAAGGAGGTTATTGCAAGATTTGACACAACTTCTTAACTCCCTAATCGGCTGTGATAATACTGTCCAGCAGTAGCAAAAAGTAGGTTGCATGTTACTTACCTATACCTAACGTCTACCTACCTACGTAGTTTACATAATACGATAGAAAACATTGTCTGAAACCAATTTCATTTACTGAACGGTGAGTTTATTGATTGGATTCAATAAACTCATCATCATCTTTAACTTTTGAAGTTGTATGTAACCCAAAGCTTACAAGGTAGGTACCTAAGTAGTTAACATAAACACTGTACCTAGGTACCTCCTACAGAAATAAATCGATTGGACTTTTTGTGTTTATTAGGTAGGTACCTAAGTTAACATAAACATTGTAGGTACCTATTATACCTACTACTTAAATAATTTGAAGCAGAAAATCAAGGAATCACTGTTAAAAAAATAGAAACGATAACGTACACGATAGCTAACTATGTGTCGTTACAATGTTCGTCAAGCTCGGTCGAATTAACGGCTGTTATTGGTCTAATTCAAATCATCGTTTTTGGTGCTAGAGTACGATTTCGGCATCGATTGTCGAAATTAATGTCGGACGATTCATCGTTCAAACGATACTCAAAACGATGTCACTAAGAGTACCGTTTGCACGATAATTGTCCCGATATATCGTTTATCGGTTTGTAGAGTAGACCTACAGTTCAATAAATTATCGAGAAACGAAGACTTTTTTGTTCCAGTATCCATACCGTGATGCGGCGGCTCAGTAACGGCTTCTTTTCCTCCAACTAATTTTATTTTGTATGGTACCTGTATTTAGTTTAAGTTATTACTTATTTTTTAAAACAGAATTTAGTACGTACTTAGTCTCTTTAGTGGCACATGATGAATGCTTGTATGTATTCTTCCTGTATTTTTGCTTTTTTATTATTCTTGAAATATTAAGTATCTACTATTCTTTCATTGTAGGTAGGTATACTGATTTTTTCACACTTTTTTATGTTATCTATATTGCTTCCTATAGGTGAAAACCTCTTATTGGCTTAATGTTGTTATTTCTGTGTTTCATTTATGTTGTATGTGCTGTTGGTTTTCCTACATATATACATATATGTAGTACTGCAGAGGATTCCCCAATTTGACTACAAGATCTTGTTTGCTTCGGTCACTCAATCAAAAATGTTTTTAATTATAGGGTATTTTTAAAAAAAATACCTGTATGTTTGTATGTATGTATGTGTGTGTGCACTATTCATAATGATTACCTACCATTATTTATTAATTAAATGAATGTATGTAACCTGTGTAGAGGTGACGAGATGGCGCTTATCCTGCGACCAATCAAAGCAGAGCACCTTGGCGGTGTGGCCCTTCAGGATCTTGCGCATCTTCAGGTTGGGCAGCACCACGGGCTCCAGCCTGTCCGCGGCACTCGTCACTGCACACACGCATCACACACTTTACATCCAGCCACTAAACATGACCTTGACATCTGCAGATGCTGATGCGGATGCTGATTTTACCAATAAAGAAAAACATTTATATAGTTTCTTTTTATTCTATCCTGAAAAATCATTTTAGTTTCTTTGGTATTGAATGAAGTCAAATATTGTTTTAACTATGTTGTGTCATTTATTAACAAAAATCTGCAGGTTTATCTAACATTTAGTTTAATCAGATTGAAATTTTGATATGGATAAGCTATATTTTTAAAACAACAGTTGATCCACTTTCTTGGCTTGCAGTCCAAGTTTAAGTTCCAGTTACTTTGCCTATTTTCTTACAATTAAGTGCCATAAGCCTCACTGTTTTCGAGACACGCATGTTGCGGCACACAATCAATTATCCACAATGAATATCAGCATCAATCAAAGGGGATGCTGATGCGGCTGCAGATATTTTAAACAATGTGGATGCTGATATTCACAACAACCCTGGTTTCAACCATCCAAGCAGGGCAATTATGTCAGTATACAAAATACAAAACAGAATATACGAGTGTTGGAATTATACCTAACAAGACATCTAGGTACCTATATACAAATAGATATAAAATTGAAATATCTGTTTGTAATTAAAAAATAACAGTTTTATAAAAATAATAATAAAAAATATCTAATGCTGATTTGATTATGTACCTAAAAGATTTACAGCAACAGATACTACAGCAATTTACAGCACAAACAATTTTCTCCAGCAAATTCAATGTAAGCAAGTAGGTAATAAAAATAAGTACCTAAATAGGCTGGAGGTTCTTAGCTTTCTTCTTTTGTGCATGGCACAGTTGCTATTTTGCCAACAGGATGTAAATTTTATGTTTCAAAATGATCCATAATTATTCATATTCTTATGTTCTTAAATCGAATCGAGCCGCAGAAGAGACTCACGCGTGACGTCGTTGAGCTTCTGGCGCTCCTCGTCCAGCTTCTGCTTGAGCGCTTCCACCTCGCGCTGCAGCGCCTCCAGAGTCTCCTCGGGCGTCGCCGCCACCGCCGTGTCCGCCGCCATCGCTGTACGAGACGAGTATCTACCACTCCACTCCACTATACTATTACATCAATCACCACTTCACTTCATCACACGCAGGTTCACTGTCCTCTGATATAATCTGTTGTGATGACGAGACGAGTCTAGACGAACTTTTATATTATCTACGTAGGTTTAAATAAACTATCGTAAAGCTTGATTAAATTTTATTCTTGGTTTGTTGAATCAGCGGAGTTAATGTTTTTTCATAATTTCCCATCCTACTGCCTGCCTGTGCCACAGGCCACAGAACACTAATATCCTACCGTCAACGTCAAACCGTCCAATTTTGCCAATGTTGTATTATTTGCCCGATAAGACAATTTTATGCTCGACTCGATCGCAAAATTATAAATTTCTATTTAATTCACATTGATTTGATATTTCTTAAGTGAATGTTTATGAAATATAATAAACATTCGCTTAAGAAATAGCAAATGACAGGGCTAGGAATGGGTTTTGTCTTTGACTTCACTTAGTTTATTGCTTGTCAGAGCCTGTCAAAGTACACATGTTTTTTGTTGCGGGTCAATTTAGCCTCAATGTTTCTGGTATACTGGTCATTGGCGAAGTCAAAGGTGAGTTTTTCGTGTTACATGGTCTAGAAAATAGATTTAAGAATCTCTTTCCTATGCTGTAAGTAGCTTAAATGAGATGAGAATGTTGACGATTGGCAAAATAAGCCGCATATGTTGGTGTCCTGGTTGTCAATTTTGCCCATTCAGAAAAGTAAACAAGGGTTGTCACTTTCTTATTACTCAACTGCCTGAGAATGGGTATGTTTTCCGGTATATTTATATACGTAGGTAATTTACCTAGGTATAAGTTTGTGAGTTTTTTTTCTCTGGCTTCGCGCGACTTGCGCATTGCCATATACAAGTTTTTTAAAAAAATAGGGGTTAAAAAAAATCAGGTTATTAATATGTTAATTATATTAAAGCAACAGGGAAAGATAACGAGGGTGGAAAAGGATCAGTAGGGTTGAATAATAAATATATACAAAATTATACGATATAACTTTATAATATTTAATATAAAAAATATATTGAATATACAAAATAGTTAGTAAGTAAAGTATAAATAAAATACTAAATAAATATTTACATCACTATTATCAATAAATGAAGATAAACATTGATATTACAAGGATCGGATGAGGAAAGGACTTGAATTGAAGTAGGAAACAGAACCTTTATTGAAATGAGGCTATTGTGCAGCGAAACGTGATTATAATTAGGACAACAAAAGAAAATATGGTCCACATCTCCATATTCTGCTCCGCAGTCACAAGCGGGACTGTTTATGATTTTTAATCTGACCAGATGAGCTGGTGAACAAGTATGTCCCAATCTCATACGAATTATTATGGTAGTGGCTCGTTTACTTAGCTTAATCTTAAAAAAACAGGGTTTCATGGGAATAAAACCCTGTACATTTCTATAATAGCTACCCTTGTGCTGATTTTTCTCTTTCCTGTCTTTATCCCAGGACTGCCTAAGACAGTCCAAAGAAAGAGCTAGTAGGTCGTGCGTATAAGTATATTATGTATGGAAAGATATCTCCACACTCCACCGCGTCATTGGCCATCCTATCCGCATACTAATTGCCAAGAATACCAGAATGACTGGGTATCCAGGCCAACGAGACGGAAAGACCTAAATATTTCCATTTATCTAGTTTAATTCTAGCTTCAATAATAAGAGGATAATACTTTTGGAACGAAATGGGTATTTAATCAATGCCTGTAATGAACTCATAGAGTCAGTGAGGATAGTTACATTTTTAAGTTTCATTATGAGAACATATTCTAGAGCTTTGACAATTCCAAAGCATTCTCCCGTTAACACTGAAGTCTCAGTGGGAAGTTTAGTTTTCTGAACAATACTACTATACCGGCAGCAGAATCAATGCATTCACTTGCCGAGTATACTAACAAATCATCAGCATATTGGAGTATGCTAACAGTATCACCAATAGCCGCTTCTAGATCATAGGTATAAATATTATAGAGTAAGAGGCTGAAAACGACCCTTGACGTAAACCTCTATATGCCACTCGTGAAGGATCAGAGGAATTTAACTTTAATACACGTCCGACTAACATTTTTTGTATAAAATTTGTTAATACAATCGGGATTTTTAAATGTTTCAGCTTTCTAATAAGAATATCAATTAAAACACTATCATAGGCTGATTTGATATCAAGAAATGTAGCAACTACAGGTTTGTTTGACGAAAAAGCTATACGAATGTCTGCTATAAAAACACCTATGCTATCCATAGATCTCCTGCCTTTCCTAAATCCATATTGACTATTAGGTAAGACATTACGACTATCTATGAACCATTCAATTCTGTTTTTGACTAAATGTTCTATAATTTTCAATATAACAGGTGATAAAACGATGGGCCGATAGTTCATGGAGTTTTCGGGATGTGTTAAAGGTTTTAAAAATGGCAGCACTATTTGTACTCTCCAAATGTTAATGGTATTTCACCTGTCATTATGCCAGAATTGATATTGATAAGATCAAGTAAATATGTGAATAACCAAGGGCGTTATCACCGAGATGAGCGAAGAAAGAATAAGGGATTCCATCATCACCTAGCGCTGTATCGTGGGTTTCTGCAAGGACACCTTTCAGTTAATCCATCGAAAAAGGAGCGTCTAGGGCATTGGGACAGAAATTAACGACCGGAAGAATGGGCGTTACAAACAACTCTCAATGTGGGACTGTAGGTGGTGCTAAACGATCCAAGAAGCTATTATTCAGAGAAGATGGCATAGCCCACGCCGAGCAAGGACTCATTCCAGTTCTAAAGCGTTTAGGCCGTGTCCCCAGTAGGCAAACTGTTAGCGGCCGACTGAGTGAGCCGCAAATTTGTGGCGATCTGAAATTTGAGTTAGCTGCAAACTCAAATCAATTTTCGCAAGCATACTGTTAAGAGTTAGCCGCTTATTTAGGTCGACCGACTGAATTATCACTTTACTGTTGTTGCACGAAGGGAGTGGTTGTGTTGAGTACTTACCTATCTTACTTTCCCATATGTGTGTGCCTGCAAAATAAATCTTTATCTTTAATTGAAGTAAAAAACGGAACCTTTATTGAAATGATGCGATTGTACCTACAGCGAAATGTGATTATAATTAGGACAACAAAAGAAACCACACAGTAGTCCACATCTCCATATTCCGCTCCGCAGTCACAAGCGGGGCCGTCTTACAATTTTAATCTGGCCAGATGAGCTGTTGAACATGTACCTATGTCGCAATCACATACGAATTATTACGGTAGTGGCTCGTTTACTTAGCTTAATTTTAAAAAAACATGGCTTAATGGGAATAAATCTCTGTACATTTCTATAATAGCTACCCTTGTTCTGATTTGTCTCTTTCCATTCTTTATCCCAGGACTGCCTAACGGTAGAATTCATAGCTTGAACAATCCCCCAAAATCCTGCACTCAGTATTCATCTAGGGCCGGCTTTAGGGGTTAATTAATTTTTTTTACTTAAACCATTCACTCAATTTGTGGGGCTGGTAATGTACCTATTGCCAGTTAATGCATGGCCTCTGATCAGATCGGGATGTGCTTGGGCGATTGTGTTTGCTTACATTCATGTTTGTAATATTTTAGTAGTTACTTACCTATGTATTATTGTTGAACTGACAATAGACAGTCGTTTTTGCTCATTTAATTTTTGGAGTTTTGTTTTGGTGGAAAGTAAACACGGAACAAAAAAAAATTAAAGCACAGTTGTTTATAACCACTATGTACACTAAGTAGTCCCTGGAACACATAGGGTACGTCCGGTAATTACTACTACCACTTAGTTAATCCGGAGTGGAGGAAAATCCAGAGAAAATCCTCTCGAAGGAAGTGATTCCTGTCCCAGAGTACCGAGACCTCTTTTCGCGGTATTTTTTTATTGACAGCTGTCATCATGCAATATTTTAACTGACAGCTGTTATGGTGCAGTTGCGTTCCATAACTCGCCACAAATTCATAAAAAAGGAAAAATATTTATATAACGGAATATCGGTTTCGGAACTTGTTAATGACCAGAGCCGTTTTATAATAATTAATTGCAAACTAGCGTCATCGTTTTATCGGACCGCACGACATGGTGGATGATGCATATTAGTTGGAAACGCCATGAGTTTGAAAACGTACACGAGATCGTTAGCTTGTCTATACCAGACATAGTCGAATGCTCAGCAATCAAGCTTGTATCACATAAACTGTTTGTTGTGTGTATATACAGACCCCCAAAAAACAATAACAACCGGTTCGACAAATTTTTAGATTAGCTAGATAAAATACTATCAAATTTACGCAATAAGAACAATTACAAAATAATGATCTGTGGGGATTTCAATATAGATACGTTAAAAAACAGCAAACGCATTAAATAATACAAGTCACTTATACTAGGATACAACTTAAAATTCAAATTTACTGAAGTAACCAGACTTAGCAGTAAAACATGTATTGATAATATTCTGCATAACATACGTGGTAGCACAGGGGAAATCATTGAATTAGCGCTATCTGACCATACAGCACAAATCCTAAAAAATGCCAACGAAAAAAATTTACTGGTTCGTAGTCAAAAGAGATTGTTGCGCAGACAATGTAATGGTCTTCAAGAAAATGTTGAGTAGTAGCTGATGCTGGTGCAGGCTTCCCTGGGTGTCCTCGGTGTCCCAAGGTGTTGCTGGCGTTGAGAGTAGCTGTGGAGTGGAGTGGCGGTCTCCTCTGCTGCCATGCACCCTCTGCATAGAGGGCTGTCTGTGATACCCATTGTGTAAAAATGCTTATTTAGTGAGCAGTGTCCTGTGACACGTATAATCACGGAATACGTATCATCAGTATTGACCGATGATACGTCGAAGTTTGTCACGTTTCAGGCTGAGTAGTTTTCGGGAGTATCTCGGGTTTTACACCGGGAAGGCCTCCTTCGACTGCCTGCAGTCCTGCGTACTTGCCCAGTAGTTTTGGTTCAGTTTTGTAGTATGGTCGTGGATCCAGGAGCGAGGTTGGCTGAAGGGTAGAGGGATAATTGGCTCAGGACCTGTTAGTCCGGAGTTGTAATCACTTTTGTTTAGAGCCTGTAGAACTGTAGCACTGTCTGAGAGGATTCTGATGTTGTGGTCAGTTACCTTTCTCCTTAGTATTGCATTTGCTGCCTGTATGATGCCAACTCATTCCACTTGGAAGATCGAATTATGTTTGCCCAGTGCTGTTGACTTGTGAATGTTAAGGTCGTCTGAGAAAGTTCTAGCTCCCGTACCTGTTTTCATTTTAGAGTCGTCTGTATATATTCGCACTTGATGTATGTTTGAGTAATCACTAGGTAATATTTGAGTGGTTTGTCATTCTCTGATATATACCAATGCCCTAATGAATCGTATATATTTGTTGATATGTTCCTACTATTGTAAAATATATGCTTCCGTTATATAAGAAAAAAAATTAACATACAAAAAAAACCTAAATGGAAAGCAAAAGGCATAAGAAATTGCAGTGTAGTGAAAATGAAGCTATGGAACTATCATCATAAACTCCGAAAATAAACACAAATTTAAAACATTCACGAAAAGATTCAAGAAAATTATAACACTTACCCAAAGGTCACAGAACGACTATTACATTAAAGTAGCAGCAAATAAATCAAAAGCCACGTGGCTGATTATAATTAGAAACAAAACAATCAACCTAAGTAGATTATAGTAAAATTGAAAATTAATAATGAAACTCTATTGAATCCAACTACACTTGCTAAAAAATTTAATGATTATTTCATAGATATAGTCTCTAATAATGCTAACAATTTGACTAATAATAGTGACATACATTTACCCATGACAATATCAACTCAATATTCCTACGACCAACAACTCCCTTTGACATCCTCAAAACAAGACAACCTGAGTATGGAACATGGAATATATCCAGACAGTCTCAAACTATCAGTAGTCAAACCTTTACACAAAAAGGTAACAAAGATGACACAAATAATTACCGTCCCATAGCACTGATACCAGTATTCATGAAGATCCTTGAAAAAATCATATACGATAGACTTAATAACTTTTTAGAACCCAACCATATTTTATCGGAACACCAATATTGTTTTAGGAAAAGTAAAACCATAAATATGGCAGTTTATGAGTTCTTACACAAGGTAACTATCAATATACATAAAAGAAAAAGCGCTATAACCATATACATGGACACGTCTAAAGCTTTCGACCATGTAAACCATAATTTGTTACTCGATAAACTTCAAAAATTTGGTATCAGAGGTAACGCGATCAGTTTGATAAAGTCATACCTGACTAACAGAAAACAGATAGCACACATTACCAAGGTATGTACTAAATCACTCGCCGAGGAGACATATGCGTCTGATGCTAGAACAATTAGTAATGGTGTATCTCAGGGTAGTGTCTTAGGGCCACTTCTATTTATTATATATATTAATGACCTACCAAATATTTCAAATCAAATCAAATCAAATCAAATCAAAATTATTTATTTGGGATATTGCACAACACAAAGTAGGTAGGTACAATAAAATTTTTAAAGGCGGGTAATCCCAGAAAGGTCCCAACTCAGCATTAATGCAGGCTGTGAAGCCTGCGCTGGTCTTCCGTTGGGGCCTGTGAGAACCCGGTTGGACGTGCTTAGACTTAATAAATTATACACCTACAGAACAAACAAATTAGAAATTAAACAAAAGAAAATAGTAATAAAACATTGAATTAATATTGACATTGAAATTGAATTAAAATTACAGTTCAAAAAAATTAAATTAAATCGAAACATCCAATTTATAAATATACCAATGACAATTTATTATATTACAATTCAAATCTTAAATATATACCAATTTAATATATTTAAAAACACATGTATTTAATATTTCATAATAACATAATATTTCAAATCACCCTATGACTCTGTTTGTGGATGACAGTTGTTTAGGCAGTGGACTGTAAATTATGAATTTTATTATATTAAAAGAGGCTACAAGATAATGCAAATTTTGCAATCATATGTGTTCTGTCGTGCTGAAAGAGTGTTTCAAAAAACTAGAACTTCACGTACCTTTAAAGCTGTTGCCGCCACGGGAAGAGATCTAGATAGAACGAGGTCTACTTTAGGCTGAGAATCAGCTCGGACCTTACTAAAATTCAAACCTTATAGCAGCCGGGTTACCCAGATGTTTCTCCCAGCAAGCACACCTTCAGTTCGCGAAGCCCAGCCGAAATCACTCCACAACACAACACATGGATTTTATGTAGTGTAGATATTAGAGATCTTTATTGTTCATGAGGAAAATGTAACATGTATTCACCAAGGGAAAAGTAATTAGTTAACTTAGGTACTTGTTCAGTTCAATACAGAATTCAAAGTGTGTCATGATCAAAATTGAACGGCAAAACTCTTCAAACTGTCAGATGACAGTGAATGAGTCAATATTGTGACAGGTGTCATTCCTGAACATTCCCGACCACCAAAATACACAGTATTTTCACTATGTAAATAATTATAGGCAAAAACAAGACAGAAAAATAATAAGAACTAAAAAACTAAGAAACTTAGAACGAAACATATAAAACTAAGTAGCTTAGAACGAAACTTATAAATTACATAATAATATAAAACCATTCGATAGGAAAGAATTAGTTATTGGGACCTAAAGATTCCTCTCCCCCGGGGATTTGATTGATTGGTAAAACACACAATTTGACCACCGGTCGCTTGTATTCTCCAGTAGTTGTACGTACAGTAGCAACTCTACACACATGATCAGCTCCCGGATGGAGTTTTATCACTCGGCCCAATTTCCATTTCATCGGGTCGCATTGCTCGCTGGCGATTAGAACCAAGGTTCCGACCGTCAGGTTTGGATGCGTGGACGACCATTTGTGGCGTTGTTGGAGTGTGTGGAGGTACTCCAAGTGCCATTTCTTCCAAAAGTCCTGGTGCATCCTTTGAAGCAATTTCCATCGTTGGAGAACTCCTACTTTCACACCTTCCAAGGATTCTTCAGGAAGAATGGTGAGGGGCTCCAATGTAAGGAAATGACCCGGGGTAAGTGCCGACAAATCATTTGGATCCGAACTCAAAGGCGTCAGAGGTCTTGAATTGAGTAGGGCCTCAATTTGGGTCAACAACGTGCTAAATTCTTCATAAGTCAGGCGTTGCGAACCAACCACTCGAGACAGATGGGTCTTCACTGATTTTACTCCTGCCTCTGCTAATCCAGAAAAGTGAGGACTGCCGGGGGGGTTGAAGACAAACTCTACTTTCTCGGCTTGTGCAGCTCGGTCCATAAAAGGTCTCAACACGTTACTGGCTCCAATGAAGTTCGTGCCTTGGTCGGATACCAAACGACAACATCGTCCTCGGCGGGCGATAAACCGGCGGAGACAGGCTAAGTATGCCTCCGCTGAGAGCTCCGAGGCGAGCTCTAAATGAACTGCTTTAATGGCCGTGCAAACGAAAACACAGACATACCCCTTATATGTGCGAACCCCTCGACCACGCCCAAGAGCAATATCGAAAGGGCCTGCGTAGTCCACAGCTGCCGACGAGAAAGGTTTTAGCTGGCTTATACGATACGCAGGTAGCTCTCCCATTAACGGGGCTGGGGGCAACTGCGGCTTTGCCCGGAAACATTTAATGCAAGACGAGAGTACTCTCCGAATAGCTCGCTTTGAAGAGAGAATCCAGAATTCTTGAGCGAGTAGGTTTTGTAGAGTCTGCGGTCCAGGATGCAACAATTTGCGGTGGAATTCCTCTATGATGAGCGACGTGAGGCGATGGTCGCTAGGCAATAACAAGGGATGTTTCTTGTCATAGCTGAATTGGCCATGAGCAAGACGACCGCCCACCCTCAAGAGACCATCAGAATCTATAAATGGAACCAATTTTCGGACAGCCTTAGGTAGTAAGTTAGCGGAATCCTTTTTTAGCACACGAAGTTCAAGTGTGAAGGCATTTTCTTGAACGTGTTTTACCAGGCGGCCAATCGCTAATCGGAGTTCAACATTAGACAGATCCCCAATAAGTTTAGTGCTAGGATTCCTAAGATTGTGCTTGAACCGAAGACACTGTGCCAGAACTCGTATCACACGATCATATGATGAGAATTTATTTATAAGCCTATCGATGACCGAACTTTCATTGACCGTGACCAAACTTGTAATCTTTTGTTCGACCAGAGCAGACGCATCCTCCACCTTTGATGACTGTGGCCAATCTTCGGAAGGGCCTCGTAACCATGCTGGTCCCGACCACCATAATTGACAAGGGGCCAAATCGGCTGGAAGTAAACCTCGAGAGCCGTGATCTGCAGGATTTTCGTGAGTGGGAACATGATGCCAGCAATCAGGGGGAATATTGTCCTGAATCTCAGTGACGCGATTGGCCACAAAGGTCTTCCATCGAGATGGACAAGATTTGATCCAGGCTAATGCGACACTGGAGTCAGACCAAGCAAAAATACTGTCCATGAGATAAATTTCCTGCAAGGCCGATGCCATGGACGACATTAATTCTGCCAGCAGCACTGCTGCCATTAGTTCTAATCGAGGGATGGAGCGCTTACGAAGCGGGGCTACTTTGGATTTGGCACAGCAAAGACGTACCTCGACTGTGTTGTCAACGCAAATAGCTCGACAATAAATGACAGCGCAGTATCCACGTTCCGAAGCGTCACAGAAACCGTGAAACTGGAGAGCGGAGAATGGCGGCACCATTCTGCGAGACAGTGAGACGGAACTCAACGATGATAACTGAGCCTTGAATTTCATCCATTCTTCGGCAATGGTGGCAGGAGCATTTTCATCCCAATCGACACCGGACATCCATAACAGTTGCATTATGTATTTTGCAAGGAATACGACAGGCGCTAATAATCCGAGCGGATCGAAAATTCGCGCAATATCGGACAAAATAGACCGCTTCGTACATCTACCTTCGATGGAAGATGTTTTGAAGGTAAGTTGATCCGCTGTGGGTGACCACAACATTCCGAGAATCTTTAACGACACATCTTGAAGATCTTCAAAATTACAAAATTGTTCTGTATATAGCTCGGATGTTGGCAATCCACGACAAAACTCTTCGCAGTTAGACGTCCATTTACGGAGATGAAGACCAGCTGACGATAGAATTTGAACAAGGTCCTGACGTGTCTCAACTGCCGTCTCAACTGACTCTGCTCCGGAAACGACATCGTCTACGTAAGTGTCCCGCTGCAACACGGCAGCACCGAGTGGTGCGCGGGCGGAATATTCCTTGGCCAACTGAGCCATACACCAAAGCGCCTGATATGGTGCGCATGAGACCCCATATGTCACAGTCAAAAGCCGGAAATCTCGAATGGGAAGGTCAGAAGATGGTCGCCACACGATACGTTGATAATTAGTATCTTCCGGCACTACCAAAAATTGGCGATACATTTTCTTTATGTCCCCGGTGAAAACGACCGCATGCCACCGAAACCGAACCAATATGTCAAAAATATTGTTTTGCAATTTGGGACCGGGCAGCAGAACGTCGTTTAGGGACCTGCCCTCTCCATCGGAGGCACTAGCGTCGAAAACAGTGCGCAATGGAGTCGTGACTGAATCCGGGCGCAATACCCCGTGATGCGGGATATAGTAGACAGGGCCGACATTGCTTAAAGGCGGCTCAACCTCTTCCATGTGGCCACTTTCCAAATAATCCTCCATGAAAGCTACATATGCAGCCCTAAAATGAGGATTGATGATAAACTTACGTTCTAAATGTTTAAAACGTTTAAGTGCGATGTCTCGCGAATTTATAAAGTGAGGTTTGTTCTGGGGATCGGCAAAGGTCAGTGGTACAATTAACCTTCCCTCAGAGTTTCGACTGCTAGAAACCTCCATATGGTTCTCACAGGTTGATTCCAATTTCGACAACACTACAGGTTTGGGTGGATCGACAGTCTCCAATTCCCAGAACCTTTTTATGGACTCATCCAACGACAATGTTGTACAAAAACAGTTCTTTCGAACAGAACTATGTGAGTAAGACTGAAGGCGAGAATGATCAGTGTTAACTGTGCACTCACCCATTACTATCCAACCGAATATAGTTGGGATAGCAATGGGTTGACCTGGTTCACCCTTCACTAAACCAGGCTTTAGTGCCGAAGCAAGAATGTTCACACTGACCAACATGTCCACCTTTCCGGGTTTATCAAATTCTGGATCAGCCAAATCCAGTCCTTTGATGTGATTCCATGTCGATATGTCAAGTTGCCCAGAAGGCATCTGTGGACAAATCGAGGGGAGGACTGCAGCTTCCAATGTCAATTTTGCCGACAGATCTTTACTTGTGGGTATCAACTCACAATGTACTGACCCAAGCGTATTGGTCGAAACCTGCCCAATTCCATTCACAGACTGGGACCCAGAATGAATTTTTAACCCGAGGCGGTGTGCACAAGATTGTGTTATGAAGTTACATGCACTTGCACTATCCAAAAGGATTCGTGCCCGAACAAATTTCTTAAATCTATTTTTAACTAATACTGTAGCGGTGGAGAACAAAGCTTCTGTATGAGGGGGGTAAGCAGTTAAAGCAACCGATGCAGATTTTTCATGAACCGATGATGGTTCCTGCGGACATGACGATTCTTGTAAAGATGATGATGATGATGATGATGGTTGTTGGTCAAAATGAAGCCAACTACTATGTTTTTGGTCACATTTATCACATTTGAGTTTGGATGTGCATTTTTTTACAGAATGTGAAGGCTTAAGACATGAAATACACATCCTTTTTTCTTTAATAGCCTGATACCTGCTTGTCGGAGACAGCTTTATAAACTCAGGGCATTTTTCAATGTTGTGACCGACTATCGAGCAAAACCCACAGTCTCCTTTTGAAGGAACAACTAAAACTGGCTTGCTTTTCTGCACAGTTGGTTTCACAGGGACAGGGGCTTTACAATTATCTAATGCCCGGGACCGTTTTTCTAAAAACTCCATAATGTCATCAAACATTGGGATATCTACATTTGAATCCAATTGTAATTCAAAAGCTTCTTTTGTTTGTGAGTCTAGTTTTGACAAAATTAACTGGAACAACATAAAATCCTGATTTGGCAAATTATACTTACCTAGAATAGCTAGATTTTCAGTAAATGTTCTGTGTATGCGTTCCAATTCTGAGCCTGATTTGTACTTTACACTCTCACATTTGAGTAGCTTCTCATAATAAGTAGCTGCAATATTGCGTTTCCTATCATAATACTTATGTAAGGTTTGATAAGCTACACCATAATTTGAACCGGTCAATGGGAAATTTTTTATTAATTCATAGGCCAATCCACTTACACTGGACACCAAGTAATGCAATTTTTCTACCTCCGCAAGACTCCTATTATGAATTAATGAATCAAATAATTCTTTAAATGATACCCAATTTTCAATTCTCCCATCAAATGGCTTTATAGTAATTTTTGGCAATTTTGCCACAATGGTTTCATGACTAGCCGATACCTGCTTTTTGCATTCCAATAACCTTGCTTTGATCTTACGCATACTTTTTTCAAAACTAATTGTATGGGCGAATTCCACATTACGATCACCTTTCGAAAGTATACTGATTAGAGATAGTTGAGCAGCATGAAATTCTTGGGATAAAACCTCTAAGTCTTTCTCACTGACCCCCTCCAAATCAGTCCCT
Organism: Venusia cambrica; assembly: GCA_951394065.1. Classification (NCBI taxonomy): domain Eukaryota; kingdom Metazoa; phylum Arthropoda; class Insecta; order Lepidoptera; family Geometridae; genus Venusia; species Venusia cambrica. The sequence goes on along the minus strand of OX596037.1, from coordinate 82,432 downwards.
TCTAACAGTTCCAAACGCATAATAGCGTAATCGCGTGCAATTCGATTCGCATCACCTTTGGACGCTTCCATACTTACAAATCAAAAAGTTTACTAGCTACCACCAATATCCACGAGAATGAAAACCGTTACTCTTCCACCCACAAATAAAAATAATTTTAACAAAACAATAAAATAACACTGAATTCACAAAATCTGGGTCGTAGGACCAAATGTTTAGGCAGTGGACTGTAAATTATGAATTTTATTATATTAAAAGAGGCTACAAGATAATGCAAATTTTGCAATCATATGTGTTCTGTCGTGCTGAAAGAGTGTTTCAAAAAACTAGAACTTCACGTACCTTTAAAGCTGTTGCCGCCACGGGAAGAGATCTAGATAGAACGAGGTCTACTTTAGGCTGAGAATCAGCTCGGACCTTACTAAAATTCAAACCTTATAGCAGCCGGGTTACCCAGATGTTTCTCCCAGCAAGCACACCTTCAGTTCGCGAAGCCCAGCCGAAATCACTCCACAACACAACACATGGATTTTATGTAGTGTAGATATTAGAGATCTTTATTGTTCATGAGGAAAATGTAACATGTATTCACCAAGGGAAAAGTAATTAGTTAACTTAGGTACTTGTTCAGTTCAATACAGAATTCAAAGTGTGTCATGATCAAAATTGAACGGCAAAACTCTTCAAACTGTCAGATGACAGTGAATGAGTCAATATTGTGACAGGTGTCATTCCTGAACAACAGTACTGTTCTTTTCAACAACTGTCCTACTAACACAGAAACTGACATAAATAACACCTTGACCTTAATAATTAACTGGATGCCGTATAATAATTTGAAAGTAAATTTAAATGAGACATATTGATGAATTTTAAACAGCGAAATAATTACCCAATACATATTGACATCCATTATATGAACACGAGAATTATTGAAATTTACTCCACCAGATTTTTAGGATTAGACATTGACAGCAGACTGTCAATGTCAATGTCAGACTTCATTGGAAAAACAATATAGACAATATATCCAAAAGGCTCAATCAATGATATATGATAATTGATTGAGCCTTTTGGATACTGCTCTATATAAACTACATAAAATAGTCAGTACTCCCACATTACTAACAGCGTACTACGTTCATGTAGCATCAATATTAAGATTCGGGCTTTTTTTGGGGCAACTCAACAAATAAAATGTAAGTGTTCATAGCCCAAAAATGCTGCATCCGATCTATGTTTGTTTTGCAACAAACGGACACCTGTAAAGATGTTATCAAGCAATGGGGGTTACTTACTCTGCCAAGTCTTAATATTAAATACAATAAAATAATTAAATACACGAAATTGCAATATTTGTCAAAAATAATCCGATTAATTTACATTCTACTCCAACGGCAGCCGTCGAGAAGGTACTCTGCACCACTATAAATCAAATGCGGCACTTTTGCGTAAGAGTGTGTTCTGTATGACGCCAATTATCTATTTAACATTATATAAATCTCATCTCATATATATAAAGTATATATATATAACATATAATAAATTACCATTGATTGACACGGTTGTTTGTGATGATGTAGATGACGAGCCAATGGGGAAAATTGTACGATAAAATGTGTTGAATTTTTCAGTGAGTAGAGGAAAAATCCCAAATTTTCAACAATCGTGGTATCATCAGTAGAATAGTTGAAATTTGTCAAAATGAGACGAAAATCTGACAAAATTGCCCATTTCGCATAAACAATTGACAATCGCCGTTCTAAAATTTAAAATTTTGCATAGTTTTACATAAATCTATAACTGACTATTAAAGGGTAAAATGGGGCAAAAACAGTTTGTAGACAAAATCTTTATTAATGATCCGATTGAGTTGAAAATTCGAACGTGTATTTAACAATATAACAATGAAATGCTAAAAAAGCTTCGTAAATTCTTCTTTTAAAGATGAAACGGGGTAGGGGAGAGTCGGGTGGTACCGCGCCCCTAAGCGAGAATGACTACAACTTAGCTTAGGATAGGGTTGAAATAAAATAGTTTTTAGATAATGAAAAGAAATTTATCAAGCTATGTGTATAGCGTCGCAAAACAAACAAAATCAAACACAGAGATAATATATTATCAATAAACCACAAAATGGGAAAACGCGGTATTATCGAACTGGTTCATTAATACCGTGCTCGAGTATGGTAATTTCTAAAATAACTCGTTATAAGTAATATATTTATACTATATTTTAATATTATATTAAACTTTATAATCATATTCCTTATAAAACAGTCTTATTCGAAAAAAATACGTGTGAAAAGCTGTGTTTTAATCTATCTATAAAATGTCATATTATAAAAAAAATCTACCAAAATGTTAACCAGTCTCAGTATAAATACTTGAAAATATATATATATAGTCATACACCAGTTTCCGGAGCTGCATCTGCGTGATATCATAATTTTTTTTTGCCATTATGGCTATAAACTCGCAGATCTCTTTTACTTCGTCTGGCGTAAAAGTAGTTCTTCGGCCCAGCGGAGGATTGTAGTCTTCTCCCAATCTCATTCCGTCTCTTAAAGTGCTCTCCGGGACGTTGAAATTCCTGGCGGCTGCTTTAATTTTGCTGCCATTGCTTATGGCTTTCAGAGCAGTCTTCATATCATGCGGATCCCACGACCTCTTTTTCTTTACTTGATCTTCCATCCTATGAGTAATATTTCTATTATAAGACAGTAAGGGTTTAATATTATCTTTGCTAAATTATTGTAAATGAACGTACTTAGTTTTATACTCTGTGTTTTTTGATTTGATTGAATGAAAATTATACTAATTCATTGAAATTATACTAACTAAAATTAGATGATGTGAGTGTTAGTTTTTTTGCAACCCGACGAAAAATTATATACCCTTACATGTTCATACATGCCAATTCCGCGCGGGTTGGATAATACCGCGCCCTGAGCGCGGAATTATCGAACATGTTCATTTTGTTTTATAACCCCAAAAAATCATACAAAAGTTAAAACAATGGAAAATGCTATAGCACACACCAAATTTACTATATTTTCAACATAGTTGCTATGCGTAGTTGGCGGGATATGAAGGGGCACGGAATTATCAACCGCGCGGTAATACCGAACTCTCCCCTAATACTTTTTATATCATATCTTTTTATTTGATTCCATCGAGTTGAAATTTTGTTCATTTTGTAACTTTGTATGTAATGTATATAGTAAAAGAGTGACATGGGTCAAATCTTTTTGTGCACAGATATTTTTTTATTTAATCCGATCCAGTTGAAATTTCGTTCGTGTTTTTACGATATATATATATTTAATTGTACGACGGGCACATTAAAACCTTTCTCGACCAGTACTATGTAACCTCCACTACTCCACGGGGCAAAGCGAACAGGAATGAAGGTGGGCCATACTTTCCTGTAGAGATAACGAATATAACTATCAACCAATAAATTTAACTAATATTTAAAATCAACCATTATATTCAATAATCAGAAGTAACATTATCGAATAAAAATATCATATCAACTTCAGCCTGAGTTAGAACTAACATAATTGAATGCATTGAAATTTTAACTTTAAAGTGCTACAAATAAGAAACATTTTCGTATGTTGCTGCTCGCAGAGTTTTCAACTATGTATTAGGTTGAATTCATTCAATTGTATGCTTTCGACTCCTCACTATAGAGATTAAATTTATCTGATTTGCTGTATATGATATTTTCATTCAATACAAAGTGATGTGATATTTTAAACAAATACCCATAGTGCTACAATGATAGAGATTAATTAGCGGTTACTTTTATTTGATCAATGGAATAAAATATTCAACTGCATTAACATCAACCAATAACCAAATCGTGTAGATACTAAACAAATAATATTAACTAATATTTTCAACCAATAAAAATATCGATATATTTTTTTATCAATTAACAGTTAACTAATATTTAATTTTAACCATTATTACCATCTTTACTTTCCTGTACGAGAGCTCCACACTAGCAATGTGCGCTCGAGGAGTATATTATGCCCCATCTGAATCGAAGTAAATAATAGTCTGATTGATATTCGTCTGCTAATGAGTGAATTTGTGCGAATGATATTCGTCTAGAAGTGAGTGAATTTGAGTAAATAATAGTCTCTGTGATTGATATTCATCTGCTAAGGAGTCAATTTGTGTGAATAATAGCAATAAATAATCATTGTAGGTACCTACATAGGTAATTAACTTTTTAAATACGCCAACTTATCTTAATTTTCGTTCACAGTCCTAAGCCTCATAAAAGATGAAGAAAAATTTAATAACCGTTACATTTACATTATGTACGTATCATAATATACTTTTATCCGATTATGGATACCTACCCAAAGAGAATACCTGATAGAATATCTATTAAACGCCGTAAGTAGCGTTGAATACAGAATCGGAATCAGTCGAAACACTACCTATTATTTGACTATTATATTATAATAGGTATCATAACATAATCCCAGCAATTAAATAATACGAAAATATGACCCTAATACACCATCTCTATTACAAACTCTCATCACATTGGGAACTTCTTCTTCTTCTTCTTTGATTGGCCTCTACGTTTCGTTGCGTTTGCATAACACACCATTTTTCGGTTTTATGATTAAAATAATTAGTTTTAAGGTAAAATTACTATTTTATACCTTGAAATAAAAAATAATAAGTACTACAGAGTATCAATAAATGACATTCTAATTTAAAAAATATGGTAGATCGCATTTTTATTAAAACGTTGCGTTTCGTTTATTTAATATTTGTTTCTTATTGAAATCCCTAATCCATTGTATGCTAGGAGTCCTATCTTAACATTGACGAACTTCATAAAGAACGGCGGTACCATTGCAGACTTATCGATTGATGAAGATGGAGATGAAATCAATGGATGACAATGAACTTCGGCGAAATGCCCGGTAGCCTCCCTGGTAGCCGTGATAGAAACTAGGAATCCTGTTGATCTTTACGCCTGTGATAGCCATTACGTTTACTGCATTGCTGCGTAGCGAAGCACAGGTATTTTCAGCTAGTCTTTAATAAAATACCGTCATCCATACGGGCTATCATTAATTTAAATATTTTTTAAAATTCACTGACACAACATCTCGTAGAAAAATAATATTATCCAGTGAATTTATTATAAATTTCTAAATGACAATTTAATTTAGTTCTGACATTTTTAATAAGAAATCATTGACATAAATACTCATTAAAATTGTTAATTGTAACTTAGTTTTGTATGTTTTGAACTGTTCTGTCGGTTGACTTTTGGTTGTTAGGTATAAATGAAATTTGTGTTAAAATGTAACTAAGAACTTGTGGGAACACAACATTGAAGCGGACGCGCACACACAGCTACGAGCATAGCAGCGCGCGCGCGCCGTGATACTGAGGGAACCCGCCGACGCAAGCAAATATTTATACATAGCTCTGTCGCGCTCGCACGCGTTGTCCCTCTCATTTGTCCGCGTAGACAAATCGTGTGCTGCGTGACAAGCAACTCTCGGCACTGATATATAATCCTTGATAAGGAGGCAATTTATTATTAATACACCGAATACCGTGATCGCGCCTTTCATTTTTACCTAGAGTCCCTGAGTGAGCTAAAGTGAACTAAAGTATAAGTGAGTGAATAGGCAGGCAGACAGAGTAGGCTTAACCACCACATTTGGTGACCCCGACCACAGCTGCGAATCCAAGGAATCTACAATGGCAGAAGCTACAGCGTCGTCGGCTCCTAAGATTGAAGAAACTGCAAACAAGTCCATGGACCTCGCAGCAGTCACGATTCGATCAAGACTACTACCGTTCTGGCGGGAATATCCGAGGTTATGGTTCATTCAATTTGAAGCCCTTGTCGACCCGTTGAAAACTGGTGATGAGAATAAGTACCGCCATGTTCTAAGCCAATTGCAAACAACAGATCTGCAGCATTTGTCGGATATACTGCTCAATCCTCCGGCAACGGGTAAATTCGAAGCTATCAAGGCACGCCTGTTATCAGTCTATGAGCAATCGGAAATCAAGAACTTCAAACATCTTATAGGCGGTTTGGAACTAGGCGATCAAAAGCCATCTCATCTACTTCGTCGGATGCGCGAGCTTGGTGGAAATATGATCACAGAGGCTGGATTAAAAGTAGAATGGATGAACCAGTTGCCACAGCAAGTACGAGTCGTTCTCTCTGTGAACACAGAATCATCCCTCGATATGCTGGCTGCAATGGCCGATAAGATGATGGAGTACTCAGAGGCAAGCACAGTTGCTGCAATGTCAAGAGCAGAACCGAGTACCAGTATTAGTGCGAGTCGGAGTGCGATAGACATTAAACTCGAAGCGATGAGTAAACAAATCGAGGAGCTTTCTTTTGAAATAGCGGAAATGCATGGCAGAGGAAGATCGCAGTATCGCCGTCCCTTTAATCCACGTTCACGATCACGTACAAACTCGGCGAAGAGGATTAAGGAAGGCACATGGTTGTGTAAATACCATTTCAGATTTGGTGACAGAGCAGTTCGTTGTGAATCTCCGTGTGCAAAACGAAACTCGAGATCGGGAAACTAGAAGAAACACCGACCGTGGCGGAGGTCGGTGTTGTTCCTGCTAGCAACCGCCTATGTGTCTACGACCGCAACACTTCGCAAGGTTTCCTCGTGGACACGGGCGCTGACATATCTGTTTTAGCTGCCAACCGCTCTTCGAAGAAGAAACCTATGGTCAGCGCCTACCGGTTGTACGCCGCAAACAGCACGCCGATAAGTACCTATGGTGAAAAAAGTTTGCAATTAGATTTGGGTCTCCGACGTTGTTTTCGGTGGACATTCATAGTAGCTGACGTGAAGACATCTATCCTCGGGGCAGATTTTTTGCGTCACTTCAAGATATTGGTCGATTTGGACCGCAAGAAACTCATCGATAAAGTAACTGAACTCTCCATAAACGCCGTGCAAATTATATCGAACCAAGAAACGGTACACGTAATTAGCCAAAACCAAACATACCATGACATTCTCAAGGAGTATCCGGATCTGCTGAGACCCATGTCACTGAAGTCGCCACCAAAACATGACGTTGTGCACCATATAGAAACATCCGGACCGCCACTGTATGCACGAGCACGTCCGCTACCTCCCGACAAATATAAGGCCGCAAAAGCAGAGTTCGAGCGCCTGATGGAAATGGGCATTTGTCAACCATCGAAAAGTCCGTGGGCCAGTCCGCTACATATCGTGAAGAAGAAAGATGGCGGTTTGCGATGCTGTGGGGACTACAGAAGGTTAAACGCGGTCACTCTACCAGACAGATATCCGATACCAAGAATTCAAGACTTTACGTACCAGCTTCACGGCAAGAAGATTTTCTCCAAGTTAGACTTGAAAATGGCGTACTACTGGATACCCATATCGGAGGAAGATGCACAGAAAAGCGCCATAATAACTCCTTTCGGATTATTTCAGTTCAAATCCACTACGTTCGGACTTCGGAACGCTAGTCAGACGTTTCAGCGTTTCATGCACGAAGTTTTTCGTGGTATGAGCGACTGTTTTACATTTGTGGATGATGTGTTGGTGTGCAGCGAAGACGAAGATAAACACAAGACCCTGTTACATGAAGTCTTAAGGCGACTAAACCAATACGGGCTAACACTCAACATTGAGAAATGCGAGTTCGCCAAAACGAAGATCAACTTTTTGGGCTACGAAGTCACGTCTGAAGGCATCAGACCTACGGCCGAGCGCACGAGCGTCATCTCAAGCTATCCGCGCCCTAAGAACGTTGTAGAGCTTCGTCGTTTCCTGGGAATGTTAAACTTCTATAGAGACTGTTTACCACATCAAGCTAAATTACAGCGGGAGCTTAACAAGTATCTACATGACCGGAAGAAGAATGATAAGACACTAATAGAATGGACACCGGAAGCTAAGCTAGCATTTCAAGAATGCCGTCAAAGCATTTTGGAAGCTACCACACTCACACATCCTGTTCTGAATGCCCCGCTCAGTATCATGTCCGACGCCTCGGACCACAGCATTGGCGCGGTTTTGCAGCAAAAAATTGGGAATGCATGGAAGCCGCTATCATATTTTTCCAAGGCAATGAGCAGCACTCAACGACGATACAGCACGTACGATCGCGAACTTCTAGCTATGTACGATGCTGTAAAACATTTTCGCCGACTCATCGAGGGTTGTGAAGTTACAATTTGCACGGATCATAAGCCTCTCTCTTTCGCACTCACAAAATCACCGAGCAGCAGTGACACTCCTAGACGCGAGCGGCAACTCCATTTCATAAGCCAATTCTGTACGAAGATCATTTATGTAAAAGGGGAGAAGAATTCGGTCGCCGACGCATTATCACGCATTGAGGAAATACAATGTCCTTCAAACATTGATTATTATGCTCTAGCTGCAGATCAGAGAAGAGACGAAGAACTAAAGCATCTTAGATTACAGCCTAATTTAAACTTCACCGATATCACCCTACCCGGCATGGACCAACCAATCGTGTGTGAAAGCTCACTGAGTACACTTCGACCGTACCTACCTTTGGCGCATCGGAAGACGGTATTTGAAGCCCAGCATGAGCTTTGCCATCCAGGGATAAGAACAACCAGGAAAATTGTCACTTCAAAATTTTTTTGGCCATCCATGAATAAAGAAGTCGGCATATGGGCAAAGAATTGTATCGGCTGTCAAAAAGCCAAGATTAATCGCCACACCATCACACCGCTTGGAAGTTTCCCGCCATCACAGCGCTTTGAGCACGTTCATATCGACATCATCGGGCCACTGAGGATATCCCAAGACTATCGCTACTGCGTCACAATTATCGATAGATTCACAAAGTGGCCAGAAGCGGTACCCGTCCGAGAAATCACAGCGGAAGTGGTAGCTAGAGCATTCTACGAGAATTGGATTGCCCGGTTTGGCTGTCCTCTGCGGCTATCTACTGATCAAGGGAGACAATTTGAAGCAACGCTGTTCAACGCGCTGATGAAGAGGTTTGGAATAACAAGGATTCGGACAACCCCGTTCCATCCTCAATCAAATGGACAAATCGAACGATTTCATCGCACTCTTAAAGCAGCGTTAATGGCAAGAGGCACAGCTACGCAGTGGAGCGACGACCTACCTACTGTCTTACTTGGTCTACGAACAGCACTGCGTGAAGATACCAACTTAAGCCCAGCTATACTGACATTCGGCACGACTCTACGCATTCCGTCAGATTTCTTCGTACCTACAAACTCAAACATCGAAGAAACTGAGTTCGTGAAACGCCTTACAAACGCTATGGCAGCGTTATCACCGATGCAACGCATTCCTTCGGCTTCTACGCGGCCGTTTGTTCACAAGGACCTTGCTACCTGCACGCATGTCTTCATAAGGAACGACACCGTTCGAGCACCTCTCACACCGCCGTACGACGGGCCTTATCAAGTTTTAGAGAAACATGAAAAGTATTTCAAGATTCAGCTGCCAAGGAGAGTTACTGTTGTTTCATTAGATAGACTTAAACCAGCATACATTTGGAACGAAGAGGATTATTCGCCATCAAAGGAGATACAGCCATCCATCACCAAAACAGCAAATAAGCAGCCCTACGTAACTAGATATGGCCGGACCGTCAAGAAAACCGTACGCTTCGCTTGATGGGGGGTACTGTGGGAACACAACATTGAAGCGGACGCGCACACACAGCTACGAGCATAGCAGCGCGCGCGCGCCGTGATACTGAGGGAACCCGCCGACGCAAGCAAATATTTATACATAGCTCTGTCGCGCTCGCACGCGTTGTCCCTCTCATTTGTCCGCGTAGACAAATCGTGTGCTGCGTGACAAGCAACTCTCGGCACTGATATATAATCCTTGATAAGGAGGCAATTTATTATTAATACACCGAATACCGTGATCGCGCCTTTCATTTTTACCTAGAGTCCCTGAGTGAGCTAAAGTGAACTAAAGTATAAGTGAGTGAATAGGCAGGCAGACAGAGTAGGCTTAACCACCACAAACTCTTAATGTAAATATGGACCAATTGATAAATATTAATAGTGCATGCTATCTTAATGTTTGTATACCAATATCTGGTGGAATCATGTGAAACCTAAACTACCTGTAAATAGTAGATTGTTTCGTTTTGATTGTTCGTAGCGAGGGAGGATGACAAGACCGAGTTATAATGGGTGGTTTTGGCCCGAGTAAAACACTTTTCACTTCGATTGCGAGAGAATAAAACAATTCAAAATTAAACAATTTTCAGTAATTTTATTAAAAATTAAATGTGCAGTTAGATCAATTTTTAATGTTTAGTGATATGTTTTTCCCGGGAAATTTTATTTCGGTTCTCTGTGATTGGGATGTGATAATATTTTGAGTTGATTGTTGTGGAGTAAAAGTTAGAGATACTCGACTCATGCTTGAGTTTCCTGCATTATTAAGATCTGAGTGCGGCTTCAGATCCCTGATCCCTGATTGGGGTTCTGTAATGTTTGGTAGAATATTGATTCCTTTCGTAATCCGCTGCGTGACGTGATACTTGTTTTGTATAGAGTCCTCTATATAACCTTCAGCCACTTGATCGGACCTCCATCCACCGTGCCGTTTTAATGTCGTTATATTCGCACCAGAGTCCGCCAACAAAGTCGCGGATGTTCTGCAGAAACAATGGCCCGTGTAGAGTTCCGGATTTGGTAAATTTAGATAAGTGGCAATATCTTTAGGCATGTTACCAAATTTATTTTTGCCTATGACTTGCCATGTGCATTTACCATTTTGATAATTTGGAAAAAATCTTCTCGTTGAAACATTAGCGGGACATAACTCCTGATAGGCTTTAACTATATTAAGGTATTTACAAATTTTTATTTTTGACAAATTTACGCTCTTTGTTTGTTTTCGTGTTCGGCAGACTCACAACTTGTAGGTTTGTATCCGTTTCTACGTCTTCTAGCGTTATATTAGCAAGCTCTATTCCTCTGCATGCACCGCTGATTCCATAAATTAAAGCAACCTGTTGAACAAAAAAATAACTGTGTTAATAATCGTAATAACCTAGGTACCTATTTTAGGTATGTAGGTAGGTATCTATTTATTTAGTTTGAGTAGAGTAGATAAGTAGGTTACCTTTGTTGCCAAGTATTGATTATTTGGAGCGTTATTTAAAAATGTTTCGATTTCTTGTGTCGTCAAGAATTTAGATTTTTTTGCCTTGTATCCAGTGGACAATTTCTTCAGTAAAGCCGTCAAATTTACATATTTTTTAATATCGACGTCGTGTCTCGTTTGTAAGGTCATTCTTAACATTGAATATGTGCTCCAAAGAGTCGACGATTTGAATTTTTTCGATAATTCATCAAAATAAGTGAGAAAAACCCCTTCAGTAAAAGAATCCACACGTTTCTCATCTCTCCATTTTAAAGAATTTTCGTAACTCTTTAAATATATTCCACGTGATTTTTTCGGCAACAGATTCATAATTATTTCTTTGCCCTTTTCTTCCATTTGCATATTAGCATCTTCACTATCACTTGATGACATTTTTCACGTTCACAATTTGGAAGTAAAAGTCGGGAAGTTATACGTAAAAGTTTGTGATTTGGAATGAAGAAAATTCTAGAGATTTAGCGCCAATTCCATCTTTTTTTTAAAATCTCTATCTAACCCGCAACGAAACAGTTCGCATTCTACCGTGAAGGGAAGAATCAACCTTCATAAAACATCACCAAGAAGGTTCTATTTAAAAAAAAAAGATTGACGGAGCACCAAGAAGTCGAGTTTTTATGTAAGAGACCGAATGCTTTGTACGGGCTGATGATTTTAGACAAAAATTAAAAAGAAAAAATACTTTTTAGCCCTAGGTATTAAACTCGAGTTTTAGCGGGCCTAAAACTCGCTACACTATTATGATACACTTTTTGAGCAAGAGAAGTGAAAAACTTATTATGTACCATGATTGAACAAACCAGTAAATCATTAATCATTTTATTATTTAGCATTTATAATTTTTGTTAGAAAATGATTTAAGAAATTCGGAATACTCTTTATTTGAACTAGGAGGTGTTTCGTCAATTAGTCTGTTTGAGCCAGCGGGAGAATATGGTGAAATGGAAGGAATCGGTTGGGGAAAAAGTGCTGGGGGAGAAACAGTGATCTCAGGAGGTGAAGGATGTAACGGAGAGAAGTCAATGTTTTGTCCGTCGAGTGGGCTAATTCCCAAATCACCTAGCTAGTTCGGGATGCATGTGCGATAGGATGGTCACTACTACTACGACTAGGCCTTGAGACAAAATAGCAGAGATAGCATAGTTTAATGCGTCACATGCTAGAAGAAAAGGTTTTGTCAAATCTGGATATGCTAGAATCGGTGCAGAGGTAAGCGTATTTTTAAGGTTTTCAAAAGCTAATTGTTGTTCGTTATTCCAGACAAAAGGAACATCTTTCTTTAAAAGGTGTGTGAGTGGTTTAGCAATCTTGGATTTCGGTGCGTCTTCTTTGGAAATTTTGATTTGGTGAAATCCAGAAGCAAGATCAAGGGTACTGAAATATTTGGATTGCCCGAACTGATCTAATATTTCAGAAATGTTAGGAATAGGATAAGAGTCACGAACTGTAATGTCGTTTAACTTGCGGTAGTCTATAACGATACGCCATTTGCGTTGACCAGAAGCATCGGCTTTTTTCGGAACGATCCAGATTGGAGATGATCATGGACATATAGAAGGTTTAATAATTTCATCATCAAGCATTTTATTTATTTGGGATTGAACTTATTGCTTGTGGATTTCGGGGGAACGTTGAGTCTTTATTGGAATAGAAGAGGAAGTAGTAATATCGTTCTGTAAAGCGTCAGTACACGTCAGGTTATCCATATTACCAGGGAGATGGAAGATATCCGAGAATGTGGAACATAGGTCATATAATATTTTTGATTCTTCATCGTTTAGATGGGAAACCCGCAGGAGAGTTAGTACTTTTTCAGTTTTGGTATGAGTGTTATGAGCATTGGAATGAGACATGTGGAGAATTTGTGTAGGGTCAATATTTTCTAGAGGAAAAATTTCAAATTTGCATTCGAATTTGAAATTCATATAACTAACGTTTGGGGCTAGATGGCGTTGTCTGAAATTGATGCCCTGTAAACGTGAAGCTCCCACGTGGGGGCAGACGGTAACAATTCTAATTTATTATTATTATTATTATTTCAGACTATACATACAACCTTCTCTAAATTCATAAAGTTGAATTTATAAATTTTCAATTTTGAAAGTCTTCCTACAATTTTGGGCACATAGTCATCCTTATTTTTTTTTTAATTATCATACAAAGAACTCCAATATGCAAAAACTGTAGTGTAATGTTTTAACAAAAACAAACTTATCCAGAAAAACTACAAAAAAAAAAAATAGATTTTCTTTAATGCAGAACTCATTTTTTTATAAACCGAGCACGTAACTCCTGATATGACTTTTTGATAACTCTCAAGGTTTCAGACTTGACCTCAGTGGCCCTGGAAAAAAACAAACCCTGTATATAGAAGATAAATACACATTTGAATTTTCAACTCAATCGGATCATAAATTAGGATTTTGCATACAAACTGTCTTGCCCCATTTTACCCTTTAATAATTACACAGTATTTTAAGTTTTTTTTTTCTAAATACACATTTACAAACAAACTACTACAAATATACATACTAAATTTCAACTCAATCGGATTATAAATAAATATTTTGCATACAAACTATTTTACGCCATTTCACTCAACCCTTTGGGGGAGGAATTTCCTAAAATCCGTTCTTAGCGAGACCTAAAAATTGCAATGGTCTTACAGTTTCGGCACTGCGTGATTACCTACCTTCCTACATAAACACGGCAGTGGTAAATCGATTTTATATAACAGAAAAAATATATACTTATATAAAAAGTTGAATTCGTTTTAAAATAATATAACAATGTAAAAATGTTGGTTAGAGTGAATGAGGAGAATGAACGAGAATAAATGAAACGGATTGGGATTTGGGATCCATCCATCACTACACTAGACTGGAGTGCGCGTGAACCAGTGGGTTGGGTGGGGTCATGTTGTGGGTGATTGATCTGGTTAACAAAAATATTATTACTGTAAAATATTATGAATTAGTTACATAGGTGGTAGGTACCTTGTAATTGTGAGTACCTAATAGTATTATATGGGTAGTAGGTACCTACCTACCTACGTAGGTACTTAGTTTAGCTCGTGGAGTTCATTCATTGTTCTATAAAATTTAACCGTTAACTCACGAACAGTTTTAAGAAAGCCATGACGTGGCCTTATATCATCAAATGGGTTTTGCTAATAATAGCCTTCGTTAATCCTGTAATCGCTTCAGGTAAGTACCTACCTACCTTACTTAGTTTAATTTTCAGCTATCGATATCTATCTATATAGGTATTATACCTACCTATATACGCACATAGCTATTTACAAAAATGACAAATAAATACCTATAGGTAGGTAACTAATAAAACACACAGCTTCCAATGCCTAGTAAGTACTCTCGGTTCGTGGTCGTATCGTGAACCCAGAAGGTAGGTAGGTACCTAGGATTAGCAAAAACGCCCGTTTCCTTCCTTGTTATTATGTGAGTCATTTTGTTATTTGGTATCGTATGTAGGTTAGGTACCTATACCTACTATATAACTACTACCTGGTACCAGCTATTGTGCTAACTTGACATGCCCGAATAATGATTTCACATCAATACAACATACCTAAAGTGGGTGAAAACTCATAGATATATAGGTATATCTTGAAAATCAAACTCCTTTCTTCAGATGGTAGTAACTCTGCCTTCTGCGCTGTAGGTTGTGGGTTCGATTCCCACCCAGGACAAACATTAATGTGATGAATATAGATGTTTGTTCTGTGTTTGGGTGTTGTATTGTATTATAAGTATGTATTTACAAAAAAAAAGTATTTATGTATTCTATCCGTAATCTAGTTCCCATATTACAAGCTATGCTTAGTTTGGGACTAGATGGCGTTGTGTGAAATTAATGTAACATTTATTTATTTCTTCCTAAGTATACCTTCCTACTACAAAAAAGTTTTTTTAATGCATTGAATACCTAGTTCTATTGACGGAATGACTTATACTGAATATTTCTATAAATAGGTAGGTACTAAGCAAAGTTAATATTATGAAACTTTTGCTTTAAGAGTGTAACACAATGTATAATATGAATAAGGAAAAACCCCCAGTTGTGTTTTTTTGCAGTGTAGGCAAGGCATAGGCACATACTACGAATAATAGTATAAATAAATAAAATTTAAGATATAAACTACTTACTAAGTATAACTAATAATAGTGCTACGTACTATTAGTTATTCGTGCCCTGGCATCCGAGAAGAATTTATTATAATAAATCGTAAAAGGTAGGTAATATCATGTAATATCTAACATTAAAAAATCGTTGATGTGTATTGTTGTGTAAACGCTTGGCTACGGAACATCACGGTACGTTTTTATCTTTACAGTCCATAAATGTTAGTTAATCATCACCATTATCATCATCAAGTATTATTCTCTTGCCCGTTTCGTTTCCCTCAATATATTGGTTGGGTCAATATCAGTATGATCATCATCATCATCATCGTAACAGAAAAAAGTTTGTCATAATCACCATGCTAGGCAGGCGGGTGGTTAGTCGTACTGATGTCGTTAAGTTCCTAGATATATCGCGGTGTAAGAACCAGATGAACGTATCTACCAAAAACTGTTTTTTTTTTTTTTCTTAAATTAATCTTAAACGTGGTCCTGCACGATACGAAGTGCCAAGGTGCCAACACGACGTAACTGTCAAATCAATACTTCACTCATTCAATAATAGCGTAATAGTATAAACAATACTTTATATTGAACTAGAAGAACGTAACTTTATATATCACCAAAAAGTTTTAAATAAGTTGTTAATAGGTAGTGCCAAAATAACGTAATGACAAAAGTCAGTAAAATTGCCAATACTCCAACCTTACTAACTGCGTATTATGGTCATGTGGCATCGATCCTTAGGTATGGCCTTATTTTCTGGGGCAACTCAACCAACAAGTCGCAGGTCTTTATAGCGCAAAAAAGATGCATTAGATCTATGTTTGGTATGCAACAGACGGACTCCTGTAAAGATGTGTTCAAGCAGTGGGGGATTCTAACCCTGCCATCTCTTTATATTCTGGAAATTGCTGTTTATTTTAAGAAAAATCCAATCTCCTTTAAATTTTACCCAAACGGTACTCGTCGCGAGGGTACTTTACATAATCACCAATCTAAAACAGCGCTCTTGCGTAAGAGTGTGTTCTGTATGACACCAATTATCTATAACAAAATTCCGTCATCTATACGAGCCATTAATAATGTAAATATGTTTAAAAATGCATCTCAATATCTAACGCAAAAAGTTTATTACTCTGTGAATGAATTTTTAAATGACATGTAAATTTTAATTATTTAACTATGAATTCTAATTTTTGACAACCTATCGACTACTTATTAATTGACACAATTTTAAATCTTACTCATATCATTGACATGTAATTGGTTTTTGGAATTATTTGTTTTTATTACTTACTATTTGTTAATTGATCATTCTCAGATTGATTTTAATGAAACACTTTGTATAATGCATGCTTTAGAACTAAGTGGAAGTGTCTGTATACCTACTAGGTAGAATCTGTGATACTATTACTACATTAGACCTTAGTACTTATACCTACCATGATTCAACAGATCAATAAATCATTTATCATTTATCAAAGTCTTTATTTGAATCGTAAACTAATGCTTGTTTACCAAAATTTTAGCGTGCTGTATCAACGTATAAGCTTAAACGTTGCTCTGGCTTCAAATAATATTAATTTTCGATATTTACTTTCATTTCATTTATTCCAAAAAAAACAAAATACATTTTGTGTGTGGAGTTCATACAAATACATTTTAAACATAGACATAAGTTCAATTAGGTAAGTATTTAAAATTATAAAATAAGTATCGGGTATTGGTATTTTAAGGTAGGTATTTTATACAAATATCACATGTTATCACAAAAAATATGTATATATATATATATATATATATTTATTACAAATGTCACAAAAACTACATTTACAAAAATAAAATGAATGTCAGAAAATATTTCCAAAGGAATCAAATCAGGTCAAAAGCAATCAAAAATCTACGTCAAATCCATATACATGTCGAATAGTTACACATAATCACAATGATCCGTCAAAAAATCCTCAACTGAGTAAAACACTCCATCTAACAATATTTTTTTAAGCTTATTATGAAAAATTACGGGACTATCTATCATTTTTAGTTCAGGCGGCAAAGAGTTAAACCATGTTTTGCGACATTCAAATGTGGACAAAGCGGCGTATCTAGATCTTTACGTCTTGTACTTATTCTGTGTTGTCTTTTTTCTGCAGTCTCGTAAATAATGATGTGGATTCTTCACTATGTCCATTAGAGTGACTAGTATATAAAGGCTAGAGTCTGTCAAATGAAAGTAGAGACTGAAAAATCGCGGCAAATTCAAAAAATATTGGTATGGCAACTCATTAAATAATAGCATACTTGGAATTAATAATTTGATACTTTCTTATTATTCTAAACATAGAGCTAGACAATTATATTTTACATAATTGTTATTATTCCTCCTGCAATGTTAAATGATGATGATGTACTTAAATAGAAACAAGTAATTAATATTCGAGTAGAACATCTAGGCCTAGGTACCTATGTATGTACCATTTTTTCTGCCGCGAAGCAGTAATATGCCTGGTCCACTAATGTACAAAGCGCCAGTACCAGCGGCGCAACTTATCACAATATCTTACCTGCCTACGATTAAGATCACGAATAAGAAAGTCGCAATTAGGTAAATAGTTTATTCAGTATGTATTTTATTTACTAACTATAATCAAAATCTGAATCTAAATATTCCACTTGAAGTGATACATCGGAGGCACTGGTATCATCACTGCTGTTTCCTCCCACATTGATAATAAAACTTTCTAAATTATCTTCTGTAATTCTCTCTCTTTATTTGTATTTCGCTTCTACGTGGATTACATGGTCAGTCATTTTTTTCCAATCATCTGCAGTTATGCTTTCAAATGACTCGTTCACAACTTCTTCAAATTGTGCTACAGTCAGGCTTACATTTCTACTTGCCACCTTTCGTTTTGCCAAACTCCATATAAGCTCTATTGGGTTAAGGTCGCAATGATAGGGGGGAAGTCTTAATACTTAATGACCATTCTGTTTCAAAATCTCATCAGCTTCATAAATTGGTTTTGGTCTGTTTTGTTTCACAAAACAAAGCAGTTCTGCTTTGGTGTGGTAGTCTTCAAATGCAACACCATTCAACGTAAGCCATTCTCAAATTTCTGCTTTGCGAGTTTGAGTTGTAGGTGCCTTGTTAATGATAACCGAATGATATGACGCATTATAAATTACTATCAGACTTGGCTCATTCAAATTTTGCACGAGCTTTTCTTGTAGCAATTTATTGAAATTTGCAGCGTTCATATCATGATGGTAGTCCGCACTTTTCGATTTAGTGCTAAACACTAACAATGAATTTGGAACAAAGCCTTTCTCCGATCCAGCATGGACTATGATGTAGCGTTTCCCCGATGAGATATTTTCAACTACACCGCTTGTTGATGGGTCTTGCCAACACTTTTTAGGCTTGTATGATTTGTGGACATAAGTCTCATCGAAATAAATGATAGGTTTTCCTTCCGAACGCTTTGAAGCTATTGATCGTAAAAATCGATGTCTCCACGCAGAGATGTCATATCGCTCTATTAACAACGAACGTTCATTTTTGTTTTTCTTGAATTCGTAGCCATTCTTCAATAGTATTTGACGAAGAGTCTCATGAGATCCACTGAATCCAATGCATTCTTTTAGCTCTGCCAACAAAGTTCTTAATGTGGGGACTTGTTTTCTTACAATGTAGAACTCGTTTATTTTATTCCGGATAGCATCCATGTCAAAACTATTCAGGTTTGACACTGTGGACTGGTGAGGTCTTTTTTTACCTGGAGTACTCCAGACACCTTCATTCACCACACCTTCTTTCTTAATCCTCTTTAATGTTGTGATACTTACATCTGCAAATACAATTAAATTTATGTAAGTTTGATAGTATATGTATATGTATATGTATATACAATAGGGACAGTTAGACAGTTAGAACTTACCAGTGAGTGAAGATATTTCTTCGAGGAACTGGTTTTGGGTTTTTACCCTATCGTTTTGTTCAAACTCTCAATTTTACGCATTATTTCCGTAACTCCTGCGACTTCCTTCAGATTTGCTGTAAAAAACAATTTAATCATTAAAACTAAATAAAGTGTAAACACTTGCGATGCTCATGTGTGTGGCTGATACTCAACCAAACTGAATGCAAACTGATTTTTATTTTACACTGATCACACCGACATCATCTTTTGTAGAGTTCAAAAGGCCAAAATGATGATGAATATGGTATGAATGTTATTCTGATATCATAAATGAAAACAACTATCAATAAGAGAATAAAAGTCGAACCACAAAGTACCATCAAAGTATCAAAATATTTGTGCAATACTCACCTAAGAAATCGACCACAATACGTAAACAATCTTGTTTCTGCAGGAATTCAGCTTCTTTTGCCTGCTGCTTCTCCTCAAATTTTGAAATCATACAGAACAATAACTTTCGCACGCCACTCTTGATTGTTTTATTCATTTTGTCACGCAAAACTCTCAAAATATCTTACAAATCAATCACACAGAAAAATACCTTACGCCGCTATCTTAGTATAAACATTGGGGAATAGTAATGCCACACTCCG
This sequence comes from Venusia cambrica, assembly GCA_951394065.1. Lineage (NCBI taxonomy): Eukaryota > Metazoa > Arthropoda > Insecta > Lepidoptera > Geometridae > Venusia > Venusia cambrica. The sequence goes on along the minus strand of OX596037.1, from coordinate 62,504 downwards.
ATTCTGATTTCCCTAATCTTTTGGGGGAAAAGTAAAAAATATACCTAGAACGATGACCGGTGTATGAAGAATATTAAGAGAGTGAATGAAACGTAAAAAGTCAGAATCATGGGAAATAGTGATACGTGGTTTCTTCCGGAGTAACAACTCGTTATTATTTTTGTTATTACGCCCAATTATTGTTTTATAACCCTGAATTTACCCCATTGTAGAGCATAGCGTCCGTAGGTGGAAACACATGAGTATTGCCATGTAAAAAGTTACCAAAAAATTCGAGTGTCTACTTTCGTTTGACAGACTCTAGGAAGTGTGAGAATATTTAATTGCTTAAAGTGGTTCTCGCAAGTTTCCCACTGTGAAATACGCATTATGGTACGGATAGCCCGTTTTTGAATGATAAATGCCTTTTCCATATTATAGTCATAACTTTTTCCCCCAAAACTTAACGCTATACCTTAGCTTGGACTCTACCAGTGCGTAATAAACTATTTTTAGCTCAGCCAAACTCACCTCACCACGTAGACTTCTTATAGCATAGCATGCTGAACTGATTGAATTTTTAATTGACTCTACTTCATCTTTCCAGTTCAGAAACTGATCTATATGTATACCTAAAAACCTAGTAGACTTTACAAATTCAACACTTATGTTTTCACTTACTAGATCAATTATATCTTGCATGCGTGCAGTCGACCTAAACAGGATACTGTGAGTCTTTTTTTATGTTTAACCGAAGCTTATTTACTTTAAACCACTGATTAAAAGTGTCAAGTGCTTTACTCATTTTAATTTTAAGTTCATGAATATTAGAGGCTGGTATTATTGCATTGGTGTCGTCAGCATACACAACTAAATTTATATCGGGAATAGAATGGCAAAAGAAATTGATAAGATCATTGATGAAGATCACAAAAAATATAGGCCCCAAAATAAACCTTGTGGAACCCCAAGCCTGATTTTAGTAACATTAGACTTTGTCACTACTTCTTGTCCATCAACCACGTTCCTTATTTCAACATATGGCATTCTATTAGTAAGATACGATTTTATTAAAATCAAAGCATCACCTCTAACACCATTATGCTCAAGCTTGTCTAAGAGAATTTTATGGTTCACCATGTCAAAAGCTCTACTTAAACTTTGAGGACCATGAGAACGTATGACCGTTTAGGTTTTTTTGGCACCTATTTTTCATAAGTTAGAATAAGTACATTGAAAGACCAAAACGACGTAATACCGCATACGTTACTATGGCGGTAATGTCTTCGTAGTGATTTGCAATCCTCTTTGAGAATTTGTCAAACTTCGAATTACTCCTAAAAGTTGATTTATTATACTCGATAAACCTCATACACATTCTGGAAGGTAAGGTACCGCTGGGTAATAAGGCCTATCGGCAATTAAGGCCTAAGTAACAGAAATCGTATTTTAAATAGTCTTTTGCACCTAAACTACACGCACACACATGAATGGCGTTCGGACAAGTTGCAACAAGCTCGCAGCCGCGCGCGCTCTCGCTACCTTTTACCAGTGGTGAGCCTACTTTCAGGAGAGACGTCCGCGTCGCAAGAATAATAAATATCCGTTGGAAGCAATCGTAAGTATCTGTACTAATTATACTTTTAATAAGGTAAATTTACACGCTACATACCAATTCACGCTTTCATGGTCCTAAATGTTTGAATTAAGTATAGCATTCTAATATTGTTTTACTATGGTTTTCTTATTCACGAGGTCGGCGGATATTAAGGCCTATCAAATTCGTCCATATGCCTTATTAGTCCCCTATTTTATTGTTCATAATCTATACCGTATTTTAATTATTTTTGTATAAAATGTGTATTTCAAAATATTTATTTGTTTATTTCAGTATATCCATGTAAATACTAGTAAAAGTGTTTTTAGTGCCTATGACCACAATGTCTCCCAAACGGGCATAATGGTCGGAAGAAGGTCTTAATTACAGAGAAACTCCAGTCACGAAATATCTATTTGAAAAAAAAAGGGAATGGAGAAGACCAATTCTAAAAGACTAAAAATCAGACCCCACAAATGATGCAAACGGTGCTTCACAACCGCATAAAGAGTGGTACTGCCATGGATGGTGTTACAACTGCATCGATTTTCAACGATATTGATGGCCTTTGTAACCTTTGGGGGGACCCAAGATAGAAGTTCCCTTGGGTCCAAGGATTTATTACTTTGATAGACTGGTTGAGAAAATGCTGGACAGGATAGCAGAATTGAATATACACACTACATACCCCAAAACTGATTTCCTCTGCGCCCTCGTTGTCTCTAACTCTCCAGTTGTTGCTGAGAAGATGCTGTATGGGATAATCATCGATGGTGTATGGGAAAATGTTCTTTTGCCGATTATTGAGTCGGTGTCAAAATATCTGACAAGGCGTGCGCGCGCGCGGTCGGTCGATTACAAGTGAAGTGCGCGCGTTTGCAGTAGTTCGAAAATATGAGTGTGTTGCGTTAGCAAAATTGCCATGCTTCAAAACCGCCTTTTCCTTGCAAGATATGAACCAGTTATCTCCGTTACAAAAAAAAAGGAAAACGCAAACAAAAATTGTTTATGAAAACGAAACAGATGGGATGGGACGGGACGAGGAGGACAGGATGGCCGGCATGAGAAAATGCGGCAAATCCATGAGCATTGCGTCGGTTTATCACGAGAAGCCCTGATGCTGTTAGCCGATTAAATTAATAGTTATGGCTTAGATATTCCACATGAAATAACTGCAATTATTTAATTATGTATTTTGATTCCCAAAATATAGTGTTTAAGTTGATTATTATGTTTAAGTCATAGCCCTTGTTACCCTACCCGAGTAAATGAAGGGCTACTGGCATGGTTTTTTTTTATGATAAATTTTGTCTTTATGATAGAAGTTGCCGATTTAAGTTTGTATGTTTTTACAATTATCCTATTAGACTGATTACTTGTAAAACATGTTGATTATCTATGATATTGATAATTTTGTTGCAAATTTCCCTTAGCTAGGCCTTATTTGCCTCCGGTACCTTGCCTTTTTGATAGATATTATTTTTTCAAGTTAAAAGTAAATATAGGTGAATATCCTTTTTATAACCAAAAACATGAAAAAACAGTCGAAACTGGAAGATTTTGGAGTTCACAGTTCATAGTTCATTCATTTCCACCATAGATAGAAAATTACATAGAAAAGTTACACTTAGTTTCGTTAAATCTAAAATTTTATAAACACGAGCAGGAAATAATAAAAAAAACAGACAAGCTTAGCAAATAACTTAATATCAAAATTTTAAAATATAAAAGTAAAAGTACAGGGTACCTTTTTTTTTAAACAAAACATAATGAAGGTCTATTACTTCATCACTGAGCTTATTAAACAGATTTATGCCATTGCACAAGTAACTTTTAAAAACCTTATCTAACCTACAAACTGGATGCCGAATATTATTTCCTTGCCTTGTGTTATAATTATGTGTTGCTGTCAAAATCGGTAAATTGTACCTATTTTTTTTATACATACAGAACACATTACAATATATTTTCTCCAGTGAATGTGAGGATACCTAGGTTAGAGAAGACACTACGGCAAGTATATCTTGTTTTGAGTCCTAGAATTGCTCAAACGGCTCTTTTTTGTAATTTAAAAACTCTTTCAGAGGCTGCCGCATTGCCCCAAACTAATATTCCATAGGTCATGAGACTATGGAAATAGGCAACATACACCCTCCTGGCGGCAACTAATCCGCAAAGTTCTTTGACTTTTTGATGGCATAACAGGCAGAACTTAGTCTGCCCGCCAATCCATCAATATGCTCTTTCCATGACAGCTTGGAATCCACTTTAATGCCAAGAAATTTTACATAATTACTGGCTTGGGTTCCGGCCACACTGCTTGTGGCATTGGTTTCATATTTCTCAATTATATTAGTGGCAAGAGAGAAATGTACAAGTTTAGTTTTGCTGCTGTTAAGCAATAGGTTATTACATTCAAACCATTTCATGAGTTTTTCGACTACTTTAACTATTTTAGAATTAATGTCAGCACTTTTATTACAATTAATTATTAAAGAAATGTCTTCAGCAAACATGTAAATGTCAACATCGTTATCGATGGTACAGGCACTTATGCCATTTATATAAATGAGGAAAAACAATGGACCCAAGATAGATCCTTGTGGGACACCAAAACGGATATTAGCCTCATTAGAGTTCACCCCATTTACATGTACCACTTGTTTACGTGATAATAGGTATAATTGACATAGAAGTAAATCAACGCCCTTGATACCATAGAGTTGGAGCTTGGCAAGGAGGATGTCGTGACTAACACAGTTAAACGCCTTAGAAAGGTCGCAGAAAATTCCATAACTTTTGAGTTTTGAGTCTAATGATTCTAGTATGTTTTTGTTTATTATTTCCGCTAAGGCATCTGTTGTTGACAAACTTTTGCGAAAGCCAAATTGCTTACTGCTCAGCATATTGTTCTCACTGAGATACCTTTCTAGTCTGATAAACATATTTTTTTCATAAATTTTGCTAAATATAGGTAGTAGGGATGTGCATCACGCTTATCCCCCTTTTTGTGGAGAGGAATGACCTTCGCTAGTTTTAGTAATTCTGGGAAAGTCCCAGATTGCAGCGAACTATTTATCACATCAGCCAAGGGAATAGTTATTTCATCGCCAATAGACTTAATGAGCTTAGATGATAAATGCCAATAATCAGTTGAGGTTTTTGCTTTCATATCCTTAATGATTTTACATACTTCTTTGTAACTCCATAAAATATGTTTTCATTAGTCTGTAGTTTTATTTTTCTTTCTTTTACAAATATATCTATATAGCTGACAGATTTTTGTACGTCGGGAATCAGCCTATCAGTTGATTGCTCTGAAATATTAACAAAGTAATCATTAAAATAATTTGCAATTGTCAAATCGTCATGGTAAAGTTCTCCATTTCTTAGACACAGATAAATGTCTTCTGAATCATTTTCTATCTTTCTCCCCGTGGCTTCTTTAATAATAGCCCATGAAGTTTTAATAATGTTTTTAGAGCTAAGAATTCTGTCCTTAAGAGCATTTCTTTTTGCGGCTAGTGATACTTGCTTTGATATCTTACTATATATTCTAATAATAATTAACCTATCATCGTAGATTATACATGGCAAATAGTTTGTTACGGGATATAAGTATTACTTTTGTGACCCAGTCTCGAGATTTCTTTGGTATTGTTTGGACTTGTTTACTTGTCAAGGGAACAATTGTATTTATTTGATGCATTAATTTTTTGAGGAAACAATAGAAATTTGTATTTGTCAAAGGTAGCATGTCAAGTAATTGTTTTAAATTTATAATTCGTTCTTTATTTATTATTCTGCGTTTAATTATCTTAGATGTTTTGTTGGGTTTTATAATACTGTTAAGTTTAATTATTTGGGTTTTGTGATTTAAATATTTTCAAAAAAAAATTGATGCTACCTACTACTGCAGCTGAGCATAAAAATACAGTTTTTAGCATTTTTGTCTGTTTGTTTGTGCACACGTATTTCTAGAACGGCTTATCCGATTTGGATGTGGCTTTCGATGATGTGTTGTGTATGGTTCAGGGCAGGATCAGGATAGATCAAAGCAAATTTTTGGCGTTTTTGATGAGAGTCTGTCAATCTGAGTTAAGTTGGGAAATCCGACATTGTATGTATGTGGTAATTCATTTTTGGACATACGGGAATTTCCACGAACCTTATTATTGATGTAAAACACCAACGTTTCGTCCTTGACCGAAGGACATCATCAGGGTGAGTACGGTTCACGACGCACGCGTTCCGCGTCCTTGCGAGCACTCCGGAGCAGCGCTCTTTCCGCGCGGGTCACCGGGCGCGGGGGTGGAGGGGATTGAAACCGTAGTGGGGCGTGTGAGTCATCATCATCACCATGCATAAACGTCTCGTTGTCGGGTTGTAGCGAACCTGGTATACAAGCAGCACTAACAACGTCCCCATCAAACTCTTCACTGCTTCTAAATGTACCATGATGACATGGCATCCAGGCAGGTGGAAGTGCCCATCCACTATCCCTGTTAAAGCTGGACCGACGCCTGATCTCTATCGCCTCGCGTATCTTACGAGGAACGAAGAATTTTTCCTTTGCTAAGACACGGGCCTTGTCAAACCTAACAAAGTGCGCCGGCCCACCTTCAAGGCAATGCTCTGCCACCGCAGAACTATTGAAATCCATATTCTTCATAGCGCGTATATGCTCTAAGAGTCTGGTGGAGACGTTACGCTTTTCAGAAAGGTTTTGGACATGAACGAGGTCAGCAAAGACAGCACAGGGCCGCGAATGCCATAGAAATTGAGCTTTTTGCCGATGAGGTGGTGGTCCGCAGTGTCAATCGCGCGCGAGAGGTCGCAGCACAGCAATGCCACGCAGAGGCCGGCCTCTCGTACCAAGTCCGTTGTGGCGCGCCCGGCCCTGTATGCGTACTGCCTGTTCGACATAATATTGCCCTCTCCTATGAAGGATAAAAGTCGTTTTTTTAGTCCCACCTCGAAGATCTTACTAATTGCGGGGACTAACGAAATCGGCCGGTAGGATTTAATATCCGACTTTTTACCCTTCCCTTTGTAGAGGGGGAATATTTTAACTCTTTTGAGGGCGGCCGGGTATATGCCTTCCTGAATGCAGATATTAAATAGGTACGCTATGATCTGGGCGAGCGCTAATGCGATGGTTCGGAGCATGTTGGCGGATATTCCGTAAATATCTGTACTATTTTTAGAGGCGATATACTTATGAACTATCAGTACTATTTCGTCCGGAGAGAAGGGGGTGAGCTGAAGTGAGATATCGCGAGCGAGGCGTGCGCGCGGGCGACGTCGGCGGGTGACGTCGGCCGGTGACGTCGGCGGGTGACGTCGGCGGGTGACGTCAGCGGGTGACGTCGGCGGGAGGGGCGCCGCGGCGGCTGGCGGCAGTCGTGAACTCACGATTCAGTGCGTCAACCAGCAGCTGCTTCGTAGCAAAAGGAGACCCGTCAGCGTTGCGAACGTGATCAGTATAATCGAGTCTTTCACGGTTTATACGACCGAGTTCAGTGTTTATAACATTCCACATGCACTTAGCTTTGTTTGGGTGGTCACGAATCATTTGGGAGTAGTGGTTAGTGCGTTTTTCTACTAGTAAACTATTGTACTTCGTAGAATAGGTTTCGGCAATACCTGAGGTCAGAATTGTCGGGAAAGGTTTTTCTTAGTTTAGTTTAGGAGCTACCTAACAAACCGTATCCAATATGTTAAAGTTGGAAATGAGAAAAGTGCACAACTCCCCATCAATTTTGGCGTGCCCCAAGGTAGTGTTTTAGGCCCAACACTATTCATCTTATACATCAATGATATTTTGCAACTACCACTGAATAATGCTGAGTTTGTAGCGTACGCGGATGACACTGCAATTATATTTCATGGTGATAAATGGGACAGCACCTACGCTCTCGCAGAGCAGGGTCTGGCAGCTGTAGGTGAAGCTCTTAACTGGAACTTGCTGACAGTAAACGTCAGCAAAACAAAACATCTTGCTTTTTCGAAGACCTTAGTTGGGAGTCCTTCTGCTTCGCTGACACTTAAACTACATTCATGCATCAAAAACAATGCCACTTACTCTCAGAGCTCATGTGATTGCAACTCCATAGAGCGCACTCGTACAATAAAATACCTAGGTATAACCCTTGACGATCACCTGTCCTACAAAGACCACGTTTCAACACTATCTGGGCGCGTCAGGAAATTAATTTACATTATGAAAAGGTTACGCGATTGTAGCTCTCCCGATGTACTGAAAATGTTGTATATTTCACTTTGTCAATCCATAATTCAGTACTGCATATCAGTCTGGGGGAGTGCGGGAAAGACACACTTCATGAAGTTGGAGAGAGCGCAACGGTCTCTTATCAAGGTTACTCTGAACAAGCCCTATCGGTTTCCTACTGATGCGCTGTCTCAAGAATTTAAGGTTCTTCGCGTACGACAACTCTTTGTCCACACCGCTGGAATTAAGACCCATCGAAGCGTCAAATCGCGACCTGACTACGACATGATAGTAAATCGGCGGGTATATAGACTTCCTATACCCCTTACAAAATCACTGTTAGCAAAACGTAGCCCGGCCTTTTCCCTGCCACATACTTACAACATCCTTTGTAGTAAGATGAATCACTTAAAAGGCACAGACCTATTCTCTTTCAAAAGGATCACCAAAAACTGGCTGTTGACCCTGTCATACGATGACACTGAACACCTTATATAAATCTCCCACATAAAAACACAGAATCTCGCACACTCACGGCTCACGCGCTCCCACACACACGCACACCTGCACACACACATACCAACACACACACACCAACACACCTACACACACAGACTTTCCCTGCCACAAACCTTTACCACACCCAACAATCCCACTCCCTTACATAAAGAATTCCATATTTCTACCTCACTCGATATTCACACCTAATACTTTTTATCTAAGTTTTAAAGTATTATACCTACATTAGTTTAAGTTAAAGATCACAAGCAACACATCCCTGTATAGGTACTACAACTCAACCCTCTTTGTTAAGTGCTCTCATGACACCCAAGATACAAGCTTTTCGCTTAGTTTGGGTCTCATTGGTAATCCTCTAGTATTTGGTATCTCTTTTCTATTTGACTTGTGTTATATTTTCAATTTTAAATATTCTTCTTTGGTAATAAATATTTTTTCATTTTTTTCATTTTTTTCATTTTCATTTAGTTGAAGTATGTCAAATAAAAGATTTTTTAAATCGAGAACATCGATATCTATCCAAGTGTTTTGTTTGCGGACGCAGGGCTGTTTTTTTAATCGGAAAACATATTTCAAACTTCCCGACAACTATAGCGATCAATGCATCGGCGAGAGCGTTACAATCGCCCGCCGATCGCTCCACCACCGAGATCCAGTCGATTGAATCAAGGGCATTTCTAAAATTCAATTTATTGGCCGCGGAGAGGGTACGTTTCGCGATGGATTGCGGTGGCGGCGGTGGCGCGACCTGGCGGGTAATGGTGAGACGCTGAGGTTTGTCTTGACGCCGGTGATGCTTGCGACGCGCTCCTCGGGGAGGTTCGTGTAGGTATACATCGGGGAGGTCCAGGAGAGTGGTCCGGTCCGGTATCTCCGTCTATCCTAGTCGCGGATTCTATTAGTTGACAAGAATTGTGCCTGTTTAGTATATCTATCAATGCTTTTTTTGCTTTAGTGTCCAATAGTAGGTTGATATTAATATCACCCATTATAATAGCATCTGAGCCTTCTTTAAATATTTTTGTTAGGAGGGTGTCAAAAAGTTCTAAATACTTACTGTCATCAGTTTGGTTGGAATGGTATATTATACCGATAACCACGACGTTCTCCACGACAAGCTGCACGGCACACACGTCAAATAATTGCTGCTGAGACAAGTCACAGTGATCTTGTTTATTGCAAAATTTACTGCAAAATTGTCACAACGGACAATAAGCGTCACAGATACTATTTCGTGGCATTTCAGAAAATGTTCCGTCAAGATAAGCGCGTCGCAGAAAAGTTCCTTTGTCAAGAGTACTTCCACTTTCATCGTTTTGTTGGTCAGGCTTCTGATATTCTGGTGGCAGACGGTAAGACTGTCAGATCGCGCGGATCGTGGAGGCGCGGGAGCCGACGTCAGCGGTTGTAGAGGTGGCGCGGTCGCTGTGATAATATTACGCTCGTGACTGACCGGTGCGAGTGCGCGAGTGAAACGTATCGTGATCTTCTATTTTGTCTTGTGTTCACCTCGATTGTCTGCACAGCCAAGTTCAGCTTCTTCCCAATAGATCCCGCTATCTGGCAAACGAGGAATTCCCTGTTATATGATAAATCATCCATTGGACCTTTACCTTGTTATCCTAATGTACTGAAATACACCCTACTTCTAAATATATTTCTCTGAACAAACAAGTTTATTTAATTACGTTACATGAGCTAGATGTCTTTGCTCATAGTTGATGATGACGCTACTTTCCGGAAGATGTCGCCTTGTGGAACGTTCAATCATTATATTATCTGAAATCGACTCTTCGTCCCTCAGCCCGCTCATTAGTACTCGAGCTAACCAGCAGATGTCGTTAATCGGAATGACTGTTTTTATACCGCTACAGTTGTATCCTTGTGTTGTTTTAGGTGCGGTGCTAAATAAAGATCCGATAATCTACAACTACCATCTACAGCATACCATCGAGTTGAGCTGTATCATCAACGACATCGGCGAAATAGTGTACAAGTGGTGAGTGGACTGTACGATGTTGGTAGGTAGGTACTCGATATCTACCTGTAGGTACTCTATACCTACCTGTGGGTACTCTATACCTACCTGTGGGTACTCTATACCTACCTGTGGGTACTCTATACCTACCTGTGGGTACTCTATACCTACCTGTGGGTACTCTATACCTACCTGTAGGTACTCAATCGCAATCGTGGTCATTATCGTAGATCGTGGCAAAAACGAACCACTCGTTGCCAAGACGATAATCATTTTTTTCATATACGTATATATATATGATTCAATTTATGAATATTTAATTGAAGTCAATTTATGAATGTAAAAAAAATACTGGAGTTAAATATTCATAAATTGACAAATTACGAAACTATAAGAGGAGAAGATAAATGGAGAGATCAAATTAGAAATAATTTTGAAAGTAAAATGAAAGTGCAGAAAGGTAAATGCAACAAATCAAGATAGAGTGCAATTAATGTGAGGTTAACTTAACTTAACACAACAGTGATACTTAAGTTTCTTCAATTTATATAAAGAGCATGCAAAAATCCTCTCTCACCATCTTTTTTCTGTGAGCGGTTTCAATTTCTGGTTCCCCTAAGTAAGCCTTGCAAAACAGCTAAATCTCTACTCCTTGCTACTTTTATTTACCCCAACACTCTAGCTGTTATGGTGGCTCGTTTACTGTGAAGTCAGTTAGGCTGTGGAACTCACTTCCCCATGACATCCGCGCTAGCCCCTCGCTTGTAATCTTCAAGCGTAAAGTCAAAGAGCACTACCTCTCCTTATAGATTCATAAATATTAATATGTATATATATCTATATAATATGTTATGTATATGATTATATTATATATATATTACATTTAAAACAATATTCGTAGTAAGTATATTAATTGTTATTGATAAATATAATAAAACTTATGAAACTTTATTCAATTGTTATGTACACTATTTCCCAATTTTTATCTATATTTTCTCTCTCCACATCTCTGATTTGCTGGAAGAAAACTCGTTTTAGGGTTAAAGCTTAGCTTAGCTCGCCTTTGCCATTTATTTTTATTTTAAGTTTTTCTTTGTCTTTCTATGTTTCTGTGTGCAATAAAGTATTAATAAAAATAAAAAATAAAAATATATATTATCAAATTGGTTAGGTATTGTATAAGTTCAAAGTTCAAAGTTATTTATTCGCCTTTTCGTTACATTGCATAACATAGGTAGGTAAGTAAAAAAATTACAAAGATATTACACTTAAATAAATTAACTCATAGTAAATTAGTATCCAAATAAATACCTAGAAGATATGAAAATGAACATCCCATTCGACATTTTATTTATTCACTAAATGAGCAGCTCATGTATTCATTAACGCTTTAGAAAGGGTTGCACTGAAATGCTCGGTCTTGTCATCCTCCCTCGCTACGCTCGGGAGTATAACAACCTCGTATATAATGGGATGGTTTAGTCCCTTGTAAAACACTCTACTTTTCACTTCGATTGCGAGAAAATTAAACAATTCAAAATTAAACAATTTTCAGTAATTTTATTAAAAATTAAATGTGCAGTTAAAGCAATTTCGAATGTTTATTGATATGTTTTTCCCGGGAAATTCTATTTCGGTTCTCTGTGATTGGGATGTGATAATATTTTGAGTTGATTGTTGTGGAGTAAAAGTTGGAGATACTCGACTCATGCTTGAGTTTCCTGCATTATTAAGATCTGAGTGCGGCTTCAGCTGAGTTGACATATTCATCCAATCCCGCGATGTAGATGCTTGGGGTTCTGTAATGTTTGGTAGAATATTGATTCCTTCCGTAATCCGCTGCGTGACGTGATACTTGTTTTGTATAGAGTCCTCTATATAACCTTCAGCCACTTGATCGGACCTCCATCCACCGTGCCGTTTTAATGTCGTTATATTCGCACCAGAGTCGACGACGAATTCGCATTCGGGTGGGGAAATCGTTTTTATTCTCGTGAACTTCTGAAAGAGAACTCATAATGAACAGCGATATTACCGTCATTATTTTAGCTTTTTTAAAATAAGCCCTGACAGAGGTTAATCTGTTTAGGCCATATATAATTCTAACTGACCTTTTTTGACCAATGAGAACCTTTTCTATATCGGTAGCATTTCCTCAAACTGTTATGGCATAGCTTATGATGGAGTGACAGTATGCATAGTACACAGATATAAGGGTTTTTCTATCAACTATAGGTTTTAATTTAAACAATGCGTAGTTAGCACTGCCTGACCTTTTACATATTTTTTCTAGATGACTTTTATAGCACAGGGTTGAATCCAAAATACACCCTAAAAATGTTACTTCCCTGATTTCTTGGTTCTCTTTATTTATTTTCGATGAGTATTTCAATATAGTAGTTTTATCCGCATTTAGGATTATGCCATTATCTTCAAACCAATGTTTTAATTTTGTAACCACTATATTGGTTTGTGCTTCTACCTGTTAAATTTTCCTATTTTTTTCACCGACATGGGTGTCGTCCGCGAATAGAGTAACTAGGGCCCAGTCTGGTTAACAGTTTGTCAAATCATTTACATATATTAGGAATAAAAGTGGTCTTAGTTAGAACCCTGTGGTACACCGATTTTACTATGTTCTAATAATGTTTATGTTTATGTATGTTAATGTATGTTTTATTAATGCTACGCACTATTATACACCTATGATATTGATATTCGATTCACCTGCGGCGTCAGACGTTAGACCTCTCGGAACACAAACGATGGCCTGCAGCCGAATGCACTTACATGTCTGTACTCACTCACTCGCACATGCAGGACGTTCAACGAGACGGTCCCGATTGTCGAAAGCGCGGGCATCAGGCTGGAGGAGGGTGGCGTCGTGCTGCGCGTGCTGCGCGCCGGTGAGGAGGCGCGCGGCACGTACGCGTGCTCCGTGGGAGAGTCTCTCGCGCACTTGTGGCTGGTGCAGCCGCGGCCGCACGCCTACGTGCCGCCGCGCTCCGACGCCACCGTGGGACGAGCGTTCGCGATCACGTGCGAGCTGGTCGGCAAGCCGTACGAGGCGGTCACGTGGAACTTCACCAAGGACACGTCGCTCGAGAGCGTGGGCGAGGCGCTGCACGTGGGCGACACCTCCCGGTTCTCTGTACGCGACTCGCCGGCGGGGGTGCCCGCGGGGACTCTGGAGGGGAGGGCCGCCACTCGCGACGACGCCGGGAAGTACACGTGCGTGTCGCCGCGCGGGGGCGTCTCCGCCTCCACCACTCTGAGCGTCACGGACTCGCCCCCTCCGCTCCCTGCAACCCCGACAACGCCCCTCTCGACCCCGCCCTCGGCTTCCCGCTCGGCGCTCTGGCCGTTCCTCGGGATCTGCCTGGAGGTGCTCGTCTTGTGCGCCATCATCCTCGGGTACGAGAAGTGCCGCCCCCAAGCCCGAGCTTTATAGGCTGCCCCATTGACTCGATTACATTGGTACAATTAATTAATTATTGCACTCTGTCCAATCGTGACGAAGTGGCATGACTTTAATTTCGTAGTGGATCATGTAATGGATCCGAGTTCATCGAGATCATGTTATGGATACTCCATGGATTCGAGTCGATAGAGTAGATTCCACTTGTCTTGGTGGATTCTGGCCCTCTTTATTTAATATTTGTTTCGAAAATAAATGAATGTACCTTGGTAACAAGTACCAAGGACTCTCATTTCACTCGTTTTATTTGAAACTAGCTGTACCAGTTTATTTTTTTATTTTATTTACCTTTCACTTGCACATAACATAGGACGCCGTAAATACATATTTTCCATATAAACTTGGATCTCTCCTGCCTACCCCACAGAAAAACGAAGTGAGATTTTACATCACCGACATTCAATATGCAACATTTCGATTAAGGTATTCAAGCAGGCAATGGGCGAGCAGCACCTTCCATTCATCTAAGAACCTACCTGACACCAATACTGTGTATGAAACCTGAAATTAATACTGTGATCACCAACTCACCTGTCAAGCGTAGGGATAATGGCAAATCCCCCCGTTACTCTTGTTGGGAGATGGGCAATATACTCTTTAGTACTAAACACAAATACTGCCATCATCAACTCGCCTGTCTAGCGTGGTGGTTATACCAAATCCCCCAGTCACACTCGTTGAGACTTGAGAGTTGAGAGATACCTACGTAATAGTAGGTACGTACGACGTACTCATGTAGTCAAGTAATCAGGGTGGTTCACTCCATCGTAGACTTTATCCTTGTCTGTGCAAACCTAGAGGTCAAGAGCATGGTACATATAAAAAAATGTGCCTCCCTCGGTTGTCATAGAGATACCAACACTAAAATTACAGACTCGCTTGCTACGCTTTGCCCATTATATATGATAATGGGTATTTGTAACATCATCATCATCAGATGATGATGATGATGTTACAAATTTCCTAAAACGAAGCCAGAATATCAGTAGTCATTTATATGTATAGACTTATTTCAAAGTTAGTACGTAAGTATACGCGCAATGGCAACGCCCTACACGTTCAATGCAAGGAATCAAATATGATTCTAAATAATTGAAAAATATACAACCGAACTGAGTTCTGAGCTGGCGCAGCGCACGGCGACCGATGAAACGCGGCAACTGCAGGCAAAGGTCGATTGCCTGCGGTCGGAGGTCAGCAAGCTGCACAAAAAGCTGGAGGAAGGCACGACCCGGCCATCTCAAGCCGCCCTGATACCTGCGACGGAGGGCCCCTCCAACCTAGAGGATATTATCCGCAAGGTCATCATGGAGGACAGGGCCTTCGCGAGAGCCTGTTTCGCTGGGATAGTGTAACGTTACTGTTTTTATAAGAGAGAAACAGTAAGGAACAATAATAAGAGATACTAAAGGACCTATCCTACTAGAGGTGTTAAAGCGGACCCGGGAATGGTCTTGTATTTAATTTGGAGTTCTCCGATTGGGAGCTAATAGGTGTACTTATCTCTGCTCCGTTTGGATGCTAGATATGAATTGACTTTCCTCAGCCACCAGCTTTCGCAAGAAGACTTTGGTGGAACGCTAGGATTCTTAATTTGAATAATTCAAATATTATACATGGTCAAAGATAATCGCTAAGGTTCTAATACAAGTTCAGATAAAAATGTATCTGTTAGACAGAGATAGCATATAAAATATAAAAGGAACTTACGTCTATGAGCTTTTTTTGACATAAAAAAGATAAATGACATTTGCCATAATTGACAAACTAAAATAATACTCGCGGCAGACAGGGGCCGTGCAAGGCGGGGCCATCCCGCCCCCAGAGGGAGGACCCCTTTCTGCCCTCCACCACCCCGTCCAATCAACCGTGGACGGAGGTGGGCAGGAAGAGGAAGGGCGAGAACGGCCGCCACTCCTGCTGCCTCCGACCCCGTCCCTGCCTCCCGGCCAGTCCCAGACAATTGGCAAGTGAAAGGGAAGGGGAAAGGCAAACAGTCGGCACCCAAGCCCGCAACTACTGCCCCCGCAACCGCTGCCCTGAAATTGGGTTCCTCCCACAACCGCGGCCGTCGTGGTGATATTGAGGCACTCCTGTACCATGGAGTGCCTCAATATCTACGGGAACTGTTAGCTAGCTACCTGGAGGGCCGTGCTGTCCTCCTCGTAGATAAGACGGGCAGAGTTCGGCGATACGGTGCAGAGTCTGGTGTTCGACAGGGATCAGTCCTTGGGCCACTCCTGTGGAACATCGGTTTCGACTGGCTCTTGCGGGGAGCTCTCCTCCGAGGCACGAGTGTCATCTGCTACGCGGATGATACTCTCCTTACTGCCCGGGGGAGGAACTTTGAAAAGACGGCGAGTCTGGCCTCAGCTGGTGGATCCTTAGTCGCTGGAAGGATACGCGTGAGCTTTTCAGCGGCGTGCACTCTGGCCGGCACCCCTCCTTGGGAGATTGAGGCATGGGTGCTGGCCAGAGTGTACGAGTAGACGGCGGGGCTTAAGGCACTCGGAGAGTACCCCACAGAGCGGGAGACCGTCCGGCGAGAGGCTAGGGACGCGGTCTTCCACTATTGGATGGAGGACCTCGCTAACGCCAGAACAGAACCGCAGAACGCTGGACGCACTCACGCCGGTCTTAAAAGACTGGCTTGAGCGGCACAGCACGCTAGAGATACGATTCACAGCACGCAAGTCGATCCGACGCATTTTTTTGCAAAAAAAATTGATAAAATTTTCTATGTTCCTGAACCAGTTCACAGCACCACGCAAGTCGATCCGACGCATTATTTGCAAAAATTTTCAGAGTTCGTTTGCCAGTTCACAGCACGCTAGAGATACGATTCACAGCACGCAAGTCGATCCGACGCATTTTTTTGCAAAAAAAAATTGATAAAATTTTTTAAGTTCCTGAACCAGTTCACAGCACGCAAGTCGATCCGACGCATTATTTGCAAAAATTTTCAGAGTTCGTTTGCCAGTTCACAGCACGCTAGAGATACGATTCACAGCACGCAAGTCGATCCGACGCATTTTTTTTGCAAAAAAAATTGATAAAATTTTCTAAGTTCCTGAAACAGTTCACACCACGCAAGTCGATCCGACGCATTATTTGCAAAAATTTTCAGAGTTCGTTTGCCAGTTCACAGCACGCTAGAGATACGATTCACAGCACGCAAGTCGATCCGACGCATTTTTGTTGCAAAAATTTTCAGAGTTCGTTTGCCAGTTCACAGCACGCTAGAGATACGATTCACAGCACGCAAGTCGACCCGACGCATTTTTTTGCAAAAAAAATTGATAAAATTTTCTAAGTTCCTGAACCAGTTCACAGCACCACGCAAGTCGATCCGACGCATTTTTTTGCAAAAAATTTCAGAGTTCGTTTGCCAGTTCACAGCACGCTAGAGATACGATTCACAGCACGCAAGTCGATCCGACGCATTTTTTTGCAAAAAAAATTGATAAAATTTTCTAAGTTCCTGAACCAGTTCACAGCACCACGCAAGTCGATCCGACGCATTTTTTTTGCAAAAATTTTCAGAGTTCGTTTGCCAGTTCACAGCACACTAGAGATACGATTCACAGCACGCAAGTCGACCCGACGCATTTTTTTTGCAAAAATTTTCAGAGTTCGTTTGCCAGTTCACAGCACGCTAGAGATACGATTCACAGCACGCAAGTCGATCCGACGCATTTTTTTGCAAAAAAAATTGATAAAATTTTCTATGTTCCTGAACCAGTTCACAGCACCACGCAAGTCGATCCGACGCATTATTTGCAAAAATTTTCAGAGTTCGTTTGCCAGTTCACAGCACGCTAGAGATACGATTCACAGCACGCAAGTCGATCCGACGCATTTTTTTTGCAAAAAAAATTGATAAAATTTTTTAAGTTCCTGAACCAGTTCACAGCACGCAAGTCGATCCGACGCATTTTTTTGCAAAAAAAATTGATAAAATTTTCTAAGTTCCTGAACCACTTCACAGCACGCAAGTCGATCCGACGCATTATTTGCAAAAATTTTCAGAGTTCGTTTGCCAGTTCACAGCACGCTAGAGATACGATTCACAGCACGCAAGTCGATCCGACGCATTTTTTTGCAAAAAAAATTGATAAAATTTTCTAAGTTCCTGAACCAGTTCACAGCACCACGCAAGTCGATCCGACGCATTATTTGCAAAAATTTTCAGAGTTCGTTTGCCAGTTCACAGCACGCTAGAGATACGATTCACAGCACGCAAGTCGATCCGACGCATTTTTGTTGCAAAAATTTTCAGAGTTCGTTTGCCAGTTCACAGCACGCTAGAGATACGATTCACAGCACGCAAGTCGACCCGACGCATTTTTTTGCAAAAAAAATTGATAAAATTTTTAGGTTCCTGAACCAGTTCACAGCACCACGCAAGTCGATCCGACGCATTATTTGCAAAAATTTTCAGAGTTCGTTTGCCAGTTCACAGCACGCTAGAGATACGATTCACAGCACGCAAGTCGATCCGACGCATTTTTTTGCAAAAAAAAATTGATAAATTTTTTTAAGTTACTGAACCAGTTCACAGCACGCAAGTCGATCCGACGCATTTTTTTGCAAAAAAAATTGATAAAATTTTCTAAGTTCCTGAACCAGTTCACAGCACGCAAGTCGATCCGACGCATTTTTTTGCAAAAAAAATTGATAAAATTTTCTAAGTTCCTGAACCACATCACAGCACGCAAGTCGATCCGACGCATTATTTGCAAAAATTTTCAGAGTTCGTTTGCCAGTTCACAGCACGCTAGAGATACGATTCACAGCACGCAAGTCGATCCGACGCATTTTTTTGCAAAAAAAATTGATAAAATTTTCTAAGTTCCTGAACCAGTTCACAGCACCACGCAAGTCGATCCGACGCATTATTTGCAAAAATTTTCAGAGTTCGTTTGCCAGTTCACAGCACGCTAGAGATACGATTCACAGCACGCAAGTCGATCCGACGCATTTTTGTTGCAAAAATTTTCAGAGTTCGTTTGCCAGTTCACAGCACGCTAGAGATACGATTCACAGCACGCAAGTCGACCCGACGCATTTTTTTGCAAAAAAAATTGATAAAATTTTTAGGTTCCTGAACCAGTTCACAGCACCACGCAAGTCGATCCGACGCATTATTTGCAAAAATTTTCAGAGTTCGTTTGCCAGTTCACAGCACGCTAGAGATACGATTCACAGCACGCAAGTCGATCCGACGCATTTTTTTGCAAAAAAAAATTGATAAATTTTTTTAAGTTACTGAACCAGTTCACAGCACGCAAGTCGATCCGACGCATTTTTTTGCAAAAAAAATTGATAAAATTTTCTAAGTTCCTGAACCAGTTCACAGCACGCAAGTCGATCCGACGCATTATTTGCAAAAAATTTCAGAGTTCGTTTGCCAGTTCACAGCACGCTAGAGATACGATTCACAGCACGCAAGTCGATCCGACGCATTTTTTTGCAAAAAAAATTGATAAAATTTTCTAAGTTCCTGAACCAGTTCACAGCACGCAAGTCGATCCGACGCATTTTTTTGCAAAAAAAATTGATAAAATTTTCTAAGTTCCTGAACCAGTTCACAGCACGCAAGTCGATCCGACGCATTATTTGCAAAAATTTTCAGAGTTCGTTTGCCAGTTCACAGCACGCTAGAGATACGATTCACAGCACGCAAGTCGATCCGACGCATTTTTTTGCAAAAAAAATTGATAAAATTTTCTAAGTTCCTGAACCAGTTCACAGCACCACGCAAGTCGATCCGACGCATTTTTTTGCAAAAATTTTCAGAGTTCGTTTGCCAGTTCACAGCACGCTAGAGATACGATTCACAGCACGCAAGTCGATCCGACGCATTTTTGTTGCAAAAATTTTCAGAGTTCGTTTGCCAGTTCACAGCACGCTAGAGATACGATTCACAGCACGCAAATCGACCCGACGCATTTTTTTGCAAAAAAAATTGATAAAATTTTCTATGTTCCTGAACCAGTTCACAGCACCACGCAAGTCGATCCGACGCATTATTTGCAAAAATTTTCAGAGTTCGTTTGCCAGTTCACAGCACGCTAGAGATACGATTCACAGCACGCAAGTCGATCCGACGCATTTTTTGGCAAAAAAAAATTGATAAAATTTTTTAAGTTACTGAACCAGTTCACAGCACGCAAGTCGATCCGACGCATTTTTTTGCAAAAAAAATTGATAAAATTTTCTAAGTTCCTGAACCAGTTCACAGCACGCAAGTCGATCCGACGCATTATTTGCAAAAATTTTCAGAGTTCATTTGCCAGTTCACAGCACGCTAGAGATACGATTCACAGCACGCAAGTCGATCCGACGCATTTTTGTTGCAAAAATTTTCAGAGTTCGTTTGCCAGTTCACAGCACGCTAGAGATACGATTCACAGCACGCAAGTCGACCCGACGCATTTTTTTGCAAAAAAAATTGATAAAATTTTCTAAGTTCCTGAACCAGTTCACAGCACCACGCAAGTCGATCCGACGCATTTTTTTTGCAAAAATTTTCAGAGTTCGTTTGCCAGTTCACAGCACACTAGAGATACGATTCACAGCACGCAAGTCGACCCGACGCATTTTTTTTGCAAAAATTTTCAGAGTTCGTTTGCCAGTTCACAGCACGCTAGAGATACGATTCAAAGCACGCAAGTCGATCCGACGCATTTTTTTGCAAAAAAATTGATAAAATTTTCTATGTTCCTGAACCAGTTCACAGCACCACGCAAGTCGATCCGACGCATTATTTGCAAAAATTTTCAGAGTTCGTTTGCCAGTTCACAGCACGCTAGAGATACGATTCACAGCACGCAAGTCGATCCGACGCATTTTTTTGCAAAAAAAATTGATAATTTTTTTTAAGTTCCTGAACCAGTTCACAGCACGCAAGTCGATCCGACGCATTATTTGCAAAAAAATTCAGAGTTCGTTTGCCAGTTCACAGCACGCTAGAGATACGATTCACAGCACGCAAGTCGATCCGACGCATTTTTTTGCAAAAAAAATTGATAAATTTTTTTAAGTTCCTGAACCAGTTCACAGCACGCAAGTCGATCCGACGCATTATTTGCAAAAATTTTCAGAGTTCGTTTGCCAGTTCACAGCACGCTAGAGATACGATTCACAGCACGCAAGTCGATCCGACGCATTTTTTTGCAAAAAAAATTGATAAAATTTTCTATGTTCCTGAACCAGTTCACAGCACCACGCAAGTCGATCCGACGCATTATTTGCAAAAATTTTCAGAGTTCGTTTGCCAGTTCACAGCACGCTAGAGATACGATTCACAGCACGCAAGTCGATCCGACGCATTTTTTTGCAAAAAAAAATTGATAAAATTTTTTAAGTTCCTGAACCAGTTCACAGCACGCAAGTCGATCCGACGCATTATTTGCAAAAATTTTCAGAGTTCGTTTGCCAGTTCACAGCACGCTAGAGATACGATTCACAGCACGCAAGTCGATCCGACGCATTTTTTTGCAAAAAAAATTGATAAAATTTTCTAAGTTCCTGAAACAGTTCACAGCACCACGCAAGTCGATCCGACGCATTTTTTTGCAAAAATTTTCAGAGTTCGTTTGCCAGTTCACAGCACGCTAGAGATACGATTCACAGCACGCAAGTCGATCCGACGCATTTTTGTTGCAAAAATTTTCAGAGTTCGTTTGCCAGTTCACAGCACGCTAGAGATACGATTCACAGCACGCAAGTCGACCCGACGCATTTTTTTGCAAAAAAAATTGATAAAATTTTCTAAGTTCCTGAACCAGTTCACAGCACCACGCAAGTCGATCCGACGCATTTTTTTGCAAAAAATTTCAGAGTTCGTTTGCCAGTTCACAGCACGCTAGAGATACGATTCACAGCACGCAAGTCGATCCGACGCATTTTTTTGCAAAAAAAATTGATAAAATTTTCTAAGTTCCTGAACCAGTTCACAGCACCACGCAAGTCGATCCGACGCATTTTTTTTGCAAAAATTTTCAGAGTTCGTTTGCCAGTTCACAGCACACTAGAGATACGATTCACAGCACGCAAGTCGACCCGACGCATTTTTTTTGCAAAAATTTTCAGAGTTCGTTTGCCAGTTCACAGCACGCTAGAGATACGATTCACAGCACGCAAGTCGATCCGACGCATTTTTTGGCAAAAAAAAATTGATAAAATTTTTTAAGTTACTGAACCAGTTCACAGCACGCAAGTCGATCCGACGCATTTTTTTGCAAAAAAAATTGATAAAATTTTCTAAGTTCCTGAACCAGTTCACAGCACGCAAGTCGATCCGACGCATTATTTGCAAAAATTTTCAGAGTTCATTTGCCAGTTCACAGCACGCTAGAGATACGATTCACAGCACGCAAGTCGACCCGACGCATTTTTGTTGCAAAAATTTTCAGAGTTCGTTTGCCAGTTCACAGCACGCTAGAGATACGATTCACAGCACGCAAGTCGACCCGACGCATTTTTTTGCAAAAAAAATTGATAAAATTTTCTAAGTTCCTGAACCAGTTCACAGCACCACGCAAGTCGATCCGACGCATTTTTTTTGCAAAAATTTTCAGAGTTCGTTTGCCAGTTCACAGCACACTAGAGATACGATTCACAGCACGCAAGTCGACCCGACGCATTTTTTTTTGCAAAAATTTTCAGAGTTCGTTTGCCAGTTCACAGCACGCTAGAGATACGATTCAAAGCACGCAAGTCGATCCGACGCATTTTTTTGCAAAAAAATTGATAAAATTTTCTATGTTCCTGAACCAGTTCACAGCACCACGCAAGTCGATCCGACGCATTATTTGCAAAAATTTTCAGAGTTCGTTTGCCAGTTCACAGCACGCTAGAGATACGATTCACAGCACGCAAGTCGATCCGACGCATTTTTTTGCAAAAAAAATTGATAATTTTTTTTAAGTTCCTGAACCAGTTCACAGCACGCAAGTCGATCCGACGCATTATTTGCAAAAAAATTCAGAGTTCGTTTGCCAGTTCACAGCACGCTAGAGATACGATTCACAGCACGCAAGTCGATCCGACGCATTTTTTTGCAAAAAAAATTGATAAATTTTTTTAAGTTCCTGAACCAGTTCACAGCACGCAAGTCGATCCGACGCATTATTTGCAAAAATTTTCAGAGTTCGTTTGCCAGTTCACAGCACGCTAGAGATACGATTCACAGCACGCAAGTCGATCCGACGCATTTTTTTGCAAAAAAAATTGATAAAATTTTCTATGTTCCTGAACAAGTTCACAGCACCACGCAAGTCGATCCGACGCATTATTTGCAAAAATTTTCAGAGTTCGTTTGCCAGTTCACAGCACGCTAGAGATACGATTCACAGCACGCAAGTCGATCCGACGCATTTTTTTGCAAAAAAAATTGATAAAATTTTTTAAGTTCCTGAACCAGTTCACAGCACGCAAGTCGATCCGACGCATTATTTGCAAAAATTTTCAGAGTTCGTTTGCCAGTTCACAGCACGCTAGAGATACGATTCACAGCACGCAAGTCGATCCGACGCATTTTTTTGCAAAAAAAATTGATAAAATTTTCTAAGTTCCTGAAACAGTTCACAGCACCACGCAAGTCGATCCGACGCATTTTTTTGCAAAAATTTTCAGAGTTCGTTTGCCAGTTCACAGCACGCTAGAGATACGATTCACAGCACGCAAGTCGATCCGACGCATTTTTGTTGCAAAAATTTTCAGAGTTCGTTTGCCAGTTCACAGCACGCTAGAGATACGATTCACAGCACGCAAGTCGACCCGACGCATTTTTTTGCAAAAAAAATTGATAAAATTTTCTAAGTTCCTGAACCAGTTCACAGCACCACGCAAGTCGATCCGACGCATTTTTTTGCAAAAAATTTCAGAGTTCGTTTGCCAGTTCACAGCACGCTAGAGATACGATTCACAGCACGCAAGTCGATCCGACGCATTTTTTTGCAAAAAAAATTGATAAAATTTTCTAAGTTCCTGAACCAGTTCACAGCACCACGCAAGTCGATCCGACGCATTTTTTTTGCAAAAATTTTCAGAGTTCGTTTGCCAGTTCACAGCACACTAGAGATACGATTCACAGCACGCAAGTCGACCCGACGCATTTTTTTTGCAAAAATTTTCAGAGTTCGTTTGCCAGTTCACAGCACGCTAGAGATACGATTCACAGCACGCAAGTCGATCCGACGCATTTTTTTGCAAAAAAAATTGATAAAATTTTCTATGTTCCTGAACCAGTTCACAGCACCACGCAAGTCGATCCGACGCATTTTTTTGCAAAAATTTTCAGAGTTCGTTTGCCAGTTCACAGCACGCTAGAGATACGATTCACAGCACGCAAGTCGATCCGACGCATTTTTGTTGCAAAAATTTTCAGAGTTCGTTTGCCAGTTCACAGCACGCTAGAGATACGATTCACAGCACGCAAGTCGACCCGACGCATTT
Source organism: Venusia cambrica (assembly GCA_951394065.1). NCBI lineage: Eukaryota > Metazoa > Arthropoda > Insecta > Lepidoptera > Geometridae > Venusia > Venusia cambrica. The sequence continues at coordinate 38,257 of OX596037.1, read as the reverse complement.
TTTTGCAAAAAAAATTGATAAAATTTTCTATGTTCCTGAACCAGTTCACAGCACCACGCAAGTCGATCCGACGCATTATTTGCAAAAATTTTCAGAGTTCGTTTGCCAGTTCACAGCACGCTAGAGATACGATTCACAGCACGCAAGTCGATCCGACACATGTTTTGGCAAAAAAAAATTGATAAAATTTTTTAAGTTACTGAACCAGTTCACAGCACGCAAGTCGATCCGACGCATTTTTTTGCAAAAAAAATTGATAAAATTTTCTAAGTTCCTGAACCAGTTCACAGCACGCAAGTCGATCCGACGCATTATTTGCAAAAATTTTCAGAGTTCGTTTGCCAGTTCACAGCACGCTAGAGATACGATTCACAGCACGCAAGTCGATCCGACGCATTTTTGTTGCAAAAATTTTCAGAGTTCGTTTGCCAGTTCACTGCACGCTAGAGATACGATTCACAGCACGCAAGTCGACCCGACGCATTTTTTTGCAAAAAAAATTGATAAAATTTTCTAAGTTCCTGAACCAGTTCACAGCACCACGCAAGTCGATCCGACGCATTTTTTTTGCAAAAATTTTCAGAGTTCGTTTGCCAGTTCACAGCACACTAGAGATACGATTCACAGCACGCAAGTCGACCCGACGCATTTTTTTTGCAAAAATTTTCAGAGTTCGTTTGCCAGTTCACAGCACGCTAGAGATACGATTCAAAGCACGCAAGTCGATCCGACGCATTTTTTTGCAAAAAAATTGATAAAATTTTCTATGTTCCTGAACCAGTTCACAGCACCACGCAAGTCGATCCGACGCATTATTTGCAAAAATTTTCAGAGTTCGTTTGCCAGTTCACAGCACGCTAGAGATACGATTCACAGCACGCAAGTCGATCCGACGCATTTTTTTGCAAAAAAAATTGATAATTTTTTTTAAGTTCCTGAACCAGTTCACAGCACGCAAGTCGATCCGACGCATTATTTGCAAAAATTTTCAGAGTTCGTTTGCCAGTTCACAGCACGCTAGAGATACGATTCACAGCACGCAAGTCGATCCGACGCATTTTTTTTGCAAAAATTTTCAGAGTTCGTTTGCCAGTTCACAGCACACTAGAGATACGATTCACAGCACGCAAGTCGACCCGACGCATTTTTTTTGCAAAAATTTTCAGAGTTCGTTTGCCAGTTCACAGCACGCTAGAGATACGATTCACAGCACGCAAGTCGATCCGACGCATTTTTTTTGCAAAAAAAATTGATAAAATTTTCTATGTTCCTGAACCAGTTCACAGCACCACGCAAGTCGATCCGACGCATTTTTTTGCAAAAATTTTCAGAGTTCGTTTGCCAGTTCACAGCACGCTAGAGATACGATTCACAGCACGCAAGTCGATCCGACGCATTTTTGTTGCAAAAATTTTCAGAGTTCGTTTGCCAGTTCACAGCACGCTAGAGATACGATTCACAGCACGCAAGTCGACCCGACGCATTTTTTTGCAAAAAAAATTGATAAAATTTTCTATGTTCCTGAACCAGTTCACAGCACCACGCAAGTCGATCCGACGCATTATTTGCAAAAATTTTCAGAGTTCGTTTGCCAGTTCACAGCACGCTAGAGATACGATTCACAGCACGCAAGTCGATCCGACGCATTATTTGCAAAAATTTTCAGAGTTCGTTTGCCAGTTCACAGCACGCTAGAGATACGATTCACAGCACGCAAGTCGATCCGACGCATTTTTGTTGCAAAAATTTTCAGAGTTCGTTTGCCAGTTCACTGCACGCTAGAGATACGATTCACAGCACGCAAGTCGACCCGACGCATTTTTTTGCAAAAAAAATTGATAAAATTTTCTAAGTTCCTGAACCAGTTCACAGCACCACGCAAGTCGATCCGACGCATTTTTTTTGCAAAAATTTTCAGAGTTCGTTTGCCAGTTCACAGCACACTAGAGATACGATTCACAGCACGCAAGTCGACCCGACGCATTTTTTTTGCAAAAATTTTCAGAGTTCGTTTGCCAGTTCACAGCACGCTAGAGATACGATTCAAAGCACGCAAGTCGATCCGACGCATTTTTTTGCAAAAAAATTGATAAAATTTTCTATGTTCCTGAACCAGTTCACAGCACCACGCAAGTCGATCCGACGCATTATTTGCAAAAATTTTCAGAGTTCGTTTGCCAGTTCACAGCACGCTAGAGATACGATTCACAGCACGCAAGTCGATCCGACGCATTTTTTTGCAAAAAAAATTGATAATTTTTTTTAAGTTCCTGAACCAGTTCACAGCACGCAAGTCGATCCGACGCATTATTTGCAAAAAAATTCAGAGTTCGTTTGCCAGTTCACAGCACGCTAGAGATACGATTCACAGCACGCAAGTCGATCCGACGCATTTTTTTGCAAAAAAAATTGATAAATTTTTTTAAGTTCCTGAACCAGTTCACAGCACGCAAGTCGATCCGACGCATTATTTGCAAAAATTTTCAGAGTTCGTTTGCCAGTTCACAGCACGCTAGAGATACGATTCACAGCACGCAAGTCGATCCGACGCATTTTTTTGCAAAAAAAATTGATAAAATTTTCTATGTTCCTGAACCAGTTCACAGCAGTCGATCCGACGCATTATTTGCAAAAATTTTCAGAGTTCGTTTGCCAGTTCACAGCACGCTAGAGATACGATTCACAGCACGCAAGTCGATCCGACGCATTTTTTTGCAAAAAAAAATTGATAAAATTTTTTAAGTTCCTGAACCAGTTCACAGCACGCAAGTCGATCCGACGCATTATTTGCAAAAATTTTCAGAGTTCGTTTGCCAGTTCACAGCACGCTAGAGATACGATTCACAGCACGCAAGTCGATCCGACGCATTTTTTTGCAAAAAAAATTGATAAAATTTTCTAAGTTCCTGAAACAGTTCACAGCACCACGCAAGTCGATCCGACGCATTTTTTTGCAAAAATTTTCAGAGTTCGTTTGCCAGTTCACAGCACGCTAGAGATACGATTCACAGCACGCAAGTCGATCCGACGCATTTTTGTTGCAAAAATTTTCAGAGTTCGTTTGCCAGTTCACAGCACGCTAGAGATACGATTCACAGCACGCAAGTCGACCAGACGCATTTTTTTGCAAAAAAAATTGATAAAATTTTCTAAGTTCCTGAACCAGTTCACAGCACCACGCAAGTCGATCCGACGCATTTTTTTGCAAAAATTTTCAGAGTTCGTTTGCCAGTTCACAGCACGCTAGAGATACGATTCACAGCACGCAAGTCGATCCGACGCATTTTTTTGCAAAAAATTTCAGAGTTCGTTTGCCAGTTCACAGCACGCTAGAGATACGATTCACAGCACGCAAGTCGATCCGACGCATTTTTTTGCAAAAAAAATTGATAAAATTTTCTAAGTTCCTGAACCAGTTCACAGCACCACGCAAGTCGATCCGACGCATTTTTTTTGCAAAAAATTTCAGAGTTCGTTTGCCAGTTCACAGCACACTAGAGATACGATTCACAGCACGCAAGTCGACCCGACGCATTTTTTTTGCAAAAATTTTCAGAGTTCGTTTGCCAGTTCACAGCACGCTAGAGATACGATTCACAGCACGCAAGTCGATCCGACGCATTTTTTTGCAAAAAAAATTGATAAAATTTTCTAAGTTCCTGAACCAGTTCACAGCACCACGCAAGTCGATCCGACGCATTTTTTTGCAAAAATTTTCAGAGTTCGTTTGCCAGTTCACAGCACGCTAGAGATACGATTCACAGCACGCAAGTCGATCCGACGCATTTTTGTTGCAAAAATTTTCAGAGTTCGTTTGCCAGTTCACAGCACGCTAGAGATACGATTCACAGCACGCAAATCGACCCGACGCATTTTTTTGCAAAAAAAATTGATAAAATTTTCTATGTTCCTGAACCAGTTCACAGCACCACGCAAGTCGATCCGACGCATTATTTGCAAAAATTTTCAGAGTTCGTTTGCCAGTTCACAGCACGCTAGAGATACGATTCACAGCACGCAAGTCGATCCGACGCATTTTTTGGCAAAAAAAAATTGATAAAATTTTTTAAGTTACTGAACCAGTTCACAGCACGCAAGTCGATCCGACGCATTTTTTTGCAAAAAAAATTGATAAAATTTTCTAAGTTCCTGAACCAGTTCACAGCACGCAAGTCGATCCGACGCATTATTTGCAAAAATTTTCAGAGTTCATTTGCCAGTTCACAGCACGCTAGAGATACGATTCACAGCACGCAAGTCGATCCGACGCATTTTTGTTGCAAAAATTTTCAGAGTTCGTTTGCCAGTTCACAGCACGCTAGAGATACGATTCACAGCACGCAAGTCGACCCGACGCATTTTTTTGCAAAAAAAATTGATAAAATTTTCTAAGTTCCTGAACCAGTTCACAGCACCACGCAAGTCGATCCGACGCATTTTTTTTGCAAAAATTTTCAGAGTTCGTTTGCCAGTTCACAGCACACTAGAGATACGATTCACAGCACGCAAGTCGACCCGACGCATTTTTTTTGCAAAAATTTTCAGAGTTCGTTTGCCAGTTCACAGCACGCTAGAGATACGATTCAAAGCACGCAAGTCGATCCGACGCATTTTTTTGCAAAAAAATTGATAAAATTTTCTATGTTCCTGAACCAGTTCACAGCACCACGCAAGTCGATCCGACGCATTATTTGCAAAAATTTTCAGAGTTCGTTTGCCAGTTCACAGCACGCTAGAGATACGATTCACAGCACGCAAGTCGATCCGACGCATTTTTTTGCAAAAAAAATTGATAAATTTTTTTAAGTTCCTGAACCAGTTCACAGCACGCAAGTCGATCCGACGCATTATTTGCAAAAAAATTCAGAGTTCGTTTGCCAGTTCACAGCACGCTAGAGATACGATTCACAGCACGCAAGTCGATCCGACGCATTTTTTTGCAAAAAAAATTGATAAATTTTTTTAAGTTCCTGAACCAGTTCACAGCACGCAAGTCGATCCGACGCATTATTTGCAAAAATTTTCAGAGTTCGTTTGCCAGTTCACAGCACGCTAGAGATACGATTCACAGCACGCAAGTCGATCCGACGCATTTTTTTGCAAAAAAAATTGATAAAATTTTCTATGTTCCTGAACCAGTTCACAGCACCACGCAAGTCGATCCGACGCATTATTTGCAAAAATTTTCAGAGTTCGTTTGCCAGTTCACAGCACGCTAGAGATACGATTCACAGCACGCAAGTCGATCCGACGCATTTTTTTGCAAAAAAAAATTGATAAAATTTTTTAAGTTCCTGAACCAGTTCACAGCACGCAAGTCGATCCGACGCATTATTTGCAAAAATTTTCAGAGTTCGTTTGCCAGTTCACAGCACGCTAGAGATACGATTCACAGCACGCAAGTCGATCCGACGCATTTTTTTGCAAAAAAAATTGATAAAATTTTCTAAGTTCCTGAAACAGTTCACAGCACCACGCAAGTCGATCCGACGCATTTTTTTGCAAAAATTTTCAGAGTTCGTTTGCCAGTTCACAGCACGCTAGAGATACGATTCACAGCACGCAAGTCGATCCGACGCATTTTTGTTGCAAAAATTTTCAGAGTTCGTTTGCCAGTTCACAGCACGCTAGAGATACGATTCACAGCACGCAAGTCGACCCGACGCATTTTTTTGCAAAAAAAATTGATAAAATTTTCTAAGTTCCTGAACCAGTTCACAGCACCACGCAAGTCGATCCGACGCATTTTTTTGCAAAAAATTTCAGAGTTCGTTTGCCAGTTCACAGCACGCTAGAGATACGATTCACAGCACGCAAGTCGATCCGACGCATTTTTTTGCAAAAAAAATTGATAAAATTTTCTAAGTTCCTGAACCAGTTCACAGCACCACGCAAGTCGATCCGACGCATTTTTTTTGCAAAAATTTTCAGAGTTCGTTTGCCAGTTCACAGCACACTAGAGATACGATTCACAGCACGCAAGTCGACCCGACGCATTTTTTTTGCAAAAATTTTCAGAGTTCGTTTGCCAGTTCACAGCACGCTAGAGATACGATTCACAGCACGCAAGTCGATCCGACGCATTTTTTGGCAAAAAAAAATTGATAAAATTTTTTAAGTTCCTGAACCAGTTCACAGCACGCAAGTCGATCCGACGCATTATTTGCAAAAATTTTCAGAGTTCATTTGCCAGTTCACAGCACGCTAGAGATACGATTCACAGCACGCAAGTCGACCCGACGCATTTTTGTTGCAAAAATTTTCAGAGTTCGTTTGCCAGTTCACAGCACGCTAGAGATACGATTCACAGCACGCAAGTCGACCCGACGCATTTTTTTGCAAAAAAAATTGATAAAATTTTCTAAGTTCCTGAACCAGTTCACAGCACCACGCAAGTCGATCCGACGCATTTTTTTTGCAAAAATTTTCAGAGTTCGTTTGCCAGTTCACAGCACACTAGAGATACGATTCACAGCACGCAAGTCGACCCGACGCATTTTTTTTGCAAAAATTTTCAGAGTTCGTTTGCCAGTTCACAGCACGCTAGAGATACGATTCAAAGCACGCAAGTCGATCCGACGCATTTTTTTGCAAAAAAATTGATAAAATTTTCTATGTTCCTGAACCAGTTCACAGCACCACGCAAGTCGATCCGACGCATTATTTGCAAAAATTTTCAGAGTTCGTTTGCCAGTTCACAGCACGCTAGAGATACGATTCACAGCACGCAAGTCGATCCGACGCATTTTTTTGCAAAAAAAATTGATAATTTTTTTTAAGTTCCTGAACCAGTTCACAGCACGCAAGTCGATCCGACGCATTATTTGCAAAAAAATTCAGAGTTCGTTTGCCAGTTCACAGCACGCTAGAGATACGATTCACAGCACGCAAGTCGATCCGACGCATTTTTTTGCAAAAAAAATTGATAAATTTTTTTAAGTTCCTGAACCAGTTCACAGCACGCAAGTCGATCCGACGCATTATTTGCAAAAATTTTCAGAGTTCGTTTGCCAGTTCACAGCACGCTAGAGATACGATTCACAGCACGCAAGTCGATCCGACGCATTTTTTTGCAAAAAAAATTGATAAAATTTTCTATGTTCCTGAACAAGTTCACAGCACCACGCAAGTCGATCCGACGCATTATTTGCAAAAATTTTCAGAGTTCGTTTGCCAGTTCACAGCACGCTAGAGATACGATTCACAGCACGCAAGTCGATCCGACGCATTTTTTTGCAAAAAAAATTGATAAAATTTTTTAAGTTCCTGAACCAGTTCACAGCACGCAAGTCGATCCGACGCATTATTTGCAAAAATTTTCAGAGTTCGTTTGCCAGTTCACAGCACGCTAGAGATACGATTCACAGCACGCAAGTCGATCCGACGCATTTTTTTGCAAAAAAAATTGATAAAATTTTCTAAGTTCCTGAAACAGTTCACAGCACCACGCAAGTCGATCCGACGCATTTTTTTGCAAAAATTTTCAGAGTTCGTTTGCCAGTTCACAGCACGCTAGAGATACGATTCACAGCACGCAAGTCGATCCGACGCATTTTTGTTGCAAAAATTTTCAGAGTTCGTTTGCCAGTTCACAGCACGCTAGAGATACGATTCACAGCACGCAAGTCGACCCGACGCATTTTTTTGCAAAAAAAATTGATAAAATTTTCTAAGTTCCTGAACCAGTTCACAGCACCACGCAAGTCGATCCGACGCATTTTTTTGCAAAAAATTTCAGAGTTCGTTTGCCAGTTCACAGCACGCTAGAGATACGATTCACAGCACGCAAGTCGATCCGACGCATTTTTTTGCAAAAAAAATTGATAAAATTTTCTAAGTTCCTGAACCAGTTCACAGCACCACGCAAGTCGATCCGACGCATTTTTTTTGCAAAAATTTTCAGAGTTCGTTTGCCAGTTCACAGCACACTAGAGATACGATTCACAGCACGCAAGTCGACCCGACGCATTTTTTTTGCAAAAATTTTCAGAGTTCGTTTGCCAGTTCACAGCACGCTAGAGATACGATTCACAGCACGCAAGTCGATCCGACGCATTTTTTTGCAAAAAAAATTGATAAAATTTTCTATGTTCCTGAACCAGTTCACAGCACCACGCAAGTCGATCCGACGCATTTTTTTGCAAAAATTTTCAGAGTTCGTTTGCCAGTTCACAGCACGCTAGAGATACGATTCACAGCACGCAAGTCGATCCGACGCATTTTTGTTGCAAAAATTTTCAGAGTTCGTTTGCCAGTTCACAGCACGCTAGAGATACGATTCACAGCACGCAAGTCGACCCGACGCATTTTTTTGCAAAAAAAATTGATAAAATTTTCTATGTTCCTGAACCAGTTCACAGCACCACGCAAGTCGATTCGACGCATTATTTGCAAAAATTTTCAGAGTTCGTTTGCCAGTTCACAGCACGCTAGAGATACGATTCACAGCACGCAAGTCGATCCGACGCATGTTTTGGCAAAAAAAAATTGATAAAATTTTTTAAGTTACTGAACCAGTTCACAGCACGCAAGTCGATCCGACGCATTTTTTTGCAAAAAAAATTGATAAAATTTTCTAAGTTCCTGAACCAGTTCACAGCACGCAAGTCGATCCGACGCATTATTTGCAAAAATTTTCAGAGTTCGTTTGCCAGTTCACAGCACGCTAGAGATACGATTCACAGCACGCAAGTCGATCCGACGCATTTTTGTTGCAAAAATTTTCAGAGTTCGTTTGCCAGTTCACTGCACGCTAGAGATACGATTCACAGCACGCAAGTCGACCCGACGCATTTTTTTGCAAAAAAAATTGATAAAATTTTCTAAGTTCCTGAACCAGTTCACAGCACCACGCAAGTCGATCCGACGCATTTTTTTTGCAAAAATTTTCAGAGTTCGTTTGCCAGTTCACAGCACACTAGAGATACGATTCACAGCACGCAAGTCGACCCGACGCATTTTTTTTGCAAAAATTTTCAGAGTTCGTTTGCCAGTTCACAGCACGCTAGAGATACGATTCAAAGCACGCAAGTCGATCCGACGCATTTTTTTGCAAAAAAATTGATAAAATTTTCTATGTTCCTGAACCAGTTCACAGCACCACGCAAGTCGATCCGACGCATTATTTGCAAAAATTTTCAGAGTTCGTTTGCCAGTTCACAGCACGCTAGAGATACGATTCACAGCACGCAAGTCGATCCGACGCATTTTTTTGCAAAAAAAATTGATAATTTTTTTTAAGTTCCTGAACCAGTTCACAGCACGCAAGTCGATCCGACGCATTATTTGCAAAAATTTTCAGAGTTCGTTTGCCAGTTCACAGCACGCTAGAGATACGATTCACAGCACGCAAGTCGATCCGACGCATTTTTTTTGCAAAAATTTTCAGAGTTCGTTTGCCAGTTCACAGCACACTAGAGATACGATTCACAGCACGCAAGTCGACCCGACGCATTTTTTTTGCAAAAATTTTCAGAGTTCGTTTGCCAGTTCACAGCACGCTAGAGATACGATTCACAGCACGCAAGTCGATCCGACGCATTTTTTTTGCAAAAAAAATTGATAAAATTTTCTATGTTCCTGAACCAGTTCACAGCACCACGCAAGTCGATCCGACGCATTTTTTTGCAAAAATTTTCAGAGTTCGTTTGCCAGTTCACAGCACGCTAGAGATACGATTCACAGCACGCAAGTCGATCCGACGCATTTTTGTTGCAAAAATTTTCAGAGTTCGTTTGCCAGTTCACAGCACGCTAGAGATACGATTCACAGCACGCAAGTCGACCCGACGCATTTTTTTGCAAAAAAAATTGATAAAATTTTCTATGTTCCTGAACCAGTTCACAGCACCACGCAAGTCGATCCGACGCATTATTTGCAAAAATTTTCAGAGTTCGTTTGCCAGTTCACAGCACGCTAGAGATACGATTCACAGCACGCAAGTCGATCCGACGCATTATTTGCAAAAATTTTCAGAGTTCGTTTGCCAGTTCACAGCACGCTAGAGATACGATTCACAGCACGCAAGTCGATCCGACGCATTTTTGTTGCAAAAATTTTCAGAGTTCGTTTGCCAGTTCACTGCACGCTAGAGATACGATTCACAGCACGCAAGTCGACCCGACGCATTTTTTTGCAAAAAAAATTGATAAAATTTTCTAAGTTCCTGAACCAGTTCACAGCACCACGCAAGTCGATCCGACGCATTTTTTTTGCAAAAATTTTCAGAGTTCGTTTGCCAGTTCACAGCACACTAGAGATACGATTCACAGCACGCAAGTCGACCCGACGCATTTTTTTTGCAAAAATTTTCAGAGTTCGTTTGCCAGTTCACAGCACGCTAGAGATACGATTCAAAGCACGCAAGTCGATCCGACGCATTTTTTTGCAAAAAAATTGATAAAATTTTCTATGTTCCTGAACCAGTTCACAGCACCACGCAAGTCGATCCGACGCATTATTTGCAAAAATTTTCAGAGTTCGTTTGCCAGTTCACAGCACGCTAGAGATACGATTCACAGCACGCAAGTCGATCCGACGCATTTTTTTGCAAAAAAAATTGATAATTTTTTTTAAGTTCCTGAACCAGTTCACAGCACGCAAGTCGATCCGACGCATTATTTGCAAAAAAATTCAGAGTTCGTTTGCCAGTTCACAGCACGCTAGAGATACGATTCACAGCACGCAAGTCGATCCGACGCATTTTTTTGCAAAAAAAATTGATAAATTTTTTTAAGTTCCTGAACCAGTTCACAGCACGCAAGTCGATCCGACGCATTATTTGCAAAAATTTTCAGAGTTCGTTTGCCAGTTCACAGCACGCTAGAGATACGATTCACAGCACGCAAGTCGATCCGACGCATTTTTTTGCAAAAAAAATTGATAAAATTTTCTATGTTCCTGAACCAGTTCACAGCAGTCGATCCGACGCATTATTTGCAAAAATTTTCAGAGTTCGTTTGCCAGTTCACAGCACGCTAGAGATACGATTCACAGCACGCAAGTCGATCCGACGCATTTTTTTGCAAAAAAAAATTGATAAAATTTTTTAAGTTCCTGAACCAGTTCACAGCACGCAAGTCGATCCGACGCATTATTTGCAAAAATTTTCAGAGTTCGTTTGCCAGTTCACAGCACGCTAGAGATACGATTCACAGCACGCAAGTCGATCCGACGCATTTTTTTGCAAAAAAAATTGATAAAATTTTCTAAGTTCCTGAAACAGTTCACAGCACCACGCAAGTCGATCCGACGCATTTTTTTGCAAAAATTTTCAGAGTTCGTTTGCCAGTTCACAGCACGCTAGAGATACGATTCACAGCACGCAAGTCGATCCGACGCATTTTTGTTGCAAAAATTTTCAGAGTTCGTTTGCCAGTTCACAGCACGCTAGAGATACGATTCACAGCACGCAAGTCGACCAGACGCATTTTTTTGCAAAAAAAATTGATAAAATTTTCTAAGTTCCTGAACCAGTTCACAGCACCACGCAAGTCGATCCGACGCATTTTTTTGCAAAAAATTTCAGAGTTCGTTTGCCAGTTCACAGCACGCTAGAGATACGATTCACAGCACGCAAGTCGATCCGACGCATTTTTTTGCAAAAAATTTCAGAGTTCGTTTGCCAGTTCACAGCACGCTAGAGATACGATTCACAGCACGCAAGTCGATCCGACGCATTTTTTTGCAAAAAAAATTGATAAAATTTTCTAAGTTCCTGAACCAGTTCACAGCACCACGCAAGTCGATCCGACGCATTTTTTTTGCAAAAAATTTCAGAGTTCGTTTGCCAGTTCACAGCACACTAGAGATACGATTCACAGCACGCAAGTCGACCCGACGCATTTTTTTTGCAAAAATTTTCAGAGTTCGTTTGCCAGTTCACAGCACGCTAGAGATACGATTCACAGCACGCAAGTCGATCCGACGCATTTTTTTGCAAAAAAAATTGATAAAATTTTCTATGTTCCTGAACCAGTTCACAGCACCACGCAAGTCGATCCGACGCATTTTTTTGCAAAAATTTTCAGAGTTCGTTTGCCAGTTCACAGCACGCTAGAGATACGATTCACAGCACGCAAGTCGATCCGACGCATTTTTGTTGCAAAAATTTTCAGAGTTCGTTTGCCAGTTCACAGCACGCTAGAGATACGATTCACAGCACGCAAGTCGACCCGACGCATTTTTTTGCAAAAAAAATTGATAAAATTTTCTATGTTCCTGAACCAGTTCACAGCACCACGCAAGTCGATCCGACGCATTATTTGCAAAAATTTTCAGAGTTCGTTTGCCAGTTCACAGCACGCTAGAGATACGATTCACAGCACGCAAGTCGATCCGACGCATGTTTTGGCAAAAAAAAATTGATAAAATTTTTTAAGTTACTGAACCAGTTCACAGCACGCAAGTCGATCCGACGCATTTTTTTGCAAAAAAAATTGATAAAATTTTCTAAGTTCCTGAACCAGTTCACAGCACGCAAGTCGATCCGACGCATTATTTGCAAAAATTTTCAGAGTTCGTTTGCCAGTTCACAGCAAGCTAGAGATACGATTCACAGCACGCAAGTCGATCCGACGCATTTTTGTTGCAAAAATTTTCAGAGTTCGTTTGCCAGTTCACTGCACGCTAGAGATACGATTCACAGCACGCAAGTCGACCCGACGCATTTTTTTGCAAAAAAAATTGATAAAATTTTCTAAGTTCCTGAACCAGTTCACAGCACCACGCAAGTCGATCCGACGCATTTTTTTTGCAAAAATTTTCAGAGTTCGTTTGCCAGTTCACAGCACACTAGAGATACGATTCACAGCACGCAAGTCGACCCGACGCATTTTTTTTGCAAAAATTTTCAGAGTTCGTTTGCCAGTTCACAGCACGCTAGAGATACGATTCAAAGCACGCAAGTCGATCCGACGCATTTTTTTGCAAAAAAATTGATAAAATTTTCTATGTTCCTGAACCAGTTCACAGCACCACGCAAGTCGATCCGACGCATTATTTGCAAAAATTTTCAGAGTTCGTTTGCCAGTTCACAGCACGCTAGAGATACGATTCACAGCACGCAAGTCGATCCGACGCATTTTTTTGCAAAAAAAATTGATAATTTTTTTTAAGTTCCTGAACCAGTTCACAGCACGCAAGTCGATCCGACGCATTATTTGCAAAAAAATTCAGAGTTCGTTTGCCAGTTCACAGCACGCTAGAGATACGATTCACAGCACGCAAGTCGATCCGACGCATTTTTTTGCAAAAAAAATTGATAAATTTTTTTAAGTTCCTGAACCAGTTCACAGCACGCAAGTCGATCCGACGCATTATTTGCAAAAATTTTCAGAGTTCGTTTGCCAGTTCACAGCACGCTAGAGATACGATTCACAGCACGCAAGTCGATCCGACGCATTTTTTTGCAAAAAAAATTGATAAAATTTTCTATGTTCCTGAACCAGTTCACAGCAGTCGATCCGACGCATTATTTGCAAAAATTTTCAGAGTTCGTTTGCCAGTTCACAGCACGCTAGAGATACGATTCACAGCACGCAAGTCGATCCGACGCATTTTTTTGCAAAAAAAAATTGATAAAATTTTTTAAGTTCCTGAACCAGTTCACAGCACGCAAGTCGATCCGACGCATTATTTGCAAAAATTTTCAGAGTTCGTTTGCCAGTTCACAGCACGCTAGAGATACGATTCACAGCACGCAAGTCGATCCGACGCATTTTTTTGCAAAAAAAATTGATAAAATTTTCTAAGTTCCTGAAACAGTTCACAGCACCACGCAAGTCGATCCGACGCATTTTTTTGCAAAAATTTTCAGAGTTCGTTTGCCAGTTCACAGCACGCTAGAGATACGATTCACAGCACGCAAGTCGATCCGACGCATTTTTGTTGCAAAAATTTTCAGAGTTCGTTTGCCAGTTCACAGCACGCTAGAGATACGATTCACAGCACGCAAGTCGACCAGACGCATTTTTTTGCAAAAAAAATTGATAAAATTTTCTAAGTTCCTGAACCAGTTCACAGCACCACGCAAGTCGATCCGACGCATTTTTTTGCAAAAAATTTCAGAGTTCGTTTGCCAGTTCACAGCACGCTAGAGATACGATTCACAGCACGCAAGTCGATCCGACGCATTTTTTTGCAAAAAAAATTGATAAAATTTTCTAAGTTCCTGAACCAGTTCACAGCACCACGCAAGTCGATCCGACGCATTTTTTTTGCAAAAATTTTCAGAGTTCGTTTGCCAGTTCACAGCACACTAGAGATACGATTCACAGCACGCAAGTCGACCCGACGCATTTTTTTTGCAAAAATTTTCAGAGTTCGTTTGCCAGTTCACAGCACGCTAGAGATACGATTCACAGCACGCAAGTCGATCCGACGCATTTTTTTGCAAAAAAAATTTATAAAATTTTCTATGTTCCTGAACCAGTTCACAGCACCACGCAAGTCGATCCGACGCATTATTTGCAAAAATTTTCAGAGTTCGTTTGCCAGTTCACAGCACGCTAGAGATACGATTCACAGCACGCAAGTCGATCCGACGCATTTTTTTGCAAAAAAAATTGATAAAATTTTTTAAGTTCCTGAACCAGTTCACAGCACGCAAGTCGATCCGAGCATTTTTTTGCAAAAAAAATTGATAAAATTTTCTAAGTTCCTGAACCAGTTCACAGCACGCAAGTCGATCCGACGCATTATTTGCAAAAATTTTCAGAGTTCGTTTGCCAGTTCACAGCACGCTAAGGATACGATTCACAGCACGCAAGTCGATCCGACGCATTTTTTTGCAAAAAAAATTGATAAAATTTTCTAAGTTCCTGAACCAGTTCACAGCACGCAAGTCGATCCGACGCATTTTTTTGCAAAAAAAATTGATAAAATTTTCTAAGTTCCTGAACCACTTCACAGCACGCAAGTCGATCCGACGCATTATTTGCAAAAATTTTCAGAGTTCGTTTGCCAGTTCACAGCACGCTAGAGATACGATTCACAGCACGCAAGTCGATCCGACGCATTTTTTTGCAAAAAAAATTGATAAAATTTTCTAAGTTCCTGAACCAGTTCACAGCACCACGCAAGTCGATCCGACGCATTATTTGCAAAAATTTTCAGAGTTCGTTTGCCAGTTCACAGCACGCTAGAGATACGATTCACAGCACGCAAGTCGATCCGACGCATTTTTTTGCAAAAAAAATTGATAAAATTTTCTAAGTTCCTGAACCAGTTCACAGCACGCAAGTCGATCCGACGCATTATTTGCAAAAATTTTCAGAGTTCGTTTGCCAGTTCACAGCACGCTAGAGATACGATTCACAGCACGCAAGTCGATCCGACGCATTTTTTTGCAAAAAAAATTGATAAAATTTTCTAAGTTCCTGAACCAGTTCACAGCACGCAAGTCGATCCGACGCATTTTTTTGCAAAAAAAATTGATAAAATTTTCTAAGTTCCTGAACCACTTCACAGCACGCAAGTCGATCCGACGCATTATTTGCAAAAATTTTCAGAGTTCGTTTGCCAGTTCACAGCACGCTAGAGATACGATTCACAGCAAGCAAGTCGATCCGACGCATTTTTTTTGCAAAAAAAATTGATAAAATTTTCTAAGTTCCTGAACCAGTTCACAGCACCACGCAAGTCGATCCGACGCATTATTTGCAAAAAATTTCAGAGTTCGTTTGCCAGTTCACAGCACGCTAGAGATACGATTCACAGCACGCAAGTCGATCCGACGCATTTTTGTTGCAAAAATTTTCAGAGTTCGTTTGCCAGTTCACAGCACGCTAGAGATACGATTCACAGCACGCAAGTCGACCCGACGCATTTTTTTGCAAAAAAAATTGATAAAATTTTTAGGTTCCTGAACCAGTTCACAGCACCACGCAAGTCGATCCGACGCATTATTTGCAAAAATTTTCAGAGTTCGTTTGCCAGTTCACAGCACGCTAGAGATACGATTCACAGCACGCAAGTCGATCCGACGCATTTTTTTGCAAAAAAAATTGATAAAATTTTCTAAGTTCCTGAACCAGTTCACAGCACGCAAGTCGATCCGACGCATTTTTTTGCAAAAAAAATTGATAAAATTTTCTAAGTTCCTGAACCAGTTCACAGCACGCAAGTCGATCCGACGCATTATTTGCAAAAATTTTCAGAGTTCGTTTGCCAGTTCACAGCACGCTAGAGATACGATTCACAGCACGCAAGTCGATCCGACGCATTTTTTTGCAAAAAAAATTGATAAAATTTTCTAAGTTCCTGAACCAGTTCACAGCACCACGCAAGTCGATCCGACGCATTTTTTTGCAAAAATTTTCTGAGTTCGTTTGCCAGTTCACAGCACGCTAGAGATACGATTCACAGCACGCAAGTCGATCCGACGCATTTTTGTTGCAAAAATTTTCAGAGTTCGTTTGCCAGTTCACAGCACGCTAGAGATACGATTCACAGCACGCAAGTCGACCCGACGCATTTTTTTGCAAAAAAAATTGATAAAATTTTCTATGTTCCTGAACCAGTTCACAGCACCACGCAAGTCGATCCGACGCATTATTTGCAAAAATTTTCAGAGTTCGTTTGCCAGTTCACAGCACGCTAGAGATACGATTCACAGCACGCAAGTCGATCCGACGCATTTTTTGGCAAAAAAAAATTGATAAATTTTTTTAAGTTACTGAACCAGTTCACAGCACGCAAGTCGATCCGACGCATTTTTTTGCAAAAAAAATTGATAAAATTTTCTAAGTTCCTGAACCAGTTCACAGCACGCAAGTCGATCCGACGCATTATTTGCAAAAATTTTCAGAGTTCGTTTGCCAGTTCACAGCACGCTAGAGATACGATTCACAGCACGCAAGTCGATCCGACGCATTTTTGTTGCAAAAATTTTCAGAGTTCGTTTGCCAGTTCACAGCACGCTAGAGATACGATTCACAGCACGCAAGTCGACCCGACGCATTTTTTTGCAAAAAAAATTGATAAAATTTTCTAAGTTCCTGAACCAGTTCACAGCACCACGCAAGTCGATCCGACGCATTTTTTTTGCAAAAATTTTCAGAGTACCAGTAAAAATTTTTAGAGAGTAGTTAGGTCACCGCTTCCGGGAGGCGGTGACCGCGGTGTGCGACGCCGCCATGCCTAGGAGCAGACGCCTCCCGGGCCGCCGGGAGGTCTATTGGTGGAGCTCGGAGATAGCGGATCTCCGAGCCGCCTGCTCGGCGGCGCGCCGCTCCTACGCTCACCGTAGGAGGCGACGTCACGGGCGGACCGACGGCGAGCTGTCAGCCGAGGAGCTGACAGCCGAGGAGCAGCTGTACAGCTCCTACCGCGAGGCGAAGCGGGAGCTGCAGCTGGCCATCGGTCGGGCCAAGGAGCGGTCCTGGCGCGAGGCCCTGGAGGGCCTCGATAGGGATCCGTGGGGGCGCCCGTATAGAGCGGCCCGGAAGAAATTCCGGGGCCAGGCGCCCCCGGTTGCGGAGTCCCTGGAGCCGGAGATCCTGGGCGGGGTGTTGGAGGGGCTTTTCCCCGCCATCGACCCCCACCACACCCCGCCCGCGATGGCGGCGCCCTCCTCGTCGGTCGAGGAGGTGGACCCGGACTCCATCCCACCTGTCTCAGAGGTGGAGATGGAGTTGGCCGTCGGCCGCCTGAGCGGCAAACGGACAGCGCCGGGTCCGGACGGGATCCCGAAGAGGGTCCTGAGGATCGCCCTCAGGGAGATGGGCGATCGGCTTCGGGAGCTGTTCGACGTGTGCATCACGTCCGGACGGTTCCCGAAGCTGTGGAAGGACGGCCGGCTGTGCCTGTTGCGGAAGGAGGGTCGTGCCGTAGACTCGCCTTCCGCATACAGGCCAATAGTGCTACTCGACGACGCGGGGAAGCTGCTGGAAAGAGTGGTGGCTTCCCGCGTCGTCCGGCACCTAGGCGGCACTGGGCCTCAGTTGTCGGAGGCCCAGTTTGGGTTCAGAGCGAGGCGGTCAACGATCGACGCCTTGCTCTGGCTCAAGGGGTGGACGCAGGAGGCGGTCCGGGAGGGGGATAAGGCGTTGGCTGTCTCGCTGGACATTGCCAACGCCTTCAACAGTCTGCCGCACGGAACGATACAGGAGGCGCTCCGTTACCACGGGGTGCCCCTGTATCTGCGGAGGCTGTTGGCGGACTACCTCCAGGACCGCGAAGTCCTGGTGGAGGGACGCGACGGTCTGAGACGCCGTCGCGTCGTCCGCGGGGTTCCGCAGGGGTCGGTGCTGGGACCGCTCCTGTGGAACATCGGCTACGACTGGGTCCTCCGTGGCACGCTTCCCGCCAACATGCGGGTTGCGTGCTACGCGGACGACACCCTGGTCGTAGTCAGGGGGAGGGACCTGAGGGAGACGGTGCGGTTGGCCGAGGTGGGCACGGCCCACGTGATCGACCGCATCCGCTCCCTCGGGCTGGGAGTGGCCCTCTCCAAGACCGAGGCCCTGTTGTTCCACGGGCCTCGGGGGGGACCCCCGCCAGGGACCAGAGTGGTCCTGGACGGAGTCCCGGTCCGGGTTGGGACCCAGATGAAATATCTGGGTCTCATCCTGGACGGACGGTGGACTTTCGGGGCCCACTTTACCCAGCTGGCCCCGAGAGTCCTGGGAGCCGCCGCCGCACTGGGGAGGCTGCTGCCCAACGTGGGCGGCCCGAGCGCCACGTGTCGCCGTCTATACTCCGGAGTGATCCGGAGTATGGCCACCTACGGGGCACCGGTCTGGGTGGACGCCCTCGGTCGCGCGAACATGACCCTGCTGCGACAACCGCAGCGGGTCATTGCGACGAGGGTGATCCGCGGATACCGAACGGTGTCCTGGACGGCAGCATGCGTGCTGGCCGGCGATCCCCCCTGGGCTCTCCAAGCGGAGATCCTCGCCGAAGTTTACCACTTCGTGGCGGCGAGGAGATCCGACGGGGAGCACCTGGAATGGGATCGGGTGGAGGGCCTACGGCGACAGGCGCGGGCCGCCATGTTGAGGCGGTGGGCGGAGGACCTGGCTCCACCGGTCCCTGGTCAGTGGACGGTGGAGGCCATCCGCCCGGTCCTCCGTGACTGGGTGCGGCGGCGATTCGGGTCGCTGACGTTCCGACTGGTGCAGGTGCTTTCCGGACATGGATGTTTCGGAAAGTACCTGTACCAGATCGCGAGACGGGAGGCGACCCCGGCCTGCCACGAATGTGGTGCGCCGGAGGACACGGCGCACCACACGCTGGAGATGTGTGCCGCGTGGGGTCCCATGCGACACACACTTTCAGCCACCCTGGGAGGGGACCTCTCGCTGCCGAGCGTGGTCAACGCCATGCTCGACGGCGACAGGGAGTGGCAGGCGATGGTCTCCTTCTGCGAACAGGTGATGTCGCAGAAGGAGGCCGCGGAGAGGGTCAGAGAGGACGATGCCCGCTCTGACCCGATCCGCCGGAGGCGAAGGGGGGGTAGGAGGGGGCGGTTTGCCCGCCTTCTTCGACTTCCCCTGTAGTGGAGCCACCTGGTGGAGAGTCGGGGGACTCTCCGCCGGCTTGCACGGCTCCACTCGTCTGAGGGGTGGTCCTGGTGAGCAGTGACCACCCCTCCTTGGCCGGGGCCTGGACATGGGTTCCAGGCCAACCGCCGGGGCCAGATGGTGAATGCTATCGCGACCCCATCTCGGCCCCACGAAGGCGGGCGACTGCTCATAGTGGGTTTTTAGTGGGTTCGAGTCCCACATACCCCCTTCCACCACCCCCATGGTGGAAGGGAAATGCGAGGGCATTTTCCCACTTAAAAAAAAAAAAAAAAAAAAAAAAAGGTTAGAAAAAAAAAAATTGTGGCAAGAACAAGAAAGAACTTCTCTTGCCTTTTGGGCTAAGGTTTGCCAAGTGGTCTGTTTCAGTTTGGGAACAATTAGCGTGGTCGAGCCTTTGCTCCCTAGCGTTGTTCTCATCTGCTTCCGATCACCTGCTACCATGTCGGACACGGAATCCAGGCGGACTCCATCCCGTGGATCAGAGAATCCAGACTTGGAAGACAGGAGGCGAACTTCCCGTCACACATTACGCCTCGCGGCTCGTACTCGGTCGCGTGTTGACGACACTTCAGTGTCGCTGTCGGTCAGATCGCGGAGCCAATCCGACTCTGAATCCGAGCCGGTGACCCCCGGCAAAGAGAGGGCGCGCGCTCAGGCGCCGCCGCATAGCGGAAGTTTGTTCTTCCGTCCAGAGGATTTGGGCGAGTCCGACGCGGAAACACCCGAGGTGGAGGATGGCCGCTCCAAATATCTCAAACGGAAAGGGACGGAGGTGAGCTCTGGTTCGGGCTCTGATACCCCCTCCGCGAAAGGGAAAGGGGCGGCGAAACGGGGATGTAAACCCACCACGGGACATCACGTCGGCCTGGCAGCAGCTCAGCAAGAGTTGAACCGCCAGAAGAAGGAGGCGCTCGAACTAGAGCTAGAGGAGAGATTCGCGGCGCGCGAACGTGAAGCCAGCGCCATCCGCAACAGGGTGGGATATGGCGTGCCCCTCTCTGACCATGCGGTTAAAACCGTAGCTCAGCTGGAGCTCATGGCCATCGAGGACACGGCGGAGATCGCCACAATCGCCGCCAAGTCGTCGAACCTGAAGGGCACCCTACAAAAGGCCCTTAAAAGTCGTGCCCACTCCCTTAAGGAGATAGTGGAGGAACTCGGGAGGCGCTCGACCTCTGACGAGACAGGACGGCTGCAGGCGACTATCGACCGCCTGCAGCGAGAGAATGAGCGTCTTCGTAGAGAGGCGGCTGAGGATTCGGCCCGCCCCGCTCCCGCCCCGGCACCCGCACCCGAGGTGAGGATGGAGACCTCCGCCCTCCCGGCGGACATCATGGACGCTCTCCGACAGATAGCCCAGGAGGAGCGGGTTTTCACCCGGGCTATCATATCCGGCCTAGAGGACCGGCTCCTGCCGGTGAAGCAGAAGCAGGTCCGTCCACCCCTCGCGGCGGACAAAAAGAGGGAGGCTGCTGCCGCGGAGGAGACAGCAGTATTTGCGGTGCCACAGGTGCCCAAGCCCAAGGGCAAAGGCACCAAGCCCTTGGGGGCAACTCCATCTGCCCCCAAGTCGACGGCCACGTATGCTGCCAAAGCGGCAAAGGCCTCAGGGTCGGCCATGCCTGCGCCAGCCGCTGCCGCCAAGTCGAGCGAGGGAGCCAAGGCCCCAGGAGCGTCGCCGTCCTCCTACCGCCCCACCCCCGCCTCGAGGCCGGTTCCCGGCCCTTCGTCGGAGCCCACTTATGTGGATCCTTTGCTCCCCTCGACCACCGCCGCCAACCAAGGTTGGACGACGGTGGCCAAGAAGAAGCCAAAGAGGAACCGGGATAGGAGGGCGAAAGCCCCCCCCTCCTTAGCCCCCAAGGCGCCCAAACCGGCGCCCAAGAAGGCCGGGAAAGCCCCCAAAAAGGCCTCCCCAAAACTCCCCCCTCCCCCTAAAACTGCGGCGGTCGTTGTCACGATCACGCCCGAAGCCGCAAAAAAGGGGGAGACCTACGAGTCGGTGCTGGAGAAGGCCACCAGATCGGTGAAGCCCGTAGAAATGGGCATCACCAAGGTCACCTGCCGCCAAACGGCGACTGGGGCTCGCATATTCGAGTTCCCAGGGGCAAGTAAGGAGGCCAATGCGGAGGCCTTTGCAGGGCGTCTGCGGGAGGCAGTCGCCGGCTTCGCTGTGGTCTCCAGGCCAACGAAGACGGCGTCTCTAATTGTGTCGGGCCTGGACGACTCAGTGTCCACCACTGACGTCGTCGTTTCTGCGGTGGCGCTGGCCGGAGGCTGCGCGCCGGAGTCGATAAGAGCCGGCAAGATAGTCCGCCGGCAGGGAGGCATGGGCTCAATTAATATTGAATGCCCTGTCTTGGCGGCGAGAGCCGCCCTTGCGAAAGGGCGACTCCTTGTGGGGCTGAGCTCGGCGGTGGTCCGGGCGGTAGAGAGCGGGCCGATGCGCTGTTTTAAATGCCTCGGCACCGGCCACACCCGTGCACGCTGCCCCTCCGAGGTGGAACGGGGCGAGACGTGCTTTCGCTGCGGTCAGGAAGGCCATAAATCGGCCTCCTGCTCTGCCACGCCGCACTGCAGCGTATGTGCGGCGAGCGCAAAGCCCGCCAACCACAAGATGGGGGGGAAGAGCTGTCATCCCCCCCCTAAGAAGGGCAAAGTGCAGGCCCAGACCCGGCCTGCAAAACCGACCGCCGAGGCTAGCCCGGCGCCTGAGGGGACCACTTCCATGGAAACATAATGTCCCATAGGGTAGTGGTCCAGGGCAACCTTAATCATTGCCGGGCGGCCCAGGATCTGCTCCTGCAGACCCTGGCCGAGTGGGGTGCCGGCGCGGCGGTTGTCGCCGAGCCGTACTATATCCCCGAAAATTGGATCGGGGATAGGGACGACGCGGTCGCGATCGTCCCTGTACGGCAGAGCACAAATTCCACCCCCCTCTCGGTATTGGAGAGGGGACACGGATATGTGGCCGCAGCGTGGGGGGAGATCGCCCTTGTTGGGATCTACTTCTCCCCCAACCGTCCCCTGGCCGATTTTGACGCCTTCTTAGACGTCCTGTCAGGGGTGGTACAGCGGGTGTCGCCGAGACAGGTTCTGCTGCTCGGTGACTTCAACGCCAAGTCGGTGGCATGGGGCAACCCGGCCACCGACATGCGCGGCCACTCGGTGGATTTGTGGGCGACGTCGGCCGGCCTGTCCCTCCTCAACAGGGGGGCAGTCCACACATGTGTGCGGCAGCAGGGAGGGTCCGTGGTGGACCTGTCGTTCGCCACACCTGCACTAGCCGCCACAGTGGACACATGGCAGGTCGAGCTGGTAGAGACCCTGTCCGACCACCGGTACATTCGGATAGGGATCTCCAACCGGCACCCCCAAAGCGCCCCTCAGGGGTTGGCGGTATTCCCCCGATGGGCTCTGACCCGATTTGATCGGGGGATGGCGAGCGAGGCCGCACTGGTCCAGGACTGGCTAGGTCCCCCTGCCAGTCCTGATGTGGATGTCGCAGCCTCGCATATGCGAGACGCCCTTACCGAGGTGTGCAACTCAAGCATGCCTCGGTCCCGCCGGCCCCCCCCCCGTCGCGCAGTGTACTGGTGGTCTGAGGAGATCGCCAGCTTACGGGCGGGGTGCGTCGCGGCAAGACGCGCACACACGCGCAGCCGCCGTCGCCGGCACCGCGACCTCGTGTCCGAGGACGCGTTGTACGCGGTGTACAGAGGGGCGCAGAGCGCGCTCAAGGCCGCCATTGGAGCGGCCAAAGACAGCGCGCGAGAGGAAATGCTGAAGGGTCTCGACAACGACCCGTGGGGGAGGCCGTACAAGATGGCGCGCAACAAACTGCGCGCCATCGGCCCCCCCCTCACGGAGACCCTTCAGCCGGATCTCCTGAGCGGGGTGGTCCGGGTTCTGTTCCCGGGCACTAACCCCCACTTCACCCCGCCCAGAATGAATCCCCCCGCGGAGACGGGTTCCCCTGATGAGGGAGTTGAGCCCGTATCGGAGGTGGAGCTTGGCACGGCGGCATTATGCCTCCGCGCCAAAAAGACGGCCCCGGGACCGGACGGTGTGCCAGCGCGGGCTCTCCTCGTCGGCCTTCGCCATCTGGGGGACAGGCTTCGGAACCTTTTCTCCCGGTGCCTTATCGCAGGGAGGTTCCCGAAACCGTGGAAGGAGGGACTCTTGTGCCTCCTTCGGAAGGAAGGGCGTCCGGCGGACTCACCCCGTGGGTACCGCCCTATCGTGCTCCTGGATGAGGTAGGAAAACTCTTTGAAAGAGTCATTTCCTCCCGACTCCAGGCGCACCTACTGTCGTCGACCGCCCCAAATCTGTCCGACGCCCAGTTCGGGTTCCGGGCAGGCCGGTCGACGATAGACGCCCTTCAGAGGCTTAAGAGCCTCACGGCGGAGGCCAAGGAGCAGGGCGAGGGAGTGTTGGCTATATCGTTCGATATAGCCAACGCGTTTAATTCCCTCCCCCACTCCGTTGTCCTGGAGGCACTCAGGTTCCACCGAGTGCCTCCATACCTGCAGGATCTTTTGGCCGACTACTTGCGCGGTCGGGAGATCCTGTGGACCGATAAAAATCGGCGCCTAGGGCGACAAATGGTGGCAACCGGGGTTCCGCAGGGGTCTGTTCTCGGCCCACTCCTGTGGAACCTCGGTTTTGATTGGCTCCTTCGGGGCGTCCTCCTCCCGGGCATGAGTGTCATCTGCTATGCGGATGACACTCTGATCACTGCTCGGGGGAGGACATTCGAAATAGCGGCGCGGCTGGCATCTGTCGGCGGCACGCTAGTTGCCGGCAGAATACAGCGCCTCGGACTCACCGTGGCGCTGGAGAAAACGGAGGCCCTATTTTTCCCAGGGCCTCGACAACGCGCCCCCCCCGATCCACACATCATCGTGGACGGCATGAGGGTCCAAGTGAGGTCCCAGATGAAGTATCTGGGCCTCACACTGGACGGGAAGTGGGATTTTGGCCCGCACTTCAGAGGGCAGGCGCCCCGCCTCATCAAGGCGGCAAACGCCTTTGGTCGGCTTCTGCCGAACCTAGGGGGGCCGCGGGCAAAGTGCCGGCGACTCTACGCGGGGGTGCTGAAGAGCATGGCGCTATACGGTGCCCCCATCTGGGCGGACTCCCTCCACAGGGGGGAAAACACGGCCCTCCTGCGCAGGCCCCAACGGGCCATTGCACAGCGCATCGGGAGGGCCTATCGAACCGTGGGGCACGCTGCGGCATGCTCTCTCGCAGGGACTCCCCCCTGGGATCTAGAGGCTGGGGTGCTGTTCGCCGTCTACCACTGGACGGCGGACAGAAGGGCGCTCGAGGAGCGCCCCGCCCTACCTGAGGAGCGTAGTGCCGCCAGGCGCGAGGCGCGCGAGACCATGATCCTCCACTGGAAGGAGGATATGGCTCGCGCGCCGTTCGGCCGCCGCACGCTGGACGCCATCGGACCGGTGGCGGACCTGTGGGCAGAACGACCGCACGGGTTCCTCACATACCGTCTGGCGCAGGTATTAACCGGGCACGGCTGCTTCGGTTCATACCTGTGCCGAATCGGGCGTGAGGAGACCGCGTCGTGCCACCATTGTGGCGCGACCGAGGACACGGCGCAGCACACTCTCTCAGTCTGTACAGGCTGGGAGGAGCAACGCCGTGACCTCACTGCGGTCGTGGGCCAGGACCTTTCGCTTCCGAGCGTTGTTGCAGCCATGATCGGAAGCGAAAGGTCCTGGGAAGCGGTCGCCTCCTTCTGTGAGCAGGTCGTCTCACAAAAGGAGGCCGCGGAGCGCGAGCGAGAAGCGGATCCCCTCGCTCCGACGCTCCGAAGACGGAGAAGAGGGAGGAATAGGCGGACCTACATCCGCAATATTCCTCCCTCAGATGGGGGCTTGGGGGCTGGAAACGCAGGGGCGTTCAACCAGCCTCCTTTACACAGGCCCCCATCCCCGTCGAATGGCGGGAACAGCTTGGTGACCCCAGCTGTTCCCGCCAGCCCCCCAGTAACACTGGGTGGCCAGTAGGGCCCCTGCAAAGGGGCCATCGCCGGTGGTGTTGTGGAAGTTAAGGCTAAGGCCAGTTTCCCATGACACCACCACACGGCGAAAGCGGGTCACTGCGGAGTTTAGTGGGTATTACCTGTCGCTAGGACAGGTCGAGTCCCACACACGGCCTCGTCCCCTAACGAGGCTATGGTGCTTAAACGCATTCTCCGCATTAAAAAAAAAAAAAAAAAAAAAGGTTAGGTTAGGTTAGGTTAGGTTAGGTTAGGTTAGGTTAGGTTAGGTTAGGTTAGGTTAGGTTAGGTTAGGTTAGGTTAGGTTAGGTTAGGTTAGGTTAGGTTAGGTTAGGTTAGGTTAGGTTAGGTTAGGTTAGGTTAGGTTAGGTTAGGTTAGGTTAGGTTAGGTTAGGTTAGGTTAGGTTAGGTTAGGTTAGGTTAGGTTAGGTTAGGTTAGGTTAGGTTAGGTTAGGTTAGGTTAGGTTAGGTTAGGTTAGGTTAGGTTAGGTTAGGTTAGGTTAGGTTAGGTTAGGTTAGGTTAGGTTAGGTTAGGTTAGGTTAGGTTAGGTTAGGTTAGGTTAGGTTAGGTTAGGTTAGGTTAGGTTAGGTTAGGTTAGGTTAGGTTAGGTTAGGTTAGGTTAGGTTAGGTTAGGTTAGGTTAGGTTAGGTTAGGTTAGGTTAGGTTAGGTTAGGTTAGGTTAGGTTAGGTTAGGTTAGGTTAGGTTAGGTTAGGTTAGGTTAGGTTAGGTTAGGTTAGGTTAGGTTAGGTTAGGTTAGGTTAGGTTAGGTTAGGTTAGGTTAGGTTAGGTTAGGTTAGGTTAGGTTAGGTTAGGTTAGGTTAGGTTAGGTTAGGTTAGGTTAGGTTAGGTTAGGTTAGGTTAGGTTAGGTTAGGTTAGGTTAGGTTAGGTTAGGTTAGGTTAGGTTAGGTTAGGTTAGGTTAGGTTAGGTTAGGTTAGGTTAGGTTAGGTTAGGTTAGGTTAGGTTAGGTTAGGTTAGGTTAGGTTAGGTTAGGTTAGGTTAGGTTAGGTTAGGTTAGGTTAGGTTAGGTTAGGTTAGGTTAGGTTAGGTTAGGTTAGGTTAGGTTAGGTTAGGTTAGGTTAGGTTAGGTTAGGTTAGGTTAGGTTAGGTTAGGTTAGGTTAGGTTAGGTTAGGTTAGGTTAGGTTAGGTTAGGTTAGGTTAGGTTAGGTTAGGTTAGGTTAGGTTAGGTTAGGTTAGGTTAGGTTAGGTTAGGTTAGGTTAGGTTAGGTTAGGTTAGGTTAGGTTAGGTTAGGTTAGGTTAGGTTAGGTTAGGTTAGGTTAGGTTAGGTTAGGTTAGGTTAGGTTAGGTTAGGTTAGGTTAGGTTAGGTTAGGTTAGGTTAGGTTAGGTTAGGTTAGGTTAGGTTAGGTTAGGTTAGGTTAGGTTAGGTTAGGTTAGGTTAGGTTAGGTTAGGTTAGGTTAGGTTAGGTTAGGTTAGGTTAGGTTAGGTTAGGTTAGGTTAGGTTAGGTTAGGTTAGGTTAGGTTAGGTTAGGTTAGGTTAGGTTAGGTTAGGTTAGGTTAGGTTAGGTTAGGTTAGGTTAGGTTAGGTTAGGTTAGGTTAGGTTAGGTTAGGTTAGGTTAGGTTAGGTTAGGTTAGGTTAGGTTAGGTTAGGTTAGGTTAGGTTAGGTTAGGTTAGGTTAGGTTAGGTTAGGTTAGGTTAGGTTAGGTTAGGTTAGGTTAGGTTAGGTTAGGTTAGGTTAGGTTAGGTTAGGTTAGGTTAGGTTAGGTTAGGTTAGGTTAGGTTAGGTTAGGTTAGGTTAGGTTAGGTTAGGTTAGGTTAGGTTAGGTTAGGTTAGGTTAGGTTAGGTTAGGTTAGGTTAGGTTAGGTTAGGTTAGGTTAGGTTAGGTTAGGTTAGGTTAGGTTAGGTTAGGTTAGGTTAGGTTAGGTTAGGTTAGGTTAGGTTAGGTTAGGTTAGGTTAGGTTAGGTTAGGTTAGGTTAGGTTAGGTTAGGTTAGGTTAGGTTAGGTTAGGTTAGGTTAGGTTAGGTTAGGTTAGGTTAGGTTAGGTTAGGTTAGGTTAGGTTAGGTTAGGTTAGGTTAGGTTAGGTTAGGTTAGGTTAGGTTAGGTTAGGTTAGGTTAGGTTAGGTTAGGTTAGGTTAGGTTAGGTTAGGTTAGGTTAGGTTAGGTTAGGTTAGGTTAGGTTAGGTTAGGTTAGGTTAGGTTAGGTTAGGTTAGGTTAGGTTAGGTTAGGTTAGGTTAGGTTAGGTTAGGTTAGGTTAGGTTAGGTTAGGTTAGGTTAGGTTAGGTTAGGTTAGGTTAGGTTAGGTTAGGTTAGGTTAGGTTAGGTTAGGTTAGGTTAGGTTAGGTTAGGTTAGGTTAGGTTAGGTTAGGTTAGGTTAGGTTAGGTTAGGTTAGGTTAGGTTAGGTTAGGTTAGGTTAGGTTAGGTTAGGTTAGGTTAGGTTAGGTTAGGTTAGGTTAGGTTAGGTTAGGTTAGGTTAGGTTAGGTTAGGTTAGGTTAGGTTAGGTTAGGTTAGGTTAGGTTAGGTTAGGTTAGGTTAGGTTAGGTTAGGTTAGGTTAGGTTAGGTTAGGTTAGGTTAGGTTAGGTTAGGTTAGGTTAGGTTAGGTTAGGTTAGGTTAGGTTAGGTTAGGTTAGGTTAGGTTAGGTTAGGTTAGGTTAGGTTAGGTTAGGTTAGGTTAGGTTAGGTTAGGTTAGGTTAGGTTAGGTTAGGTTAGGTTAGGTTAGGTTAGGTTAGGTTAGGTTAGGTTAGGTTAGGTTAGGTTAGGTTAGGTTAGGTTAGGTTAGGTTAGGTTAGGTTAGGTTAGGTTAGGTTAGGTTAGGTTAGGTTAGGTTAGGTTAGGTTAGGTTAGGTTAGGTTAGGTTAGGTTAGGTTAGGTTAGGTTAGGTTAGGTTAGGTTAGGTTAGGTTAGGTTAGGTTAGGTTAGGTTAGGTTAGGTTAGGTTAGGTTAGGTTAGGTTAGGTTAGGTTAGGTTAGGTTAGGTTAGGTTAGGTTAGGTTAGGTTAGGTTAGGTTAGGTTAGGTTAGGTTAGGTTAGGTTAGGTTAGGTTAGGTTAGGTTAGGTTAGGTTAGGTTAGGTTAGGTTAGGTTAGGTTAGGTTAGGTTAGGTTAGGTTAGGTTAGGTTAGGTTAGGTTAGGTTAGGTTAGGTTAGGTTAGGTTAGGTTAGGTTAGGTTAGGTTAGGTTAGGTTAGGTTAGGTTAGGTTAGGTTAGGTTAGGTTAGGTTAGGTTAGGTTAGGTTAGGTTAGGTTAGGTTAGGTTAGGTTAGGTTAGGTTAGGTTAGGTTAGGTTAGGTTAGGTTAGGTTAGGTTAGGTTAGGTTAGGTTAGGTTAGGTTAGGTTAGGTTAGGTTAGGTTAGGTTAGGTTAGGTTAGGTTAGGTTAGGTTAGGTTAGGTTAGGTTAGGTTAGGTTAGGTTAGGTTAGGTTAGGTTAGGTTAGGTTAGGTTAGGTTAGGTTAGGTTAGGTTAGGTTAGGTTAGGTTAGGTTAGGTTAGGTTAGGTTAGGTTAGGTTAGGTTAGGTTAGGTTAGGTTAGGTTAGGTTAGGTTAGGTTAGGTTAGGTTAGGTTAGGTTAGGTTAGGTTAGGTTAGGTTAGGTTAGGTTAGGTTAGGTTAGGTTAGGTTAGGTTAGGTTAGGTTAGGTTAGGTTAGGTTAGGTTAGGTTAGGTTAGGTTAGGTTAGGTTAGGTTAGGTTAGGTTAGGTTAGGTTAGGTTAGGTTAGGTTAGGTTAGGTTAGGTTAGGTTAGGTTAGGTTAGGTTAGGTTAGGTTAGGTTAGGTTAGGTTAGGTTAGGTTAGGTTAGGTTAGGTTAGGTTAGGTTAGGTTAGGTTAGGTTAGGTTAGGTTAGGTTAGGTTAGGTTAGGTTAGGTTAGGTTAGGTTAGGTTAGGTTAGGTTAGGTTAGGTTAGGTTAGGTTAGGTTAGGTTAGGTTAGGTTAGGTTAGGTTAGGTTAGGTTAGGTTAGGTTAGGTTAGGTTAGGTTAGGTTAGGTTAGGTTAGGTTAGGTTAGGTTAGGTTAGGTTAGGTTAGGTTAGGTTAGGTTAGGTTAGGTTAGGTTAGGTTAGGTTAGGTTAGGTTAGGTTAGGTTAGGTTAGGTTAGGTTAGGTTAGGTTAGGTTAGGTTAGGTTAGGTTAGGTTAGGTTAGGTTAGGTTAGGTTAGGTTAGGTTAGGTTAGGTTAGGTTAGGTTAGGTTAGGTTAGGTTAGGTTAGGTTAGGTTAGGTTAGGTTAGGTTAGGTTAGGTTAGGTTAGGTTAGGTTAGGTTAGGTTAGGTTAGGTTAGGTTAGGTTAGGTTAGGTTAGGTTAGGTTAGGTTAGGTTAGGTTAGGTTAGGTTAGGTTAGGTTAGGTTAGGTTAGGTTAGGTTAGGTTAGGTTAGGTTAGGTTAGGTTAGGTTAGGTTAGGTTAGGTTAGGTTAGGTTAGGTTAGGTTAGGTTAGGTTAGGTTAGGTAGGTTAGGTTAGGTTAGGTTAGGTTAGGTTAGGTTAGGTTAGGTTAGGTTAGGTTAGGTTAGGTTAGGTTAGGTTAGGTTAGGTTAGGTTAGGTTAGGTTAGGTTAGGTTAGGTTAGGTTAGGTTAGGTTAGGTTAGGTTAGGTTAGGTTAGGTTAGGTTAGGTTAGGTTAGGTTAGGTTAGGTTAGGTTAGGTTAGGTTAGGTTAGGTTAGGTTAGGTTAGGTTAGGTTAGGTTAGGTTAGGTTAGGTTAGGTTAGGTTAGGTTAGGTTAGGTTAGGTTAGGTTAGGTTAGGTTAGGTTAGGTTAGGTTAGGTTAGGTTAGGTTAGGTTAGGTTAGGTTAGGTTAGGTTAGGTTAGGTTAGGTTAGGTTAGGTTAGGTTAGGTTAGGTTAGGTTAGGTTAGGTTAGGTTAGGTTAGGTTAGGTTAGGTTAGGTTAGGTTAGGTTAGGTTAGGTTAGGTTAGGTTAGGTTAGGTTAGGTTAGGTTAGGTTAGGTTAGGTTAGGTTAGGTTAGGTTAGGTTAGGTTAGGTTAGGTTAGGTTAGGTTAGGTTAGGTTAGGTTAGGTTAGGTTAGGTTAGGTTAGGTTAGGTTAGGTTAGGTTAGGTTAGGTTAGGTTAGGTTAGGTTAGGTTAGGTTAGGTTAGGTTAGGTTAGGTTAGGTTAGGTTAGGTTAGGTTAGGTTAGGTTAGGTTAGGTTAGGTTAGGTTAGGTTAGGTTAGGTTAGGTTAGGTTAGGTTAGGTTAGGTTAGGTTAGGTTAGGTTAGGTTAGGTTAGGTTAGGTTAGGTTAGGTTAGGTTAGGTTAGGTTAGGTTAGGTTAGGTTAGGTTAGGTTAGGTTAGGTAGGTTAGGTTAGGTTAGGTTAGGTTAGGTTAGGTTAGGTTAGGTTAGGTTAGGTTAGGTTAGGTTAGGTTAGGTTAGGTTAGGTTAGGTTAGGTTAGGTTAGGTTAGGTTAGGTTAGGTTAGGTTAGGTTAGGTTAGGTTAGGTTAGGTTAGGTTAGGTTAGGTTAGGTTAGGTTAGGTTAGGTTAGGTTAGGTTAGGTTAGGTTAGGTTAGGTTAGGTTAGGTTAGGTTAGGTTAGGTTAGGTTAGGTTAGGTTAGGTTAGGTTAGGTTAGGTTAGGTTAGGTTAGGTTAGGTTAGGTTAGGTTAGGTTAGGTTAGGTTAGGTTAGGTTAGGTTAGGTTAGGTTAGGTTAGGTTAGGTTAGGTTAGGTTAGGTTAGGTTAGGTTAGGTTAGGTTAGGTTAGGTTAGGTTAGGTTAGGTTAGGTTAGGTTAGGTTAGGTTAGGTTAGGTTAGGTTAGGTTAGGTTAGGTTAGGTTAGGTTAGGTTAGGTTAGGTTAGGTTAGGTTAGGTTAGGTTAGGTTAGGTTAGGTTAGGTTAGGTTAGGTTAGGTTAGGTTAGGTTAGGTTAGGTTAGGTTAGGTTAGGTTAGGTTAGGTTAGGTTAGGTTAGGTTAGGTTAGGTTAGGTTAGGTTAGGTTAGGTTAGGTTAGGTTAGGTTAGGTTAGGTTAGGTTAGGTTAGGTTAGGTTAGGTTAGGTTAGGTTAGGTTAGGTTAGGTTAGGTTAGGTTAGGTTAGGTTAGGTTAGGTTAGGTTAGGTTAGGTTAGGTTAGGTTAGGTTAGGTTAGGTTAGGTTAGGTTAGGTTAGGTTAGGTTAGGTTAGGTTAGGTTAGGTTAGGTTAGGTTAGGTTAGGTTAGGTTAGGTTAGGTTAGGTTAGGTTAGGTTAGGTTAGGTTAGGTTAGGTTAGGTTAGGTTAGGTTAGGTTAGGTTAGGTTAGGTTAGGTTAGGTTAGGTTAGGTTAGGTTAGGTTAGGTTAGGTTAGGTTAGGTTAGGTTAGGTTAGGTTAGGTTAGGTTAGGTTAGGTTAGGTTAGGTTAGGTTAGGTTAGGTTAGGTTAGGTTAGGTTAGGTTAGGTTAGGTTAGGTTAGGTTAGGTTAGGTTAGGTTAGGTTAGGTTAGGTTAGGTTAGGTTAGGTTAGGTTAGGTTAGGTTAGGTTAGGTTAGGTTAGGTTAGGTTAGGTTAGGTTAGGTTAGGTTAGGTTAGGTTAGGTTAGGTTAGGTTAGGTTAGGTTAGGTTAGGTTAGGTTAGGTTAGGTTAGGTTAGGTTAGGTTAGGTTAGGTTAGGTTAGGTTAGGTTAGGTTAGGTTAGGTTAGGTTAGGTTAGGTTAGGTTAGGTTAGGTTAGGTTAGGTTAGGTTAGGTTAGGTTAGGTTAGGTTAGGTTAGGTTAGGTTAGGTTAGGTTAGGTTAGGTTAGGTTAGGTTAGGTTAGGTTAGGTTAGGTTAGGTTAGGTTAGGTTAGGTTAGGTTAGGTTAGGTTAGGTTAGGTTAGGTTAGGTTAGGTTAGGTTAGGTTAGGTTAGGTTAGGTTAGGTTAGGTTAGGTTAGGTT
Organism: Venusia cambrica; assembly: GCA_951394065.1. NCBI lineage: Eukaryota > Metazoa > Arthropoda > Insecta > Lepidoptera > Geometridae > Venusia > Venusia cambrica. The sequence goes on along the minus strand of OX596037.1, from coordinate 5,931 downwards.
AGGTTAGGTTAGGTTAGGTTAGGTTAGGTTAGGTTAGGTTAGGTTAGGTTAGGTTAGGTTAGGTTAGGTTAGGTTAGGTTAGGTTAGGTTAGGTTAGGTTAGGTTAGGTTAGGTTAGGTTAGGTTAGGTTAGGTTAGGTTAGGTTAGGTTAGGTTAGGTTAGGTTAGGTTAGGTTAGGTTAGGTTAGGTTAGGTTAGGTTAGGTTAGGTTAGGTTAGGTTAGGTTAGGTTAGGTTAGGTTAGGTTAGGTTAGGTTAGGTTAGGTTAGGTTAGGTTAGGTTAGGTTAGGTTAGGTTAGGTTAGGTTAGGTTAGGTTAGGTTAGGTTAGGTTAGGTTAGGTTAGGTTAGGTTAGGTTAGGTTAGGTTAGGTTAGGTTAGGTTAGGTTAGGTTAGGTTAGGTTAGGTTAGGTTAGGTTAGGTTAGGTTAGGTTAGGTTAGGTTAGGTTAGGTTAGGTTAGGTTAGGTTAGGTTAGGTTAGGTTAGGTTAGGTTAGGTTAGGTTAGGTTAGGTTAGGTTAGGTTAGGTTAGGTTAGGTTAGGTTAGGTTAGGTTAGGTTAGGTTAGGTTAGGTTAGGTTAGGTTAGGTTAGGTTAGGTTAGGTTAGGTTAGGTTAGGTTAGGTTAGGTTAGGTTAGGTTAGGTTAGGTTAGGTTAGGTTAGGTTAGGTTAGGTTAGGTTAGGTTAGGTTAGGTTAGGTTAGGTTAGGTTAGGTTAGGTTAGGTTAGGTTAGGTTAGGTTAGGTTAGGTTAGGTTAGGTTAGGTTAGGTTAGGTTAGGTTAGGTTAGGTTAGGTTAGGTTAGGTTAGGTTAGGTTAGGTTAGGTTAGGTTAGGTTAGGTTAGGTTAGGTTAGGTTAGGTTAGGTTAGGTTAGGTTAGGTTAGGTTAGGTTAGGTTAGGTTAGGTTAGGTTAGGTTAGGTTAGGTTAGGTTAGGTTAGGTTAGGTTAGGTTAGGTTAGGTTAGGTTAGGTTAGGTTAGGTTAGGTTAGGTTAGGTTAGGTTAGGTTAGGTTAGGTTAGGTTAGGTTAGGTTAGGTTAGGTTAGGTTAGGTTAGGTTAGGTTAGGTTAGGTTAGGTTAGGTTAGGTTAGGTTAGGTTAGGTTAGGTTAGGTTAGGTTAGGTTAGGTTAGGTTAGGTTAGGTTAGGTTAGGTTAGGTTAGGTTAGGTTAGGTTAGGTTAGGTTAGGTTAGGTTAGGTTAGGTTAGGTTAGGTTAGGTTAGGTTAGGTTAGGTTAGGTTAGGTTAGGTTAGGTTAGGTTAGGTTAGGTTAGGTTAGGTTAGGTTAGGTTAGGTTAGGTTAGGTTAGGTTAGGTTAGGTTAGGTTAGGTTAGGTTAGGTTAGGTTAGGTTAGGTTAGGTTAGGTTAGGTTAGGTTAGGTTAGGTTAGGTTAGGTTAGGTTAGGTTAGGTTAGGTTAGGTTAGGTTAGGTTAGGTTAGGTTAGGTTAGGTTAGGTTAGGTTAGGTTAGGTTAGGTTAGGTTAGGTTAGGTTAGGTTAGGTTAGGTTAGGTTAGGTTAGGTTAGGTTAGGTTAGGTTAGGTTAGGTTAGGTTAGGTTAGGTTAGGTTAGGTTAGGTTAGGTTAGGTTAGGTTAGGTTAGGTTAGGTTAGGTTAGGTTAGGTTAGGTTAGGTTAGGTTAGGTTAGGTTAGGTTAGGTTAGGTTAGGTTAGGTTAGGTTAGGTTAGGTTAGGTTAGGTTAGGTTAGGTTAGGTTAGGTTAGGTTAGGTTAGGTTAGGTTAGGTTAGGTTAGGTTAGGTTAGGTTAGGTTAGGTTAGGTTAGGTTAGGTTAGGTTAGGTTAGGTTAGGTTAGGTTAGGTTAGGTTAGGTTAGGTTAGGTTAGGTTAGGTTAGGTTAGGTTAGGTTAGGTTAGGTTAGGTTAGGTTAGGTTAGGTTAGGTTAGGTTAGGTTAGGTTAGGTTAGGTTAGGTTAGGTTAGGTTAGGTTAGGTTAGGTTAGGTTAGGTTAGGTTAGGTTAGGTTAGGTTAGGTTAGGTTAGGTTAGGTTAGGTTAGGTTAGGTTAGGTTAGGTTAGGTTAGGTTAGGTTAGGTTAGGTTAGGTTAGGTTAGGTTAGGTTAGGTTAGGTTAGGTTAGGTTAGGTTAGGTTAGGTTAGGTTAGGTTAGGTTAGGTTAGGTTAGGTTAGGTTAGGTTAGGTTAGGTTAGGTTAGGTTAGGTTAGGTTAGGTTAGGTTAGGTTAGGTTAGGTTAGGTTAGGTTAGGTTAGGTTAGGTTAGGTTAGGTTAGGTTAGGTTAGGTTAGGTTAGGTTAGGTTAGGTTAGGTTAGGTTAGGTTAGGTTAGGTTAGGTTAGGTTAGGTTAGGTTAGGTTAGGTTAGGTTAGGTTAGGTTAGGTTAGGTTAGGTTAGGTTAGGTTAGGTTAGGTTAGGTTAGGTTAGGTTAGGTTAGGTTAGGTTAGGTTAGGTTAGGTTAGGTTAGGTTAGGTTAGGTTAGGTTAGGTTAGGTTAGGTTAGGTTAGGTTAGGTTAGGTTAGGTTAGGTTAGGTTAGGTTAGGTTAGGTTAGGTTAGGTTAGGTTAGGTTAGGTTAGGTTAGGTTAGGTTAGGTTAGGTTAGGTTAGGTTAGGTTAGGTTAGGTTAGGTTAGGTTAGGTTAGGTTAGGTTAGGTTAGGTTAGGTTAGGTTAGGTTAGGTTAGGTTAGGTTAGGTTAGGTTAGGTTAGGTTAGGTTAGGTTAGGTTAGGTTAGGTTAGGTTAGGTTAGGTTAGGTTAGGTTAGGTTAGGTTAGGTTAGGTTAGGTTAGGTTAGGTTAGGTTAGGTTAGGTTAGGTTAGGTTAGGTTAGGTTAGGTTAGGTTAGGTTAGGTTAGGTTAGGTTAGGTTCGGTTAGGTTAGGTTAGGTTAGGTTAGGTTAGGTTAGGTTAGGTTAGGTTAGGTTAGGTTAGGTTAGGTTAGGTTAGGTTAGGTTAGGTTAGGTTAGGTTAGGTTAGGTTAGGTTAGGTTAGGTTAGGTTAGGTTAGGTTAGGTTAGGTTAGGTTAGGTTAGGTTAGGTTAGGTTAGGTTAGGTTAGGTTAGGTTAGGTTAGGTTAGGTTAGGTTAGGTTAGGTTAGGTTAGGTTAGGTTAGTTAGGTTAGGTTAGGTTAGGTTAGGTTAGGTTAGGTTAGGTTAGGTTAGGTTAGGTTAGGTTAGGTTAGGTTAGGTTAGGTTAGGTTAGGTTAGGTTAGGTTAGGTTAGGTTAGGTTAGGTTAGGTTAGGTTAGGTTAGGTTAGGTTAGGTTAGGTTAGGTTAGGTTAGGTTAGGTTAGGTTAGGTTAGGTTAGGTTAGGTTAGGTTAGGTTAGGTTAGGTTAGGTTAGGTTAGGTTAGGTTAGGTTAGGTTAGGTTAGGTTAGGTTAGGTTAGGTTAGGTTAGGTTAGGTTAGGTTAGGTTAGGTTAGGTTAGGTTAGGTTAGGTTAGGTTAGGTTAGGTTAGGTTAGGTTAGGTTAGGTTAGGTTAGGTTAGGTTAGGTTAGGTTAGGTTAGGTTAGGTTAGGTTAGGTTAGGTTAGGTTAGGTTAGGTTAGGTTAGGTTAGGTTAGGTTAGGTTAGGTTAGGTTAGGTTAGGTTAGGTTAGGTTAGGTTAGGTTAGGTTAGGTTAGGTTAGGTTAGGTTAGGTTAGGTTAGGTTAGGTTAGGTTAGGTTAGGTTAGGTTAGGTTAGGTTAGGTTAGGTTAGGTTAGGTTAGGTTAGGTTAGGTTAGGTTAGGTTAGGTTAGGTTAGGTTAGGTTAGGTTAGGTTAGGTTAGGTTAGGTTAGGTTAGGTTAGGTTAGGTTAGGTTAGGTTAGGTTAGGTTAGGTTAGGTTAGGTTAGGTTAGGTTAGGTTAGGTTAGGTTAGGTTAGGTTAGGTTAGGTTAGGTTAGGTTAGGTTAGGTTAGGTTAGGTTAGGTTAGGTTAGGTTAGGTTCGGTTAGGTTAGGTTAGGTTAGGTTAGGTTAGGTTAGGTTAGGTTAGGTTAGGTTAGGTTAGGTTAGGTTAGGTTAGGTTAGGTTAGGTTAGGTTAGGTTAGGTTAGGTTAGGTTAGGTTAGGTTAGGTTAGGTTAGGTTAGGTTAGGTTAGGTTAGGTTAGGTTAGGTTAGGTTAGGTTAGGTTAGGTTAGGTTAGGTTAGGTTAGGTTAGGTTAGGTTAGGTTAGGTTAGGTTAGGTTAGGTTAGGTTAGGTTAGGTTAGGTTAGGTTAGGTTAGGTTAGGTTAGGTTAGGTTAGGTTAGGTTAGGTTAGGTTAGGTTAGGTTAGGTTAGGTTAGGTTAGGTTAGGTTAGGTTAGGTTAGGTTAGGTTAGGTTAGGTTAGGTTAGGTTAGGTTAGGTTAGGTTAGGTTAGGTTAGGTTAGGTTAGGTTAGGTTAGGTTAGGTTAGGTTAGGTTAGGTTAGGTTAGGTTAGGTTAGGTTAGGTTAGGTTAGGTTAGGTTAGGTTAGGTTAGGTTAGGTTAGGTTAGGTTAGGTTAGGTTAGGTTAGGTTAGGTTAGGTTAGGTTAGGTTAGGTTAGGTTAGGTTAGGTTAGGTTAGGTTAGGTTAGGTTAGGTTAGGTTAGGTTAGGTTAGGTTAGGTTAGGTTAGGTTAGGTTAGGTTAGGTTAGGTTAGGTTAGGTTAGGTTAGGTTAGGTTAGGTTAGGTTAGGTTAGGTTAGGTTAGGTTAGGTTAGGTTAGGTTAGGTTAGGTTAGGTTAGGTTAGGTTAGGTTAGGTTAGGTTAGGTTAGGTTAGGTTAGGTTAGGTTAGGTTAGGTTAGGTTAGGTTAGGTTAGGTTAGGTTAGGTTAGGTTAGGTTAGGTTAGGTTAGGTTAGGTTAGGTTAGGTTAGGTTAGGTTAGGTTAGGTTAGGTTAGGTTAGGTTAGGTTAGGTTAGGTTAGGTTAGGTTAGGTTAGGTTAGGTTAGGTTAGGTTAGGTTAGGTTAGGTTAGGTTAGGTTAGGTTAGGTTAGGTTAGGTTAGGTTAGGTTAGGTTAGGTTAGGTTAGGTTAGGTTAGGTTAGGTTAGGTTAGGTTAGGTTAGGTTAGGTTAGGTTAGGTTAGGTTAGGTTAGGTTAGGTTAGGTTAGGTTAGGTTAGGTTAGGTTAGGTTAGGTTAGGTTAGGTTAGGTTAGGTTAGGTTAGGTTAGGTTAGGTTAGGTTAGGTTAGGTTAGGTTAGGTTAGGTTAGGTTAGGTTAGGTTAGGTTAGGTTAGGTTAGGTTAGGTTAGGTTAGGTTAGGTTAGGTTAGGTTAGGTTAGGTTAGGTTAGGTTAGGTTAGGTTAGGTTAGGTTAGGTTAGGTTAGGTTAGGTTAGGTTAGGTTAGGTTAGGTTAGGTTAGGTTAGGTTAGGTTAGGTTAGGTTAGGTTAGGTTAGGTTAGGTTAGGTTAGGTTAGGTTAGGTTAGGTTAGGTTAGGTTAGGTTAGGTTAGGTTAGGTTAGGTTAGGTTAGGTTAGGTTAGGTTAGGTTAGGTTAGGTTAGGTTAGGTTAGGTTAGGTTAGGTTAGGTTAGGTTAGGTTAGGTTAGGTTAGGTTAGGTTAGGTTAGGTTAGGTTAGGTTAGGTTAGGTTAGGTTAGGTTAGGTTAGGTTAGGTTAGGTTAGGTTAGGTTAGGTTAGGTTAGGTTAGGTTAGGTTAGGTTAGGTTAGGTTAGGTTAGGTTAGGTTAGGTTAGGTTAGGTTAGGTTAGGTTAGGTTAGGTTAGGTTAGGTTAGGTTAGGTTAGGTTAGGTTAGGTTAGGTTAGGTTAGGTTAGGTTAGGTTAGGTTAGGTTAGGTTAGGTTAGGTTAGGTTAGGTTAGGTTAGGTTAGGTTAGGTTAGGTTAGGTTAGGTTAGGTTAGGTTAGGTTAGGTTAGGTTAGGTTAGGTTAGGTTAGGTTAGGTTAGGTTAGGTTAGGTTAGGTTAGGTTAGGTTAGGTTAGGTTAGGTTAGGTTAGGTTAGGTTAGGTTAGGTTAGGTTAGGTTAGGTTAGGTTAGGTTAGGTTAGGTTAGGTTAGGTTAGGTTAGGTTAGGTTAGGTTAGGTTAGGTTAGGTTAG